>OX328123.1:95901641-96599141 GCA_946811695.1 Gonocerus acuteangulatus
ACTCAGGATCCACATAACGCGATTGAATACCTAAAGGATTATATTAACGACTTTTTTAAGCACTTTTCGCTGGCCTTTTCAGATTTCAATTTGCGGAAACATTCAATTATTTTTTATTAGGAAAAACAATGTTATTAACTTTTTTAAAATCGTGAAGCCGTCCAAATAGACCGACTTTCGATCTTGACCTAAGTTTTTTTGTTTTGCTTTTTTTTTTCGTTTTTTAATATTTCAAATCGTTTGGATTTGCAATAATTTGAAATATGTTAATGCAGATTACAGATGCGCCCTTGTCTATATTGAATTTCTTTCTGAAATGTCGACCATTTCATTTATTAACGGCTGTAATGTCAGTAGTAAAGCATAAACACCGGGATACAGTGTTTAAGCATTATCGTTTGGCTTTGCGCGTGTCACCGCAAATGTCTAACATCAATCAACTTAGAAACCCCTAGTCATCTAGCACTTGTGATGTTGAGATTTCGGGGAAGTTAAGGACTCATTATTTTCAATAAACTATATTTATGTAACAAACACACACTCATCTAGTCAGCCTAAGCTTAGCGAACAGCGAGAACTGGAAGGAAGTAGCGGATACGCTGCTTTCATCGGGAAGAATGAAAGCAGCGTATCCGTATTGAGGAAAGCAAGAGAAAACGTCAGACTCCGGCTTCATAATGTAGTCCAATAACGAGGAAGGCATGAGGTCAACACTCCCACTGCGAACTAGGGCGGTTCCGTAGGGTGGTTGAGGTGAAAAGGGAGGTGGTTTTTTAGTTAGTAGGAATCTCACACTGATGCAACAAAGCCCACTTCGTCTGATGAAAGATTTTTCCCCTGCCCTTAGAAAAAAAACCACACACACACACACATATATATTTGTTTATCGAAAATGTTCATTATCGTACATAGAGTGGTTTCGATATAAATGTGAACTATAAATGAGATCATCTCCAGCCTGGAAATTCATCAAACCGTACAAGATAGACTCTCTGATAGAGATCTTAGCTGTATTAACTAGAGTTGCAGTAAGTATCCCATTTCTCAGCGGAAAGTTCCAAGGTAGTGTAAGTTTATTAGAAGTTGTAAAATACTTCTCTAAAATACCAAGTAAGGAAGTAGGTTTCTATTATTGGCCTTCTCTATAGACAATAGCCAACAAACACTGATTTTGAAAAGCATAAACTGTTAAATAATAGCGCGTTTCCTCAATCCGAATAAGGAAATCAGGTTACTACGCCGATACGATGACTCCCTCTGGGATTTCCAACGAGAAATGACCACTTTTCGTGTAATATAAAATGTCTAAGTTTGTGTATATACGTGCATATGTATAGATTCCGCTGAACAGAAATCCTTTTTAGGCTAAATTTGCAGGAAAAATCGCATTATTTATTACGGATTTATATCGGAATAATGAGGTTGACCTCATTACGCAATCTGGAAGTGCCAAATAGGAAATTTTAGAACCCACAGATCTCGAAAATAAAACAAACATATATATATATATATATATATATATATATATACATGGACCATGGTTTTTCCAGCATAATTCGACCGAATAAAATCACTGACCTTCGAATAAAATGTGGAATATATGTTATTAACTGACATGAAAAATATTGGGATATACGTATATTTTCTTTAATATTCAATGACAGATGTGATTGGTGGCCGAGCTCATAATGGACGAGTGGTGACGGAATGGCTGAACAGTGAATTCCCTAATCGTTGTAACGGCCACTATCGTTGTATCGTTTGCCTCCTAGATCCCCTGATCTGAATCCTCTAGATTTCCATGTATTGGGAACATGGAAGAGCAGAGTGTACTGAGAGCCTGTGACGACGAAGGAGGAACTCATCAACAGTATCCAGGGGCAGTGCCAGCTCATGAGAACTCTCTTGCTCTAACGGCTCTAAGACAAGACCTTCTACGTGGATTCAGTTAGACTTAAGCTTATATTTGTAGACATTTTGAAAATCTACTGGACAATTAGTTATTAGTCCATTTTTCCACCATTTTTCTCTCACTCATAGATTTTTATAGATTTTTCCTAAGAAAACGACTTGAGAGAACGAAGAGGAGAGTTGCAGTAGTTTCCGATACGCTGTGCAGGCTTAAGTGGTTGCTGGACGAAGACTGGCCATTTTCTGGGATCTGAAGATAGATAATAACTAGACTTCCAGTTATTAGGAATCGGCAGTGGTGGGGGAAAGCAGTGTGAGTGAGCCAAAAAGAGAGGTTTCAAAAGTGTCATTGACATCCAAGGAGAGAGAGATACATCCCCTGATAGAGCTCCCTACTTCAAATTGGATGTGTGGAAGGATGTCAGGCAGCATCAAGAGAATCCTGTGTTAACGGCTATTGATGCAACCTAATCATAATAAAAAGAAACGAAACGTAGCCTACTACCTGTCAGGTTTAACGACCTTAAGAGCCGTTTAATCCCAAGTATCATTAATTTTGTGCTTCAATGCCTGTCTTAAACTTTACGGCCTCCTAATGAAGACAGAGCTCATAAACGATCTTTAAAATTTAATAAAGTCTTCTCAGACCAACATTTAATACTCATTCCTTTACGATCGCCCTGAGTAAAGAATTTTTATCTAAATTTTATTATCACACGAAGACTTAATTAAATTCCTTTATTTGCCTCACTACTAAAAGCTAAATTTACGGACCGTTCTGTCTTGATACCCAAAAAGCCATAATATTGCGTTGCACATAATCTGACGGCTACAAAGGAAAATTTGAGATTGAATTTACTAAAGGTATGACATTCTTCAAGAATATCAGGCCAAATATCAAGGAAATAAAAATTAAATTAGAAGTTTATTGAAAATAATTAAATGATGGGAATGACGAAAAACATATACTTACAGACTGCATAAGACGGAAAGACTTAAACATCCCAATCAACATGAGTCAACTTCTTGCTGAAGTTAACTAGTAATTTTTTTTTTTTTTTTTTTTAAATGAGGGGAAAACCTAAAAGGCCATCAGAAGGATTTCTTCATGCAAAAATCTCAATAAGTAGGACTCTCACCCACCAAAAGCCCCTCATTGCTGGTATGATTCCCTCTTGGAACAGCTGCTTTGGCTGATCAGCCAGTAGATAGACAGCAAGCATCCTAACAAATCTACGAAGTACAATAGCTTATAATCTAATATGAAGGTACCGAAAACAGGTAAATGAACCTACATGTTTATCCTATGAATAATTTCATATTCATTATAGCTTAAAGTTAAAATTTATTTTTATAATTTGAGTTCTAGGAATCATATATATCATATCATCTTCATCTGAAATAAATAAGACAATATACAATACATTCCTGGTTTTGTAGAAGACTTGAAATCAGTGTGCACTCACGAAACTAAGCAGGTAAAATAAATAAATTATGGGAAATAATTAAATAGTTACATTTATATTGCCAAAAACATTATAATAAAGGTAGATGGAAGCAAACTGGTTTAAAATAAGGTCCCTTCATAGCCGGTTGGTTTCTGGTAAGGCTATTCGTAGTGTTATTAGATAATAAGCTCTCTGGAATTCTAAATTGTTGTAATTAGTTAAATTATTCATTGAGAGCCGTTTATTTATCATAATATTTATTTAATACAACAATTCATTAGGTATTATTATTCTTTTATAATCACAATATTTGCTTTGCAAGAGTGTCTGTGGAGCTCTTTAATATTTATGCCCCTACATGTTACTCAGGTGAAAAAAGGAAAACATAAAAAAAGAAAATCAAAGAGTTAATGGAGAGAAGTGGGGATATACGCAATAAAACAGAACACCCTCGTTAGGACTGAAAGGCTAGAGGAAAAAATTTGCCCCAAAAAGACTGCCTTTTTAAACAAGTCTGAGCTTTTCCCCGTTGCAGCTCATCGCTAAGCAAAGCAAATAACAGTTAGCACAACTTAATTATTTTTGTTGAAAAAATAAAGGCCTTAAAAATATGAATATTAATTTTTTCAAAAAAGAAGAAGAGTTCATTTAAATTAACTCGTGTTGTAATATTTTAAAACGAATTATATTTTCTTCATATAAGGAAAAAGCTAATGATTTAACCTATCTTTAACTTAAATTTTCCAAAGTTCCATTTTCTTAGTTTTTTTCCTAGCCCCCAATTCATTTACAAAAACTGGAGTTCCAGGCCCAACGGATTTGAACCTGGAGCCGGTCTTAACTCTACGCCGTACTTTCTAGAAGGGACTGCAAAACGTACAGAGGGTGTCTTAAGTCTATTTGGTTTACAGACACTACCTAAATCTAGGGGGAGAAAATGTTACATACGGGGGGGACTACATAAGGACATCAACTTAAACTAATATATGCAATCATTTTCGCTCCCTTTTGTACCACGTCTAGGATTCGCCTAGAGCTGTCCTGCCGTCTCGTCAGTAGTAGAGAGGGTATCAAGTCCCTGAAGAGGGGGGGGGGGTTGACGCAGTACCGGAGGCTGTCATAGAATTTGATATGACGCCTCCGTATGAAGTCTTGAGCTACTGGCAGACCATCTAACCCCTGCACTTCAGCACTATCTATCTATTGAAGTCAAATGAGATCAGGATTGGATAAATGGTCTACAGGTTAGCTCGAGTTAGAAAGACCTTAGAAGTGCTCACGAGTTATTTTGCTCCCACATAACTCAGAAATGTGTGAGTAAAATCTTTAAAACTGACCACCAGATACGAATTAAATTAAAGAAAAAAACCATGGAATTATAAACAGAACCATTTTTTTGCGGATGACATAGGCGATGTCATCGAAAAAGAATATATTGAGGTAGTCAAGGAAATATAACACTCATAGTTTTACATAGGGTGGCGCATGAGTCGGACATGATTATTCAGCCACAAGGTTCTCAAATTCAGAGTCTGGCTCAATAATTATAATGCAGTGTATACTAAGATTTAATAATGAAAATCGGCATCAACCTGTTTCAGAAAAGGCGTTAAAAAATAAGAAACTACCAGGTCGCTATAAACATTTACGAACACCTTAAAATGCAAAACGTTTGGAAAATTAGCACTTCTCTACTTGATGAAAGCTTCTACTGCCGCAATCCTTATCTGCTTATCTATTAACCCTTTCGAGACTGATGGCCACTTTAGTGACAGCAAAAAGGCGTGATGAAAAAAACTGATTTTCCGACTTGCAATTGATCTTATTCTATTTCTAATGGAAAAGTGCATTGCGCGGACATTAAAAAAAAACATTAATTGAGAAATAGGATTAATGAAATACAAATTTAAAGAAAACCCAACAAACTTTTTTCTTTTTTTTTTTTTTTTTCTTTTTTTTTTCAACATTACGCGAAATACTTAAAATACCAATAATATTATTTTTAATGAATGAAATCAATACATCCTGGTCCTAGATGAATTGCTGCCATCTTAAGCTGAGATAAGTTCTTTACACTAAGCTTGATGGAAGTATTTTATTGTGTGTGGCAGGTTTTCGCTTTATTAATTGTTTTAAATCTACTACTATAAAGTAGTTCGTCTTTATGAAGACATAAAACCACCTATGTGTTAGCTCAAAATTATGTTATAGGAAAACTGAAAAAAATACAACAGTAAAGAAATAATAATAAATGGCCAGAGAGACGAGACAGGCGTGTGTCGCGATGCGTCGGGCTGGCAGCGTCCAGACGGGCGCCGCGGACACAAGTCCAGTCCTTGCAATCCTCTTTCAGTCAGTCTTGCTTTTGCGTCTAATTAGAGTGGTCATTTAGTGTTGAGTTAAGTGAAATTGTGTTATGGCTCTAAACCAGAAAGATATTTTTGAAATGTTGATGGCTTCTTATGGCGAGTCGGGTGGATTGCGTTCTTCTTCATTAGATGACGATTTAATGGAAGACCCCGACGTCCCAGGAACCTCAGGTGCGTTATCTTTAGGAAAGAATTGTATTTCTTCGAGTGAGTGTGAAGATGACTTAGCAGCTCAATCGATAATTACAAAAAAACGTAACATTGCAAATTCTCGGAAATGGCAAAATAAAAATCTCCAGCCATTGATTTTTGATTTTGATAATAAAAATGCCGGAATAAAAAATGTAGACATAAATATTGAAAGCTTTTATAGCTTTTTCAAAATATTTTTTAGTCACAATTTTATTAGTAATATTTGTGTGGCAACAAATAATTATTATAAAATGAATTTTGAAGGGGAGTGCCCTAAAATGAAACGTTCCCGGCCGTTTCCCTATATTGAATATTCTGAAATGAATCTTTTCTTGGCAACAACAATGCTGATGTCGGCTGTAAAAAAAAGAAAGATTTCTGGTTACTGGTCACAGAATAAATTAATTGAGACGCCGATATTCGGAAGATTATTTTCCAGGGATCGGTACAAGGATATCCTAAGTATGCTCCATTTTACAGACCGGTTTTTTATTCCGGTAATACCTCTGACCATTTAATAAAAATTAGACCCATTGTGGAGCATCTAAGACGTTTATTTAAAGATACTTTTGGGCCTTACAAGCAATTATGTATCGATGAAAGATTATTACTTTTTAAAGGTAGGCTTTTTTTCAAACAATATTTACCAGCCAAACGAAATCATTTTGGAATAAAAATTTTTGTTCTATGTGATTGTGCAACTGGATATATTCTAGATTTTACTATACACACTGGTTTGTCTAATGATTTGAAAGATCATGGTCTAGGGACAACATGCAACGTGGTTTGCACACTGCTAGAGAGATATGTAAATAAAGGACACCACTTCTATGTTGATAACTGGTACTCCAGCCCAGATCTTTTCCTCTGGCTCTCAAACCATTCCACAAATGCTACGGGCACAGTAAAAGCAAAAAGGAAAAATATGCCAGAGCTCACTGAAAAATTGAAAACTGGCGAATGCACCTTTAGGACCTCGGACAGGAAACTTTTGTCATTGAAGTGGAGGGACAAGAAGGATGTCTACATGTTATCGACTGCTCACAGAATTGAAATGGTCGACACTGGGAAAACGAATTACAAAACAGGGAAACGAGTTATAAAGCCCAGTATCGTAATTGACTACATCAAACATATGGGGCAGGTGGACAAGTCTGACATGGTCATATCTACCGTAGAATGCGTTCGCAAATCGTTAAATTGGTATAGAAAAATGTTCTTCCATTTACTGGATATGACATTGTACAATACCCACCGCCTCTATCAATACAAAACAGGGAAAAAAATTCCAATTGATGATTTTAAAATGAAATTGATAAAAGAAATGATTGATTTGTATTATCAAGAAAGATCGAAAAAGCCAGGCAGACGATCTGCACAGAATATGCCCTTGAGACCGAAGGAGAGGCATTTTATAGAAAAAATTCTCGAAGACGCCAATAAAAAACAAAGCATCCGGCGCTGCTACGTCTGTAAGAAAGTACACAATAAAAGAACGAGGCCGACCTACTACTGCCGTGACTGTGATGTTCCACTATGTGCTGACAAGTGTTTTAAAATATACCATACTCAACGAAATCTGTAAATTATCAGGAAGGAGGTATTATATTAAAAGTTAATTATATGTTTTCTCTAAGAATATTATATAAAGTTACATTACCAACAGTCATATTATTGCATCAATTTTAATGATAGAACTTAATGTTAATAATGAAAATTTAATATTTTCCTTTGTTGTTCAATGGCTTTAGACTAATAATTTTTTTTAGCCGAAACATCTTGAGTGTAGGCCAACTATTCCCTGCCTGCAAAATGTTTATAGTTAAAAATCTATAACATTTTCTTTTGATATTTGTACAATTAATTTACCATTACGTTCATTGTTTTATGAGTTTGTTATTAATTTATACATTTAGTTTATTTTTTTGACTTAGATTTGTAATTTTTCGTCGATTTGTTTATTTTGTGAGCTAGTATGTTAAATTAAGTTTTTTTTTCTCTCTTTTTCTTGCAAAGTATTGATAAAAAAGTCTTATTTACGAAAATAGCAGGGCATTATTAAATAATTTTTGTATTCAATAATTATTCAAATAATTTATTCATTGAATAAGTTATTTATCCAGTGATTTATTTGTTATTCATTGAATAACAGGGTTGGCCTGTTTGTTGGTTCAAAAAATTTTTATTTATTTATTTATAATTTATTTATTTATAAATAATTTATTGATTTATTCATTTACTGATTTTTTTTTAATTAATGATTAATAATTATTTTTTATTCTTCATTCGTTATTTTTATACTTTTAAAATAATGTGGTTCACGGAACTCAGATCCTTTATAATAATTAACCATTATCACTTGAATAAATAGTTTTCATTAAAATTAAGAAAAAGTTTATTGATTTAGTCATTTTTATTAGAAAGGATCGTTGAAATAAATCACTTGTATTTAACAAATAAATTTCAGTCAAATAAATCAATGTCATTCAAAAAAACTATTTCATTCGAATCAAAAACTTTTATTCAGTAACAATTTTCAGTCAATAAATCATTTTTATTCAATAATGAACAAAACAAATTACGTTATTCATTGAATGACTTAATAATGAATGAAACATTTTTCAGCATGAAATTACAGATTTATTCATTATTCTGAACGATTTTTGCTCAACACGGTTTAACTGTGTATATAAAAAAAGAAAAAAAAAGATTATTCACGCGTAACTACTTAATTTTGTAGTAAAAAATAAAAAAAAAAATGGTTTATGTTCTAATTACTGCTTGCTTCTGTTAAACAAAAAAAACTTTCTCCCACTGGTTCAAACCTCAGAAGAAAAATAGTGCTGGAAATCAGTTAATTTAAGAAATAGCATTGTCAGAGCTTCTAATGAAAGGCAGAGGACAGCGCGAGGGTAGCGCGGCGAAACTGTAAAACAATCCAGTCCAGGGGGTTGAAGGAGGCGAGGGGTGGTCCGTCCGGCTGGCCTTCAAGGCCACGCGATGCTTCAGGCTCGAAAGGGTTAAAGAGCTATCAATAGATAATAACTAGCTGTTACCCAGTGTGCCATGCTACACCAACTTTATATTATACAGTTGTAAGGAACAAACATACAGCTGGGAGATTTTTTTCACCTTGCCTATGACACTTCCCTTACCAAGACCTACCTGTGTGCCAAGTTTGGTCAACATCGGTCAAACGGTGTGGATTTGTATAAGGAAAAAAAACAACAGATAGACAAAAAGCTGACAGATGATTTTGACCTAGCCTATGACACTCCCCTTATCAACCCCTACCTGTGTGCCAAGTTGGGTCAAAATCGCTAAAAAGCTGTGGATTTAAATGAGGAACAAATTGAATGGCTTTTTCTTTTTTTGTTCCACAATATAGTATCCTTATACTGTGGGAGTTCATTTAGGTTCAGCAGATTCCATCTTCCAATACTACCTGCATTACAATCAAAGTAATATACATTCTTTTTTTATAATTTTTTTTTTAAGTATAATATAATAATATTAAAATAGAGAAATATGATAGCGTAATGATAACAACTATAATAATAATACAAATAATAATAGTAACAATAATATTGAATTGCTAATGGCCCAGGCAGTCGAAGCACACAAAAAAAAAAAAAAAAAAAATAATATTGAAAAAGAAACAAATTATAATATCAAAATTATAAATTAATTTAAAGAAATACAAAAAAAAAGAATTAATACAAATGAATCAAATAAAATAAAATAACTGATTAATGAAAAAAAACGTCCGTTCTTGCAATGGCTTATTCTTGCGATTGTTAAAACAAAATTTTATCAGGAGTGTGGTGATGAGAAACTGTTCAATTATTTACAGCAGCATTATTTTTCAAAAACAAATGCACTACTTTTCTCATTTGTTCCAATACTAAACATAAAGGTATGAATTCTGTATACGCACATTTGATAAGATTATATGATATAATAATAAAAAATAATGATTTGTCAAAATGGAATTATTTACAATGATAATCCATTGTCTCAGTTAAAAAATAAATATATGTCAAGATTGCTTTACATACATTCAGAAAAACTTCACAAAAAGTTTTAGCGGAAATATTTTACTACAGCTCATGACAAACGTGTAGTAGATAGGGTGGGAGAAAGAGTAAAATCCTTGGTCTCTAATGGAAGTTATGAGCAAATCTGAAACTAAAAATGTAAAAAACTCAGTAGAGTTTGCTAATGTTGCATCTAGTTTAATGACAAACACTACAATTCTCCGTATGAGCCAAGTAGATAGTGAGCCTGCTATAAGTTCGGACAGTCCATGGGTTACTGTTAAAGACATAGTTTTTATTAAGCAAATGGATGTGATAAAATGCAATTCGCAAATCGAAAATTCGACTATGGAAAACAAACTGAAACCAGCAAGTTAACAGATCAAAAACTTAATATTTCAAATTTTAATGTTAGTTACTGGTGTGCAGTTACATGTGATAAAATTAAGTTGTATTTCATTTTATATTGCCCAGCAAACCCTTCACTGAAGTAATGAATGTTTTGTACATGTAGCTTGTTTTCATTCTGAATAGCTTTGGGTTATTTTTTATAGTTTTTAAAATTAAATCACTGTACTATAAAAAATAATATATTGTTAGCTAAAATTTTAATTGAACAATTTTTTGTATTTAACGGAAAAATAATTAAAGAGTGAAAAAATACATACATTTTATTTTTTCATGTGATAGTGTATACCTTTTAGAATAATAATAAAAAAATATTTTAGGTATTTTCTTTTTATCGTTTGATGATATTCCACTTAGTGTGGAACGCCATATTTAATTTTTACAAAATGCATTTTAACACTTCAGGATTTTTTCAGAACATTTGTAATTACTTTATGCTTATATTATTTTTTTTTTCTGGCTTCCAAATTTATTGAAGTATTGTCATAGAAAATGTCATCAACATTGGTCGATAGGTATGATTTATATTCTAGAACTAAGTGCACTTCCTTTGTCCAATCGATGATAACTGCAAAATTTGAAATACTTTAGCAGGGTATAAAATTAAACTATTTGAGATTGAGAAAAACTATTTTATATTCTTACTTATATCCATGAAAGGAATGAACATGCCAAGTTTCATTAAAATCTGAGATCATGGGTGTCAAATCCTATTTTTTTGGGTTGATTTGACACGGAATGACCGAAATGTTTAAATATCATGTCACACATAGATGATTTTAGGTGGTACCTTAGTAACGGTAGTATTTAAATCATTAAAGTTCTGTGCAGGTTAATGGGTTAATGTTGAAGACATAGTTTATGTTAAACAAATGCTTGAGATAAAATGCAATTCACAAATACAAAAAAATTAACTATGGAAAACGGGAAACTCCAAATCAACAGATCAAATACTTAATATTTCAAATTACTTACTAATAAATGATATTAATCCAAAATCTGAGAATATAAGGTTATAATTTAGATAAACACAACATTTTTTTACGTTACATATAGATGATTTTAGGTGGTACGGTAAAGAACTAAAAGTATTTAAATTATTGAAGTTCTGTACAGATCCATGGGTTAATGTTGAAGACATAGTTTATGTTAAACAAATTAATCCAAAATCTGAGAATATAAGGTTATTATTTAGATAAAAACAACATTTTTTTACGTTACATATGGATGATTTTAGGTGGTACGGTAAAGAACTAAAAGTATTTAAATTATTAAAGTTCTGTACAGATCCAGGGGTTAATGTTGAAGGCATAGTTTATGTTAAGCAAATGCATGAGATAAAATGCAATTTGCAAATAAAAAAAATCAGCTATGGAAAACAAACGGGAATCTGCAAGTCCACAGATCAATAACTTAATATTTCAAATTACTTACTAATATATGACATTAGTCCAAATTCTGAGAATATAAGGCTATAATTTAGATAAACATACAAAGGTTATACCTGAAATGTTTTGTTCGCAAAAGAAAAACTTTTAACAAAAAAAAAAAGTTTTGTTGGCTTGCTAATCTCCACCTAAAATCATCATTAGCAACATATCAAAAACTTAATATTTTAAATTACTTATTAATATATATTAGTCAAAATTCTAAGAATATAAGGCTATAATTTAGGTAAACACAAATATTTTACTAAAACTAAAAAGTTTTGGAAATTAGATAAACAAACCAAACTAAAAAAAAAAGATAATGGTTAATGGCTTCTAGGAGCTCAGTGTTGCTCTACATTTTCATCAGAAATTAATAAAATTGATCTTATATGATATTACTTGTCCAAATCTATATACGGCTATAATTTAGATAATCATACAAAGGTTAAAACTAAAAAGTTTTGTTCGCAAAAGAAAAACTTTTCGCAAAAAAAGAAGAAAGTTTTTTTAGCTTGCTAATCTCCACCTAGGCAACACTGGAAAGAAAATTACTATTTCTGAACAATTCACTCTTCTTTAATTGACAGTTTGGAACTCGTTACTTCCGAACTGTGAAGCCTAAAAGATTTTATATATATATATATATATATATATATATATATATATATATATATAGATATATATATATGATTATATAATGACGTAAAGTCGAGATATATTATTATATAAAATGAGTTCGAGATATTCTAATTATCAAGAACATCAACAAATAAATTTGAGACATTATTCAAAATGGCTGTCAGAATATGAATGGTTCAGTGTAGCCAATTTTTCTTGAACAAAACTTTTGACCTTTTGACCAAATTTCGAAATTTGACTATTTTGACATAGCCTAGGAGATTTCCCGTATCAAGAAGTACATGTGTGCCAAGTTTGGTCCAAATTGGTCAAATGGTGTGGATTTGTATAAAGACACACCATCAAACTTACAGGTGATTTTTATATATATAGATAAGCAATTTTAACTAATTTTCACAACAATCCATTTTGAAATTCCAATAAGTGATTTTATTTTCAAGCATAGAGCAATGTGCGGTATAGCTTGGGAGGTGGTCCTTGTCCTGATAAGTCCAAAGAAAAAGAGCGAGAAAACCACATCCCAAGTTGAATGATAAGTTGCTCCCTGAAGAGGAAGGCTTCTGACAAGATTTATTTACAAATAAACATTGCTATTAAGAGAATCATGTTATATCATAGAGTTTCTTAGTGAATATATGTGTATGTTAGAGAATAATCTTTGATGATTATAACCATCGAAAGATTTTCGCTTCTCGAAGGAATGGCGTTAATGACCTAAAGGGTTGTCAAAAAACCCGATGAAAACTGATTTGTGACCTTGTAGCTGCATATGTATGTCCTACTATTAAGTTTAAAAGGATTACTAACCTAAACTGCTAAGTAGTACATGCGCCGCCCTCTATTTTTCACCAAGACAATGAAGACAGCTAGGAATTCACCACACGAATGTCAGTTTTGTCTACTGCAATAACTCAATTAAATATTAAAACATTCTTTAATAATTAGAGTGATCCTACACTAGGAGTGATTGCGCCTTAAAGAATGTCCATCTTGGCGCTCCCAGTGTTATATTTTGAAGCATGATATAACATAGTTCTGAGTAAAAAAAAAAAAAAAATCAGAATAAATATATAAGAAAAGAATACGGTTAAAAAGCATATCCTCCTTCCAAAAGGATGGTGGGAAAGTCGATGAGAGTAGGATTTGGCTTGGAGTTGAGGTCACAAGACACCAGCTTAGCTCGAATAGGGAAAAATATACGATTCAGCAAGGCGGATCTTCAATTCTTATTGCAAACACCGCATCTAATGTCTCCGGTCTGTCTTTTTATTATTAACACTTCACTTTCAGCTATTTTGGCCTTCATGATTTACTCAAATCATGAAGGCCAAACAAATAAGCGTATAAATACAATCGATATTCTTCTTAAACATTAGAATTAAGAGAGTTTTATAATTCTTATAATGTAACTACTAATATAAATTGATGCTGCTCCCTAATCAAAATAACCGGTTTGTAAAAACATTTTGTTGTGCCGGCAATTTATTTTTTGATCATAATTTGCAAATTCTCTAGGAAAGGTTTAAAAAAAAAAAAAAAAAAAAAAAAAAAAAAAAAAAAAAAAAAAAAAAAAAAAAAAAAATCAGTCCCTTAACAGGCCACAAGGGCCCAAAGGGGCAGATACTGTAGAGGTATCTGATTCTTGACCATACGGCACACTAGGAAGATAGTGTGGTCAACACTATGCTCCGGCCGCCTGATTTTCCCCTTGGCTGCTTCGACTGGCTAGAGTCATTAGCACCCAAGGTACCCATTATTAATTAAATTAATTAAAGGCTGGGTGAGCCTAGGGACGATCTGGGACCCCAAATCCAACCCTCGAACGGCAGCACTAGAAGAAAAAATCTTTAGTGCGCGCGCTCGGGTTTTGAACCTGGTCCTCCAGTTCATTAGTCGAGTGCTCTACCACTGAGCTAACCTCGTCCCCCTAGGAAAGGTTTACGGGTAGTAAATCATTCGATGTGTATATAGGAGAATTTATTTTATTTAGGGAAATAGTAAAACTAAATATTTAGTGATTTCCTACAGAGATAACATTTTTTGAAATGTTGATAAGCCCGACTCAAGCTAACATGCAACATCATATTCATGTAACTTCCGTTTAAATTGTTTAGTTGTTTGCTATGAAGAGGAAAAGCTGAGGCAAAATGATCATTAACAAAATGATGAATTAATCATCATAATATTTCAGTATCATAATGTTTTTTTTTTCCTTCATACATCTAAGACACCAAATCAACCCTTAAAAAATGTCTGTCAGTTTGTGTTTTTAAGGAAATGTCCATTTTAAGCCACCAGTGGCTGTCGGTAGACCTTAGAAATGCTGTCTAAATTTCGAAATATCCTTGACTTTAAATATAGGTTATTAATGAAAAAAAAAATAAATAGAACTAAAGTTATGAATGTATAAGTAATTTCAAGTAACAAACTTGTACTATTTATCCTAAATAGGGGCTATATAATTTCAGCCTTATGTGCCCAGTCGGCTCAGTCTACTGCAGTCCTCAATCTTTTTCTACGAATACAACAGAGTTGACAGATCATTGAGTATTTCTTTTTCTTAAATACTAACAAGTTGGTCAAAATGTAAACAGTTTACACTTCTACTACTGCTAACAAATCAAATTTTCAACAAACGAGTCGATCGGTACGCACAAATATTCAGTTTGATAAAATGATCTTGACGCGAAGTTTATAACAGCTAGCCCAATACCATACCTACCAACCTTCGGGATATCAAATAAGCCGAAGACAAAACATTTGCAAAAAACTGTTCCAAATGACCGTCTCCATAGCCATCGGTGAGAGTACTGTGTGCGAGCGCATTTGACTTAAGTACGTAGAATCAAGGAATCTAGGATTGGGTTAAACACAGTATATCAATTATTGAGCTCTTAACGCCGGGTTATCTACAGGTTACCACCCTTTTATAATGCAAACGGCACGTGGCCAGCCCCCCATTCAGGTAATGCTCGTGCCCGACTACGGGAACCAGTGTATTCATCGTGACTATGGTCGTTTTCAACATTCGATGATCTACGATATATTTCCGTATATTATTTATTACGGATTCATTGCCTTCTTATCAGTCAGTTCACTAAAACTGCTTAACGCAATACGTATTCGTGATTAGTCGTATCTTCATAGGCGCATTCAGGAGTTGCCCTTGTGATAGCTTATATGCAGAGCCGCCCCTTAACCTCCGTCAAGATATGCTAATCGCATCCCATATGCATAACTTCATAGCAATGGTATACTCGTCTTGTCTTCAAATGGCCGAGTATAATCCATACATAGGACACAGAAGTAATATTTTCTTCCCGAGGAGATCGTTGACCTTACAGATTTCGAAGATGTACATTGTCCGGGTAAGGTTGTGTGGTTAACAAAATTACAGTGGTTATACGTTTGCCAACGATTCGCCTTGAGATTCCTTCGTCAACGTTCTAAACAAGGTTAGGCTCTATGCGACGAGCTTCTCCAATAATGAGGGGCACATCATTAATATGAGTTCGAACCAGCATCCTTGATGGAATGATTTGGCCGATTAAAAACACGTCCAATCGTCTCTTACAAGATGATTACACATCATGTCCTGTCGGTAGTACAAAAAGTGTAGTAGAGTAAACTTGGTATATTGCATCCCCTTATTAAACCATTGATCAAGTAAGACAAAATTAGTGGATTAGTGGATTTACTCAGGACACAAAATGTTAATGCGTCCCTCAATTATATTTTTATAATATATATATATATATATATACAAATTTAAACCACCGTTATTTTCGGTCTCTAGGGGTTCTGAAACGCGAAATTTTTTAGACGGCACTTCCGGATCTTTTCATGAGATCAACCTTATAAGCGGGGTTCTTCCCTATGAAGGGAGGGAGGAACCGCGCTAAAATGCAGAAAAGAGCATTTATAATTTATGAGAAAATACATTCTGCTCATGAGTTTTTTTTTTATTTTTGCGTCCATCCGTAATATATAATTTTACGTAACACGTATAATAAAAATTCATTTGTTTCTTATTACTATTGTTGTTCCTTTATTGCATTATTTTTTTCGTTATAGGACTACGTATTTAATTTTTATTTTATTCTGCAAGGTGCCACCAATATTTTTTTTGTATTCCCTTTTAGTTATCATCATTTTTGTACATTACATACCCAGAATCCCTGTAATTGTAACTATTGCTTATAAAATGCAGGAAATTAATCATTTATTCCGCAATATATTCTCCTCTTCCTAAAATAAATATTTCAGATGGTATGTCGGAAGGAGAATGGCCACTCTGGACCACTGAAGCAGAGAACAGCAGACCCTACACTGTAATAAAGCACGAAGCAAAACCCATAACCTCATCAATCGATCAATGTAATACCGGCTGTAATAACTCCCCCTTCAACATGCTTCATTAGCTCCCATCCGAAAACATAAATTATATAGAGTAATTTCTTCCATAATTCTAATATCCATCACATCGTTAAATAATTTATTTCATAAATTGACTAAATAATTTTAATTCACGTGAATTAATTGGGCTTTAATTTTTTGTTTATAACAGTTTTAACTAAGAGGAATGAAACAATTTACAAGTGTTTTAGAAAAATAAAAATTATAATAAAAAATTGAAACATTTAGTCATCTTTGTACTGATGTTTATATCCAGTAATTACATGTAGTCATGTTTTCATCAGTGCCTTTCAATAATATATCTCGCTAGTATTTCTAATGTGGCAAAACACACAAAATTGGTGTTTTTCAGTTATGACTATGAATGCGGTTGGTAAATATCTCTTTATCAACCATCAAAACTATATGAACCTCAGAGATAGTACGCCATAGGGCATTTTTGTCACTCTTCCTGTCTTAAAGCTATTCCTAGTGCGATATGAACGTATACATCTCAATAGTGTGGACTACTTGGATTATTATTTTTCTCGTGTATTGTCGTAGTGTGTCAAAAAACTACGACGTATTTAAGTGTGAATTTCGTGTATATGTATAGATCAAAATGACAGCAGTGTAAGTCTCTAAATAATAGAGCCTGAATAGATGATTTATAAAAAATAAAGGATATAGTAAACAATGGGTGTTCCTAAAATTCAAAATACAATAAAACCGATTATCATTACAAGATATATAATCCGTTTTTTTAAAAGGTCGTTCGACAAAAATTTAATTGCTCAAAACTTACCTAGAATGATTTACAACACTTTTATTCTAGCCAGCAAAAGCATTCTGATGAGAATATGCCAGCAATATTGTCTTGTATGTCAATCAAACGGTTTCGTCCCAGTAAACATTCTAGGGTCATTCCATGTCAAATCAACACAAAAAATAAACATTTTCAACCACACTATCTCAGAAATTGATTAAATTTGGTGAGGAGGTAGCCTTTGTATAGACTAAGAAAAATACCAAATGTTATTGAAAAATATTAACTGATTTGGAAATTACAGCTATGTAAAATTTCAAAAATTGTCAAAAAATGCCGTTACCTGAAATGTTTGAATTGCTATTGTGGCTCTTATATTTAAGCTAGAGAGCTGGGAGGGGTGTTATTTTAAAGCTCTTTGTACGAACTTTCTTATTATATGCAACACCATATAGGTTAGGAGGAAAAAAAATTCTCAAATTCAAAAACAAAATTTTATTTGTCTATACCTCAAAATGCGTATTTTTAAAAATGTTCAAAGTTTTATATGTTTTTCTAAGTGTATTTGAGAACTTGTTCCTAAAGTTTCATGATGGGATTCCAATGGGATCACCATTTATTAATTTTTTTGTTTTTTTAAGACGCTAATATTTTGGACGATATACAAAACAAAATCATATATGTATACATGTCATATTGCAATACAACTTCAAATCTTTTTATAATGTGTACACATAATATTTTTTTATTCAATAAAATTGGTTGATTAATTAGAAATAATAATTGTAATAGTGAACTAATTTTTATTAAAAAATAAAATAAATCAGTACTAAATTAAACTTATATTATCATTAAATTTTCTAATAACAAACCTCAAACAAAATTTTACTTGCCTTGATTAACAAAACTACTTTAAGAAGATGACAAGTAAAATTTAATTACCTATGTCACCCAAGAAGAGTATGTAGAAACTGGAAATTTTTAAGTGATAGTTTTGAAAAGTCATTAACAATGTCATGATTTTTTACCAGATGAAACCGTTTAAAAATCAATACTGTATTTTTCTTTTGATCATAGCTCTGAAACTGTGTCTACTTTAAGATAATTAGAAAAACTATTAATAAAGGATGTAAGAGGTTACGTAAGTGCTACATATGACACTAAATGGTGGTTGGCATATGTTTTGTATAAAAATGAAGCTTGAGTTCAGGTCACCTTCTTGCACCCTGCTGGACCTCCTCCATATTTTTCATTTCCACGAAAACCTGATGTTCTTGGGATGCCAGTTAGTTATAATGGACGCTCAAAATTTAAATAAACAATGATATATTGTATAAATTTAATCCCGTTATACCAACTGGAAGAGTTTACACACAGAAAATGATACTCAAACATCAAATGAAGCTTTCCAGGATAAGACATAAGCTACTCAG
Organism: Gonocerus acuteangulatus; assembly: GCA_946811695.1. Classification (NCBI taxonomy): domain Eukaryota; kingdom Metazoa; phylum Arthropoda; class Insecta; order Hemiptera; family Coreidae; genus Gonocerus; species Gonocerus acuteangulatus. Next base: position 95,920,670 of record OX328123.1, read on the forward strand.
CATTACTTTTCATCTCCTTAAAGTAGTTTTGTTGATGAAGGCAAGTAAAATTTTGTTTAAGGTTTGTTATTAGACAATGTTTATTTATTTACATTTTAACGTCCATTATTATTAACTGAGAATTTTCAGATAGGTTATCAATAGGTTACCACCCTTTTCTAGCCAGAATAGGGCTGATGCGTTTTCTTTTTTCTAAAGAAAAGCCACCACCCCATAGTGGGTATCGAACCCAGGACCCTTGGCACGCAGTGTTAAGTGCTCACACCTTGACACTCATCACCACCAGGCCTTCCATTAAATCATTAGAAAATGTAATAGTAATATAAGTTTAATTTAGTACTGATTTATTCTATTTTTAAATAAAAGTGCTTTTACTAATATAATTCTGAATCTGATTTATCAATAAATTTTATTTAATAAAAAAAGATTACGTGTAAACATTTTAAAGAGATTTGAAGTTGTATTGCAATATGACATGTATACATACAGTTAGTAAAAAAAGTCTGCATACACTTATGATTATCTTGTTTTAATCAAAAAAGAGGGTTAAAAGCGAAAGAGAAAAAACCATGAAACAATTTATTTATTTTTTCCTTTTAAATATAAGCTCTTTTGATGAATTTGGTACATTTTAAAAAATTTTATAACTCCAATAAAAAATAATATAGAAAAAGTAACAATAAATTTCGCAAAAAAAGTCTGCATACGCGGCAAATAATATAATAATTATCAATACAAATATTTAACAAAAATTATCTAATGATCAGTGGGACCTCCCTTATTTAGTACTACCTCCCTCAGACGACTGTTCATTGTGCTAACTAGTTTTCTAAAATTTGGATCGGTTTTCAGCCATCCTCCTTAAGGGCCTCTGAGAGTTGATGTTTATTTTTTATTTTGTGATGCCTCAGCCTCCTTTTAAGATCCTGCCAGAGGTGCTCTATGGTGTTAAGGTCAGGCCATGTGGTGGTGTTCTTAACTGACGTGAAGCATTGTACAGCAACCATTCTTCGGTCCTTCTGGCACAATGTTTAGGATAGTTGTTTTGTTGAAAAATAAATTTCAATCCTAGGCCTTACTTGGTGGTACTGGGTCCTCAAACGGTACATAATTTATTGAAAAAAAATAATCTCAAATCGCGAAGGGCTCGCAAGAAGCCGCGTATAAGCAAAGTTAACCGAGCAAAGCGGTTGGCATTTGCGAAAAGTTACCTTGATAAGCCTACCAGTTTTTGCGACAGAGTGATTTTCACGGATTAATCCAAATTTAATATTTACGGTGCTGATAGCAATGTTAAAGTGTGGAGGAGAAAAAACGAGGCCATGAAATTGAAAAACCTATGCTCTACAGTTAAGCACGAAGGAGGTGGGGTCATGGTTTGGGGCTCTATGGCTTCAGCTGGAGTAGAAAACTTGAACATCATCGAGGGAATAATGGGCCAATATGTATAACTAGATGTCCTAAAAGAAAATCTCTGACCCAGTACCACCAAGTTAAGCCTAGGATTGAATTTTATTTTTCAACAAAACAACGATCCTAAACACTGTGCCAGAAGGACCGAAGAATAGTTGCTGTACAATGCTTCACGTCAGTTAAGAACACCACCACAATCTCCTGACCTTAACACCATAGAGCACCTCTGGCAGGATCTTAAAAGGAGGCTGAGGCATCACAAAATAAAAAATAAACATCAACTCTCAGAGGCCCTTAAGGAGGATGGCTGAAAACCGATCCAAATTTTACAAGAAAACTAGTTAGCACAATGAACAGTCGTCTGAGGGAGGTAATACTAAATAAGGGAGGTCCCACTGATCATTAGATAATTTTTGTTAAATATTTGTATTGATAATTATTATATTATTTGCCGCGTATGCAGACTTTTTTTGCGAAATTTATTGTTACTTTTTCCATAATATTTTTTTTGGAGTTATAAAATTTTTTAAAATGTACCAAATTCATCAAAAGAGCTTATATTTAAAAGGGAAAAAATAAATAAATTGTTTCATGGTTTTTTCTCTTTCGCTTTTAACCCTCTTTTTTGATTAAAACAAAATAATCATAAGTGTATGCAGACTTTTTTTACTAACTGTATATGATTTTGTTTTGTATATCGTCCAAAATATTAGCGTCTTAAAAAAACCAAAAAATTAATAAATGGTGATCCCATTGGAATCCCATCATAAAACTTTAGGAACAAGTTCTCAAATGCACTTAGAAAAACATATAAAATTTTGAAAATTTTTAAAAATACGCATTTTGAGATATAGACAAATAAAATTTTGTTTTTAAATTTGGAGAAATTTTTTCCCCGTAACCTATATGGTGTTGCATGTCATAAGAAAGTTCGTACAAAGAGCTTTAAAATAACACCCCTCCCAGCTCTCTAGCTTAAATATAAGAGCCACAATAACAATTCAAACATTTCAGGTAACGGCATTTTTTGACAATTTTTAAACTTTAACATAGCTGTAATTTCCAAATCAGTTAATATTTTTCAATAATATTTGGTATTTTTCTTAGTCTATACAAAGGCTACCTCCTCATTAAATTTCATTTAAATCTGAGATGGTAAAAAAAAATCACTGTGTAGATTTGACACGGAATGACCCTTTATGAGAATGTTTTATATAGATAATAGGGTACGCTATATACTTAATTCATATTTTGATCTGTCCTTTCTCGCCATGGGGGCGTGGTTAGCTCAGTAGTAGAGCACTGGACTAATAAGTTGGAGCAACTTAGTTCAAAGCCCGAGCAAGCACTGAAGGTTTTTATCTTCTAGTGTTCATGGGTTGGATTCAGCCTCCCTGACCGTCCCTAGGCGAACTCAGCCTTTAATTAAATTATTAATGGGTACCTGCAAAGGAGAAATTCAGGCGGCCGGAGCATAGTACTGACTACACTACTCCCCTACCGTACCGTATAGTCATGAATGGTCGTGGTGGCCTGTTACTGGAGCAATGAGAGATAAAGTCTCCAGCCGTGAATTGTCTATTCCTTCGCAGCATAAGACGACTTCCCTTTTCAGTTCATTCTTATTTTGTTGTCAATTGCCATGTCAAGCTGTCAGTCACTCTTCTCTTACGGAATTTTTGGCTTCTACTTGCATATCTTGATATGTAATCTTGCATATTTACTTAGGTTGTTGTTGAAATTTCGTCAGGTATTTAATTCGAAGCTTATGCTTTGTTTTTCATGCCCTAGGTTCCAATTTAATGTTTTCTTTTTATTAGCCCGCCAAAACTGTTTGTGTGATTAATATTTACGGATTATGTAGTCCTAGCATTACGCTAACTAATACTGTACAGATTGTTCCCTTGTCCTTTGCTATGTAATTTGATATTAGCTTAAAAAAAAAAAAAAAAAACACTTTTTATATTACAAATTTTAAAAATAAAATAATTTAAGGATAAAACTCGTGGAAAACATAAAATAATGTTATAAGAATATATATTTTTTAAACATCCAAACCTATTCCACAGGGGCTTGGTAATTCCGAACATGAATTTTCTTCCCAGTAAAAGGAAAAGCCCCACCATTTACATCGCCCGCCATATTCTTGTAAGCATTGGACTTAAGATAAAACGATCCTACCTTGTATCTCATAACGTTTTTAACAAAGGGAAGTGTTATGTATCCATAATGAATGCCGATATTCTTATTCCATCTTATAAAAGACTAACTTGAAATTGTACACCGTTTGCAAGTCAGCGCTTTAATATTCAATAAAGATCCCTTAGTCAAATGAACCGCTGTTATACCGAAAGAATTTTTTTTTTTTTTTTTTTTTTTTTTTTGGGGGGGCGCATCAACTACTAGGGCCATGAGCACTGAGAAAATAGTTTCATTTTTAACATATGATGAAACTATTTTAATTAGACATTCAGCGTAGCTCCTAATGACTTCACTGAACCAGTGGCTATCGTCAAAGTGGTACAGCCAAAATTGGTGACTATGTTTGTATTTTTTGCTTTGCAAATAACACATAAATCGATTATTCAGTTGGAGGTAGTCGGGTTTCATTAATAACAGTAAAATAAAACTAAAATATATACATTTTATAGGAGGTTTTTTTAACGTCTTCTAGGCTTCCATTTTAAGGCTTCATCGCGGCTCTAAAGAGAGGAAAAACTAATCAGTTTGATATTATGAGGAATCTGCACCGGTTACGGGGATTTTGCGAGACGGATTATTTTTAAAATAATTTCTTTCATCCCTGCGAGTACCCGTAGTGTTATTACGAGCGTAATCTCTTTTACAAAGAAAGTTTAATATAAAGTGTAAATAAATATTCTCGTGTTCCATTAAGCGTTATAGTCTAATAGTTGAATTTTAAGGGGTAATTTTAATAAGTCTAAATTTTTACTATTCTGTCACTCTCACTCATCCAGACATTTTTAAATCGGTCTAGCTGATAGTTGAAAGGCCGAGCTATTTTAAATTTATATATAAATTTTAGCCATACTAAACTATTTAGCAAAATCCTACAAATGATTTCAAACATTATTAGACACTAAGAACGCAACCTAAGGCCAGACAGTCTGTATAAGGTAATGTCTGAAGGAGTGAGAGAGATTGAATAGTCAAAATTTAGCCTGACTGAAGTTCTTGTTTTCCTGACGATTCTAGCTCCCGTATGTCGGTAGACAGTAAAATATGGAGATCCAAGTTTTTCTGCACCACAGGATTTCCTTCTACAGTAGTTTCCAGAAGTTAGTCGTCAAAAGCTCTGTTCGTCGACCTGTATTAGGATCGTCTTCAAGCTTATGGATTCGCGCTCGAGATCCATCAAATCAGAGCTGCACTTGTCGCTCACTAATGACACTGTCGCCAGATATTTCTACAAGTTTTCGATAAGTGGAAGCAGCATTTTCTCCTTTGTCTAATTACAAAGACAAAGCTTCTTAAGACAAGGCGTAAGTGGTGTCCATTTCAAATTAAATTTCAGCACAGAATAAATAAATTTCACCAACCAAAACATTCTAAATATTTATTGTGTATTTAGTGCATCATTAAAAATAAATGTAAACAAAAATCAATTAAAAATGAGAGAACATAAATAGACAGAATATTAAAAACCGACATTGCTTATAGGATGATCTCATACATAATACATGCAAACATAAAAAAATATGTTTATATGCATCTTATAGTTCTGGTAAGCAATGCAACATTTATAATATTAATGTTAATATATATTCTCTTATTACATTAAAGGTTTCGTAGGAGACAAAAAATCTGCTAATTTTAACTATGTCATTGAGTGGTTGGTTCCTGGCATCGCCACCTAGTAGCGCATGAAGAGGATTAGTCAAAGAGAGTGTTGAAGATTTGTTTCTTGAGTACTAGAGGAGAAATGCCGAAAAGGACAGGAGCTGACAAGCACAGACATTAGTCAACTCCGTGGAGAAACTAATTACAGATGGTAATTAGGAATGTGAGGAGTGAGTAATCAGCAAGCAGAGATAATTGTTCTGCCATGTACAGATGACACAGTTCCAATTAGCAGATTACATCCACTATATCTCCTAGAGATCAATAATCATAACTGGAGTTAGTTAATTAACTCAACTATTAACTCAGATAAAGTTGCTGTCGTCAGGGAATCACTGTTAACTAGGAACGACTTCAAAATTGGAAGGAACATCCACTTAGTCATTGTAAATTGGGGTTTCGGATATTTTTTCTATTGTACCCCCAAATGAGTGTTAGGCTTCAAGATTCCTTGGCCACGTTTGCGGGTTGGACTCCCGCCAAGGACGTTAAAACTATTAGGAGACGCGGCACTGACTCACAATCCCTACAAAAGCACCATAACCTAAGATGCAATCCTCCCGCACAAAAAAACACTCTGCAGAACCCATCATACTAAATTGTTACGAAGAAAATAACATTAGACAAAGACTCATGATACTCAAAAAAATACAACACCCTTTAGAAGGAAATGACTGGCAGTTTAAAATATCCTCAAGTCATTAGAAAAACTCACTATCTACAAAGACATACAATAAAATGGCCGCAGTGGCCATCAATATGGCATAAGCAGAAAATAAATATCATTTATATATTAATATTTTAACGTCCACTCCATGACGCTAATTTTTAGGATAGGTTTTCTACAGGTTTCCACCCTTATCTAGGCAGAATAGAGCTGAAGGTCTTTATTAGCGAAAGAGAAGCCTACGGCTGTAGGCACGCATTGCACACGCTTTAACACTCACTAGTGATTACTTCACAAGTGTGCTTCTTTTCTCTCGAAAGAAAATCCATCATGACTCTAGGCATACGGCAGTTCACACCTCAAGGCTACGGAGTCTCCCAGAAAAACTCAACAAATAAAAATAACAAATTATCGTAAATTTGTTTGAACACATATATTTTTATTTATTTCATGTTATTTAAATTTGAACGTCCATTAATTATTGCCAACGAATTTTAGGACGGGTGATCTACAGTTGAACCCATTTATTTATGTGGTATGAAATTTAAGGTTTTATTTTAAAAAATAATATTCACAATTTAAAGATTGGGAGGCCTTCAATCCTCTCTATGATAGAAAACGGAACAAACTACAAAACTAATGAACAACTCGTTGCTAAAAAAAACATGTTACTAAATAGTATCTCAATATTACTTTCTCACATTCTGTATAAAAAAATGATTTTTTTTATTTTTTTTTATTTTAGCACTTTCCTCCGAAGGAAAGTACCTATTGAGGTTGGACTCATGACGGAATTTTTGAAAAATTTCTTCAAATCTTTATCGATCCTACCTAGTAGACACCGAAAATGACCCCCGTTAAAATTTATATACATCTATATATATATATATATATATATATATATATATATATATATATATATATGGATATACATATATATATATATATATATATATATATATATATATATGGATATACATATATATATATATATATATATATATATATATATATATATATATATATATATATATGTCTGTTAACACGATAGCGGCCAGAGTTTTTGTTTTTTCGTCACGAAACTTGGTATATAGCATTCAATTAGCAAACGATTGAACGAGTTCGTTAACCACCAAAGTCGGTCCACCGGAAGGGGGGGTTTACCCCAAACCCAAAACACTAATTTGACTATGTCAGCCGTAATATTTGTTATATTTCAACGAAACTTGGTATTCGTAGTGTTAATTTAGAGAGAAAAGTGAAATATAAAAATGAATTAAATCGGTTCATTAGAAGGGGGGGGGGTTTACTCCAGACCCACAATACCAATTCGCCACTACCAGCCGTGATTTTTGGTATATTTCGACGAAACTCGGTATTCGTAGTGGTAATCCACAGGTCAATATGTGTTGTAAAAATAAACTAAATCGGTTCATTAGAAGGGGGGGGGGTTTACTCCGGACCCAAATTCCTAATATACTCATACCGGTCGTAATTTCTGCTGTATTGTAACGAAACGCGGTATACGTCGTGGGTAACTCATGAGAAAGAAGTGTTGTAAAAATGAGCTGAATCGGTCAATCGGAAAGCGTGGGTTTAATTTGTAATATATTTCAAAAGAAAAGCCCGCCAGACGTAGGTTCACAAAGCCGCCGCAAGGAGCGCTTTCTACCACTAGAGTGACTGTATCCTGTTCCTGCGTTAGATCAAAATACGATAATATGAGGTTTTTTGTATTTATTACGTAGTGTAATAGGTACCATGTGTAAACATAACTCTGGAAGCAAATTAATAATTGATCAGTTACTCATTACAAATTTAAAAGAGAACTATTCATGTTTTTATTTTATTTATGTAGGATATTTTAAGCAAATTGTTCTGGAAAGCAGTCTACACTACCCAAATTCTGAGGAAAGTGCTTAGTTATGCAGCTCCTGCGTGACGGACTTTTTTATTTTTATTTATTTAAAGTTTGACGCCCATTTATAATATTTTTTTTAAATATTAAAATGTTTCACCTTACTTGAAGTACTACTTACAGTATCTATTTATAATTTTTGCGTGTACAAATAGTAACTAAAGTTGAAGGGATTCTAATATAGTTACCCTGTATATTGAGCTAAGCATGTTTTATTAGCAAAATATATTAGTAATGAACCTTTCTGTATCTCAAATGCTTTTCGCTTATTTTAATTTTTACTCCTAGGACAATAGCTTTACACAAACAGTTAAACAACTAATTATTTTTTAATTCATTATACCTAACCATTGTTTCTCATCATTCACCACTGTGAATTTCACAGTGGTATCGGAAACATTAGGATTAATAATGCCTGTACATATAATCTACTAAAGGACCTTTCGCAAGGCTTTTTTTCTCTTTCGACTAAAGAAACAACTCGAAAATATATATTTTAATATAAATGAAGAACTGTTCTTAAATTACATTTAAATTTCAGCTGGTTTTCTCGCATTACTAAAGCATTCTTGCTTCCTAGTAGAAAAAGTTTGTACAGAAGAATAATAACGGACTTTTTTTTCACGTCTATCGCGCTCATGAAATACCTAATTTCCTCAAGAACAAGAAAAACGAACAAGTTTATTAAAAAGGAAGAGTCAATAAAAAGATACTACGAAAATATACGTATAAGAAAGCTACTCTTTTAGAGGAGACTTTGAAAAAGGGAAAACTCTAAAAAAAAAACTTGGGAAAGAAATGACTAAAGTGAAGAAATAACACAACTTCAGTTTTTTTTTTCTTTCCCAACTAAAAAGACTTTTCCTGATATTATAAGGAACAGAATTATTTTAGAGATAGGTTCCGGTATATGATCTTAGTTCTAATGTTAAGTACTGTTTAATGGAAATCCATATATAGTTTATAAGAGGAATTAAAGTTCTGTCTTCACTACTTTAGCGTATTAATCAAATTACCGAGAAAGAATGTTAATGACATTATGCGAGCTTATAGGACATACAAGAATACCTCATTCATTCCTGAAGTCCACATTGCATGAACGAATCAACGTACACCATCTGCTGAAAAGCAGGGGATTGAAGAAAAAGCAAAGAAGAAAAGCCCATCTACCTAGTGCAATTAATAAAGTTCTAGTACATCATCCTGACCAGATCGTTAATTTTTAAGCTCTTTTGAATAAAATTTAATACCAGCTAATACTGAAGTTCAAAGTCAAAATCAATCCTACAAAAAATAACTCTTAATTAGTCAACAAAATAATGATATCTAAAACCAAGAAAACTTAAAAATAGACCCTTAAACAACTACTTGATTACTCGAGAATATTCATTATTTAAAGAAAATATTATTAATGTGTGTAAATTAAAATTAAAAACTCCAGCAAATAATCAAGTTCTATAGCTATAGCTGTCTTCTCAAACTCCTCCATGTATATTTCTGCTGCCACTGGGCTGAGTGGTGAACCCATGCTGGCACCTTCTACCTGTTTATAATATCTGTTATTAAACAAGAAGTAAGTTGATTTTAAACAGAGTTGCGCCAATTTCATTTCTTCGTCGTTCAAAAACCTCTTCATAAGCTGCAACATTTCATCCAAAGGCACCATCAGCATTAGGAAAAAACGGGTACACGGACGAGGTTATAAAGAGACACACCACCAAAGCTAAAAGAAATGTGAAGTCAACTAAAAAGGGAGTACAGGAAGACCAAAACGGGGAAAAAGTAATCCTCCCCTACGTGAAAGGAACAACAGAGAAGATAACGAAGATTCTGAAGAAATATAACATCAAAACAGTTTACACCACTGACTGCAAGATAAGTCAAATGATAAACAACCCCAAGGATAATTTGAAGCTAAGGTGTCTATAGTATCCCATGCTCCTGCGGAAAAGAATACATTGGGCAAACAGGAAGATTGATATGTACAAGAATTTCAGAACATGTGAAGACGGTTAAGAATGGCAATACTGAAAAATCGGTGGTAGCAGAAAATTTTTACAACACAAATCATGCAATCCAGTTCGACAAAGTAAGTATTCTGGAGAAAATAGAAAACTACCAAGAACGGCTCATTAGGGAAGCCATTTTAACAAAGAAGATGGGTATAAGCTTAGCAAATTATGGCATCCGGTGATTAAACCTAAGGAAAAAAAGTCCGTCTCGCAGGACTGCATCATCTTAGCGCGGTTCCGTTCATATCCCTAGTCTAATTTGGAAAGATTAAAATAGAAGCAGTAATTATTTTGGTTCCACCAGTCTTTTTTTTTTTAATTAATTATTATAATGGCGTGTCAACCCTTAAGGTCACTAACGCCATTCCTGTGAGTAGTAAAGTCTTGAAAGGTCATGATTTACAATCTTACCTGGAAGGGTCTGCTACACTAGAAACGGACCCGCTAGTGACAAGGTCTTGGAATCTTGGAAATCTATATTTCTAACAATAAATTGTTTTTGTTATTTTACTTAACCAGTTTTATTGTCAAATACATTATTCAACTATAAGCAATTAAAAAATAACAAGAAATAAAACAGACAAAAAGAACCATTGGAATAAACGAAACCAATTAATTTAAAGCTTTAAGCACTTTTTTCGCCGATTGATCGCCTAATTAAAACTTTCTTCAGAACCTTTTTTGTAGAGCATTTAGTAAGCTTCCGAATGGTAATCTTCCGCTTCACAAGATTGTCAACGGTTTTCGAGATACTAACGAAATTATACAAAGTTACCAAAACTTTTTTTGTCTGTTAATAAAATATTTTATTCTAACCCTTCCTTTACTCTAAACGTAACAAAAATTTCAACATATTAGTGTTGATGAAACTCGAACATGCAGAAAATGTTTCAACAGTATCCCATAATTCTAAGTACCAAAATCAAAGACAAAGAACCCTCCCTAGGAAGGACGCTAGGCAATTGAAAAGCTATATATCTTGGAAATCCATATCTCTAACATTAAATTGTTTTTCTTATTTTTCTTAGCCTGTTTTATTTTCAAATACATTATCCAACAATAAGCAATTAAAAAATAGCATGGAATAAAAAACAGACAAAAAGAACAGTTCGAATAAGCGAAATCAATTACTTTAAAGTTTTAAGCTCTTATTTCTCCGATTGACATCGCCTAATCAAAACTTTCATTAGAACCTTTTTTTTAGAGCATTTAATAAGCTTTCTAATGGTATTCTTCCGTTTACCAAGATTCTCAACCTTTTTCGAGATATTAAGGAAATTATACACAGTTACCAAAACTTTTTATGTCTGTTAATAAAATATTTTATTCTAACCCTTCCTAAACTCCAAACGTAACAAAAATTTCAACATATTAGTTTTAATGAAAGTAGAACATGCAGAAAATGTTTCAACTGAATCCCATGATTCTAAGTACCCAAACCAAAAACGGTATGCAAAAACTATTTTTCCAATTTTCTCGAAAACGGTTAAAGCTATCGCCTTGAAAATGGTTTCATTCGTTTTCTTATGTTAAGAAACCTATAAAACAAGTACCTGCAAACATATAAACTCAAAAACGTAAGCATTACGATTTTTTTTGCGCGAATTTCGCCCCAAACGCCATCTTACAGTGGGCGGATTCTGCTGGTTAACGAACTTGACCTTTTAAATAGGACGACAGATTTTTGTACCAAATTTCATCACAATCGGACCATTAGGGAAGCCAGAAATGAGCGAACAGACAAATATATATATATATATATATATATATATATATATATATATATATATATATATATATATACAAATTTGAACCACCGTTATTTTCGGTCTCTAGGGGTTCTGAAACGCGAAATTTTCTAGTCGGCACTTTCGGATTGTTTCATTGTATCAACCTTATAAGCGGGGTTCCTCCCTATGGGGGAGGGAGGAACCGCGCTAAAACAAGAAACGAAATTCAACCTATCGACGGTCCAGATGGAACCCACCAACCAGGTTCAAGCAAGACAGGGACCAACCAATCAGGGTCATGGAGGAGCAGATTACGCCCGCGGATGAATACAAAGTATTTATACAGGACAAGTAGAAGAACATCCTCATTCTCCGACTAAGCCCTGAGGAAGCTGGCAGTATAACTAGCGAAACGTCGGCAAAGAAGTTTGTGACACGGTCATTACCAGAAGACTATAATATTTGTAATGACTCGGACCGTGGAAGCCTACGAGTGAAATTATTTCAAATATGTTTTTACTGCTTTGTGAAATCGCCACAAAAACAAGAACTTTATTTTGCGACTTGCAATTGATGTTTGTTTGTTTGTTTGTGTTTTAGGGCAAAAAACTACAAGGTTACCATTGCCCGATGTTATTCGGTTCTTAATGAAAAAATGCATTTCACAATCACCCTAAAAACATGAATTGAAGCATTTTATTATAAAAATATAAAGAAATAAAAATAAAAATATTGTTATAAAGCTGAACGATAAACAAGTAATAAATAATGATAAATCATGAGTTTATTAAATCAGTAATTCTAAGGCTTTTGCACTAACTGAAAAATATATTTTTTTAGTTGGTCGAATACTAAAAATAAATGGGGGAAATGATTCTTCCATCCGTTTTTATAGTAATTTTAATCACTACATTCTACAATCGTATTCTGTGTTAACAGGTAACAAAAGTTACGATCGTTAAGTCCATATTAATTTGCGTCCAAAATAATCACACCCCCTGAAGTACTTTTAAATTAATTAATTAAAATAATCATATTAATTAATTTCTTTTCAGAAATTCGTTCCTGTGACCATCCTCAATCACATATTCTTGATGGTTCTGCTAAAACATTCTTTTGTAGTATCTCTCATAGGCGCTCTTATGGAAAACGCAGAAGAGGAAATGCTATATCGGTTTTATTTTAAGGTTACGTCCAAGACAGCAGATTTTTTTTTTTACCTTCTGTTCCCGATATCAATAAATGGATGACGACTAGGATTTTCTTCCAGCGTTATAGGGCAAACTATCTTAGGTATCGGGATAACTCATTGAGCTAAACCATACAGGCTCGAAGTGATGTGACTGCTGTTTCATGAATCTACTCAGGCGATTGTATTCAATCACACCCAGGGGCTCTTCTTTCCACATAGTTCAATTTTCCCGCATCTTAACGGGGAGGGGGGATAGAATTTGTACCAAAGGAATGCGTTTGGAGTAGAAAGAACAGAGACATTCTACGTAGATTGGTACTTCAGTAGGAACGGGATGATTTCTTAGGGTGTATAATTTGTTAGGTGGTTGGTTATTTTTTTAATCTAAAGTTTTTTTGTGAAAACTCAGGAACCTATTAATATGTAATGTACCGTTGGGTAATAAAGGCAGAGGACTAATAATGGCGGAAACATTTCCCTCATAAATGTACATTCCTTTCAGGTAAACCATCAAGGCTACATTCTTATCATGTTCTTCTTATACGCCGGGATCTTTTTCATATCAACAATTTCTGAAGATATTGAAATGTCTAACACTGTATGTAGATAGAAGATATCTGTCAGAGAAGAGATAATGACTTGTTAGGGATTATTGGAGCAAACTTTGATTTGTCCAATTTCATAGCTATTGAAAGGATTAAGGGGTGGTTTGGAGAAACGTTAATGAAGGAGATGGTTCGGAGGAAAGTTCGTCAAGATGAGCTAAAGCAAAGTAGACAATTCAGTAGAACGCTCGCGGGCATACTGAAATTGGTAGTTCAAAGGCTCCGATTGTACCCGGACAGGATATCCAGTAACTGACAGGTTGAATGGATAATCGTAACTTCACACTTTACTCGAAAAATATAAATACAATGCAAGCTCCAATGAAACGCCGAGATTCTCTAAATGCCTCCTCTTAATGTGTTTCTATGCAATGCTTATTCCTGGTTTGACTAGGAAACCTTAGACAAAAAACTTATCAAATTTCAACTACAATAGACTCCATGCTTCCAAATCTACATGCGCCAATATTCTCGGGCGAGGTGATCGAACTAATGTTAATAAAAAAATTAACACTTTCTTCTTCCAAAGGTGATTAAAAATTATACAACAACCCACAAAAGCTGAATTTTAATTTTTCAGGTTTTCCCAAAAATAGTGAACAATATCGCCTACATGATGGAGCCTAATATGGAATCACTATGTGCGCCGTTATTTTGCTTGATTCTCTATGAACAGTGCTCAATTCACAAAAATTGTATTTTAACAAAAATTATTCAAAATCGGTCTATTTTGTAGACGGTAGCTAGACGAATATATATTACTAGCTGAATACCCGTGCTTCACCACGGCCGATAAGTATTTTTTATATTGAGTTAAATAAGATATGATCAAAATTAACGCTACTACATAATTTTGTACACCTTATTATTGCACAGACTTTAAAGTTACCCAGGAAACACCATGTGGAGGTAACGGGGTTGTTTCCGTTAGAGAGTAAAAAAAAAAAAAAAAAAAAACGTTTAAAAAGTTAGGTAAACAGAGACAAATACACGTTCAAAAGCATATAACTAACAAATTTTAAGTTTTAAGCACTTATCTCTTCGATTGACATCGCCCCACCGCCCGGGACAACTGTGCCCGGCTGCCCCCCCCCCCATGTGGCGGTCCTGCCCATCGAACATTACAACAGAATCTTATTCTAGAGAATTTAGTAGCCTTTCGAATAGCCGCCTTCCACTTACTACGTGTTCCCAACCGTTTTCAAAATATTTTAGTATATATACTGAGATCCGAAAACTTTGTATCACCATTCATACAATTTTTTTTCCATATACTTCCTTTCTGAATACCCAAACAGAAAATTAGTTTTGAAAAGTATTTCTATCAATTTTTCTGGTAAATGGCTACAGAACTCGCTTAAAAAATGGTTTCATTCGTTTTCCTACGTTAAGGAATCTTTCACACAAATTTCGCTCCAAAAACCGTGTTCCAGTAAACGGAATCAACTGGTTAATGAACTTGACCTTTTAAATGAGAAGAAAGATTTTTGTAGCAAATGTTTTGAATCAAGATCGGACCATTTTTGAGCCGATGAGGAACTTCTTAATAATTCAACCCCCCCTAGAAGTACTTAAACATTTTAATATCAAAAAATCCATTCTTAGCGAGTGTTTAAACTCTAAACGTATTGTCCGTGCAAAATTTCAAATTTTTGTGTAAAGTGGTTCGGGATATTATTACCTCGGATGGGCCATCATCAGGGCGTAAACTCTATGAGGGACAAAATCACATTTTATTTCTAGTAATTCAAAGACTGCCATCATAGTGGAAATTAACCTCAATTAAAAATAATACTTTGAAATAGTATGTAGATAATGTACGGTAACAGCTGTTCTGTTATAGTCCTAGCAACGCTTGCTGCCTAGGCTTCATGCTCTAACCAACTCAAACTTTAAACCCCTCTAAAAATACTTAAAAATTCTAATATCAAAAAATCCTTTCTTAGTGAGTGCCTACGTTATATAGGGAGTGTCCATGCAAAATTTCAAAATTTTCTGTAGAGCGGTTTGGGCTGGGCGATGATAGGTCAGTGAGTGAGTGAGTGGTATTTGACAAATATATAGTAGATATTTTTAATCATTTATTTTGTTATTCCTCCTCTGGGGTGATACAAGCCTCTTGTAAGGAAGGCTGCTGCAATATACTGAATCAATAATTGTAGATTTCAAGAGAATGAATGCCGGAGACGGTTTTTTAATAAAATAATTACCTAATGATTATTTTTTTTTACGGCGCATCGACATAAATCTTGGCCATAGATAACCCGTCCTAAAAATCGTAGTTAATAATAAATGGACGTTAAAATTTAAAGATTTTTTTTTTTATTTTTTTTTTTACGGCGCATCGACATAAATCTTGGCCATAGATAACCCGTCCTAAAAATCGTAGTTAATAATAAATGGACGTTAAAATTTAAAGATTTTTTTTTTTATTTTTTTTTTTACGGCGCATCGACATAAATCTTGGCCATAGATAACCCGTCCTAAAATTCGGAGTTAATAATAAATGGACGTTAAAATTTAAAGATTTTTTTTTTTATTTTTTTTTTTACGGCGCATCGACATAAATCTTGGCCATAGATAACCCGTCCTAAAATTCGGAGTTAATAATAAATGGACGTTAAAATTTAAAGATTTTTTTTTTTATTTTTTTTTTTACGGCGCATCGACATAAATCTTGGCCATAGATAACCCGTCCTAAAATTCGGAGTTAATAATAAATGGACGTTAAAATTTAAAGATTATTTTTTTTTATTTTTTTTTTTAACGGCGCATCAACTATTTTGGCTATTAGCGCCGTTTAAAGATTATTATTTAAATTTTAACGTCCATTTATTATTAACTATGAATTTTATGAGAGGTTACCTACAAGTTACCGCCCTTTTCTAGCCAGGATATGGCTGATGCATTTTCTTTTTTCCAAGAAGAAACCACCCCTAGTGGGAATCGAACCCACGACCTTTGGCACGGAGTGTTAAGTTCTCACGCCTTAATAATTAAATGAATTATTATATCTCTTCCATCAAACGGAGATAATGCATTATTAAACCCTAGACAAGCTTCCAGAAACTCAGAAAGACACTAATGACAAGCCGTAAAACAGAGTAGAGAGAAGAAATGACTGGAGAGGTGATGCATACCATCGTGCATAAATCCATTACTTGCTGCAATAACAAGTCAGAATGGAGAAGAGTAAATGAAAGGAAAGAGAATTGAAGATGAGGAGTAGGAATGGAAACAATGGATGAATGGTTATGCGGAATGGAGGCCTTCCCCGCTAAAAGGCGGGAATAGGCAGTGGCCATTTGTCAGGACGCAGATTCTGCAGTCAATCTCCCTCAGCTATCCTTAACTATCTACTATCAATGGAGAGAAGTGACGGGAAAATTATCCAACTCTTCAAACATTCTTATACAAATATTCGTAGCAGTATATTTCAGCTGTTTTAAAATTGTCCCTCGGCACTAAATACTAAAGTACTTGATCGCTTTATGACTGGTCATATATATTTAAAAAAAAAAAAAAAAATTCTAAAATGCCAAATAACATAAATAAATAATGCCCTCGGGGCCACTTGATGGCCCAGACACATATTTACTTCGCTTATGTTACAGATGGTGGCACCCAAAATGATGAGAGCTGTCAGTGAATAAAGAAATCGTAAGTAGTAACACCTAATGGAGATAGGTAAACGTTGTGTGGGCATGCCCTCCGTCGTTTTTATTTCACCAAAATTCGTTCCTTTACTTTGCAATATTACATTGCTCTCAAAATAAAACAACGTACAACAACAATGTGAAATCCCCGGAATCAGAAGGGTAAGGGTAACCGGCATTACCCAGCATACAACGAATCTTTACTTCTGTCTCTTCCTAAGGATTGATACACACAGAGAGCGGAGCGCACCGCAGCGTTTTGGAGCGACAGAATCAATTCCATGCAAGCTGATGGGACCGTGCAGATTGAGTTTTAGCTATATTATAGCATTGGTTTTTACAAAATACCAATGCAATAATATAATAATAAAAATATTATATATGCCTGCATATAACAAGGCAAAAGCGTGGTTATAATTGTTATGTCGAAAAGAATCTTGGCTTATTGAATGTGTCCTGAAGTCTTGGTCAGGTTCATGTTTGTCTCTTATTTCATTTTATACAATTTTCTTGGTTCCAGGACACATTTAGCGTATTATAATAAACAAAAACTGACACAAAAGGTTTTTAAAAATTCACCTACTTTTTTTTTTGTTATATCTAGCAGAAAATTATGATATTTAATTGAATTATCAAACCGCTTGTATTTGACCGGGAAAATACCATTTGGCACTATTTTAGGAGTATATTTTCGAATTTACTATGTCGTCAGATCTTACCTAAACTTGCCTATTCATTAGATATTTTTATTCTATTCCATGTATTTCTGACCATTAATTGCGAATATTTTTTTTTTGGGGTATATATGGCGCAGGTAAAAAAAAAAAAAAAAAAAAAAAAAAAAAAAAAAAAAAAAAAAAAAAAAAAAAAAAAAATAGTACACCTTTTTCTTATGTACTACTTTATTCTTGGCTTGACCTATATGATCGTGGCCTTCATGACAACTCCTCAGTGGCCGAGCAGACAACATATGGGGATTTAATGGCCCCTGAGGAGTTGGCATGAAGATCACGAAACATGTAGAGCAAGCCAAGAATAAAGTAGTACAAAAGAAGAAAGAGTACTTTTTTTTTTTTTACCTGCGCCATATATACCCAAAAAATTAAATATTAGATATTTTATTTTTAGTACTAATATCTAAAAACAAATTTCGCTTGAAAAAACACATTCAAACCTGATATAGCTCGTTATAAATAATACAAATAAAGAACATACCAAATTTTAGAAATATTACATATTCTTCCAACAATATTATCATTATTATAGTAAATAAATCCATTTTATCTACGAGCAAAGTATCTAGTAAATGTTGTACATCTTCTAGGTTGTGGTAGATAGTAAGAGGGATCTGACAGGCTTCACAAATAATAAGAGGGTCTTTTGTTATGACACGTACATGGGTCAGGCTCGTGTGGCCTATTCTCATCCTTGGTATAATTACTTCTTCACGTATGTTACCTCTGATAGTTTAGTGGTGTGTTTAATAGTTCTTAATTTCAGTTAATAGTTCTTAAGTTCATAATTTTGAAGCGATGGCGAATCCATTATTGCTGCTTCTTGGACGGTTTTCTATCTTAACTCATTCTCAGCTATATCTCAGTTTTCAAGTATCCATTTTATTTTATTTTCGTTCAAACTGTTTAGGAAGTGAATATTATTTCCTACTTTGAATATTGCAATAGGGGAAGGGGGGGCTTCAGCGTGTTATATTTCACAATCTTAGTGGCATCTTATTTTTTACTTTTATCCTTTTTCCCTAGTTCTGTTGGCCTACAGTCCCATTGAGTTATTCCTGGAGTATAGTAATTGACGTATACAAACAGCTCTTCTTGGATTTTCCTTTATACCTATTGGCACAGGGCTGACTCGCTTTTATCAGTATAGTCGTCTATTTTAAGTGTGGTATTTGCGGTTACTTGCTGAATTATTAGGTCGGAGTTTGATTTCGGATAAATATGAGTTAGCTCTTGTTGCCGAAATAGATGAGAAGGCAATAATGCTTCAGCGCAGAGATTATCTATTGAGTTTGCCTTGAAAGTTCCGCTGGCAAATCATATTCTAGAATGATGGATAGTGTCTAAGAGGAGAAGACAGCTGGTCTTTGCTGAAGAATAGGTGCCACTGCCAGAGTCAATCTTCGACAGACAAAAACCAGCTACATTTAACGGGTAACTTAACTCGATCGTCGTTTGATGATATGCAATTACCGCAGATACACTTACAGTATAGTTCAATCTCAGTTCGAAGATATCACAGTTTAGACATTCTTGCTCGATTTTCGGACTAACTCAAAATAAATAAGAGGAACAGATATTAGACGACGTGATCTTTAACGTAACCTAGTCGAAGACCGATGAATCTCCTACTAGGAGTGATGAGTAAGCTGTGTGGTAGCAACCAATTGAAAATGGGCAGCATATCATGAATAAAATGATTTCTATCTCTAGAGAATCGTTCAATCCTTATTATCCTTATTGAAAAAAAACAAAAACAAATTTTAAATAGAAGATTCCTGGCAAGATATAGCTTCCACTGCGATAACTGGGCTCCGACATATTGCATTTCAGACCTAAATTTGAATATTACAATAGAGCTTATCAAGCTTAGCCGCTCATACATCAAAGATCTATGTGGCTGAAAATGATCCTCCAAATCCGACGTGACAAGGGCCGTTTGCAGCTGCTTTGATGGGATTTGATTAATCGGCCGAGAATTCCTATTGTACTGACATGAATATAGTCCGATAGATCCATTGATAAACCTGTACCCCAGTATCCCACCATTTACAAATGGCTGGACTAGATCTACTAGTAGTTGCATACAAGCTTTCAACACAACATACAAAGGAATAAATCTCTTCCAATGAAATAAACAGGGAAATTCTCAACGTACCTATCTCTACTTGAACTTACTGTAACATCCCAAGAACAACAATCGATGTATGCTTGGTTGCGACAAATATTTCAGTAAATTTTTAGGCATATAAAGTAAAGAGCTATTTCTCTACCCAACCAAAATTGTAGGTGTTTTATATATATATATATATATATATATATATATATATATATATATATATATATAAAATTTGTTCTTGTGGATCACTCAAAATATATCTCAATTCTTTCAGATCTTAGGAGGCATGGGGTAGTTATAGAAGTCAACCTTTCTTCACAATTCTTTATTTATCGTTTCGTGCATATTTTCGGACCTCTGCAGAGACACTTTTACATATAAATCTTAACACGATAGGTGTCACTGTTCTTGTTATATGTCACGAAACGTGGTATATAGCATTAACAAAGCAAACTTACGAATTCATCAACCAGCTAAATGTGGGTGTTTACCCCCAAACATTTTTATTTTTAAATTATTTTTTGGTGTTCCGCTTTATAGCGATGTACACCTTACATATTATATAGTTACTACAAACATTACATACATACATTACATTGTCATATACACACACACACACTCACATTCATATATCAATATTACTAAATTTCATTATATCAGCGTATTGCCTATATATTTACATATTTACATTACATTATGCTTAATAAGTTTGCATTTATTATTTACACACATATAATATTAGGTTGCATGATTTTAAGTTAAGTTTATTTAATTATGTTTGTAGATCAGTCTTTTTGCATTTACATCCTAGGGAAATTAGTATGGATCAGAAGGTAGATGAATTATCTGCCTTCGGTGGGATATTCATGTCTCTATAGGACACTATGGTAACGAAACATTAAGCTACGTTCAAATGAGTTGGTATAATCCATTGTTGTGTAGGTAATGCAGTATAGAGTCTATGTGTTGGCTATCTTCTCTTAACAACTCGCATAAGTTGTAGGGTAAGTTCAGATCACGTCGTCTCATGCATTCTGTGAGTAAGTGTTTTATCGTAAGAGTAGTGTTACATATTTCACATTGCGGCTGTTCTTGACTCGTCATTAAGTAACTGTGAGTAAGTCGAGAATGACGAATCCTTAAGCGTGTCATAACCACTTCTTCTCTTCGGTCTACACGGTTACCCCAAAACAAAATTATTAATTTGCACACACAGGCCGTGATTTCACTATTTTGCAACGAATATCTAGAGAGTATCTCTATAGAAAGATGGGTAATAAGATTATTCTAAATCGCTCCATCAAGATTGGGGAGTAACCCTAGAACTAAATTAATAATTATTAATTTAGTTTTAGAATTACTCCCCATCAGCGGTGTGACAAGGTTGTCGTCAGTGTGTTCTACAAGGAGGCAAGTTCTAAGAACGCTTAAAATTTACAATAGTTTTTATTTTATTTTTTTTTATTCAATCTCGATGTAAGAACTAATATAATCATTCATCATCAATCATCATATTTTCATTTATTTATGATATCACGAAAATAAACATAACATTAGTTTTATTTATCTGATATTTTTTCATTCCGTTCTAGAATTCCAATTACACTTGGAAATTGAATGATAACCTCAGTTCTCAGTATACCGTTGGAAAGCTGAATTAATTTTCAACTTTTATGAGAATTGGCAGTTCGCAGAATAGAGATTAGCAAGAAGTTGTTGCTAACCAGAAAGTTTTATTAATTTCTACGTTTTCAATTGATATTGCGTTTTGAATAAGATACATGTAATTATTGGATGTGCATTAGTCTACAATCAAATTAAATGCTGGTTTCAAAAATGTAATGATATGTTGGGAAAAAATGTGTACACGGAAATGAAATCGAAAGTGTACTACAAAAAACACGGTTTTCTCCAAAGAACTTTAAAAGCGGCATATCTCTGGAACGTAGTGGGATAGAAATGTGTGGTTTGATAGTTTTGACGTACATTTTTTGTCTAGTTATGCCGCCTGTAATACTTTGCAATACACCTTGTATATTATATTATATAGATACATTACAAAGGAATGCAGGGTACATTACCACAACCTTTCTGATAAATGTGCTTAGTAATGCACCACCTTACTTGCACCATCTTCTAATATTATTGAGAAGCCTAGCAAATTCCAATTCCTGACTCGGACATGGTAGCTTGAAGTCAAATACAAGGAAAAAGTTTTAGATTACCAGAATGATGGTGATTTTTTTTTCTTTAGCTTTCAATTCAATAAAACCGAGGAAACGTACATTGTTATGCGTTTGATTAAATCCTCACAACTCTGGAACTTTCGTCGGGAGATAAAGCTACCTTATAGAAACGAAAATTAAACCTACCTTGAAATAGAAAAATACCTCATATTGAATTTGAAACAAAGAACTGTTATTTTGCGTAACAGACATGCTAGACTTATAACGGAAGAAGAGACATACCATTTGATCTATTTCACCATGACGTTACTGGACATACTAGGAGAATAATACTAGACAAATGGCGACTTGATTGACATACTGTGACTGACAATAAGCTAAGATCTATTAAACCTACTATTACTGACTGGACATCATCGTACAGGAACTCACGCCGAGAAGAAGTAGTCCTTGAGAGGCTAAGAATCGGCCAACCCGCATAGCATATGCGTACCTGATGATAAAGACTGACAGAGAGTACGACATAAGAGTACGACTTGCAACATAGACCTTACTGTAAAACATATTCTAACAGACTGTCTGTCACGGCATAACTTGGACATTCCTCATGACCTGACAGACATACTTTCGAAAGGCAGCCAGCATATTGACACAGCATTGACATATTTGAAAAACACTAACATGTACGACAAAATATAAAATGGTACATTAACCAAAAGAATCCATTTCACCTTTTTTTGCAATGATGATACAATAAAAATAATAAAATAAATCACTCAACTAATTTAAAAATGATCTTAACTTATTAACTTAAAATTTATTTTTTAATTTATTTTCTAGTAATTTATTTAATTCTTGTTTTCTTGACCATTCATACCTCAATACTTACCCAATTGTCTGTGCTAATATTTTGGAGTGGCATCGTTTAATCCAGCGCCTACATCAGCTGCATTACTACAAGGTAAATGCTCTTCGCTTTAGATGCGGAGCATTATCAATAAATAAATATTTTGCGCAAGGAAGGAAATATAAGGCATTAGTTAGATTAGACATTTATGTGCGATTATTATCTTCCTTTTGCTTTTGTTGGTTTATTTTTTATGTTTGCTTGCATTAATTGTTAGCTGCTTCTCGTTGAATCGCAAATTATACAAGTTGTAGAAATGGAAAAATATACCGTTGTTACTGAACGTTTTCCCTAAGAATAAACCTTTTTGCGAATTGATGCTCTGTTCCCTTCATTATTTTCCGAGTTCCTGCCTTTAATTATCGATTCTTCCTCAAATTTAATTTGCACTGCCAATTTATCAGAAAATTCTCCTGCCCTACATTTTAGAAGTTTGGGCCAAAATAATAAAATAATTCAAACCTAATTACCTACTTAATTTGTTGCAAAAAAAGAAAGTCAACAAAATTATCAAAAAGTTCAATAAATGAATCCATTCATTTAAACTACAAATTTTGTAACATATCAATTTTGATCTGTTTATTTTCTTACTGTTTATTTTGGTTGCTTCGAAAGGCAAAAAGAGGAAGGATAAAGATACGAAGTGTGACTCGAGGTTCCATAGATTTTGTTAATATAGTTCCCTCAAAAACACTAACGTAATAAAAAAAGAGGCCAAGTTCCAGGCCCCTGCCAGAAACAGTTAGCCTTTGAAAGCTATGATATCATAGAAATGGGGCAAGTTTTAGGCTGTTAATACCTTGTCAAGAACCTAATAATAGCCTCTCACTTATTTGTGCAATTCAAATTTGGCCAGTTTTCGTTAAATGATGGCCACTATAACGATCGGATTTATTATATTGTAAAACGTCTGGCATTTAAAGATTTAGGCCCTTAAGGTAACGACAGGGCTAAACTCATTGTCGACTAAAACAGATTGGGTTTGTATGAACTCAATGTTAAAGCTGTCAAAGCCGATTAAAGTGGACGAAAAATAGGTTCTTGGCAAGACATTAACAGCCTCAAACTTCGCCCAATACTATGATATCATAACTTTCATAGGTTCTAGGTTCTCCTTACCGAGACGATTCGTTTGATACCCCACATGATGGATTTTGGAAGGAATCGTGGGCTTCCGTCAAACACAACTTTTCAGGATTTGCCGATTTTTGCCTTTAATAACACCCTAATTTAAAGTCTCTAGATTTTGGGGAAGTGCCTAATAATTTTGATGAGTGAGTGAGTCTTATAAATTCCGATTTTCCATCGCCTATATTTCAGAAACAATTCAATGTTGAATTATGAAAATATTCCAGTTTTACTCACATCTAAGAGTATAATACCTGTATAAAATGTCATAGGTTTATCTCTAACTAGTTGAATGTTATAAGTGGGTAAAAATTGGCTCTAATACTTCGTGTAATATACACACAGTGTGCGTAGGTCTGACCTTGGCCTAGATCGGGATTTGAACCAGCACTGTAAGAGCTGTACCCCATTTTAAAAGAATCCCCCGTCTGAATATTGTGGTGTTTCTAATACAGGAAAAGGTAAAACACATTAATAAACCAAGGTGTACATTGCACGGGAAGGATAACCGTCAATGACTTAGTTTTCAATCTTCAGACACAAACAACTTATGGCTTAACCCTGGAACACTAACCTGTGTCATATTGACGCATATGACTGTAATCAATTGTCATTTTCTTCCGTTAAATGGGGGTAGAGCCGGTCTCCCCCCCCCCCACCTACTCCTCGAGCAATTCGTCCACCCCCCATCCAGCATGATTTCACTTCTTAGCGACTAATTAGATAGGTGTGATCTTGATTTTCCCAAAACACAGTGCATAAAATTGACGTAGAGGTTATAATACACGTACATTTTTTTACGTCATTTTGATGCACTGTTACTAATATGAGCATTAAGTCTACGTCACTCTGACGTGTAGGTAGTAATAAAGACTCACAAATTGCATCAATTTGACACAGAGTTAGTAACGAGCACCTAAAATATAATTACACCATTAATTATTAATTAATTCATTATGTAAATAATTGCAAAATAAACATTGCTAACGCAGTAATTATTTTAAAAGTGGAGAAGGCATTGGGATATTATATTATGTATTATTATTATTCCAGTTATTATTTCTTGTGAAAGGCGTTGGGCGTATATAAGTGTTAGAAAACCTTTAAAAATAAATAAAATAAGATTACTTAGTTCATAAAAAGTACTTTATTTTAGGTGTAAGCGTTTTAGTTGGATAACACTATTCCAAGTTCTAAAATAGTATTTCATACCCCGGAAATGGTCCATATTTTTTGTTGCCCTATGTTTTATGTTTTTAATTTGTATTTTTATGTATTAAATATTGACAAATATTCATTTTTTAACAACAGATTTCTCCATTATCCCTGATAATCAAGTTCTGAGTCATTTTCCTGTGTACACGTTAAATTGATACACAGGTTAGTAATAGTGTAGAATGAACTACGATTAGTGTTCCAGGGTTAAGATACATAAAACTCTTTGCTGTCTGTCAAAAGTCTTGGGTAGATTAAAGGCTCTAATTTGTCATGCTGTGAGTTTACGCTAGCGAATCAATAAGTTTAAGGCGCATGTACAGCGAACGGAGTAACTATGGCGAATCCAAGGCAAGCATGTTAATTTTTCTAAAGTTGAAGATTTGAATTGTAAATCTGGCGTTGCTTTTAACCAGGTAAACATTCCATGCTGTGAACTTAATAACTGTCTGATTTTCTCCGTCAACATGTATTGAATTATATTACAATAATTATAAGTAGTCAAGCGTAAGATAAAAGTATTAGATATTTGAAATAGTTGGAATTCCTCCAATTCGATAAAAGTGTTTGTGTTAAACCCTTGATATTTGTTAGGTTAGAAAGACTAATCGAAGCCGCTTGCTTCAGGACTGGAATTGAGGAGGTAAGGAAAGAAAAATCCAGAGCTGAGATCGGTCAGCCATCATTGTGTCACACCCACAAACAACTTCTGCCATGTATTACCACAATTACTCTTTCTCTTACTTCTCGTCTGGTGACTCTAAATCAATTAAACGAAAATAAGTTTTCTTTCCATTTTGTGTATGCAAATCGTTTTAGTGTATTTAATTTTTAACTATTGGTAATAAACCGAAATTATTTTGGCCCGCAGTAGTAAATATTATATTGGTTTAATTTATTTGTCTATAATATAATATAACTTAAATATCATTGCAACGGCTTTGTGAGCCACAGTATATATATATATATGGGCGTGACACTCTCACAGGACTGGCTTCGAACAAAATTTCCATCAGGGCCTCAATTTCCATTTGTATAGCTATTTCGGGGGGAAAAAGTGAGAAACTTTTAAAATGATGTACTTTTAGTAGATTAATTAAAATTTAGTAAAAGGTCAAATACGCCACGAAAGCAGGCCCCCTGAAGGAATTTTTCGGACGTATTTAGTATATCAGAGCCGCAAACCTAACCGGGAATACGTAATGAGGTCCCAAACCAAATACGAGCATATAGGGCCCGTAGTAGTGGGGATAGAAAGAATGCCAAGCTATCTGCTGACGCATATATCACGACGTTGGGACCCCAGAACGTGCTACAAGACAAATACATTACTCGTATTTTTCTTTAAGAAAATGCTAAAGAGACTAAACTTTTTACACAAATATATAATATTGTAACATTGTCCGTCGGTTTGGAATAATGCTCCATGGTGCCGTCTGCTTTTCTGAAAGCCGGGAATTAGGAGAAGATGGTGAGTTTTTAAAACCGTACCAGTTGGCCTTAAAATCAACTTGCACCACAGGGAAATAACTCCTTCACAGAAGTTGCCTGCCAATCAGACTTGTCGATCTTTAAGTACTTTCAATTACTTTACTTCAGACAAACTTAATAAATTAAGATAAGAAGAGAAAACTACTCAACAAGATGAATTGACTTTAATAATTACATTGAGAACTTTAACAGTAGTTTCCATCAATAGTCTATAGTTTAGTTTCAACTTGAGGACCGACTTAGTAGAATTTCACATTCTTCGCAACTAATATAATCATCGTCTTTAATAACTATTGAACAGTTTAAATTCGCAGGTCAAAATTAAAGCGGAATCATATTACGTATCCTATCTTTATGAAAAAATTAAATTAAAGTTATTTATAAAAAAAAACGTGTTCTATTTTCAATGCGACACCGCTTCTCAGATTTCGTTTAAATAAACCAATGCTTTTGCTGGGTAACGCACTTCTTAGGTTCCAAAATTTAAACGGAAGAATTGTGTCTTCAGTAAAAGCCAAACTAACACAAATACTTCAATAAGAAAATATAATAATAAGAACAGACCCGAACCAACAGCAATATAAGAGCCAAGAGTGTTACGAAGATATACAACGTAAACATATCGTCCCTACCATGTCAAACTATCGAATATGAAAATCAGATCAAACTTGCGAACGAATATATTTGATACATTGACGAATATACTGAAAAATGTTCTTATTCAATACTTAATTTAAGGCATTTCCGGCTATTCTAAAGAAGTTAGAGTTGCGAAAATTGGCGACAAGCCGTATCGGCCTCAATGCAAGGGTAAAGATATTTTCCCATCTGAAAACATCAGATGAAATTTTTAGATCACAAAAATTTCGTTTAGAGCCTTCTGCTCAAATTCAGGAACATAAATATGCTTTAGGTCCATCCGACAAACCTATGTAATGTGCTGTATAACACACAGTCTTCTTTTTCGTACATGGCCACCGGCATGCGTGGACACATTTTTGTAACTTTTTTTCAGTTTAGTCATCGCTAAAGCATATGTATGCTAAAAGGAATATAACATAAAAATTCTGGCGCTAATGGCCGAAGTGTCGATGCGCCGAAAAAAAAAACAGAAACAAAAACAGAAAAACTCATAATGGCGAGTTGGTCCCTTTCTGACCACGAGAGTTCTAAGGCAGTGCCAATAGGAAAATCATTGCTAACTGAAAGATTTTATTCCGCTCCAAAACTCCTAATTTCTATTGATTTTACCAATAATTCCACTTTCTTAGATGACTAATTAGAATTTGTTAATAAATGATTTGCCTTAGTCTCTATCATGATATGATTTATAAGTGTCAAAGTAACGTTATCTGATACTATTGTCAGAGATCGAACACATTCCTAACATTGTATTTGTTGCCCGTCCATCCAATATTTCCAGGTAGCTTTTCTCATTTTTTGTAACCTGTCAATACTTGATGTCAATCGGCCATCCACATTCTTCCATTCCTCGTTTCTTATTGTTTCAATCTTTCTTTAGAATAGAATGTCTCGCGAAAAAAAAAAGAAATAATTGGTTTCCAGATAAATATTTTCCCCTTCCTTCGTTTTGGTGTAATAGTTCCCTTATCCAATAAACGAATATTATATTTCTTAAATCGTTTTTAAATGCATAAATTACGATTGTGAAATCGAACAAAAAAGTTTAAACACAATTACCAGTTTGTTTTTATATAATTTTGTATTTTTGGAAATTAAAATGTGAAAATAGTTGAGTTTTACTAATAAGGAACTAAATCATACATTGATTCATTATTTAAGTAATTGAATGAACGTTGAATTATTTATTTTTGAGAGCTTGTTTACTTAACGACTCGTTGACATCGAAAGCCATTAAATCCAAACATGCCCGCTCTTTCTTAACTTCGCGGCGAAGTCAAGGCAATTTAAATCGAACTTTTCTGTGCGCTGAAAGAAAATGAAACCCATGACGTATTTAAATCAATCCGCTGAGTGCAGGGCTTTAAAACCAAATAATTAAAAAATGTAAAACTCGGGAGGGGTAATATATTAGGAGGGGTGCTCCTAATGATTTTATAATTTAAAAAAAAAAAATATTAAATTTCTTCCTTCGTTCCTCAAACAAAATTAACATCTAATAACTTTTAGCTCGCAAACAAAAAGATCAGTAAAAGTAACCACTTCCCAGTCGCCACATGTTCTGGATGCCACAAGCCAGGAACTGAATACTACTTACAAGTACATATAATCATTAATAAGGGGCAGTTTTAAAACGAAATAGTTTCTAAAACACGTTATTACCCTAAAATGTATAATATTATTCATATAGGTATAGGCTACGCGGAAAGTAAAAAATACAAATAAATATTTATTTATATATTAAGAGTTTCACAACTGTTAGCGATTTACTCTATAAAAGAAATGTTAATATTACAAAATTACTTTTGCGCATTGTGTTTATAAATACATTATTATTATGTAATATATTAATACATTTCTCTTCATGGCAATGTATACCTTACATTTGGTATGTGTTAAGTACATTATGTGTACGCATATACATATACATATACACACACACACACACTCATACACACATGTACACTCATACATACGCATAAACATATATACACATACACACACACACACACACAAAACATGTTCTACATACATATATATATATGTATGCCGCTTAAGAATAGGCCATTCACGGCTGACACACGTACAACTCAAATAAATAAATAAAGAATTAGCAATGTCATTTAATTTATTAAAATATGCTGTACACGTTTCACGTCATTCATGGCGCATATTCATGATCACAAAAACGCAGTCCTAATACATTCACAGTATTAATATGCCTAATTGTAGAGACGCGAACCTCCCCTTCCCCCAATAGCCAAATCAAAAGGCAGGTCCAGGCCCTGATGGTATTCCTCCAATATTTTTGTTTATGTGCAAAGGGACACTTTCGGAACCACTAGTTATATTATTTAATATGTCGCTGAAAGTGGGGATCTTCCCAGAAATATGGAAGGAGGCGTTCGTCACCCCTATACCGAAAAGCACAAATAACAAGAGTATCAAGAATTATCGCACCATCTCTGGTCTCTCAGTTTTCAGTAAAATATTAGAATCCTTAGTACTCAAGCATTTATCTCCCCTAAATCTGCAGTTCTCCGAAAACCAGCATGGATTCGTATCTCGGAAATCTACGGTATCAAACCTAGCATGCTTCGTTAGTCACATAACACAGGCGTTTGAGGAGTCTTTGCAGGTGGACGCAATTTACATTGACTTCCAGAAGGCCTTTGATAGACTATCTCATGAAGTCCTTTTGTTGAAATTAGAAAGGTTTGGAGTTCATGGTCCCCTACTCTCCTGGTTTCAGTCATACCTAGCCAACCGAGTACAATATGTCAAATGGAATGGCAGATTGTCGAAGTCAATCGATGTCTCCTCCGGGGTTCCTCAGGGATCCAAAATGGGCCCTTGGTTGTTCCTTGTATATATAAATGACTTAACAACGTCTATGAGTAAAGCCCACTCTCTTTTCTTCGCCGACGACTCAAAAATCTTTTTGAAAATCAGCAATAATGATGACTGTGGTAGATTGCAGAGCGGTCTTGATGATCTCACCAGCTGGTGTCGCAGGAATTTCATCGACATTAATATCGGTAAATGCAGTGTCACCACATTCACTAGGAAAAAAAATCCTATTATTTACCCCTACTTTCTTGGTGACGAATTAGTAAAAAGGGTGACTGTGGTGAAAGATTTGGGTATTCACATGGATTCTGCGCTACCGTTCAAAAATCATGTTGACAACGTTTGCAAGAAGTCTGTGAAGACATTAGGTTTCCTGTGGAGAAATGCTCGGGACCTTAAGGATAAACAGGCATTTTCTGCACTCTACACCAGCCTGGTGAGGTCCCAGCTGGAGTATGCCACGGTAATCTGGCGGCCGTATATAGCTGAGGATATCAACAGACTGGTGAAAATCCAGAGAAGGTTCCAGCGATTCCTCGAGAGAACAATTTGTTCTGAGACCGCTGTGTCTTTAGAACCCTTGGAGATCCGAAGACAGCGTGCGGACCTTCTATTCTTTTTTTTTTTTTTTTTTTTTTTTTTCCTTGAAGTTTAAAGGCCAGTCAACCACTATTGGGTCATTTGTGCCTCCTGGTCGGTCTGTTGGTAGTATCCAAAGCGGAAACAGAGCCCGACGGCCAGCGGAAGGCGGACCCAGCCAAGGTCGAGTAGAGTCCCCCGTGCCAGTTCTACCTTAGTGGCCCGCATCTGGTGACTGGCTGCTAGGTCTATGATAGAAGGTGTGCTTGCTGGTGCCAGGGCAACCAAACCTTCACAGACCGCATGGGGGGGGGGGCACGTCCTCAACCCCAACCAAGCCCATCGCTCCCGCCGACCCACGCGCCCCGCCCCCGCCCCGAACGCCACCAACAGTTAAAACAAAAATATGTTTAACGAAATTTTGGATAGTTAATGTATTAATAATTTAAAGTTAATCAATTAATAATAGAATACAGTTCTTTTTTTAAGAGAATAATATTTTTTACGCTAGCTGTAGAAAATTAGTTATTAATTACATAAATATTTAGTTCTTCATATATTTAGAGAATATTAAGTGGAAATGTTTATAGGAATTTATTTAAAAAGCCAATACACTTTATAATAATCGTTCATTAGGTAAATGATTTGACTTTATGATAAAGTACATCTAAACCCAGCGCTAAATTTTGTTTTTCAAATTGGTTTTATCAAGAAAAGAAAAAAGGTTAGACAGATGGACCGAATTATTGCCTAGTAGCTCTCTAAGATGTATCGGGAGACTCAGTCGAACTCGCTCGTCTTCATATGCCCTACACTCCGTCAGGATATGCTTTACAGTGAGGGACACGCCGCAAACCTCGCACTCCGGAGGCTCCCCCCTCTCCATGAGATAGCCGTGCGTCAGTCTTGTGTGGCCTATCCGTAATCTTGAGACCTTCTATCGGACCTTCTATTCATCTATCGGACCTTCTATTCATCTATAGATTATTACAAGGAGAGCTGGACTGTCCCGAACTCCTCGCATCAATTCCTTTGCACGTTCCTCCAGTCAGGCTAAGAAGATGCAGTCAATTCGTACCGGTACAACACAAGACTCGGCACTCAGCATTTAGAGATGTAGTGTCTAGGTGTTGTAGGATTTGGAATGGTACTATTACTAACAAAGACCTTTTTAATGGTGAAATTTCAAAAAAATATCTGAAGTCGGTTAAAATGAGTATATAGCTGAGACTTTATTTTATATATTTATTTAATTATGATTTGTTTTTGTTTTGTTAATAATGTTATATATTTATTATTTTCAATTTCTGTATGACTACAATTTGGTTGGCCGAGGCTGTAATTGTTGTAAAATATAAATAAATAAATAAATAAATAAAATAAATAAATAAAAGTGAGATTACAACCAATGGCGCCAATCAGCTCTAAGTAGTGAGCTGTGTTGAATCTATTTAGTCCATAAAATAAGATTCGGTCACCCACAAGACGTTTATTCATTTAAAATAAAAATAAAATTGTAGTGTTTCCATCGTACGGTTTTCCACCGTTCGGTATTCTATTCTTTTATACAATAACATTTTACGGTATACCGGGAATCGAACCCGACTCTCCTGGGTAAGAGCCTTGTAACGTGGCCACCTGAAAACAGAATTCTATAGACTTTTCTGTTTGGTTATTCCAAAATGGTAAAATTATTTAACGATTTTTCAATGCGTTTTTTGACATTCATGTAAACCGAGAAATAAAAAAAAAATACTTTACTTAGTTTGGTGTTAAAGAACTATTAATAAAAACATATTTCATAACAAGACTTGTACAGTTTTGAAATCTTCGTTTATTTTCTTAAATATCATTTAAAATCCTGTTTAATAATACTATATTACCTAGAAAAACGGGCCCAATGTAATTTTGAATAGTGTCGATTTTCACCGTCGTCCATCAGTTTTTACTGTTTAATTGCATTATGAAGCAAAACACAATTTTTCAGTAAAACAAAATAGTTAAGTGAGAGAATGCTTTGTAATTGTTGTTTTACTATAATTAATTTTCCGAATGAGCGGAAGTCGAGGAGTCGGACATTTGAATTATATAAATGTTTAAATTATTTATAGTTAGATTTATTTCTTTTATACATTTTCTACATTTATTTTTGATCATACATTATTTAATGCGATAAAATAACTACTTAACTGCCGTGACGAAGCACGGGTATTCGGCTAGTATATATATACATATATATAAATCAGCTTAATTTATGGTAATACCCTTATCAATTGAGTAGACGATATTTAGAAATGTTGACATCTGCAGTGTATTATTTTATATTAATGGAACCATAGTTCCCAAGAATTAATTTAAAGAATAAAACTATGGATTGGCAGATGAACTGCTTTCATTATCTTAGTGAACGGAAAAATCGTAATAAGAAGAGGCCTAGATTTATGGGCTCGATGTCTACAAGTGGCGATGAACTCGTCCGAGATAAAATGATATCTGCGTTAAAAATTAAAATTAGTAAATACTTTTTTTTTTAATTTAGTTTTCTCTACAATAATTTAAAATCTTAGGTGTTTGCTGAAATAAATTCTCAAGAGTTATAAAGATGATAATGTGCACCTCACCTACTTGAGACATCTGCAGCCAAACCACTGGCATACCTGAGAACATGAGTGTTTTCATTAGCAGTTACATCCGCAACGTGTTTCAGTTCTCTTTCTTATTTCTACAATTACAATACCCCATCTAGTTAAGTAAAGTTGTCTATATATTTAACTTTACATACAAAACAAGTAAATATACTTTTGAGGCGTTGCGGATACGAAAGGTGAAATCGACATCAAGTTCACACAAATTTTTCGTCAATTACTATATAATTTCTTTATTAATATTAGTAAACGAACAATAAGACGTCCCACAGCGATCAAATGCGACGACTACACTTTAGTGGAGTTCGCCCTTTCATTGAAAAATATTCAAACGCATTTTCCTCACACTACAGCGTAGTCCCGTGCGGGCGTGCTCAAGAGTGGCAGATTCTATAGAGGTGCAGAATCTTGACCATAAGGGTGCGATACATCTGATAGTTATTGCAGGATATTTACGTCAGCCAGAAATTGCAACTAATGTAAACTGCAAAAAATTCATGTCTGAGATATATATTTCTATCAGGAGCAATAAGGGTGGGTTTACATCTGACACTTCTCGCAGGAAATATATCTCAGGTGTTGGATATAATAATTATGATAAATATCTATCCGACACCTGAGATATATTTCCTGCGTGAAGTGTCAGATGAAAACGCACCCTAAGGCACAATAAGGAGATGCGGTCAGTACAATGCTCCAGTGGTTTGATTTTTCCCTTTGCAGGAATCCACTAATAAATTATTTAAACGGCTGTTTGCACCTAAGGACGATCCGGGATCTCTTATTAAACCCTCGAACACGACAATAGGAGGTAAAATCTTAGGTGCCAGCCTGATTTTTAAAATGAGGTCCTCCAGAAAATTAATCGAAATTGCTCTACCGCTGTGCTAACATATACGTATCAGGTCATCCCATAAGTAATGTCGTTTTTTAATATCTGTCTGTTCAAGTTATTTTCCATTTATTTATTTTTTGTTCTTATTATACCATTAAATAATACCTTATACGTCTTTTAAAAAAGTGTCACCAACTAAAACTCATGTTTTGTGAAACTTATTTATTCTGTGCTGAAATTTGATTTGACATATCGTCGATACAAAAGCAAACTAACGAATATGAAAAAATGCATCTTTCATTGTCCATTTTTAATCATTTCTGCTGGTCGTTAACACTTCATCCCCTGAACACGAATTAATATTTCGCATATGCTACAGCTATTGTACTATTGAATGTCCTAGTACTTTAAAATTCAGAGGGCAAAAAACAAGAAGGCTTTAAGAAGGCGGTCTTCGATGAAAACCACATTCCCCCCCCCCCTTCAAAGTTCTAGCACAAGGGTTCGCTTTAACTAGGTCAGATTCAGATTAACATGAAACTAGGTTGTGGCTATGAATCTATTTAAACACATCTCTCCTTTGGATAGTGACCAAGGAAATTCTATATGTTTTCCCAACTAGACATGATTAACTCAAAATCTTGCTTTAGTCATGGATGTTAGTTATAGACACCTTGGAATACACATACCAGAAGACTTAAAAATAATACTTGAGAAAGTATTTAAAAATAATATGAATATACATATGTACGTATGTATATATATATATATATATATATATATATATATATATATATATATATATATGCATATATATACTTATATATATACATATATATATATATATATATACATATATATACATATATATATACATATATATATATATATATATACACACATATATACAGGGTGTTCAAAACTCGATTGACACCCCCCTTTTTTTCCACAATTTTTGAAATTTAAAAACGAAACTTGGTGGATCTGAACGTGGTCG
Source organism: Gonocerus acuteangulatus (assembly GCA_946811695.1). Classification (NCBI taxonomy): domain Eukaryota; kingdom Metazoa; phylum Arthropoda; class Insecta; order Hemiptera; family Coreidae; genus Gonocerus; species Gonocerus acuteangulatus. The sequence goes on from OX328123.1 coordinate 95,956,052, forward strand.
AATGTACATTCACAAGACCTAATGCACGACCCCTCCAGTTTCTCCAGTTCTTCTCCAGCGACCCTAACTCTGGAATCTTCAATGGAAAGGGGTTATTTTTATGACGGATTATTGTAAAGAATTGAAGTTTAGGTCGATTGTATATCGGTCATTTTTTCGCTAAAGCGCACCAATGAGTAACAAACTGCCAAAAACCGTTAAAACCCTTGTTTTTTTGTCACTTTTCTGCCAATAACGCAGAAAGTATGTCCGTAATAAAAAAAGTAGATGATATAAACGTTGTAGAGGATTACATTTTCTTTCCAAAAAGTACGTTTAAATGCCTAAAAATTTAATAGGAATGGAGCAAAACACACTTTTGTTTTTGAAGTTTTCAGAAAAGTTTATGATCAACGTGGTCTACGCTTCCGTAAAACTTAATAAACATTTCCTAAACTTTTTGCTCCACCTAAAAATCAAATTCAATTACTTTATAAAGGCATTAAAATAATAAATTTAAAGCAACAGAACACACCTAATCATTAGAATTTCGTAGTAATCATTTTTGTGTTGAACGATTTTTCTTCTTTTTTTTTAGTTATTTTGTTTTTTAAGGCGTCTTGACATCTAAGCCATTAGTCCCGACATCCAGAGTGCACCGAGGAATTTTCCCAACGAGCCATGGGATGAAAAATTCCTGCCGTCGCACAGTGGGGCCAAACTACTTTTCGTGTTTCAAAAAGGCTACAGCCTCCAAATCTTAACCGATTTGAATGTACTTTTTTTAAAATGAAAGCTAATGAGTTAGGGTCGCTGGAGAAGAACTGGAGAAAGTTGAGGGATCGTGCATTAGGTCCAATGAATGTACATTCGACCACGTTAAGACCCACCAAGTTTCGTTTTTAAATTTCAAAAATTGTGGAAAAAAAGAGGGGTGTCAATCGAGTTTTGAACACCCTGTCCCCAAAATAAATGCCCAAACGCATGATGAAAAAATAAATAAATAAAGTCGTTTGGCATTTATCTCGTTTTTGCTTCGTTTCCGAGAAAAACGCAAAAACTAAAACACAATTGTGAAAAGAGTATATTTATTATGGGGGGTTTTTCTCCTCAGTCTCCTGGGATAAATTCTTTCGGGGGCTATTGCCCCCCGAATGTAAATTTTTTTTTTTTTTTTTTTTTTTTTTTTTTTTTTTTTTTTTTTTACGGGCGTTCATTTAAAAATTTTCTTACCGTTCTGGCGGTATCAAGCAGTACCGCTTGTTGGGCATTTTTGATAAGTTCCTCCAACAGATTCAGGTAGGCATTTGCGGCGATTGTCGTTTTTGGAATGAGCCCGTTGGTCGAGATTATGATGGCTGTTATCCTTGCGGATTCCAACTTACAGGTCTCTCAGCTCTATGGCCAAGTCTTGGTACTTTCGCAGTTTCTCGGCATATGATTTCCGGATATTCTCGTCATTGGGGATTGCGAAATCAATAATATCGGCTGTCTTTTTTCCCTTGTCAATGATAAGAATATCCGGTTTATTATGATGGACAGTGCGGTCCGTTAACATTGCTTCGTCCCAATACATTTTAACTCTACCTTTCTCCAAAAGTCTATTTGGGAGATAGCGGTAATAAGGGACCACACCATCCAACATAACCAAATTTTTCTGCGAGTGCTTGATGATATATTTTGGCCACGTTATTATGCCGCTGAAGATAATCTGATCCCGCAAGGATCTCACAGCCCCCCGTAATATACTGGATCGACTCATACGTTTTGTTACAAAGTCGACATTTGTCAGAGATGTTGACATCCTTCAAAACGTGACGTCGATAGGATCTAGTTGCTATTACTTGATCCTGGATGGCTATTACAAAACCCTCTGTTTCGGGGAATAGCCTTCCAGAAGTCAACCACGCTACCGACCATGAGAGCACCACCTCCGGATCAAATAACCGACTATGGTATCGCCCATGTAATGCTTTCTTTATGCCACGTGCCAAGGCGATCCAATTCTGTCGTAATTTCCGGCCAGTTGCTTGTTTTCAATTTTAAGGCTGTATAATTCTTGTCCACTTTGACCATTTCCGGGAAAAGACGATTCTCGCTTGCCATTATGTAGCTCCTCAGGTTAATTTCCTGAGAGCGACATAAGTTTTGAATATTTGCGAGACCTCGCCCTCCTTTATTCCTTGGCAAATACAGCCTTTCAATTGACGATATGGGGTGGTGCATTCTTGCCTCAGTCATCTCTGTTCGTATGAGTCGATCCAGTTCTTGTAACGGTGTATCCAACCATTTAATGATTCCGAAGCTGTAAATCAGTGATGATATCGCCAATGTATTAACTGCCTTTATTTTCTGCCTGCCATGTAGATAACTTCGTAAAATCAGACGTAAGCGATTGAGAAGCACAGCCTTCAGTTCCTCTTTTACTTCTTTTTTGGCTATTTTCAGATGTTTTTGTACGCCAAGATACCTGTACGATTCATTTTCCTCGAGTTCATGGATAGTATCACCATCAGCCAACGCAATGTTATTGGTCAAAATTGATTGCCCTTTTGAAATATGCAGTGCGGCACACTTGTCAATACCAAACGTCATGCCGATGGTGTTTCTAAAATCTTGAACAATATCCATCATGCTTTGTAGCTGAACAGGATTCTTTGCGTATAGCTTGAGGTCATCCATAAATAGACTGTGGCTTATCCTGGTGTCGGGATTATTTACAGTTAGCTGGTAACCAAATCCACTGTCACGAAGTAACTGGCTCATTGGATTGATTGACAAACAAAACCATAAAGGACTAAGGCTATCGCCTTGATATATTCCTCGTTGTATCTTAATTGGTTCACTTTCAATCTTATTTGTGCCCTTTCTAAAGCTAAGCTTCGTTTTCCACGTAGCCATCATACGTGACAGCAGATCCGTTACATTTTCAGAAATCTTGTAGATACCCAATACCTCGACCAGCCAGGAGTGAGGAACTGAGTCAAATGCCTTCCTGTAGTCTATCCATGCCATCGAGAGATTTCGCTGTTTTGCCGAGACCTGAGATGCGATAAATGTATCTACAACTAACAACTCTTTACATCCCTTAGTGCCACGTTTACAGCCGAGCTGCTCTTGGGCTAGTAACTGATATTGATTCAAATGATCTTGAATTTTTGATGCAATAATGGATGTAAAGAGTTTATAGATACCATTCAGGCATGTTATTGGTCTGTAGTCTTTTGGTTCTACGTTCTCATTTATTTTCTTTGGCATCATATAAGTGATTCCCTCAGCGAAATCTTCCTTGGCATATGACCTACAAGAATGTCTTCATAGCATCGTGCTATGGCTCCATGAAGGCTGGTGAAATACTTGAACCAATAATTTTGTAAGCCATATTTATTATTATTATTATTGGGGGTTTTCTCCTCAGCCTCCTGGGATAAATTCTTTCGGGGGTTGTTTATTATTATGGGGGGTGGGGTGTCTCAGATTACTGGAGAATATTTTTACTGGGGGATAGTTCCAACCAGTAAAAAGAGTTATGTTTATTTTTTTTAAATATATTTTTTTTTTTTAATTATGGGCATTAAGAAATTTTCTGACGATTCTAGCTGTGTCGAGTAGAACTGCTTGCTGGGATAGTATTAGGTGTTCCTCTGACAATTTCAGATATTTGGTGGCACTAACTGTAGTATTCGGTATCAAACCATTGGTCGAAATGATAACTGCAGTAACTCTAGCGGAATCTAATTTATAGAGATCTTTTAACTCAATGGCCAAGTCTTGATATTTTCGCAGCTTTTCGGCATATGCTTTCCGGATATTCTCATCATTCGGCACTGAGATATCAATTATATCAACAGTCTTTTTATGCTTGTCGATGATGAGAATGTCTGGTTTATTATGGTGAACAGTTCGGTCCGTAATCATAGCTTCGTCCCAGTAGATTTTAATTCTATCATTTTCTAGAAGTCTTTGTGGGACATAGCGATAATACGGTACCGTAGTTTCCATAATGCCGAACCTTTCTGCAATTGCTTGATGGTATATCTTGGCAACATTGTTGTGTCTCTGAAGGTAATCAGATCCCGCAAGAATTTCGCAGCCTGCCGTCACGTGTTGAATCGACTCATACGCCTTGTTACATAATCTACACTTGTCCGAAATACTAATATCTTTTAAAACGTGTCGTCGGTAGGACCGTGTTGCAATTACTTGGTCCTGGATGGCTATCACGAAACCCTCAGTTTCCGAAAATAGCCGACCAGAAGTCAACCATGCTACCGACAACGTCGTCTGCACCTCCGGATCAAATAAACGACTGTAATATCGCCCGTGCAGTTCTTTCGTTTGCCATTCAGAAAGGCGATCCAAGTCTGTCCTTAGATCCGGTTCATTAATTACCTTTAATTTCAAGGCTGTAAAATTCTCGTCCAATTTAACGATTTCCTTAAAAAGGTGGCTCTCACTCGATCTCATATAATGCCTCAGATTACTTTCTTGAGATCTACATAAATGTTCAATATTGATGAGGCCAAGGCCACCTTTTTTCCTTGGCAAATACAGCCTTGCCATTGAAGATGTTGGATGGTGCATGCGTGCTTTAGTCATTTCAGTTCGAATGAGTCGATCCAAATCCCGTAATGATGTATCTGACCACTTTATCACACCGAAACTGTACGTTAATGAAGGTATTACCCAGGTGTTAATAGCTATTACTTTGTGTTTTCCATGCAGATAACTTCTTAATACTAATTGCAGCCGTTTTAAAAACTTATTTTTAAGCTCCTCCTTAACATTTTTGTGGCAGATCTTAAGGTGCTGTTGGATGCCAAGGTACTTATACGTTTCGGATTCCCCCAATTCACGTACATGGTCCCCATCCGAAAGTGCTATGTTTTCTGTAGATACTGTGCGTCCTTTTGTAACATGTAGCACAGCACACTTATCTAAACCAAAGCACATTCGAATGGTGTTACTGAAATTTCGCACAATGCTTATCATGCTCTCCAGTTGGGAAGCATTCTTTGCGTACAATTTCAGATCGCCCATGTATAGACTGTGAGATATCCTGGTTTCTTGGTCATTTATAGTCATCCGGTAACCGTACCCACTATCACGCAGCAACTGGCTCAAGGGGTTCAGGGACAAGCAAAACCACAAAGGACTCAGGCTATCGCCTTGATATATTCCCCTTTGTATTTTTATCGTTTCGCTTTCCACTGTATGTCGGCCCTTTCCAAAGGTAAGCTTGGTTTTCCACGTGGCCATCATGCGTGATAAAAGGTCAGTTACATTATTAGCGACTTTATAAATTCTTAACACCTCGATTAACCAGGAGTGAGGAACCGAATCGAAAGCTTTCTTGTAGTCAATCCATGCCATCGATAGACTTCGCTGTTTGGCTGTGGCCTGAGATGCAATAAACGAGTCTATAACTAACAGCTCTTTACATCCTTTAGAACCACTTCTACAGCCTAGCTGCTCGGGAGCTAGTAATTCATTTTGTGTGATGTGGTCTTGGATCTTGTTAGAGATAATTGATGTAAAGAGCTTATAGACTCCATTTAAGCATGTTATAGGCCTGTAGTCATTGGGTTCGAGGGGTTGACCTTTCTTTGGAATCATGTGTGTCACACCCTCAGCAAAGTCACTTGGTATTGGCTTAGCACCTACAAGAAATTCTTGGTAACAGCGAGCGAATGGTTCATGTATGCCATTATTATTATTATTATTAGTATTATTATTATTATCTTATTGCGTATTATGTTGTCTCATTTTTTTTATTTTTTTAATATTGTTGATTAATTATTTTTTCGGACTGGGCCTAATTTTTAGTGTTCTAAAACTGTGAAAAAAGACCGTCGCCAAAGTTTCGGGACTAAAATAAATAAATAAACAATTGTGAAAAGGCATTCTTACATATCCCTAAATAAAAATCATTAAAAGTGTATGTTTCATCTTCCTTCCCCTCTACCTACACACCTTCCCCCCCCCCAAAAAAAAACAACAAAAAATCTTCTTGGTCGAAAAAATTAACCGACGCCATGTAAAGCTGCACGTTCAACACAATTTATGATAGCTACTTTCCTTCGGAGGGAATTCTTAAAACATTTGAATTGGAAAAGTGGACGCTGAACATTTGAAAGGTTTGCGGCTATACAGGCAACATATCGCACATTGACAAACTGAATGGGATTTGTCCATTTCTCTGCTGTAATCTGTTCCCAGTCTGATGCGACGAATGAGTTGCTCGCTTGAGCCAATGGGCTCCCTGTAGACCAAATCTTTAATGTGTCCCCATGCGAAGAAATCAAGAGCGTGAGGCCTAAAGATCAAGCCGACCAAAATACTAACCCACCACGTCCTGTCTAACGCCAAGGATAGTTAGTGTCCAACCAATTTCGGACGGCCCAGTAGTAGGCTTAAGAACCGTTGACTTGGAACCGGCTTCTTAAGCTATGTGCCAAAAAGACTTGGTTCAAGAACAACGACAGTTTATTATCCAGGAATGCGTGGAAAGACTCTGCCACAAGTCAAGGGTTCAATAAATGGGGACCTATTATTTCATTATTCCACACAAAATCAGGCAAACTCACTACTTTATTTTTGAAGTAAGTAGGGAAAAAACATATAATTTTAACGGAATTATATATGCCTTATGAATGATTGCCTTTACGTAATTGTGTTTTAGTTGAATGTATTTTTTCTCGGAAACGAAGAAAAAACGAGAAAAATTCCAAAGGACTTTTTCGGACGTTTATTATGAGGGCATCCTGTATGTGTGTGTATATATATATATATATATATATATATATATATATATATATATATATATATATATATATAATTTTTTAATTAGATTTTCATTTTGCATTGTGAAATTGTTTATTTTAATCAGAATTAGACTGCTCTCTGCAGGAAGACTAAAACTCTTTAGAGCAACAGGCCCTCGTGGGGAATGTACAAGGGCTTCCGTTCACAGTCCCTCCGAGTCCGTGGTCTTAGGCTAAAGACACACCGGCCGAAACCGCTGTGTGTGTCTTTACAGGTAGAAACAAAAGTAATGAGCTTCCGCCAGTTGGACTCGGGGCAACAATGGAATGAGGTGCCGAGTCGGAACGGGACGAGTCGACTTGAACCGCGGTTTATGGCTTCATGCCTTCCATACATAGGCCAATTCCGTTGACTCGCCCGAAACCGCTGTGTGTGTCTTTAGCCTTACACGATTTAGAGCGCAAGCCAGTGCCACCCACCGGCCAATACCTACGCAAGTTAGTCTCTGTAAACGGTCTATCAGTATTGCTTTATCCTGAGTGGTGAATCAAACTGAATGTATTTCGTTCTCTCCTGCCTCGTTATGAAATGATAGTTTGTCAGCCGTTAATGGCCAATTCATAACCGGCATATTAAAACTTTTTCTCTGCCATTATTTCATTTGCTTAAGGGCCATACTGTTCGTTTAATTTCTCGACGTTTGTAGTTATATTTTCGTCTTTCATGAATTGTAGCCAGCAATCGAGTACATACAGAATGTACTTTTGTTGCTGTAAGTCCAGTATATTGTCCACGGCGATGAAAACGGTCTAAATTTCACCCGAACAAATAATTGTACTTCTAGATGTTATAAGCAGTAGGTTATTTAGGTAATGTAACTACTCCATCTGTGTCCTCCACTATTTCGGATTTGTCGAAGTATGAATTAAATATGTGTCTGTATGAACGTTTAGACGTCAGAATTAGATGGTATTAGAGACATGGTAGGTCGGGGAAGATTTTTGTTCATATTAGTTAAGTTCCTTGTACATATTTCATACATCATACCATCAATGGGTGTTTCATGAATGGTCGCATATGGTATTTTCGCCACAGAATTTTCAATTGATTGACTCGAGAATTTGTTTGAAACTACATTTCAAACAGTTGCAGAGTACTCCAATGGCAGTTCTCCACATTCTACGTGGAAGCTATTGGAAGGCTGGATCTAAAGGCTCCTGTTGCACTTAGTAAACCTGTGTTTTATAATGAATCTAGGATTTTAGAGGTGATAGTGTTGGAAGATGTTTACTCTACACTCTCTAAATCTAGAAGATTTTTTTTTTATTATTTATTTATTTGAAATCTGTACAAAATATAAAATGTACAATGATCAAGTGTGTTGATACAGATATTGATATGTACTTTATATGATCAAAACGGAAAAAAATTAAAATTAAAATAAGTACAAAATTTGGAAGAAGCCAACCATTGTTAGCACTTCCTAGTTATTTAACTAAGTATTTCAATGAATCCAGAGGGATCAGGCAAGTAAATTGTCTCGGGGCCACTGTCTCTTTAGCCTCCTGGGAGGATTGTCCGAATGGGATTGGGATGATAAGGATTGACCTTCAGGATTAGGATGGTGAGACAATTTGGAGTGGAATGTTTGGAAACGGGTTTTAGCAAGGACAAGGACAAATGGGATGTTGAGGTCATTGTGTAGGGTTTTGTTGGATACATAAAAGTCCGTCACGCAGGAGCTGCATGACTAAGCACTTTCCTCAGAATTTGGGTAGTGTAGACTGCTTTCCAGAACAATTTGCTTAAAATATCCTACATAATTAAAGTCCGACTCGCAGGAACTGCATCATCTTAGCGCGGTTCCGTTCTTATCTCTAGACTCATTTAAAATGATTAATGTTATTATTTTGGGTCCACATTTCTAGAAAGCATGAAGATTAGATAGTTAGCCGTCGAGGTGATAAGTAAAGATGGAATGGTTGGGATTCGGCTAAATAAACCTCAATACGATTTTTGTTAAAAAATCTATATTTAGGACGTTTTGGCTAGTCAGTGGTAGCCTTCGTCAGCAATGAAAGTGCCGGGAGGTAGAGGAGGACCAAAGTTGACAGTTCCATCTTTACTCTCAAGAAAGGTGATATTTACGATCTTACCTGGGTGGGTCCCTGCCCTAGGAAGGACCCCGCTAGGTATTTGAAAAGCTATATTATCTTGGAAATCCATATCTCTAAGATTAAATTGTTTTTCTTAGTTTTCTTAACCTGATTTGTTATCAAATACATTATCCAACTATAAGCAGTTAAAAAATAACAAGGAATAAAAACAGACAAAAAGAACAGTTCGAATAAGGGAAATCAATTACTTTAAAGTTTTAAGCACTTATTTCTCTGATTGACATCGTCTAATCAAAACTTTCAGCAGAACCTTTTTTGTAGAGCATTTAGTAAGCTTTTTAATGGTATTCTGCCGTTTCCCAAGATACTCAACCTTTTTCGAGATATTAAGGAAAGTATACAAAGTTACCAAAACTTTTTATTTCTGTTAATAAAATATTTTATTCTAACCCTTCCTTTACTCTAAACGTAACAAAAATTTCAACATATTAGTGTTGATGAAACTCCAACATGCAGAAAATGTTTCAACTGTATCCCATAATTCTAAGTACCAAAATCAAAGACAAAGAACCCTCTCTAAGAAGGACGCTAGGCAGTTGAAAAGCTATATATCTTGGAAATCCATATCTCTAACATTAAATTGTTTTTCTTATTTTTCTTAACCTGTTTTATTTTCAAATACATTACCAACAATAAGCAATTAAAAAATAACAAGGAATAAAAAACAGACAAAAAGAACAGTTCGAATAAGCGAAATCAATTACTTTAAAGTTTTAAGCTCCTATTTCTCCGATTGACATCGCCTAATCAAAACTTTCATTAGAACCTTTTTTTTAGAGCATTTAATAAGCTTTCTAATGGTATTCTTCCGTTTACCAAGATTCTCAACCTTTTTCGAGATATTAAGGAAAGTAAACAAAGTTACTAAAACTTTTTATGTCTGTTAATAAAATATTTTATTCTAACCCTTCCTTAACTCCAAACGTAACCAAAATGTCAACATATTAGTTTTGATGAAAGTAGAACATGCAGAAAATGTTTCAACTGAATCCCATGATTCTAAGTACCCAAACCAAAAACGGTATTCAAAAAATATTTTTCCAATTTTCTCGAAAACGGTTAAAGCTATCGCCTTAAAATGGTTTCATTCGTTTTCCTAGCCCAGGAATCATATAAAACGAGTACTTCGAAGCTTATGAACTCAAAAACGTAAGCGTTACGATTTTTTTTGCGCGCGAATTTCGCCCCAAACGCCATCTTCCAGTAGGCGGATTTTGCAGGTTAACGAACTTGACCTTTCAAATTGGACGACTGATTTTTGTACTAAATTTCATCAAAATCGGACCATCAGGGAAGCCAGAAATGAGCGAACAGACAAATATATATATATATATATATATATATATATATATATATATATATATATATATATAAATAAATATATACATATATATATATATATATATATATATATATATATATATATATATATATACAAATTTGAACCACCGTTATTTTCGGTCTCTAGGGGTTCTGAAACGCGAAATTTTCTTGTCGGCACTTCCGGATTGTTTCATTGTATCAACCCTATAAGCGGGGTTCCTCCCTATGGGGGAGGGAGGAACCGCGCTAAAAATAAAAACGTGAATAGTTCTCATTTTGTAATGAGTAACTGATCAATTATTAATTTGCATCCAGAGTTATGTTTACACATGGTACCTACTACACTACGTAATAAATACAAAAATCCTCATATTATCTTATTTTGATCTAACGCAGGAACAGTATACAGTCACTCTAGTGGTAGAAAGCGCTCCTTTCGGCGGCTTTGTGAACCTACGTCTGCCGGCTTTTCTATTCAAATATATTACAAATTAAACCCCCGCTTTCCGATTGACCGATTCAGCTCATTTTTACAACACTTCTTTCTCATGAGTTACCCACGACGTATACCGCGTTTCGTTACAATACAGCAGAAATTACGACCGGTATGAGTATATTAGGAATTTGGGTCCGTAGTAAACCCCCCCCCTCCTAATGAACCGATTTCGTTTATTTTTACAACACATATTTACCTGTGGATTAGCACTACGAATACCGAGTTTCGTCGAAATATACCAAAAATCACGGCTGGTAGTGGCGAATTGGTATTGTGGGTCCGGAGTAAACCCCCCCTCCTAATGAACCGATTTCGTTTATTTTTACAACACATATTTACCTGTGGATTAGCACTACGAATACCGAGTTTCGTCGAAATATACCAAAAATCACGGCTGGTAGTGGCGAATTGGTATTGTGGGTCCGGAGTAAACCCCCCCTTCTAATGAACCGATTTAGTTCATTTTAATACCTCACTTTTCTCTCTATATTACCACTACGAATACCAAGTTTCGTTGAAATATTACGGCTGACATAGTCAAATAAGTGTTTTGGGTTCGGGGTAAACCCCCCTTCCGGTGGACCGATTTTGTTGGTTAACGAACTCGTTCAATCGTTTTCTAATTGAATACTATATACCAAGTTTCGTGACGAAAAAACAAAAACTCTGGCCGCTATCGTGTTAACAGACACACATATATATATATATATATATATATATATATATGCATATATATATATATATATATATATATATATATATATATATATATATATATATATATATATATATAGGGGTCTCCCGTGGTCTAATGGCTAGCGCCTTGGATTCATAAGCGGGAGATGGTGGGTTCGATTCCCAACCTCCGGCAGGAATTTTATCATCTCACGGCTCGCTGGTAAAATTCCTCGCTGCACCCTGGATGTCAGCGCTAATGACCTAGATGTAGATGCGCCTTAAAAAAAAAAAAAAAAAAAAAAAAAAAAAAAAAAAAAAAAAAAAAAAAAAAAATATATATATATATATAGATATATATAAATTTTAACGGGGGTCATTTTCGGTGTCTACTAGGTAGGATCGATAAAGATTTGAAGAAATTTTTCAAAAATTCCGTCATGAGTCCAACCTCAATAGCTACTTTCCTTCGGAGGAAAGTGCTAAAAGGGGCATTTACAATTTTACGGAGGACTTTTGACTGGAATGCCTGTATTCTGTTGATGTTTGATGGTTTTTCAGATCCCCAGAGTTCGAGTCCGTATGTCCATATTGGCCGAATGATTGTTTTGTATATCGTTAGTTTGTTCCGTATTGATAATTTAGAAGAAGGTCCAAGGAGTCGTCTAAGTAGTCCGTATCGTTTGTTCAGTTCTTGTCTTTTCAGTCTCGTGTGAGGGTTCCATGTCAGTCGGCTGTCAAGGTATAATTCTAGATATCGAACCTCGCTGTAGTAGATAGGATGGCAGTATCATCTGCGTAGGTGGTCAGTAAGGCATGAGGGTGTGTGGGAATATCCGCAGTGTAAAGGAGGAAAAGGAGAGGACCAATAATACTCCCTTGAGGGACACCAGCGTTTATGGGGCAGGTAGGGGAAAGACTTGTACCTTGTTTAACTTGAAAGGATCTGTTTGAGAGGAAGGATTTGAGGATAAGGAAATAGGTGTGAGGAAGTATAAGCTTTACTTTGTAAAGTAATCCCGGGTGCCAAACCCGATCGAATGCTTGAGCAACGTCGAGAAAGGCACTCGTGCAAAAACTCTTACGTTCAAGCGAGGAGGATATTGAGTCTACAACTCGTAAACACTGTTGTATGGTGGAATGCTGGAAGCAGAAGCCAAATTGGTGGTTGGGGATTTCCTTCGAGGATTCTATGATAGGAAAAATTCTTTTGTAAAGGAGTTTTTCGAATATTTTGGACATTAACGGCAGAAGACTGATTGGTCGATAGGAAGAAGGGCAGTGGGGAGGTTTAAAAGGTTTGGGAATAAAATCTGGAAGATACCTAGTATATGCTCGATAAATTTTAAATAGGGATGGTGTATATACAAATTGGGTAAATAATGGATTCCAAGGTATTAAGGGAGTAAGGCTAACTGGAGAAGTGAAACGTTGTTCAAGGGGGTATATTCTATCTCATTGCGTACAGCTCGGAAGTGTAATTCAGTGTTGGAAGCCGTATAGACTAGCGAAAGGCTTCATTAATTACTGCTCAGAAGTAATTTCCTGGGCTAGGAAATTATCCTGTAATGAAAACCCAGGAAAACCTCAATTTGCCAACCATGTTCATTCAAGGAGGAGGAGGAAATGACCATTGTTAAAACAAAATTATTTATGTTATAAAAAAAAAAAAAAAAATGTGCAGGATCCCGGGGACCTTTGTCTCATTCCAGGTGGCTAACAACCGCGAATCGAACACTGAGACCCCAACTGTACCAGCAAATAGTTATTTTCATTTTTAAGTCGTACATGCCAATAAGGTTTAGAATTAGAAAGACAAAACTTTTTACAGATGAAAAGCTCAGCTTGTTTCATCAAAACCTCAAGGTAGCTTAAAGATGAAAAGCCTTAGTTGACCCAAAGAAATCGTTTTTTGTTTTTTTTTCTCTCAACCCGAACATCTTATATTAGTAATGAATTAACACTTTCAGAACCGATGGCTTCGAACAAAATTTCCATCAGGGCCAAGTCTTCCTTTTGGGTAGTTATTAAAAAACAGTGAAGAAACTATTAAAACGATGTACTTTCAGTGGATTCATTTCAATTTCGTGTCTTTACATATAATATGCTTAACTAATATGTATACATATGTACATGTAGTACATATTCTTCAGAAGCTTACTTTTCTTCTACAGTGGAACATCTTTCCGAGTGTAGTTTTTCTGGAGGAATATTTACACAAAAAAAAAAATATTATCCTAAATATTTTAATTCTGGCTACTTAAAATGTATGTAATTTAAACTATTCTAGCATTAGGTATCGAGCAATAAAAGATTAAACGTAATATTGCCCATTAATTAAAATATGCTGTTCAATACTTGGCTCTTTGTTCTTCTATGCTAAGAGATATTATATCTCATATAAGCAAGGCATTCACGTTTTGAGTTATTATTGAGCCTGGAGCTCATTCACTTTGATTGACCTAGTTCCTGTTTACTTGGAGTTCACGGTAATACTAGACCTCAAATAGAATTGGGCTTTGGTTAGGATTCTCTACGGCTACAGATCTGTAATTCTCCTGAAAACGGAATTCACTATTCTATTCAGCAGAAAAAGTGCTAAAATATGGTGTGCAACTTGCCATACTTCATTATGAAGCCTTAGGCTTTTTGTCGAAGTTTTATGCGCATGCGCTTAGGTATTGATCATAACAATTCGTGATATCTATCTTTTAGAAAGGATTTTTAAAGCCCGAACTACATAAAAAAGATTTACTAATTTATCTCAAACGGTTGTAGGGATATTAGTATTGAACATCGAGAAGGGGTTTTGGCATTTTACGGCAAAAGGATGCGTCAAATCGAAACATTCACCGATATAAACTCGTTTTCGAATTTGATTTTCTACAAGAAAAAGTATGACATTCTTCAGTATTGGAAATTCCAAATTTATGGTAGTTGGAGAAGGTTAGACAGCCGTCTATAACCTGAAAAGAAACTTTATTTGAAACAGTTAAGACTCTAGGAGCTTCGTTTCAAAATTCCCAAAACTGTGGAAACAAGTGAGGCGGGCATCGAATTCTGAACAAACTCTCTCTGGAACAAAATGTCCATCCGATGAGTTTTTCAAACACGATTATCTCGAAAATGAAGCGAAAACGAGAAGATCGCCAAAGGACTTGTTGACTTAGTTTTTCGATTCCCCATCGATATACAAGTCTGTCTGTTTAAGACTGGGACACGCTGTATATAGTTGTGCCTTAAAGCACATGTTGAGGAAAGCTGCACATTTGCAGTATCCACAAGGCAGTGTGATTACAACATAGATGAACTACTGGAACTGGTGTCAGAAATATTTGAGATTACGTGCGATGATAGGTTATTAAAGAATTAGGATTGCCGTGTTTTTAAATGTAATTTTTGATAGAATGTTTTGGAGAAATGGAACATGGAGGTCGTTGAGGAGAGTGAAATTGGAAACAAAGAATGGACCGACGGTTATTTCACGAAGGATTATAGACTGTAAGCATTGCATTTTGTAGGAGCAGGAGGGCTTCGTTGATCCTAGAAGTTGCATGCAATAAGTCCATATTGTTCTGGGTATGTTTTTTTTTTTTACGGCGCATCTACATCTAAGTCATTAGCACCGACATCCAGGGTGCAGCAAGGAATTTTCCCAGCGAGCCCTGAGATGAGAAAATTCCTGCCGGAGTTGGGAATCGAGCCCACCACCTAGAGTAATGTGTGGTTTCCAAGCTAGTCGTTTGTCGAATATAATTCCTAAATACATAAATGCGCACACACACATATATATATATATATATATATATATATATATATATATATATATATATATATTCGAAAACGGACCTGTTAATTATTTCCTGAAACTTACGAATAAAATCAAAATAAAAATAAGGAATTTAGCAGTGGTATTGGGGCCACTATTATTCTTAAACACAGCAGGAACATTGACAGCTGGCATTTGAAAAATTTTAATTAAAGATAAAAACACTCAGAGACTAAAATAAATATTGAATGTGTGAATGAGAATCTAGTAGTGTTAGTGAATGGAAAAGCGAGCTTGGAGTATGCTTCACCGAAGCCCCGATAAAGCTGGGCTAACTCCATGAAGCCTAATAAAAGTCCAGATCCGTTCTCTCCGAACCCAATTTAACAAGGTTAATCTTATTTTCAGAGGGGATGTTATGCTTTTATTTCGGATTTTTTTATTTAATTTTCTCTTCTTCCGCATAAGAAAAAAAAATTAAAATGGCTCAACAATTTATATGATTATATCTCTTCCGAGGAAAAGGGATTTCATTATTTTTAAGTGTATTTTTGAACAATGTTCTCTTATAGTCGTTTATTTCAAACAAAAGTATCGCCCTTTCACGACGGGAATTTATGAAATTATTAAAAAAAGAAAAGAAAAAAAAAAAAGAATCATATATCCTTTTGAAACGTTGTTGAACATTGTGAAGTATCAGCATCATTTACATATGAAGTGAAAATTATCCTCATACTTAAATATGGTCTCCCTGTGGTTCTGTGGGTAACACGGTTTCTCGTTCATATCAGCCCTCGAGTGAGTTCCCGGCTGTACCATGTACGTTTAGGAAGAGTGGCTACCTATAGATGACCCGGCACTAAAACGCTAATTCATCAATACAATTATATACTTAAACATTTCAAAGATATTGAATACATTAAATATTTGTTCGCGGTACATCGCTCATTGAAAAATCTACCCCGTCAAATGCTGCACTCTTGCCGTTAGCGCTAATACGAAACTGGCAAGAAAATACAAGGACAGAACCTAGAGTCGCCTATAGGAGCATATAGTGAGGACATCCACAATTGTTTTTTATAAGTTTTATCCTCAAAATCATGGAAAAGTGAAAATCAGGCTACCCGGATCGATCCCAGGGAGCAGAAAAGGTGTTGGCCAGAATCCATAGGTCACCACGAATTTGGAGAAGCATTAAGGGAGAAATGCAGCATATGACAGAGAGTGCTTAAGCATATAATCTTCAAAAGCACCAGGTACCCCTTTAAATTCTTTATGCATGAAGCTCTAGTAAATCCATTTTCATCAGTTCAAGCATCTCATCTTAAACATCATCACCTGCTGATCTATATATATATATATATATATATATATATATATATATATATATATATATATATATATATTTGGATGGAACGGCATTTCTCTCCAGCGGTGGTACTCCTCCTCACTTCTTCATGGAATATTTCATATTTTTACTGGATTCATCTCCATCTTCTTCAGCCAGGTGTTTGTTGTTTGCTGGAGATGAACCCAGGAATATTCCAGGAGGAAGTGAGGAGGAGTACCACCGCTGGAAAGAAATGCCGTTCCATCCAAAAATACTATCCCGACGAAAAATAACATCATATATATATATATATATATATATATATATATATATATATATATATATATATATATATATATATCACGTGTCTGTTTGTTTGTCTATTTGTTCCTTATACAAATCCACTCCGTTTGACCGATTTTCCTCAAACTTGGCACACAGGTAGGTCTTGATTCAGGGAGTGTCATAGGCTAGGTTAAAAACGTCTATCAGCTGTTTGTCTGTCTGTTTGTAATCCTTATAAAAAGCCAGAGCGTTCGACCGGTTTTCACCAAAGTTGGCTAATGTTGGTTAAAATCATCTAGGACTCAAAATTCGAAGGTCACGGAATCGAAGCTGTGAGACCGAAAAGTTTCAGATTTGAGTTATTACATTTTAATTAAGTTAAAAAAATTGATAGGCTTCATGTTCCCATGGTTTTTGTTGAATTACAACAATAAGATATTTGATTTTAATTTAGTAATTGAAACAATTACGGTAGGAAGGGGTCCCCCCCCCCATCTAGTGGCTAACGCCTCAGTTTCCCATGCGGGAGATGGTGGGTTCGATTCCTACCGGCAGCAGGAATTTTCTCATCTTACGGCTCGTTTAGAAAACAAATTATAGTACAAGGGGAATATTAAATGAAATAAGAGAAACCATGTAAACGAAGGATTTATGACGTTAATGATGAAGGTAAAACGTTACTCAAGATTAATTTTCTTAATAGTTTCTGTTATATTATTTGCTTTTATTTTTGCGTTGTAGTATTTAAGATTAGGGCTTCTATAGTATTTTCCTATACATTGTAAAGTATTCAACAGGTAGTTATGACTGCCGAATCTTTACCTTAAAGATTTTATTACGTAAGTAAAACGAGAAATTAAACTTACTCTATGCAATATAAAAAATTCATAATACATTCGAAATTGCTAGGTTGGTTGGAGGGCAGCTGTTCGACCCATTTTCTTTTTTATTGCTGATTGTTTCCGGGGATGTGCTTAGTCTCATGGTTTGCTTAGTGTGACATGTTAATGAACATAAATACTAAGAAAACATTTACTGTTTATAAACAAATTATGAGTGCTATAAAAATAGGTACTAGAAAATTAAATTTTATATTTAAAGATTTGTTTTCCGGAACACCGACTGCTGAGACCATTAGTGTCTGCAAAGTAACAATAATATTTCATAAAAAAAGGGGTCTCCCGTGGTCTAATGGCTAGCGCCTTGGATTCATAAGCGGGAGATGGTGGGTTCGATTCCCAACCTCCGGCAGGAATTTTATCATCCCACGGCTCGCTGCACCCTGGATGTCGGCGCTAATGACCCAGATGTAGATGCGCCGTAAAAAAGAAAAAAAAAAAAAAAAAAAAAATTATTTCATAAATTTTGTTAAATATACACTGTCAATCTATAACGTTCCCCACTTATAACTAACATTCCTATTTAGACATAATGATGTTTGTGAAGAGAATTTAAACAAACTACTATTTACACTACATAGTTGATATAATTGATGTAGAAATTAACTTAAAACCTAAAAATATGTTTTTTCCCCTAAAAACCCAAAACGATTAAGTCTAATTCGTAAGCAACGTCGGAGACCTTCGAATCGACAATAAACAACTTTTGTGAGCTGAGCTATTTTTTGTGCTATTTTATATTCAATATATATATATATATATATATATATATATATATATATACATATATATATATATATATATATATACTATGTGTCTATTTGTGAGTCTGTCTGTTTGTTCCTTATACAAATCCACACCGTGTTGCCGATTTTGACCAATCTTGGTACACATGTAGGTCTTGATCCGGGGAGTGCATAGTCCTGGTCGTCTAGGTCTTACAGTTCGGAGGTCAATGGGCTTGAAACTGTGAACCCGACCAGTTACAGATTTGTGTTATTAGATGTTAATATTACTTATTTGGTTTCTAATTTATTGGCTTTTCTAGATGCAGAAAGTAGGTGTGGGATGGCACACCGGGTAACAGCTAGTATTAATATAATAATGCCACTGTAAGAAGGAAGGAGCAAATGAAACGAGGAGACTATCATTATAGAAGCTTTGTAAAATTAATCAGTTACTTTTAATTTTTATTCATGAAATAAAGGAGGAAAAGGACAAGCTAATGATGATTACTCCATTAATAAGATAGACCAAACCCAGGCTCCATTATAATTTTGAACTGAATCCCACTCCCAATTAGTAGCCTCTCCCCACCTGAGGCCAGAGTTAGCCCTACAATCTAATACAACTTTACTTTCACATATTATTACACACAGACTCCACCTTTCTGCCTTACCGCATTCCGTTTTAGGTCACTTGAAGAAGTTTTGGTTTTTTTATTGGTGGCTTACCAACACCCCTTTAACCTGTATCTTCTAACGCCTTATATTGTTCTGAAGATAGCGATGAGTTTAACTGTTTCGTGAATAAATACACATACATTTTCATCCAAGAGATGAAATTTGACTTTTTTTAAAAAGTCAAATTTCATTATATACATCTCATTCTACAATAACCCTTTATTCTGCTCTATATGTTTCACGCCTCTTCAGGAGCACATGACATACAAATAATCACAGCCTCAACCTTAGAGCACCTTCCGCAGGCAGGTTTTCTCAGGATGTGATTTGTATTTAAAGATTATTCCAGAATGGTTTGTAGTTAATGACATTTAACTTAAAATAGCGAAATTGCAATACCTTTTTAAGATTTAATGAGATCTGTTATCTCTATTAACCTGAGAAACTCACACATACCATTAAATTCAGCCTTTTCTATTTCAAATTAATCCTTTTCCATTTTAATGAGAAAATGAGGATGGGGTTGATTTTGAAGTGTTAAAAGGAGAAATGTTGAATTCGAAATAAAAAAGGTTGAACGTGACTTGGAAATGCTAAATACACTTTCAAATGTGGGTTAAACGTGTGTCCCTTTTATTCTACATTATATTTATCCTATGGTTTCTTAACTTAAATTTTTTTATACTCGGACATAAACTTTGTTGTCTTCAACAAGAAAAAAAAAGTCAGAGAGTCTAGAGTTCAATAAACAACTTAAATACAATGGTGGGCCACTCAACCCGTAATAATATGGTTACAATTAGAAATTTCTAGTCCGATAAAATAAGCACCAATGTACTAGATACATATAAGCAATTTTTGTTACACTAAAGACCACAGCAGAGAGAGAGGGAGGGAGAGACTAAATTTACATCATTATAATATATTTAGTAGTTAGATCAATTTGTTCACCATGCAAGGCGAATTAAATTATAAGACAATGTTTTGTACTTGGCATCTAACACGTATGTTTTCCCCTCAGCAATGCTGCCACTGAAGACTCAGCAAAATACATAATCCAACCGAGCCGCTTGTACTCATTTATTTACTAGCTTATCATCAGTACTCTTGGTGACTTAAAATAACACAGGTCTACAAAAATAATCTTTCTGAAATTTGATTTGATGATTTTGGTCAATCTCTATGCTCCTTGGCGTGCTGAAGCCGAACATGAGGTCAGTCCCTCTCTATCACGTAAGGAAATTGTTCAATCTCAAGTAAGGGCAGAGGTACTACCATTAAAAGAAAACAGAATTGGCGAATAAGAGTTTTCATTTATTTCCATGATCTTTTAGTTATTTCAATGTTGTTTACTGTACAAAATACATAAATATGTAGAAATAACAGCTTCAGAATTAACAGTGGCATGTTTAGTTATTATTTTTATGAAAACGTATTTTTTTCTCTTGAACATTTCTCCGTGTTCGTTTCGGGCTGTAGGACTCTTCAGATGATTCACGCTGCAGCATCCAACAATAGTCAGCCATCATGTTTACGTTCCATTTGCCCTGATACCTACGTTCCATTTCCTGGATGTCCTGATGGAACCTTTCCCCTTGTTCTTCACTTACTTCCCCTAAGTTTTCCGGAAAATAGTCCACATGCGAATGTAAGAAGTGAACTTTCAAACTCATGTTGCAACCTTGTAATTGAAATGCCTTCAACATGCGTTCCACGATACTTCTGTAGTTGGGATCCTTCACGTTACCAAGGAACTTCTCAACAACATCAACAACATCTTTAAAAGAATTCAAAGCTTCCTTCTCCTTCTCATTCATGGTCTGAGTGAAATGTGGATCTGTGAACAGTTTCCGAATATCTGGGCCTACAAAGATCCCCTCTTTTAGCTATGCATCACTTAATCGTGGGAACTTGGAGCATAAGTTCTTAAAACATTCACCTTCTTTATTGAGAGACTTTACGAATTGTTTTATCAGCCCTAGCTTTATGTGTAGAGGAGGTAGCATGATTTTGTCAGAACGAACCAAACTTCTCCTAATTACATATTTTTGGCCTGGCGACAGAGTTCCTCGTGATGGCCAGTCTTTGTTCTTCCAATGGGAATTTCTGTCTCGGCTATCCCATAAACATAAAAAACAAGGGAACTTGGTGTACCCTGATTGCTGACCTAAGAGCATAGTAAGTACTTTCAAGTCTCCACATATCAACCAGTTATGCTCATTATAACGAATTCGTTCGAGAACTAATGACAAATTTTCGTATGTTTCTTTTAAATGTACCGAATGGCCAACTGGAACTGAAGCATAAGTATTGCCATTGTGCAACAAAACAGCCTTTATACTTCGCTTTGATGAGTCTATGAATAGACGCCAATGAATCGGGTCATATTGTATACCAAATTGACCCATCAGACCAAGAATGTCTTTGCAATAAATAAGATTCTCATCCAGAGCAAAGTAAGGAACAAAAACTGCTTCACGGTGTCGATACCATGAAAAAGAAGTGCCTGGCTGTAATAAATTTTTGTTTTTAAGACGGGAGCCAAGTAACTGAGCTGCATCTTTTGTCTAAATGCACTTTCAAACCTTAAAATACGTTCTTAATCACTTTGACACAACTAAGAGACCTCAGCGAATGTGTTCACTTCAGTTGATACTACTGAACTGAGAGAATGGACAGAAATTTAGCTCCAAGTTCCTGATACAACAGGTTCAATCTCGTTTAGCTTCAGACGGTGACATCTGAGACCAAACAAGTACGTTCCTGTCTGAACAGGTCGTGCCTAGACACCCTCAGGCCTACAACATCTACTGAGAGAGACATTGCCTACACCACCTAGTGAAAGATGTCTGTTTATAAAAAGAGAAATCGTTTGGAAAAAAAAAAAAAAAAACCTACTTCTTACCAAATTTATGTGTATAGCAGGTATATTATGTTCTATGGATTTGAAAAAAATCTGTACGTGATAGAGAAAAACGGACTTCATTCTCGGCCTCAGCACACCGAGAAACACAGAGATTAGCCAAAATCATCAAATCAAATTTTTGGTTGTAGACCTGTGTAACTGATACGATAGAGCAGAACATTTGCTACATTGTTTTTTAGCACTTTCCTCCAAAGGAAAGTAGCTATTGAGGTTGCACTCATGACGGAATTTTTGACAAATGTCTTCAAATCTTTATCGATCCTACCTAGCAGACACCGAAAATGACCCCGTTAAAATTTATATATATCTATATATATATATATATATATATACATATATGCATATATATATATATATATATATATATATATATATATATATATATATATATATATGTCTGTTAACACGATAGCGGCCAGAGTTTTTGTTTCTTCTTTTACAAAACGTGGTATATAGCGTTCAATTAGCAAACGATTGAACGAGTTCGTTAACCACCAAAATCGGTCCACCGGGAGGGGGGGGGGGGTTTACCCCGGACCCAAAACATTAATTTGACCAAACCAGCCGTATTTTTTGTTATATTTCAACGAAACTCGGTATTCGTTATGTTAATCTAAAGAGAAAAATACGGTGTAAAAATAAACTAAATCGGTTCATTAGGAGGGGGGGTTTACTCCGGAGCCACTTTACCAATTTGCCACTACCAGCCGTAATTTTTGTTACATTTCAACGAAACTCGGTATTTGTGGTGGTAATCAACAGAGAAAAATGGGTTATAAAAATAAACTAAATCGGGTTATTTGGAGGGGGGGGGGTGGTTTACTCCGGACCTAAAGTACTAATATACTCATACCGGTCGTAATTTCTGCTGTATTGTAACGAAACGCGGTATACGTCGTGGCATCTCATGAGAAAGAAGTGTTGTAAAAATGAAGTAAATCGGTCTATGGGAAAGGAGTGTGTACTTTGAACTCTGTTTCATTAGAATTAGCCCTAGCAGACGTAGGTCCCCAAAGCCGCCGCGAGGAGCATTATCTACCACTAGGGAGACTGTATCCTGTTCCTGCATCAGGTCAAAAAACGGAAAATGAAGTTTTTGTGTATTTATTAAGTAGTACAGGATTATATATTAACATAACGCTGGAAGCAAATTATTTACAAAATTAATAATTGAACAGTTCTCATAAGAAATGTAAATGAGCAGAACTATTCACGTTTTTATTCTATTTATATAGGTTATTTAAAGCAAATTATTAAGTAATGTAGTCTACACTATCCAAATTCTGAGGAAAGTGCTTAGTTATGCAGCTCCTGCGTGACGGACTTTTTTTTCTATTGCACGTTAAAAGTACTAAAAGTTCTATATTTATTTTGGACCTTAAACATGCCACATGGAAATATTTATTCCAGACATACAGTATTTTTCTTGAAAATTAAACGCCACAGATAACGCACGCCCATTTTAGACATTATATCCAGTTTTGCGAATTCATCAGGCTCCTTTACTGGTGTAATTGTTGTTGTATTGTTTTCTAGAAGATTTTTTGAGTTGGGGCCTCGGTTTATTTTATATACTAAATTTCACCTTTACCCTAATGTTTGTACGCTTTTTTTCTATTTTTTAATAATATTAAAACTTTAATTTAAATTGACCCGCTAAAATTTATTCTTTAATACATTGTCGATATAGAGGTCGTCCAAAGAGGCTCCCATCTTATTGGGGTTCGTTCGAATATAAATAAATAGGCATATAAACTAATGTAAAATTACTGGCGTTTAAAAAACGCAATAGAGTCTCATCCGAGAATTGAAATATATTTCAAATCCCTGGGAATATGAAGCGCTCAAGAAAACGTCTAATTCATTAAAAAGATATGTCCATAAAAGGCCGAAACACATATTCTTGAAATATCTATAACTTGTAATCTGTAAGTTTATCTGTGTATCATATTTTATTTTATTTTATTTTGTATGTAACATATTTTCCATCTCGAAGCATATTTTTTTATGTATTGTACTACAGTTAACATATGTTATGGTGTTATTCTTTATATTAATTATGCATAGGTTTCATTTCATTTTGTTTTTCCTATATTGCAAAATTGTGAGCTAAATATTGTTACAACATAGAATAATACTTAACAAAAAGTGTATCTGGTATCCGAAACAGATTATTGTATTCTTTTAAATAAATACATTTGAAAAAAAAAAGAAAAAAAAAAGAAAAAAAAAAGTCTATTATTAATAAATCACTAAAACGACCATAAACTATAGCCATGAAAATATATTGTGTAAGGCTTAGAATCCTAAAATGTAATTTATTATATTGTTATAAACGTAATGGATTATTTAGATTTTCATTTTTTACGCACAACGAACTCACTTCTCTCCCTCTCTTTTATTTTCATTCTTGATCTGAAGTACTGTCAGTATTGTCTCTAGAATAAGAGAGGGGGCTTGAAGGACAAGGAGAAATATTGGCAAAGTTAAGTGCTGGATAGAGAGACCCCCCGTTTCCTTCGGCTAAGGACCCTAAAATAAGTCCAAGGACTGAAAGCCACCCACTATGAAGGCTCCGAACAAGATCGGGGTTCCTCAAGGTGTTATTTTGAGCACAAATGTAATATATACTTTTAATAACGTTTATTTAATGAAATACTCGGAAATTGATTTTTCTCACTTTTTTCAAATCTATCAATAGCATTCTTTTGTAGATCTTCACTCGTATTCTTCAACAAATATATGAAAGAGTAAATTTCTAAAGTAACTATTCTTAGAGAAAGTAATATTGCCGAGATTGTATTGCTATTCTACCCTTAACTAAAATATAACCTGTAGTTTGTGGTTTCATAAAAGCACCACATCATCTGATTTGAAGTGATGTTTTCGTTAGCAACTTTAACATTTATATTTACATAAATAATATTAACCAAGCTGATATCCTAGTCAGATTATATATATATATATATATATATATATATATATATATATATATATATATATATATATATATAAAGAATAATTTTATGGGTAAAAGCACTCCCGTAAAGCAATTCTTTATTTATTAAAACGTTTTGTTAGCTATAATCTAAAGTTGTATGGTCCCCAGATCCCACATCTTATAGTAGCTTTAATCATTAAATATTCAACTTTTCCATTCTATTGTTGTAAAAACATAAAACTAGCTTTAAAACACTGCTTAATTGAGTAAATAATGGAGTTTGTAATATATTAAATATTTTAAAAGTGATAAATAAATAAAACAAGTTGGAGTTAAAATTAACGGGGGTGAACAACATATATTTTGGAATATAAGACAAAACGAAATCTAAACTAAGTTTAATATTTATGAGGACTTTAGTTGTTTTTTCGTCAACGAGGGTTTATGTCATAGGATTTTTTTGTGATGAAACACGAAAGGGAAAGGCTAGTAGAAAGGAATTTGGGTTGTATTGAAGATGAAAAGGAAAGCAGGAGGATGAATGGCCCTAGCCCGAGGGTAACATCCACCCAGTGAATAGTCCCTCCAATTTTCATCAAGTGGTGAGTAAAGTGAACGCATCCTGATTAGTAGGTTCTATGACCTTTTGTGTGTCCGTTACTCATGTTTACTCGCCTCGATGACCTTTCCTCTTTCCTCTACTGGCTCAATCCCTCCACTCGATTGAAAAGTGATTCATTCACTTGGACTACGGAGAATTTTACTAGATTTTCACCATTTAGTAACTTCAAAATTATTCATATTTACAGGCTAACGCAACCTTACTTTGTATTACTAGCCACTATACTGACTCATCTTTGTCATAGGGGCATTTGATCACCGGGGTTCGGTCTTGATTGAATAAAAACTACATTTTATAGTTAAAATGAGTTTATTTAAGCCAAAGTTTCGACTTGCTATGCTAGCTTTTTCAGGGCTTACGGAGGAGATGGAGAACTGTTCCTTTTTGTGGTGGCTACATTTCTCCATGAAACAGGACAGTTTTTCCTCTCCTCCATAGCCCTAAAAAAGGCTTGCAAGTCAAAACGTTGGAATAAATGAACTCATTTTAAAAATAAATGTATTTTTTTTTCAATCAAAAGACCAAACCCCGATGATCAACCCCTTCTCTATCTCAACGGTCGACTATATCTTCTCAATTATCCCTGTAATCTTTTTTTTTTTTTTTTTTCAGCATCGAGACGAGAGCATTACCACCACAATCCTTGTAACTAAAATTAGCTTCATACGTGCCTTCTCTTGTAGTTTTCTGATAAACTAAAATTATGTTGTAAGCAGTGTAATATATACACTAACCTTTGCTCAATATCTAGCTTATCCAATAACCTAAAACAAGGTCATTGCTTGCACTAATTCTATAAACTAGGTTAGTTCATTACCTGTCAAATACTATAAATAGGCATATAATTGGCCTATCCCTGTGGACTAAAGTTCATTTAGTGTCTTTTTTCCATCAATTCAATCTTTTAGATTGCTTGTCTAGTCCTATAAACTAACTTTCGTGCATAATCCTAAAATTATCTGCGTCCTAAGATTAAGCGTCTGTTGTATTTGTTTATAAAAGTAAAATCAGTTAAATAACCACGAAAGCCTAAAAACGAAAATTTCATCCCTCGGGTCGGGAAACTGCTGACTCACAACAAGGAATTTGTACTTAAAATGATGAAATAATCCGGCTAAAGGACTTACAACCAGTTGCTCTTAAGCACTACAAGGACCTGAACCTCTCTGTAGTATACCCTAATCCTCTTCCTAACAGGCCGTCGACTCCTTAAAACTGGAGAATACAAGGAATGAGACACTTGAAACCATTTTACAAAAACATTTAGGCCAGGGTATTATATCGTAAATGTACACTAAGGGCTCAAATTATTTTTAAAGGTAAAAATAAAAAATTCTTAATAATTTTAAAAACTAAATTAAGCTATTTACAAGACATTTGCGCTGCCTACTTAGTGACTAAAAGCGCTATAAAAAAATTAATATTAGCTCTCTTACTTTTATTAACGCAAAATAAATTCAGTTCTATACTAAAAATAAATATGACTTACAGATAGAGAATGGCTGTTGAGTATAATTCAGTTTATTTCTTAATATCTACTTATTTAATCAATATTTCATAGACATGCTCGTATATATCATCTACACACAAGCATTGTCATATATCCATACATACATACAAATATATATATATATATATATATATATATATATATATATATATATATATAAATATTAAATTCGGTTATATTAACTCGCTTCGGGGGTACATATACTAAAATTGGAACGATACAGAGAAGATTAGCATGGCCCCTGCGCAAGGATGACACGCTCACCGCCACATATCTTGGCGTACCCTTTAGTTGTACAGGAAAGTTTAGAAAGGCAGCAGACCATTTTATAAGCTGTGGTACAAAGGCCCTGGGCAAGGTGAAGGACATACTGGTCAGGGGGGAGGTGACATTCTGGGAGGCTTCTGTAAGGTTGTTTGACGCCATTGTTGCGGCAACAGCTTTGCACGCGTCGGAAGTTTGGACTTTGAGCCATATTGACAAACTAGAGGGTCTCCAAATTAAATTCCTTAAAAATATTTCCCACTTAAGTCGCACTACTCAAAATCACTTCATAAGAATGGAATCTGGATGTTCACCTTTAGGAGTGGCAATATTGAGGAGAACCATCAACTGGTGGATCACCCTTCAGTCTATGGAGCCCAACGAATTACCAAAGAGATGCTACGATAAAATCTTAAATGGGACCTCTTTTCATCCTGAGAAACTTCAAGACTCGTGGTTCGCCCCTCTTCACAGCTTTCTAGCCAGCTTGGGGTATAAGGATATATTTCAATCCGCGAACATCAACTGGCTGCTGAAAAATAAGAATGAAATCCTTGAGAGATGGAACAATCACCTCATATCTGTTGAGGTTGAACGAGTACATAACTCTAAGTACAACCCTGTGTATCGTCAGCTAAGCTCTCTTAGTTATAGTGAGGAGTATATCATGTCTTGGGTACCAACAGAATGGAAGAGAGCCCTCTTGCAGCTCAGACTCTCAAGGGACTCGGAGTTGAGGCTTTATCTTAAAGGCACCTCCTACAGGATCGACACAGGCACTATATGCAACCTCCGGAAACCCGAGACACTCGCCCATTTTCTCCTGGAATGCTCAATCTACCGATCTGCCCGCACTACATACCTTTAATATATGCATCCAGAAGTTGATGAAGACAATCTCACATTCACTCTTTCACCTTCAAATAAGGGCTCAATATTCAGGCTCTTCTGCTTCACCATGGAAGCTCTAATGACAAGATCGTTTGTGCTTTTTGAATAGTAGCAAGTAATTTTTATTTTCATAAATTTATCTAATGTACTGTTCTGTTTATTATGATTAAGATTTATACTATTTATATTTATTACGATCCACAGAGAAATGTTTTTTATTTCTCTCTTTTCTTTTATTATTATTTATCTATTATAATTTTTTTTAGCCAGACCCCTGTAACTGTTTTTCAAACAAAATAAAGAACTTCATCTATCTATATTAAATTTTAACGTCCATCTATTGACAACGAATTTAAGGACGGGTTTAATCGGTTACCACCCTTTTCTAGCCAGGATAGGGCTAATGCCTTTCATTTTTTCGAAATAAAAGCCACCACCCCTAGTGGGAATTGATAAACTCACATAAATTCTAATGAGAACGTAATGACTCAGCACTGAACGCTGCATAGGTTCCAACGAGTCACATGTTGAAGAGTAGAGTAAGTATACGCGTTTCGGCTGCTGCTTTCACAAATAATATATAAAATTATATATTAATTACAATGATAGGGTTCGTTAGGAAGTATTTCGTTCTTTGAGACTAAAAGAGAACTTTGTTTTATAACTACGAAGTTATGAAACAAAGTTTTATCACGAACATGAGAAAAGAAGTCCCGATGGTCAAAGCACGGGCTATAGGATATAGATCTGAAAAGTCAACAGTTTTTATTTGTATTATTTATTGAAAAAAGTAGCTATTCTTCTTAAACTTTTCAACACCGCTTCAGAGGCTTTTTTCGGGGAATAAAGTCCACACCCAACATATCGTCGATACAAAAAATGCAAAGTATCGAATGTGATAAGTGGTTTGGTACCACTTATAGATTACTCCATATCAATTTTATCTTAATATATATTTTTATTAGACTTAATGCACATTCGTTTGTTTGATTTTCTGTAATTGATAATTCATTTTCCTTAATTTCCGAGAGTTTGCGACAACGTAGAACAGTCCAACGGCAATCAGTATAGATTGAAAATTGAGTGAAACATTCGATATTATGCATTTGTATCGACGATATGGCATTTTTAGCCCTGATTTCATCCAATAGTTTTGTGCAAAGATTTTTTATAACCTTTTCAAAAAATAATTAAAGACTAATGAAAATATGTTTAGATGATTAGAGGCTTGATGATGGCTGAGGGTTCTTTAAAAATGTTCAGTGAATCACGGCGTTCAGGGTCTACTATACCGGCATAGCTTTCCCGTAATGCACAAGTCAAGAAGTCAATAGAAGGCGGCTTAGTTAAGCCACGTTAGTGTTAGTTAACACATCTACAGAGATTAATCATTTCTGTCAGGCCATTTTTTCGACATTACAATGCTAAATGTGTTAAATATAATAGAACAATTTTCATTGGAAGGATTTCTTACAAAAAATTCCGACTCGCAGGAACTGCCTCATCTTAGCGCGTTTCCGCTCCTATCTCTAGTAACATTAGTAAAGGAATAGAAGCACTAGAAAAACATTATTACCAATATGTTTTCTCGCCTTGTTTTACTAAAACACTCATTTTACTGTTAAATGCAATTGAAAACAAAAAACAAACAATTAAAAAGTGAGTTAAAGATAGACAAAACCTCGTTCAAAAGAACAAAACTAACACATTCCAAGTTTTAAGCAGTTATTTCTCCGATTTACAAAGCCGCGTAGAAAATTGTTTTAGAACTTTTTATGTAGAGAATTTAGTAAGTTTCCAAATGGTTACCATCCACTTACCTGGATTTTCTAACCCTTTTCGAGATATTTAAGAAAATTTACGAAGATCCCATACCTTTTCATAACAATTAACTTTTTTTTTCGAATAATTCCTCAATTACAAATGTAACCAATAGCTTAGTTTAGATGAATTCAAAATATATAGAAAATATCTCAAGTTAATCAGTCGATTCTATGTAAACAAACCGAAAAATTGGTTTGAAAAACTATTTTCACCCACCTTTCTCAAAACCGTTTTTTTCTTCGTTTTATCAAGGGCGTGTCTACATTTAAGTTCATTAACACCATTTTCCGACCTTTCTATACAAGTTTGGGACGTGTTTAAGTTTAGAATTTAACATGCTCACGGATGCACAAAAATTGCAAGTAAAAACCAACCTTGCACTTCAAAATGTGTCAATTATTCATTAACCGCTTTCTTCATAACCAATTCAAAATGAAGGGAAATTTTTTTCGCCCTCTTGACACTACGGTAAAAAG
The DNA here is from genome assembly GCA_946811695.1 of Gonocerus acuteangulatus. Classification (NCBI taxonomy): domain Eukaryota; kingdom Metazoa; phylum Arthropoda; class Insecta; order Hemiptera; family Coreidae; genus Gonocerus; species Gonocerus acuteangulatus. The sequence continues at coordinate 95,986,607 of OX328123.1, forward strand.
TACCCAATCATGTCCAGTCGTAAATTAAAGAAAACAAAATGCCCAAAATATATAAAGATTATTATTATTGTTATTATAAAGATTACTGACTGCCCTAACACCATTTTAGCACCTAAAACCTAACAACTGACTTCCTCGGGAGGTTATAAACACGTATTTGAGACCGAGAAGGTGGGGAATAATACTTGATATGTTAGGGTTTTAGGCACGTTTTGACGACTATGGACCAGTGTGCGGAGATCTGATGACGTACTTTTCCATAGGAACAATCATACTCTACAGACAATCTTGCATGAAGGCAAGATCTTATCCTTCCCTATCAGACAGATGCCAAGACATACGTATGGAAAGTAATAGACATGCGAATTGAAGTCGTGCGAGCCAAATGTCTCACAGTTGGTCACAAAACACAGAATTGTACAAAATGAAACATCTTGTTCCATTTGGTACAATTCTCAATAATTGCTCGTGAGTGTTCAGAAACATAATTAAACAATTTATTTCGCTTGCATACATTATACCCGCAAATAAATTCAGCTGCTAAACACTCATAAATCTCGCTTCTATAACAATGAAAAAAGAACAACTTGAAACGATTTTTCTTTCTTTGTTCTGTGTGTATCGACATTTTGTTTTCCTTTTGTCGTTAGCTTGAAGAAGAGGTAATGAGCAAATAGTAGCTTAGGTTGTTAAAAACTCGTTATTTTAATGTTTCAGCTTTTGCTTGGGTTTTCTTCAGCAATGATGCCAGGGAATTAAAGGATCACAAACTATATCAGTTACGAAACCATTAGTAAATGTGGCAACTATAAGGTTTATTTAGATATGGCCAAGTAATTAATGTTTATTCCCTGTACCCCCCCCCCCCCCGAAGAAGGATGCTGAGGGCAAGAAGACGCGTTAAAATAAGGTATTCAATAATCTGAGCTCTTTGATGCCAAATGTCATAATTCTTGTGGTCATGTTCTTAGAAGCATAATTATTTTTTAAATCTATAATTAAAATACTTCAAAGGAAATCATTCAAACAGATTACAGAAGACCAAAAACATTTTATTCACATTCACTCCACACACATGCTATTTAACAAACTCACCTGACCGTCCGTCGGTGTATTTATATTTAAATCTTATATATTCGCACTGGATTAAATGGCCAAACGTCGGTCGAGAATTAATAATAATTTTTGGATTAGATAGATAATCATCATCTATCACTCTTAACATCTTCAAAATTCCAAACATTTACTAATTAACTAACTGAGTAATTAAGATAATTGAGACAAATACATTTCTATTTAGAGGCAGATTTTCAAAGACAATACCTACAGAAAAGTGTGGAGAGAAGTTAAATAGTTTCTCGAATATATTTTTATCAAGTCCAGTAGAGAAAATGGGGTGTAGAAAAAATGACTCCTGATGTTTAGCGGAGCGGCCATCTGGCAGGCTGTGATAAGAGCTCTTTCTGGTCTCGGTCATGAGATAAATTAGTGACCTTTCATGGGATGGAGGGTGGCAGCAATTCACCTGCTTATCTACCACTTCAAGTGGACAATGTAGCCTTGTTGTTTTTCTCCTATATTTACTTAAATAAAATAATAATCTCATGGATTTTAAGGGTACGAATAACCAACCCGGGTCTTTTCGTTTAATGTTCGCATATCTAATTGGGTATTTTTGCGAATACCACATCCTTTTCGCAATGCACACCAAGGCGTGGTAGGGTTATATAGGACCTATTTCTTAGCATGCTCTCAATAATTCTCATAAGCGCTAAATACAAAATGGGGTGCAATGACGTAACCCAAACAATGATGCGTCTAGGTCATAATAACTGAGGCTACAGCATTATATATATATAGATGTAAAGGGTGTCTGTTCGTAAACGTACATAGCAAATTTAGGCGAGACTTTAGACTAATTTTAAATTTTAACGTCCATTATTATTAACTAAGAATTTTAGGACGGGTCATCTATAGGTGACCACTCTTTTCTAGCCAGGTTAGGGATGATGCCTTTTCTTTTTTCTAAAGAAAAGCTCCCACCCCATAGTGGGAATCCAACCCGCGACGCTTTGCACGGAGTGTTAAGTGCTCACGCTTCCTCTTTAGAATTAATTATATACATGATAAGTATTCGCACAATGTAAATTGATTTCAACATTTATTTTTTATTAACAAATAAGCACAATACAGGCATTAATTAAAGAAAGACAATAGATATGCAATGACTTATTAATAGAATCAACAAAGCAATATTGGTCTATTTTGTGTAAATTTTAAATAGAAGGAGATTTGGTAGACGGTACATTTTGAGTAAGGTTATCGAATATGCATGAGCTGAATGTTAATGTTGAAGCGTAATGTTGATATTGGACTAAGTATGACCACTCCTTTTGAGAGAGCGATATAACTGTAGCTGCTTTATGCATTTTATTTCCAAGCTCACTGCTCCATTTGCCGAATTAATAATTCATAAGAAACTCATGAAAATTCATTTGATGCAACCGTTCCTCTTTTACACAGTAAAATGTTCTACAATTATTATTGCCTCCTTCCGAATATTTTTCGTTTAATAACGATTTGTAATTCATGAAATTGACACTAATAGTAATGGCAGCCTTTTCTTGTTCGGCATTGTCATCTTTTTAATCCAGTTGATTTAAACTCGAATTCTCCATAGGTATTTGTTTAAGATTTATTTTTTCGTTTTTCGGAGGGACTTGCCTTGAGGATTAATAATTTCTGAAATTCCAGCGCGTCCTCATAATAAGGGAGAAAGTCAAAACCTCGTACATCAGGTCAAAAGGTCCCGACGTCGATTGATCGCAACTTGTAGATTACGTAAAAAAGTCGAACAAAAATGATCCAATGTTGATACAATTTCTTATCAAATTTTTCTTTTTTTAAACTAAAGGTGAAGGGCGTTAACGAGCCTCCATCCACCAGAACACTGTTTTATCGTGAAATTCGTACGAAATTTATCGTTTCAGGCTTACAGGCACTTCTTTTCTACAAATACTTAGACATTGAGAAACCTAATAAAAGAAATATTTAAGGCAATATTGTTAATTGTTTAAAAAAAAAAAACGAAATTAATGAGAATATATTTATTAAAAAAACACCTCAGTTAGCTGAAGTGAAAGCATATATATTATTAATTTCTTTAATAATTGTTTATTATTTTTTTAATAATATTATTAATTTAAGCAAGGCACCGAATGTATGCACTCCTTGCCAAAGGTCGTGGGATCGATTCCCACTAGGGGTGGTGGCTTTTCTTTAGAAAAAAGAGAAGGCGCCAGCCTTATCCTAGCTAGAAAAGGGAGGTAACCTAAAGATAACTCGTCCTAAAATTCTTTGTCAATAATAAATAAATTGTGCCACCTGTTTGTACTTATCAATTTTGTTAATTCTCGTAAAAAATAATATAAACTTCAAAGAGGCATTTTCTTGAAAATTTTCAAATACGTACTTTAGAGCTCTGAATTAGGTTAAACGATAGTACTAATTTTGATACCAATCACTGAAACAGAAACTGGCAAGAACAGCAGGAATTTTAGAGTAGCTGCAAGTTATAAAGACTACTTCATTGCGTGTTAAAAATAAAACTATATTCAATGGCCCCAATGACCAAAGCAGTCGAAGGACCCCCAAAAAATCGTATTATCTTGTAAATCGCGTCAAATAAATGGCTTAAACAGACAATTAAATTCATTGGAAGAGTTCCTCAATGAGTTGGAGTACAGGTACTCTAATTCTAGTAGTCTACAGGAAGAAGCATAATCCTCGAAAATATTTTTCCTAGTACAAGTAAACAAGCTATAAGTAGTATTGAAGTTAAGGAAAAAGTTTTGGTCTTAAGTAATTAGTGAAAAGCACAAGCTAAAGTTAAGGAGGGCGCTAAACCTGTAACCTCATCCATCAATCAATCAACCCAACTCCCAGGCTAATATCTCACGGGTCATCATCCTATTCAATCATCCAGGAGCATAGAAAATATTTTCCTCCAATCTTCTCCATCAGAAACTTCTAAGCAATCGGCTCATGTACGTTTAACAAATATAAATATGTATAGACATTAAAATTCATGTTCGTTAAATTTTAATTTCCATTTAAAATTCCAAATTTTAGGACAAGACACCGCCCTTTTCTTGTCATATAGGGCTGAGGCCTTTTTTTCTCAAAAGAAAAGCCACCGCATTTCGTGGATATCAAACCCACGGACTGTTCACGCCTAAGCACTCACGCCCATCAGGCCTCCTCCAAGGACTCGAACTACCTGGAAATCAGTGGTTGTCGGTTTAATGTTGTCCTGAATATTGCTAAAATTGTTTTTTATTTTATTTCTATATTTCCAACCTATATTACACATGTCATTTCATATGATTTTACGTATATTAGATATTTAAAATTATTATAATATAGAATTGAAAACCATTTGTTAAAACGTAAATTTATTTAGGGAAGGTATAAGGATATACTTTTGTAAAAATATGTATTTTGAGATTTATAAATCGAATAATTTTGTATGGAAAAGTCTCCTAAAGAGTTGCGACACAAAGCACACAACATGTCGGGCAAAAGATTTCAAATAAAGTAGTTAGTGATAACGAATGGTATGCTACTTTATCGACCCCCTGCCATGAAAAGAAAAAGTAAAAAATATGTATTGGATCATCTTTCAGAACAATTTATATATTTATCAATTCTTCTAAAAGATGGTCCAATATATATTTTACACTATTATATATCAATTATATAAATAAACAAATAAATAAATATTTACGTACATTTAAACAAGTATGGTCCTCACTATTTTTCCAAGCATAAAATTAAAAAAATTAGGGGTTTTTTTTCATGATATTTTTCGTGAACACTTCCGGATTGTTTGATCGGATTGGAGACGCAGGGGTTGTCTCACTGGCAGGAGGGAGAAAACATGCTAAAACAGCTCTGTTTTAAAACAACTTCATTTAAAAAATGACTATTATAGCTGACCTCCTATTCGTATATTTTACATTAAAACATGTAATACCTATCGATGTTCGACTCATTCTACAATAGCTTTTTCTATCTTCTTTATGTTTAGTCTATTGTGAATTCTAGATATATTCCCTACAATCTCGACTTTTCCTTTTTTCTATCAATACTGTTTCCCAATCCCATTTGAAACGTCTACAGATCAATTGATTATATGAACGATATAACTGAATTCACTAATGAGCCATGTACACCACCATTGGCTACAGGAAAACAGAATATTGACATAGAAAATGTGACTATATAATACATGAAAAAAGAACTAGTTGATACTATACAAGAAACATGGCAAAAATACTGGACAAACATACAAAACAACAAACTGAGAGAAATCAAAAATACTATCTACGAATGGAGCTTAAGTAGCCGAAGAAATAGAAGAGAAGAGGTTATACTATGTAGACTACGGATAGGACACACTTTACTAACTCACTCTTATTTAATGACAAATAAAGAACAACCCATCTGCAGACAGTGTAACGTTCCAATGACAGTAAAACACCTACTAACAGAATGCAAAATACGAGAACAACTAACATTACCATACAACTTACTGGAACTACTGACAGAGGGTTGTCCCTTCATTAACGATATATTAGCATTTTTAAAACTACACAACCAACACACAAAAAGTTTATCCTAGGATAGAATTTGGTATAATAATAATCTGATTTCAATGACGACGTAATATCAATTAATTTATTACTATTCAAATTTACTTGGCCATTAATGGAAGACCACAAAAATGTAGCGTCATCCATGACCCAATAAATAATTAAATTATGTTAGTAGTTTTAGTCAAATGTTACGTAAATATAGTAACTATAGTGTAATATAGTGTAACTGTACACAAATCTACGAAAGTTTGTTTTATGTTCTCTTAACACTTTTGTTGTATTTAGTTCTATAAGTTTGTATTTTTGTATAAATATGTACTTGTTGTAGTTTTAAAAATAGCAGTCGTCATCGTTGCGAAGCTCTTAAAATAAATTGAAAAAAAAAAGAAGAAAAAAAAAGGTAGATTCATCAGTGAGAGGGGAATGCCTCTGATCCTCACGTCCTCAATATTTCGAGATCAATATTATTCCAAATGCATGCATCCTAGAAACGGTAGAATATTTTGAAAGTACCCAAAGATATTTCAATTTTCATCACTACATGAACTATCGACCTAGTATTTAATTGCAAATTAAAGGAACTTGGTGAGAAAATTATTATATGCTGGATATAAATCATACCAGGAATGAGCACTACATGGAAAGACGATATGACCACTTCGAGTTTGACATTTTTTTAGAGATTATGTCACTTCTGTATTTCAATTACATTCAATTTAAATTAGAGCTTCCTAAATTTTTAGATCTCCCATTATAAATATAAATTAATTATATTTTCTAAAATAATAATAAATACCCACAAATATAACAATAAAATAATTAAAAATTGTAACCAGTTTGCGACAATAGATTTGAAGGTAGAGAGAGCAGTGTTGCTGTGTAAGTACTAAAGACCTGAAGGTCTATGTGAAGGCCCTGAAATTGTTACTCTAATCCATCAACCTGTCAGCCCGCTGTCCTGATTTCTAGTACAGTCAACGTCCACTTATTTTAGTTTTGCACAGCATAGTCTTGTTCCCCAGAAATATTAATAATAAAAATATACTTTTTTTTTTTAGATAAACTGACAAACGTGCCAATAAAAATAATATTACCAAAATTTAAATATATAAATGAGCATGTCACCTTTCTTGCGAAGCTCTTGAAATAAATAAATATATAAGTAACTTACCGGTTTCGAGTAATTTAACAACTTTACTTTATATATACTGCTCACCAAGCACGTACAAAAACACTGAAATCCCTGGTGGAACGATCAATGTAAGTTGGCAGTAGCTGAGAGAAAAAGGCACTCCGGTTATTTAATACTAGTCCTTGTCAGGAAACTTTCATGGATTATAAACGAAAAAAAAGCAAAATCTCAATATGTAATCAAGCAAAGTCAGAAGGAATGCTGGGCAAATTTTGTGAGCTCCATTAACAGGAATACCCCTCCGAGCAGAATTTGGTCCATGACCAACAAAATTATTCATAAGAAATACAAAGCCCCTTTCGGGTTTAAAGTAAAATAATCTCATAATTACTACTCCCGAAATTACATATAATATATTTGGCAAACAATTTAGAGTCCTATCAAGCAACGAGAGACATCCATTAGAATCGCAACAAATCAAAATTAATTTAGAAAGCACTCCTCTTCTCATAACCCAAAAATTTAAACATCCTTTAAACGAACCCTTGACATTGTAAGAGCTAACCACAGGTACTTTCCCAAGTGACGTGCATTTCACCGGTGAACGATGCTATTTGTTATAAAATATCTTCTAAATGCTGGAAAGTCTACCTTGCTATAACGGTATAATATAACGTTTTCGAAACTGGCAACTATCCAACCGAATGGAATGAAGCTATTATAACACCAATCCCAAACCCCCATAAAGACGTATCATCAGCTGAAAATTATAGCCCAATAGCTCTCACAAACTGTACATTTAAGATTTTCGTGAGAATATTGAATAAGAGGCGACTATGGTTCCTTGAACAGAATCAACTCCTTTCAGAGTATCAATGTGGCTTCAGATCGAATCACTCGACTTTAGACCACTTAGTTACTTTAGACAATGAATGATTAGACTCTTTCATTAATAAGGAATCTATTATAGGCGTCTCTTTCGATATACAGGGTGTCCCAGTATATGTGTCCACCCCCTTTTCCTCCTAGAGTTGTTGGAATTTCGAAATGAAACTTGGTAGGTCTTAGTTATGTTGCTTGTCTTAGTTATGTTGTTATGTATGAGGTTACTTTTGAAGGTTTAGTTGACTTTGTAACATTCTCCAGTTTTTCTCCAGCGCATCTAACTCGTGATTTTCCAATGGCGGCAGGTATTTTTTATGACGAATTCTGCTAGAAAATTCAATTTTCAGACTAATTTATTCTAAGAAATCTTTTGATCCGACGCACCGTTTGCGCGTAAAACGCAAAAAAAAACTGAAAAATATCGCCCTTTTGTAGACAAATTCCTATTTATCACTGAAACCAAGCCTTTTACGTAAGAACACCTCAAACGTTGTAGCCTATTAATTTTCCTTTCAGGTGATATCAAGATTAAAGTTGTAGGTTTAATATTTAACGGGATATTATGAATGAAAAATATACCTTAAAAGTTTTAAAAAGTAACAATTCAGAAAATCGATATGAATAGAAAAAAAAGTAGCTGACATAAACAATAAAAATAAAGTACTTATTTACTTTATGAAAAAAAGTATATAAAAATTATTATAAAACAGAACAGAATAAATTCATTTTTCCATATGAAATTATTATATCATAAAACTAAAAAAAAAATTTGCCTTTGTTTTCATTCATAATACCCCGTTAAATATTTAATCTACAACTTTGATCTTGGTATCATCTGAAAGGAAAATTAATAGGCTACAACGTTTACATTGAGCTGTTTTTATGTACAAGGCTTGGTTTCAGTGATAAATAGGAATTTATAAATGCCTTTTTTAGACATGTCTACAAAAGGGCGATATTTTTCAGTTTTTTGCGTTTTACGCGAAAACGGTGCGTCGGATCAAAAGATTTCTTGGAATAAATTAGTCTTAAAATTAAATTTTCTATCAGAATTCGTCATAAAAAATACCTGCCGCCATTGGAAAATCACGAGTTAGATGCGCTGGAGAAAAACTGGAGTATGTTACAAAGTCAACTAAACCTTCAAAAGTAACCTCATGCAACATAACTATGACCTACCAAGTTTGATCTCGAAATTCTAACAACTCTAGGAGGAAAAGAGGGTGGACACATATACTGGGACACCCTGTAGAAAAAGCTTATGATACAGTTTGTTGCTGAACTATTCTTTCTAAATGATCCAAATGGAAAATTCAAGGAAATTTCTTTAATTATATATTAAATTTCTTTCAGATTAGAACATTTTGTGTAAAAATCAGGACCACATTTACCAAAATATCCGACAAGAAAACGGGATGCCTCAAGGCAGTGTTATAAGGATTTTTCAAGTAGCTATGAACACCGTCCGAGAGAATATTACTCCATCAGTCAAATATTTCTTATTTGTGGACGATTTGCTAATCAATATTCGAACAAAAAATGTAGAATATGATTCTATTTTAGTGCAAAATACAGTAGAAAACCTTGAGAACTGGAGCGTTACTATCGGACTTCACTTTTCAACTCATAAAACACAATGTATAAGAAGGAGACCAAATATTCCACTAACTTTAAGAGCAGGTGTATTAGCATACACTAATCACACTGACTAAGGAAATAACATTTTTAGGATTTATTTTTGACTCCAAGCTTACCTGGGTCCCCCACTTAAGGAGTCTCGTAGATAGATGTAAAAAATACACAGATGTGATAGATCAAACATCAAAAATTATCAAAAATTGTATTCCAAATAATTTGTAATTGTTTTGTAATTTGTATTATAAATAATTGCATATAATAAAATCACAAGGAGCACAAGAACCTTATTCTACGTTAATAATCCAGGAATCAGCTTAATAAGCGATTTTATAATACATCCAACTTTAAAAATGTATATGAATTTCAAAATTTAAAAAAAAGTGTTTTTAATTCCTTATTTAATAATACTTTATTATTGTTTATAGTTCAATTATTTATTCAATTAATTGAAATTAGAAGTAGAAACTTCAACCCAATCTCTTCACAATAAAATGCAGTAAATAATCATTATGCATCAGAATCTAGAGTACCAGCAGCTTGGAAGTACAATTTTTTCGATGTAGCAACACTATGAAAAGGAATGAATGAAGAAAGGAAAAGTAGCTTCCTTCGTGTTCATTATTTCAGGTGGCCTGAGGCGAAAAAAGCAACATTCTATTCAAGAAGGAAAGAAAAAATATTCAAAACATGAATCTTAAGATGAATAATAGTAAATTAGAAAAGGACCAGAACCAGAAATTGTTCAAGTAGTTAGGTATTTCATTCAACAGGTATTTCTGAACTACTCCAGGATTCCCGTAGTAGGGTGGATAGGATATCAAATACCTTGCCTAGGACAATTTCAAAACGTGCCTGCAGCGGGTGAGTTTTTCATCCATGGGGCCGTTGAAACGACTCCCTGCTCCATCGTTTAGGAAAGGTCTTAAGAAATTCAATCATCAACATAAAAAAGTCCGTCACGCAGGAGCTGCATTTCTTCCTCAGAAATTTTGTAGTGTAGACTACATTACTGAATAATTTGTTGTAAATAACCTAAATAAATAAAATAAAAACGTGAACAGTTCTGCTCATTTACATTTCTTAGGAGAACTATTCAATTATTAATTTTGTAAATAATTTGCTGCCAGAGTTTTGTTAATACATGATACTGTACTGCTTAATAAATACACAAAAACTTCATTTTCCGTATTTTGATCTGACGCAGGAAAAGGATACAGTTCCCCTAGTGGGACATAGCGCTCCTCGCAGCGGCTTTGGGAACCAACGACTGGCAGGCTACGTCTAATGAAACGGAGTTTAAAGGAAACCCTCCTTTCCGATAGACCGATTTACTTCATTTTTACAATACTTCTTTCTCATGAGATACCCACGACATATATCGCGTTTCGTTACAATACAGCAGAAATTACGACCGGTATGAGTATATTAGTACTTTAGGTCCGTAGTAAACCCCCCCTCTAAATAAGCCGATTTAGTTTATTTTCACAACCCTTTTTTCTCTGTTGATTGCAACTACGAATACCGAGTTTCGAGGAAATGTAACAAAAATTACGGCTGGTAGTGGCAAATTGGTAATGTGGGTCCGGAGTAAACCCCCCTCCTAATGAACCGATTTAGTTTATTTTTACAAGGTATTTCTCTCTTTAGATCAACATAACAAATACCGCGTTTCGTTGAAATATAACAAAAAATAAGCCAGGCATGGTCAAATTAGTGTTTTGGCTTCGTGGTAAACCCCCCCCCCCTCCCGGTGGGCCGATTTTGGTGGTTAACGAACTCGTTCAATCGTTTGCTAATTGAACGCTACATACCACGTTTCGAGAAGAAAAAATAAAAACTCTGGCCGCTATCGTGTTAACACACACACACACACACACACACACACACACACACACACATATATATATATATATATATATATATATAAATTTTAACGGGGGTCATTTTCGGTGTCTACTAGGTAGGATCGATAAAGATTTGAAGAATTTTTTCAAAAATTCCGTCATGAGTGCAACCTCAATAGCTACTTTCCTTCGGAGGAAAGTGCTAAAAGGCGGCGATATGCAGTAATTTATTTATTTAATGAATGTTCGGCTTCTTTGGCGATAACACAACGATCAGTATCTTCTGGATTTGTTCTTACTAGGAAACCATCTTGCTTTTTTTTATTTTATCTATTTCCACATCGAAGTAACCCTACGATGTGGGAGTTTATTGTTTATTCTGCACATCCCATGCAAAAAAAAACAAAAAAAACATCTTGCTTGTATATGTAAGTGCATGTGTTAAGGTAGTAGGTAAATGAAAATATCACTTAATATTCGTGGAAACGTAATGTTGTTTAGGCAACAGTGCTTAAAGTCATCAAATAAGTTCGTTCAGTCAGGTGTTTCTGAAGTATGTCAGTACAGTTTTTATATACTGGCTAACATTGCCTAAGAGTTATTGCATATCATACGGTAGATTAATACTGTTTCATCAGCGGCAGTTTGTCAGTACAGTTTTTATATACTGGCTAACATTGCCTAAGAGTTATTGCATATCATACGGTAGATTAATACTGTTTCATCAGCGGCAGTCTGTCAGTACAGTTTTTATATACTGGCTAACATTGCCTAAGAGTTATTGCATATCATACGGTAGATTAATACTGTTTCATCAGCGGCAGTCTGTCAGTACAGTTTTTATATACTGGCTAACATTGCCTAAGAGTTATTGCATATCATACGGTAGATTAATACTGTTTCATCAGCGGCAGTTTGTCAGTACAGTTTTTATATACTGGCTAACATTGCCTAAGAGTTATTGCATATCATACGGTAGATTAATACTGTTTCATCAGCGGCAGTCTGTCAGTACAGTTTTTATATACTGGCTAACATTGCCTAAGAGTTATTGCATATCATACGGTAGATTAATACTGTTTCATCAGCGGCAGTCTGTCAGTACAGTTTTTATATACTGGCTAACATTGCCTAAGAGTTATTGCATATCATACGGTAGATTAATACTGTTTCATCAGCGGCAGTCTGTCAGAACAGTTTTTATATACTGGCTAACATTGCCTAAGAGTTATTGCATATCATACGGTAGATTAATACTGTTTCATCAGCGGCAGTCTGTCAGTACAGTTTTTATATACTGGCTAACATGGCCTCAGAGTTATTGCATATCATACGGTAGATTAATACTGTTTCATCAGCGGCAGTCTGTCAGTACAGTTTTTATATACTGGCTAACATTGCCTAAGAGTTATTGCATATCATACGGTAGATTAATACTGTTTCATCAGCGGCAGTCTGTCAGTACAGTTTTTATATACTGGCTAACATGGCCTCAGAGTTATTGCATATCATACGGTAGATTAATACTGTTTCATCAGCGGCAGTCTGTCAGTACAGTTTTTATATACTGGCTAACATTGCCTAAGAGTTATTGCATATCATACGGTAGATTAATACTGTTTCATCAGCGGCAGTCTGTCAGTACAGTTTTTATATACTGGCTAACATTGCCTAAGAGTTATTGCATATCATACGGCAGATTAATACTGTTTCATCAGCGGCAGTCTGTCAGTACAGTTTTTATATACTGGCTAACATTGCCTAAGAGTTATTGCATATCATACGGTAGATTAATACTGTTTCATCAGCGGCAGTATGTCAGTACAGTTTTTATATACTGGCTAACATTGCCTAAGAGGTATTGCATATCATACGGTAGATTCATAGTCGCCATATTGATTCAATGGTGTACACATCTCTCCACGAGATTCATAGCGAAAATCATAGTAATTCCTACTATTTTCAGTTAAAAATTGTGATATTAATAGTAAAAGTGTTACGCAGTCACAGTGTTTATATTTTGTCCCTTCGGGGGCACAATATAAAAAAGAAAGAAACACGGTGATGGCTTCAACGAACACCTCGAAAATGACTACAAAAAGGAAACGAGGTGAGACAGAATATAATGTCCCAGTCGAAAACAGCTTCTCAATATTTTCTGATTATGATGACGATGATGAATCCATGACTAATGAAATTCTAAATTCCAACAATGTTGCTAGGCCATTCCCTCCTATCATTGTAAATAAGAGTTTTGAAGACTACAAATCCATGGTTAAATGTTTAAGTGAGAAAACAAATGGCGAAATCAATATTAAATATAAAAAGAATAAAACGGTATTTTTCACTTATAATAGAGAAGATTTCCAATCAGTCCAGGATCATTTTAAAACAGTAGGTTTGGAATTCCATACATACACTCCAAATTCTGAAATAAAACCAAAATACATTTTAAGGGGAATCCCACCTACATTTGAAACAGAAGATATTAATTCGGATCTAGAAACAAAGAAACTGGAAATAGCAAAAATATTTCAAATGATTAATAAAAAAAGTGAATCCAAACCAGAAACTACCTATATGGGTTATTACTCTAGAAAACAGGGAACAGATTCCGAAATTAAATGCTCTGAAGTATGTCTGCAATGTAGTAGTGAGATGGGAAAAATATAAGTCATCAAGAAGTCTCACTATCTGTTATAATTGTCAAGAATACAATCACCTAGCATCAAATTGTCATAAGAAGCCTAAATGCATGAAATGCTATAAGGATCACCCATCATATCAGTGTACAAATGATGCTAATAAGAGTTTTGTTCCTGTTTGTGCTAACTGTCAAGGAAATCACTATTCTAATGATGTGAAGTGTCCTATCTATGAAAGACAAATAAACATCAAGCTGAGCAGAAGCCATCCCAAAGTTCCCTTCACTCCTATAAACTTCAAGAAACAAGACTTTCCACAGCTTCCAAAAGCATCATCCAAATGGCCACAAGGTACTTTTCAACCTAAAGATAAAGAACCATCAATTTTTGAAACGTTTAAGGAAATTAAAGGCGGTAATTGGAAGGATATTGGAGGTGGTATTAGGAAGGATATAGAAGGTGGTATTAGGAAGGCTATAGAAAGTGGTATTAGAAAGGATATTAAAGGCGGTATTTGGAAGGATATTAAAGGCGGTAATTGGAAGGATATTGGAGGTGGTATTAGGAAGGATATAGAAGGTGGTATTAGGAAGGCTATAGAAGGAGGTATAAGAAAGGATATTAAAGGCGGTATTTGGAAGGTTATTGGAGGTGGTATTAGGAAGGATATTGGAGATGGTATCAGGAAGGATATAGAAGGTGGTATTAGGAAGGACATTAATGGCGGTATTAGAGAGGATATTGGAGGTGGTATTAGGAAGGATATAGAAGGTAATATTAGGAAGGTTATTGGAGGTGGTATTAGGAAGGATATTGGAGATGGTATCAGGAAGGATATAGAAGGTGGTATTAGGAAGGATATTAAAGGCGGTATTAGGAAGGATATTGGAGGTGGTATTAGGAAGGATATTGGAGGTGGTATTAGGAAGGGTATTGGAGGTTGAATTAGGAAGGATATTAAAGGCGGTATTAGTGAGGATATAGGAGGATATTGGAGTCTGAATAACTGTGTAGCACATAATAGAGGAATGCCCTAAATACCGGCACCAATTTGCTGCGGAAGGTATCAACAGAAAACTTGCAGTGTGCCTTGGAAACAATACCTCAGAAATTGACAGACTGTTAAATACCTTCCTAATACTTTCTTGAATATCCATCCCTATACCACCTTCAATATCCCTCCTAATACCCCATAAACATTCTTCCTAATGCCACCTCCAATATACTTCCTAATCCCAACTTCAATATCCTTCCCTATACCACCTTCTTTATCCTTCCTAATACTACCTTCTAAATCCTTCCTAATACTACCTTCTATAACCTTCCTAATACCACCTTCTATATACCTCCAAATACCACCTTCTATATCCTTCCTATTACGACCTTCAATATCCTTCCTAATACCACCTTCTATATCCTCCCTAATATCAGCTTTTATATTCTTCCTAATATCAGCTTTTATATTATTCCTAATACTACTTCCCATATCCGTCCTTATGCCACCTTCTATGTCCTTCCTAATACGACCTTCGATATCCTTCCTAATAGCACCTTCTATATCCTCCCTAATACCGCCTTCTATACCCTTCATAATACTACTTCCAATATCCTTCCTAATACGACCTTCAATATCCTTCTTAATATTACCTTCTTTATACTTCCTATTACGACCTTCAATATCCTTCCTATTGCCACCTTCTATGTACTCCCTAATACCGCGTTCTATTCCCTTCTTAATACCACCTTCTATATTCTTCCTAATGCCACCTTCTATAACCTTTCTAATACCACCTCCTATATACCTCCAAATACCACCTTCTATATCCTTCCTATTACGACCTTCAATATCCTTCCTAATACCACCTTCCATATCCTGCCTAATATCAGCTTTTATATTCTTCCTAATACTACTTCCAATATCCGCCCTTATGCCGCCTTCTATATCCTTCCTAATACCACCTTCGATATCCTTCCTAATAGCACCTTCTATATCCTCCCTAATACCGCCTTCTATATCCTTCTTAATATCACCTTCTATATCCTTCCTATTACGACCTTCAATATCCTTCTTATTGCAACCTTCTGTATACTCCCTAATACCGCCTTCTATTTCCTTCCTAATAACCCCTTTAATATCCTTCCTAATACCACCTCCAATACCCTTCCTAATACCACCTTCTATATCCTTCAAAATACCGCCTTTAATATCCTTCCTAATACCACCTCCAAAATCCTTCCAAATACCGCCTTTAATATCCTTCCTAATACCACCTTCTTTACCCTTCCTAATACCACCTTCTATATCCTTCCTAATGCCACCTTGTATATCCTTCCTAATACCACCTCCAATACCCTTCCTAATACCACCTTCTATATCCTTCCTAATACCACCTCCAATATCCTTCCAATTACCGCCTTCTATACCCTTCCTAATACCACCTTCTATATCCTTCCTAATGCCACCTTGTATATCCTTCCTAATACCACCTCCAATACCCTTCCTAATACCACATTCTATATCCTTCCTAATACCACCTTTAATATCCTTCCTAATACCACCTTCTATATCCTTCCTAATACCACCTTCTATATCCTTCCTAATGCCACCTTGTATATCCTTCCTAAAACGACCTTCTATATCCTTCCTAATACCACCTTGTATATCCTTCCTAATACCACCTTGTATATCCTTCCTAATACCACCTTGTATATCCTTCCTAATACCACCTCCTATATACTTCCAAATACGACCTTCAATATCCTTTGTAATAACACTTCCAATATCCTTTTTTTATTCCATCTTCAATATTCCTCCTAGATAGCTACAAAGATATTTAAACATTATAGGTGAATTAGCGATTAGCGCACTGCCGTCGCTATGCGCTAATCGTTAGCGCAGGCTCTTATCAGTTCCGCTAAATTAGCGGGAAGGTATTAGATATTAGCGCGCGCTAACGTTTGCCCAACTCTGGATGATGGTTTATCAAAAATATTTGTTTTAATTGAAGGTATTGCTTCACTAGTTGATTAATGTTGGTCATATCAGAAATAATAAGACCTCATAAAGTAGAATTAGTTGATTATATATTATTAAGCATTAGCAATTATCTACTTACAGTTTATCTTTATCCTGTATAACAACAACCACGCCAACACAGTTATTTACTTCCTACATTTGTAAATATATAGCTTTTTACACCAGCACTTCACAGGTTCTATTCATAACCTTCCAAACTATTGCAACCCACACTAGTAAACATCATGCAGCTGATAATATCAATTTACTGTCTAATCAACAGACAGCACCACCTGTCTGCTTTCCATATCAAATCCTAATCAATCCCAGGAATCAATTATATTTTCTACTCTCTATTTCTCTCTCTTTTACTGTCTGCTTTTTAAAACTACACCTCACATCCTTAGTAATATTACAAAGGATACATTTCTACAAATGTTCTAGTAAAATAAATTTCTTAAGTAAATATGGATAAGATTAAAAAAATAAAATTTATGTTTTGGAACGCACGTTCCATTAGGAACAAACTAGTAGAATTTAAAGATTTTATCAATAATAATCAACCTCATTTTGTTGCTCTCAATGAAACACACCTACAGGAATCTGATCGGTGATCAGTCCAAGGGTATTCCGTGTACCGTAAGGATAGGAATAGGGAAGGTGGAGGAGTAATGATTATGGTTAAGTCAGAAATTAAACACTCACTAATTCCAATTAACAATTTGAAATATACTGAAGCGATAGCAATTAAAGTAAATATCATGAACAGACCCACATTAATCATATCTGTATATGTACCTCCCAACAAGCTTGTAACTCAGGACTTACAAAAAATGTTTAGATTAAACAAAAGTATTATTTTAATGGGAGACTTAAATTCTAAAAATACATATTGGAATTGCCACTGCAACAATAAAAATGGCAACACCCTGTTAGGGTATTTATCCAATAAGAAACATATAAACCTACATGCTCCTAACTCACCTACACATTATCCTTCTCAGAAAAAATTTAATCCCAGTATAATAGACCTCGCCCTTACCAAAAACATTGATCAGATATCACAGTTGATTCCCATAAGCTGCCTCAGCTCTGATCACGATTCAGTTTTATTCTGTTTATATAATACATTGAAAGTAAAATCAACCAGGGAAACCCTCAACTTTAAGCAGACTAACTGGCAAATGTATAGAGAAATTTTAAATTGCAACATACCCGTTAATCCAATAATAAATAATCCCACCGATCTAAACTTCCACATAAATGCTTTTATCGATAATATTAAACTTGCTCTCCGAAAATCCACTCCAATAATCACATCCCCTTCCGATGGGGTACAAGAACTGCCCTACCATCTCAAAATACTCATCCACATTAAAAACGAAGTTAAAAAGAAATTCCGTCTTCCCTACAACCCTGCATTCCGGCGCATCATAAATTGGTTAGAAGACTTCACTCGTAAGCGATTGAACGTCTGGAGAAACCAAAACTGGCAGAAATTCCTATCCACGCTTAATCCTAGAGACAATTCTCTTTGGAAAGTTCATAAACGATTTACCTCCCCCTCTATTTCTATCCCTCCCCTGAAGAGCAACAATAGATTTGTTTATGATAATAAAGACAAAGCAGCTGTACTTGCGAAACACTTCCATGAAATACATCTTCACACATAAAATTCAGGATCTTGATACCACGAAAACACAGTACGGAGAAAAGTAAATAAATATCTGAAATGTCCAACTAACGAAAACTTTCCCTCTGTTTCACCCAGGGAAGTTGCGTCTCTTATCAAGAAATTGAACACAAGGAAATCCCCAGGACCAGACAATATTTCCCCAATCAGTATCAAAAACCTTCCCAGGAAAGCAATTATTTGTTTAACAAAAATATTCAACTGTATTTTCAGGCTTAAACACTTTCCGGAAACATGGAAAACAGCTAAACTTATCGCCCTACCTAAACCTAAAAAAGATCCCTCTCTCCCTACCAACTACAGACCTATTAGTTTATTAAACATTATATCAAAAATATTCGAAAAAATAATATTAACAAGACTGCACAAACACCTCAATGAACGAAGATACTTGATTGACGAACAATTTGGATTCCGAGAAAAACACTCCACAGTAGCACAACTAGCCAGACTAACTGACCACATTACAAAACACTTCAACGAAAAGAAACACACAGGCTTAATACTACTAGACATCGAGAAAGCATTTGACACAGTTTGGCACTTAGGACTAATTTACAAACTCATAAACATTGGCACACCATCCTATCTCATCCACACAATACAGTCATTTATCTCCAATAGATCCTTCCTTGTTTCAATAAAGTCATATACCTCTAATAAACAACCAATTCCTGCCGGCGTTCCTCAAGGTTCCTGTCTTAGCCCCAACCTCTTCAATATATACATCAACGACATACCTCAATCTAAAGACACAAATCTCTCTCTGTTTGCCGACGACACAGCCATATACACTAGCTCATTCAGGATAGACACCATAACAAACAGACTACAAAATACCTACAAGAAAATCAACAAATTCTGCAAAAAATGGAAAATTAAAATTAACCTCGCTAAAACAGACGCCATAATCTTCACAAAAAGACGCCCAAATATCCCAAGCAAACTCTATCTTGTAAACCACAGTATTTCATGGACAAAGCACATTAAGTATTTAGGAGTGACTTTAGATAGAGGCCTAACATTCACAAAACACATAAACAATAAAACCGAAGCTGCTAAAAATCTACTTTATAAAATGTATCCTTATTTTAATAGAAATTCAAAACTAAATCCGCAAAATAAAATGATTATCTACAAGAGTGTCATCCGCCCAGTCCTTTGTTATGCCTGCCCAGTATGGAGCTGCACATCAACTACAAACTACAAATTATACAAAACTGCTGCCTCCGAATAATCAACAATTATCCAAGATACACAAAGATCACACACATGCACGAAGAACTAGAAATAGCTACAATAACAGACTACATATACAAACTTACTGACAAGTTTTTTGGACAAGTAACACATTCCATTAATCCACACATAGCAAACATAGGTGACTACGACAAAAAATCACTAACTAGATACGTACACAGACGAACTGAACACATTTTGCTTGACAGGCACAATGTAATGTAATTCAACTTAGTATTTAAAATGTTCTGGGTTTTTTTGAAATTGTTCCCAAAAAATTACAAAACTAGCAACAACAATTAGCAAGAACATGTTTATTGTACATGTTATAAACACTTATGTATGATACTATGTAAATATTGTAAATAAATCTTTATTATATATATATATATATATATATATATATATATATATACGGTAGATTAATACTGTTTCATCAGCGGCAGTCTGTCAGTACAGTTTTTATATACTGGCTAACATTGCCTAAGAGTTATTGCATATCATACGGTAGATTAATACTGTTTCATCAGCGGCAGTCTGTCAGTACAGTTTATATATACTGGCTAACATTGCCTAAGAGTTATTGCATATCATACGGTAGATTAATACTGTTTCATCAGCGGCAGTCTGTCAGTAAATTTTTTACTGTACGTTCGCAGTTACATATGCTAAATATTGGTCTGTTACGTCTTGTCAGTAAGTATTCGTGTAGTAGAGTATGCCCAATTCGTAGAAGAGCCAGAACTATTTCTTCTCGTGTGTTTTTTCGATGACTGGATCGCCATTCTTCGACAGTATTTTTAACTGTTCACAGTTTATTGTCAATTAGTGTCCATGAGTAGGTCCACTCTTTGAATATCGTTGATTTTATAGTTTTCGTCAAGTTTTTTTCTGTTATTAATGGAACGTCCATAGTAATTTGTCTTACTACATTTTTGGTCCAATAATCTGTTATGGAGCTTTTCCCAAGCTCTCCATGGCCTGGTAGCCAGTACATAGTAATGTTTCTGTTTAGAGTCTGTGACTTATTAAGAATTTGTAAGTCGTGGATGGGCCGTGTATCTATTTGTAAGTGCTTCAAGTGCGTATAATGATTCAGTAACTAGTAAATATCGTCTGATTTATCAGTTTCGGGTATGTTGTCCAGACCGAGGAGTCAAAAGAATTTACCCTTTTCTAACCGGAAAAAGGGTGATGCCTTTCCTTTATTCGAAAGAAAAGCCTCAACCCCTTGTGAGAATTGAGCCAACAACAATAGGATAGGTTGAAAGTTTCTCGCGTTATCTATCCAAATGCATATTCCATGAAAATGGAGTGTAAATATAAAGACATAACCATGAAAATCAGGGTTACTTTGTACATGTGACCTGTTTTGCATGTCATTGTAAAGGGCAGCTATATCAGACGCTCACCTGTAGGCAATCGATAACGAAATGTCTAACTTTGGAGTAGAAAAAAAAACTAAAAGACCTAGCAATATCTGCAAAACTTAACAAAACTTAATCTAAACGCTAAAGAAGCAAGTTAGTAATTCGTTTAACTCTCCAGAATAATTAATTATCGCAGACACGAGAATAATTTCATTTCATATAAACCATGCGATAAATTTATTGAGTTTCATTGAGGAGTACAAATATTTATTGTGAGACACGAGTCTTGTTGCACGAGTTGTTGTCGCAGCAAGAAGGATTTTTTCTGCCAATGCGGATTGACGCTCAGTTAATTCGTACAAAGGACCTGGATGAGGGCGAAATATATCCCATATTATGTGCTGGTTTTGAGAAGGTTTAACCTATTTCGGACCATTATTATTATTATTTTATTTATTTATTTTTCAATATGTATCAATTTCTGAGCAACGCCAAGGTTGCCTTTCATAGTACCAATGACACGTAGGTTTCTGCAGTGGTCACCCAACCAAGTATTGGCATCGGCCGATGTTATTTAACTTGGGAGATCTAGGGAAGCCCGTGTATTCAATCTGGCTATGGCAGGTGGTATCGCTGGCACCACTAGTAGATATATTTCACAAGTATGGGGGAAGGCGAAGGTTGTCTTCAACTATAAGTCTCTTGGACCCCGCTTCTCAATTATAATGTTTAATGGAGGAAATGGGAATTATCTGAAACACCCTCATCAGAAATCAGACTCTCGTGCTCACTACGCTTTTTAGACTCACCGTGCATACCTAGCGGGTATACGATATGCCGCTCCTGGCAAGACACCTACTGAATCACGTAATGAATCTATAGGAATGCATAAGGTGGCTATCGTAATCTGCCTTCAAGGCGGAGTTTCCTCCATTGTGGACTTCCTACTCGGAAGACAAAACAACGCCGGTTTTCAAGCAAAAGACTATTTGATTTTAGGTACGTCACAGGATAACATATCGGAGCTTAATATAATACTAAATATGGTATTGGAATGTTGTACTAGCTCTTGTGTTGGCAAAAATGTAGGTAAATCACCATTGGTACATTTTACTGGAAATATGACTCTCTCCCGCTTATTTAACAAGAAAATACGAGGCACTAGCATACAAGCAACTATGAAACAAGTCGCTGAAATATCTTGACTAAACCTTAAACAGGTTGCCATGCCAGGAGCATCTAGAATATTTAAACCATTGCATTACTTGACTGTAAAGGGATACACGGTAAAGTATAGACTAGCTTTATACCAGCGTCATCAGATCAATGATATCCCAAGGGTAACTTTTATGTCTGCACAACATTGAGATAAGGCAGTACAAGAAGCACATTATCAGACTGTAAAGTCAGGGATGTTTAAACATATTTTAAACCTTGCAGAGGAGTTTATATCGCATATAGGTCCTATTAACTTACAAGCTCTAAAAATAGTCTGGTTCATTCCAAAGGATTACTAGAATGCCAGAACTAGTGATATACTCTTGCACCATCGAAAAGAAATATCAGGTAATCTTGGGATCTGCATGCAGAGCAAAATCATCTCTCCTGGGAATGAGAAGATCAAAACTCAGTCTAATAGCATTAACAGATGCTTGCACATATTATCTGTATGTTTAAGCAAAAGATTCAAAGCTCCTGTAGGTAGAGACGAACAGACATTTAAATGGGGGCTATCCTAGCATATGGGAATATTTGGTTACGAGCAGGAGGACATTTCTATGCTTGGGGCTGACACGTCTCCTGTACGACACCCACGCTAAGGGATTTATAGAGAAAAAGCAGAGGTTAGACTGCTGACAGGCCTCATCATGGGCAACTGCGATCTCAATTAACATACACTCAGCGTCAAAATGTTAGACACACTATGAAAAATATTATTTTTGACTTTTCATTTGAATAAATCAACAAAACAATACAAATTCAATTATTTTTAACTTATCTTAAACTTATCTGGCAATGCCATTTAGTATTACAACCCCTTACAAAATATATATAAAATAAAAATGCTTGAAAACGGATTCTAGGGGCGTCGAAATGATAGACACACTGAAAGAAGAAAACAATAAAAGAGGAATTTAAAATTCTGTTGCTTTTCCATCACCTTTTATTACTTCAAAAATTCAATTTGGAATTGAATAAAATAATTGTTTAATGTTTCTTGAGGTATGTAATCCCTTGAAGCTAGATTTTTACTTTTTAGCTCATCGATTGTTGAATATTGTCTTGACCCCCCTATATACTTTTATTATAAGAATTTCCCAGGCATTTTTAATAATATTAAGGCCTGGAGAAATAGCCGGCCAATCTAGTTTGTCTATATTCCTTCAGATGATCCATTCCTTAATAATTCTTACCAAATGGATTGGAGCATCGTCCTGCTGAAATGCAGATGTACCTTCTGTCATCTCATTGAAAGTGTTTTTTTGTTCTTCTAATAAGTTGTCATGCTCATGTGAATATATTCTCTTAGAAAGAAATACCAAGTAGCCTTTCTTCTTGAACCTAATATTTTCCTAAACCATAACATTTCCTCCGCTCAATTGCCGACGGGGTAATATAAGTTCTACTTTTCTTAAATCACGAAAATGAAAAGGAAACCATCAAGTTCATCCATATCAAATGCTTTCTCATCAAAAGAAATAACTCTCCTCCATTAACCGGTACTCAACATAACGTTTTTTGCAAAATCCATTTAATGATGAAAGAGGTTTTCGCGTTACTTTTTTTCTCACTATGTTTTTTCATCTTTCCAGTAATCCATGCACATTCCTAGACTTGGTATAAACACAGGCTTCCTATGCAATTGCTTTGGCTGTTTTACATGAGTGGGATTCGAGTCTTAGATCAATTGTTCCTGCCTCATTGATAGAGTTGGTTGTCTTCCAGTTGAGCAATGACTGCCGTAAGGCTCTCCGAACGGAATTAATTGGGCTAGATTCGATAAACTTACTTTTATGCGACTTGGAATCTCCATACAAACCATCTCATCCTTGAATAGCAAAGAAATTAAACGGCGCTTTTTCAAGAAAACTACTTCTTTTTTCTTATACTTTAACTGGAAAATTCTCAACTGTTGTTATTGAAATTGACCACAGGAATAATGGAAAATGTCAAATCTTAATGCTTTTCAAGGGTTAAGGTCAAAAAATGTCTTATCAACCATTAGAAAATTAAAAGATTGTGAATATCGACAAGTGTGTCTAACATTTTGACGCAACAAAATAAAGACATTATCCAGTTATTTATTTATCTCTTGATAAAGCACTGAGGTAAACTATAAATTACATTTTTTTACAAGTATATACATTTGAAATAACTTGTAAAATAAGATTGAACCACAATTTGAAAAAAAATATATTCAGTTTTCGAAATTTCAAGGGTGTGTCTAACATTTTGACACTGAGTGTATCTAGGCCATGAGAATAGTTAACGCATAGCCAGTGGTTGGTAGTGGACAACATGTAGAAATCTCAGCGTAGTATCTCAATAAATTTCAAAGGAATGTAGCTAGCTATAAGTTGTACTCATGATAGAAATTTTGGAGAGGAGTGTTTTAGTGTTTCTGTGGCTGTATAAAATGGGTGGACTCAAGTAGACACACTGAAACAGGAATCTAGGATTGAGATATTGCATACGTATTGAGTAATTGATGGATCCTTAAAAAAAATAATTTAGTAAAGAGAGCACATATGGTGAGACTTTTTTGCAACTCCAGTTGAAAACCAGTTGCACGTGACACTGTTATGTCACCTCGGAAATGTATTTGAATGTGCAGGCGCACACGACGCAATTGGTTTTTGACGATTCCAAACCTTAAGGCGGCTTTGGATTAATCTTGCGTATTTTTATATATAAAAGCTTCTTAATTCATAATTGTAAATTTCAATCTAAACTGTACGATTGCATATATTTTAAACCTATTTCAATTATATTATCTTAATTAAAAAGTTTATTTAAGAAAATAGTATGCACTAATATTTTGCTAAAATTAGTTAAATTTAGATAAATGTTCATATTTATAAATGTTAAACTATGAAAGTTGTTTAAAATTTGAAATAAATGTGTTGGAGGTACTGGGATAATATTTCATTACTTCTAAAATATCATCTAGGATAGGATGTAAATTCTCCCTGTTGGAGTGGTTGGATTAACAGTGCTTAATGCATTAGTGAATGCTACATAAGTATTTCATCAGTACAGCCTATGTGTTACATAAAATGGCATACAAAGAGCTAAAAATTGACACCTTCAACATGTTTCTACCCTAAACAAGAGAGGAGCTATTTACTATTTACATATATTTGGCCGCAGCAAGAATTTGACCACTTCTTAAACATTTTACATGGCCGTATTTTGGAAACCGTTTGAGACGTTAAGCTGAAAATTGGTGTTTTTCTTAGACTTTATTCAGGTAACCCATGCACCAAATTCCATCATAATCGGAGATGGTGAGGGAAAAAATGTCTTGAAAGTGTGTTGATTTGAGACAAAATGACCCCGACGTCTTCTTTGCCTAAGTGTGACATAGTAAGCTCACAAAGCCAAGCTAAGGCCTTAAAAATAAAACACGTCCAGCACCAAATAAACACTCCACTTTTACTGCATCATACGAGCAACTTACAGCGTGGGTGTGGACAGAAGTTTTGTTTTAGTTGCGAACTTGTTTCAGACGAAATTGGTTTCGACCTGGAGTTGCAGACCAGTCTCACCGTGTGCGCTGGGCCGAGTACATTCCAAGAAAATAGACCGAGGAATGATACCTTTGATGAAGGAACTGTCCGATTAAAAATTATAATTAAAGAAGCACTTTGAGGCAGATAGGAAAAATCAACATACATTATAAATGGTCTTTCAATTCCTAATATGTAAATATTTAAATGGAAACAGTGTAAACTGATGAAATGTCTGTGCATTGTCACAATAATGAAATTCTTTTAAATTTTAGGGATTCAAAAAATTAGCAAAATAAATATAAACGTATTTTAAAGGCGTGTTATCTCTGGAATGGATGCAACTTTTAAAAACATCTTTTATGAACATAGATACTCTTTTTTAGGTGGTAAACATCCACAACCAGATAATAATGAATAAAACACTAAATAATACTAAGTCCCTAAAATCATCCGGAGTAGGATTGATCCCCAGAAACTGGAAATTCTAGGAGATATCTGTTCAAATTTATTCTTTGGGAACCTAGGTAATACAAATGAAATTTCTTTGGGCTATATGAAGGTGATTGTACTGTCTTTTAGTCTCGTCTCTGAGGGCGAAGTATATATTTCAATGTTTGCCCTATAGCTACGAGAAACATTGCAATAAGCGCGGTGGGAAGAATTCGTCTCCTTGGAAAATAAACTGAAAACGACGATCCCGCGCTGTACTGATTATATATGGGGTTCTTGAGATATTGAACCCATCGGATAGCTGTCACCTGAACGTCTTCAAGAAAATCCTTTACCTCCGTCGAACCCTCTTCCTTAAATTGAAGGCAAGAGTGGCAGCGATTCCGGGTAGCATATTAAGGCTCTTTTTAGTTCAGCACGCTCTCCGGTGAAAAAGAGTCAGAAAATGGATTCAGGTAGGTATACCCGGTGTTTGTTTTAAGTAATTTTGGAAATTCCCGGCAAAGCTTCGAATGAGTAAACAAAACCTTGTTTTGCAATTAAGAGAACCTACAAAAGTATTTGATTAGCGGGACAACACTACTCTAAAACTAATACAAAACACAAAAAATAACGAGTAACTATGTGAACATGCAATGCTTTTACAAGAAATGTAGACTTTTAGAAATAGAAATTCTTATTTCATCTATACATATTTAGTATATATATATATATATATATATATATATATATATATATATATATTTATATATATATTTATATATATATATAAATATATATATATATATATATATATATATATATATATATTTATATATATTTATTTGGGGGCGAGGTTAGCTCAGAGGTAGAGCACTGGACTCACATGCTGGAGGACCTGAGTTCAAATCCCGAGCAGGCACTTAATATTTTTTCTTCTAGTGTCTTCGTTCATGGGTTGAATTTGGCCTCCCTGACCGTCCCTTGGCCAACCCAGCCTTTAATTAATTTATTAATGGGTACCTTGGTGCTAACGACTCTAGCAGCCGAAGCAGCAAGGGGAAAACCAGGCGGCCGGAGCATAGTACTGACCACACTATCCCACACTATCTCCCTAGTGTGCCGTATGGTCATTAATCAGATACCTCTACAGTATCTGCCTCTCAGTGCCCTCGTGGCCTGTTACGGGACTGATTTTTTAAATAAATATATATATATATATATATATATATATATATATATATATATATATATACATATATAAATTTGAACCACCGTTATTGTAGGTCTCTAGGGGTTCTGAAACGCAAAATTTTCGGCACTTCCGGATTGCGTCATGAAGTCAACCTTATAAGCGGTGTTCTTCTATATGGAGGGAGGGAGGAACCGCGCTAAAAGGAAGAGTTTTCTAAATATTTAAATGAACCAAAGATGCCATCTAGGTTTATGTCTTGCGGGTCATAAAGCCAAGAACGTCCGAGTATTCGAATGAACTTGACATACCACTGCATCTTGACAGACATAAACATAATTCAGAACTCACGGAGTAGTTGGGATTCGGCTCAGAGAAAAGCGTCAGATCTTTAAAAAAAAAAATAATATTTTTTTCTGAAGATCTGACGTTTTTTCTCAACGCCAAATTCCAACCACTCCCTGACTTCATATCAACTCAACGGCTAACTATCTTCATCTCAAAAAAATATTATCCATTATATTTATGTCTGTTAAGGTGTATTGGTTCATCCGCGTCATCAGAATATTGAGAAACGACTCCTTATTATTAATGTCTGTCAAGGCGTGCTTGTAAAAGTATTCTTATTTACCTTATTATATCAACATATTTCAATGATCCAGATGTTTCAATCAATTATCTGAATATTTCGTGGATACCGATTTTTTCAAGCTGATCCAAAGATTTTCTATGAATTTGGCAGGACTTAAGTGCCAAACATATATGCCTAATTGAAAAAATCTGTAGTTTTAAATATTACGAATATTAGAAAAAAAAAGTTTAACTCAAAAATGCATATCGTTAATTCTTTATACTGTTTTATATTTTTTACTTGTTTTTACCCAAACACGACCTTTACATAAGTTCAAGATCCATTAGAGCAAGAGGAATTCATAAGCCTCTGGACTAGCGTCCGCCAGGAATTTCATATTCTTAAATTTAATTATAAATAACTAATTCAATTGCTTAACCGTTAATCTTGTCATTAAAAGAATGATAATTTGTAACTAAAAATGTTTCTTTAGTAAATATGAAAATGCTAACTGAGATGTGTGTATATCGAACTTACGAATGCGATCTGAGTGTATAGTGAGCTGAACGAGTGACACGTATACGCCGAGAGAGGAGAGACGAACGGGTCCAGAAGGATTGGAGGCTGCCGGCAAACTGCCCTGTATCTTCCACTAGTTGCAGTAGTCCTTCCTGCGCAGTCTCGCCACCTTCTCGGTCCACACCACCATTTCAACGGTGGTATTTTACTTATTCCATGGGTTTCTTTTTCTTTTATTTTTTTATTTGGAAACTTTAAACAATTTCCTTGAAGGAAACAGAACGACAAAAAACTTCATCGTCATGCAAACTCAAATAACATTGGTTTTCCCTTAAATATATTTTAAGAGGGATGAAAAATTTAAGCATAAACACTTTTATGTGTTTCTTTACGTTACAGAAAAACGAGTTTTCTTTCGTTGCAGAATTTGTGAAAGTCGGAACTTCTTATTTCCTTCTTCGTCGAATCGTAATCAGTTTCCACAAATTTTAATATACAAAATATTTATTGATATGATATAAATTATCTATAATTTGTGCGATTCAAAGATGTTACAAAGAATTGTCTAGGGAACTAACCTGCTAAGAGTGGAGTTCCACCATCACGTTGCAGCAGTTAAGGCAGACCCACTTCGCTCAGGATTTTTCCGAATCTCCGCAGACTCACCCCGGCTGGGGATGTAAACATTTGCAAGATACCTTCAAGATCGGTAAATATGCCATATGACAATGCCTTGGACTTCCGAAAAGAGTGATGTAGCTAATCGTAAATGAGGTGGATTAAAACATAACATCTCAATGTTGGGAGCCTGGAATGCGAAATTGGTTTGCTTCATTCGTTCTAAATATACAAAATGGTGAAAACAAAACTAGCGTCCTCTTCAATACATATCTTCTTTATTAATAATAAAGGATGACCTTCTAGGTTCTTGAAGCCATTAACTTTAGAAAAAAAGAGTTCAATTCATAGGAACTGCATCACCTTTGTGCATTTTCATTTGGATTGCTAGGAAGTCGCCAAAAGTTGCGAAACTCTTAATAAATAAAACTTTGGATAGCTTGGAAAAGAAACAGTTAATATTTTGCAATAATATAACAGGGTGTCTACTACTTTTGTAAACGCCAATTTCATGAGTTTTTCATGAATTGAAATGAAAATGTCATGTCCAGTAAAAGAAAATAATTTCACTTAAAAAATAAAAACGCCTTAACTTTTAGCTTAAAATTATTTGTGACCTTAGGATTACAGTTATATCTATAATCTTGCAATTTTACATATTTAAATCAATTAATAAAACTGTATAAAATGTACATCATATGTTAAAGAGGATAGTTACATTAATTTAGGACTTCTGCAAATATTAGAATGAATATGGAATTAACCCTTTGTTGCATCATGATGCCTGTGCAGGCATCATATTATATTTTACACTCCCAGAGCACTATGCCGAGTTTTTTCAAATTATATTTCGTTCCCTGTAAGCATCAACAAGTGTCAAAGGGACTGGAAGATTTTGAACATTGTACTTTGTTCCCAAGAAGGAATAAACAAGTTAATGTTGACAAAACCAAGAGTCTCGTTTCTCACACTAAGGGATCCGTTTCGCAACGCCATAATACTATTAAAAACCTCCATTCTGACCTAAAAAAAAATCGTACTCCTTAGTACTAGTGGTGTATTTTACGAAGTGGAACTTAGTTTTATTGAAGTTTTTTTTTTTTTTCTGTCAAATTTGTGGTTGTTCATTTGTTTCCTGTGGGCACCATCGTGCATCTGGTACTGAGGTCCAAGCGATGGATCCCATTATCTGATCGATAATGGGGAGAGGAGAAACAGATTTTTCATCTAATCACAGCACTAGATGTTAGTGAGGATGATGAAGATGTCGATGACAATGTTCTTTCTGAACCTTCGTGTATTTTCAGCCAATGTTTTAGAGGTAAATGGCGACAATTTGAATGTCCCCTTCTCAGATTTGATTGAGGATGTACTGACTGATGTATCTCAGAACATGAGATGCAGGATGAACTGCAAGAACGAAACTTGTGGTTACTGTGATAAATGTGAACTTTATGTGGGTTTAACTAATGGCAAATCATGTTTTAAGGATTACCATTTGTGATTTTGATGAAAGGAGAAGAGAGTTATTTTCAACTTGAACTCATAAATTCTTTATATGTTTCAATAAATGTAAATGCTTATACATGTTCATTCACAAAAACATTCCTCCCCATACGCACAATGATGCCTACAGGCATCTTTCAGTTTTTCATAAATTTCTCGAAAAAAAAACTCGATGAATTTTTTTCCATATTTTTCCCGTTATCCTGAGGCCTATTTCTAGCTCTCAGATTTTTTTTATGAGAAAAGAAAAAATCATGCATCAAAGGGTTAACAAACACAAAAATGTTGAAGAATGGTAACAGAATTTAAAATTTCTAAAAATATTACTAACTAAACATCCATTAGGAACGTACATAATTTAGTAAATCAAAGTTTACACAATTTCAATTTTTATGTCTGCATGAAAAACTCTAGATATGAACAAAGAAAAACTAATGGATAATTGATTTGTAAATGCTAAACGAAGGAATCTAACATAGGAGTGTGACCGAGGCAGATTTCGTTGTCGTAAGGAAACGGCCACAACTACAAATGCGCGAAAGCCCAGGGTTATTTTAGACTCCGGTATAACAGACGTTTCGGGACATGGTTTCAAAATTCACGGCTTTTTGTGTGATTTTCTTATCCTAAGAATTTTGTTAGTTTCGCGTGCAATCGACATCATGTTTAAAAAACTACTCCAATGAGATCGCGAATAAAAGCGAAATATTAAAACCCACTATGCAGAAAAAAACTCAAAGTAGCGAACTAAGCAGATATTATTCACTCCACCTTTTCGACTTCCTCTCATTCTTCTGAAAAGATCTATTACAAACAAAAAATACTAAAGCCATATTCACTACTGCAGTTTCATCACTCCCATTGGCAAGACAACCAATCGATTATTCCTTATTACCCTGACTATTACAATTTAGTACTGATAAAAAGGCTGCAAGATCTATGATATGCAATGGATGGTTTTTCACTGATTATTTCATAATTTCAGAGTTTTTTTTAGATTTTGCAGCAGTAAACAGTCCACAAACGTCCTAAGGAAACTAGGTTTTTTCCCCATAAGAAATTAATATTCAACAATTAACGGCTAATATTTCTAAGACGCCATGAATAACTTAAATTTTTATATGGGTTAACCTAAGCAGATATCTAATTCTCTAGCAAAAAGTTAATAATTTAGAAGTGAAGAACTTTTACTTTTGACGTAAAACCAAGACTTAAGTAAAGCAAATATAACAAAAACAGAAGAAAAAATCATGGGTAAAAAGTAGAAAACAAAATTCAAAGAAACAGGCTTAGATAATAAGAAAATTTTAAAAGTCACCTCTGTTCACTAATTCTTAAAAATAAATAAGACGAAACTCAGGATAATAATTCTCAAAAGAAGAATAGGTTTGAAGGTTGGGAAGTAAATATAAAAAATAAGGTGTAGGTATAGGATGAGTATAGAGGATAGCTCGCAGCTGAGTGGACATGCTGAAGGGGAAGTCAGTGGAAAGATACAGCAAGGGAACCACACCGTCCCATCCAACCGCGCAGTTAGTAAACACTCCGGTAACTTACTCTCCATCCTCGGAGGGAAAAAATACAAGAATATATTTTATCTGTGGTCTTTAAGTGCCCGTTTTGGTATCTTTTTGTCAGGAATTCTAGATGAAGCCCGGTTTAAATTTTAAATCATAATGTCTACAAATATTAGTTATTATAACACATAATTATTCAACACACTAATAATTGCAATTTTTTAAGCTGCCTACAGTGTTGAATTTTTGAAAGAAACATTTTTATTTTCATTCTTACGGGGGGGGGGGGGGGGTGGGTAATCTCTGTTCTCTCTTAATGTTTCCAAGTAACCTGCAAAGGAGGAACTCTGTCGGCCTGAGCATAGTTGACGACACTTGCTTCTCAATGTATTGTAAAGTATGGTATGTATTGTAAAGTCAAGCATCAAATAACCCTATAGTGTCTGACCCTCGTGGCCTGGGACTGATTTCCATGAATATGTATGTTTGTATGTTTGGCGTCCCGTGGTCCTATGGTTAACACCTTGGTTTCTGGAGATGCGAGTTCGAGTCCTGCCTGTAGCAGGATCAGATTCTTTATATCAGGGTGCTTTGAAGGAATTCCCTCCTGCACCATAGATGTTTTACTTTTGGGGCACATTTTCCCATTTAAATTTTGAAAAGTATCATGAGAACCATATGCCTCAACAATTGCAAGACTTGCTTCAGCCAAGCACATCTGGGCTAAAGTTAATTCCGACTCCAAACTAAATAATTTCTACAGGTGTACCTCTTCTACAGGACAAAGCAGAGGTGAATACTGATTAGTACGTTTCAGTGTTCAGGTTTGTCTACTAAACGTAACACATTAATAACAAGAGATTAGATGCGTCTGTAGCTCTGCATTTTTCTGTCTGGTAGGGACTAGAACATACAATTTTCAATGGAGATTATGAATTGAGCTATAGAAGCAATCACAAACTCCCCAGTACCTGGCGTGGTCTACTAGCTTATGAGCTCTAGATATCTGAAAACATTTTTACTACTATTATATCACAAGCTGAAAATAATTCTACTATAGCTCCATTAATACATGTTTTCTAGCTACTGTAGGCAATCTATTTAAAAGTAGTTTTTTTTTCAACGCTTAAGTATAGAAAATGTTTTTCATTTTTGAAATATTCGTAAACCTGTACTAACCTAAGCTATAGCTCTTCATGCCTTACTACAAGGCACTCTGATCTTCATTTTTCTAACGTATACCGAAATTCTTGCGGGCGATATAACATATCCTTTAGCAATTTAGATGTCCTTAGGCACCAGTTTTAAATCCCTAGAAGCTATAGGCAATCTCCCACTCGTACTTCCACTACATTACAGTAGCGGAAATTGCTCACTTCACTACGTCGACTTTCAAACTCGTGTGGCTCGTTTTCCTAGGTTACAAGACCTGTAGACAGTACACCTGTTAGCATATTAACGCGAAACAATACGACGTGCTACCATTATTCCTGCGTGAACTTCGCAAAAAAAAAAAAAAAAAAAAAAAAAAAAAAAAAAAAAAAAAAAAAAAAAAAAAAATGTTCCGGTGGACAACTTCTGCTGGCTAATGAACTAGAACATTAAAATTAACCAGAGTAATTTTGTTCCAAATTCAATTAAAATCATTCCATTTCTAGGACAGCTACAAAACAGACAGCAACATGTCCATTCAGGTCCGCCCGGGTGTAGTAATTTTCATTGTGGTCATGTTTATTGTCGATATTTAGTCTAAGGCACTATTGTGTCTACAAGAAGATTTCTAATAGCTAAGTAACATTGCTAATATCCTACGCAGAAGGCTTACAGATATAAATCGTCTCCATCTTGTTACAGTTTCTTTGAATTTTGATTAAATTAAATTGTTAAGTTTGCATCCATCAAACACTTTTTCGATAATCGTCTTCAAGCTTCAAAATAAGATCTTTTTGCTTACTACTTGACGACTATCTAAATCTCACTCTTCTTCTCCTCTCTCTGTCAATATATATATATATATATATATATATATATATATATATATATATATGTATATATATATATATATAATATATATATATATATATATATATATATATATATATATATATATATGTATATATATATATATAAAAAAAAAAAAAAAAATCAGTCCCGTAACAGGCCACGAGGGCCCAGAGGGGCAGATACTATAGAGGTATCTGATTCATGACCATACGGCACACAAGGGAGATAGTGTGGTCAGTACTATGCTCCGGCCGCCTGATTTTCCCCTTAGCCGCTTCGACTGCTACAATCATTAGCACCCAAGGTACCCATTATTAAATTAATTAAAGGCTGGGTTGGCCTAGGGGCGGTCAGGGAGGCCGAATTCAACCCATGAGCGAAGACACTAGAAGAAAAAATCTTTAGGGCTTGCTCGGGATTTGAACTCAGGTCCTCCAACTCATTAGTCCAGTGCTCTACCATTGAGCTAACCTCGCCCCCATATATATATATATATATATATATATATATATATATATATATATATATATATATATATATATATATGTAATTCCCTCCCAATTCCATACGAGATCACCAGATTGGGTTCCGTACTCAGCAATCAACCATACAACAATGTTTCAGCGTTGTAGACACCATTTCCCATGCGCTGGAAAGTAAAAACTACTGCACGAGTGCCTTTCTCGACGTCGCCCAAGCGTTTGATCGTGTTTGGCACCCGGGGTTATTATACAAAGTACGGCGCTTACTTCCTAATCCTACAGTCCTACCTATCAAGCCGCTCCTTCCAAGTAAGATCTGGTTCCACATTGTCTAGCTCCCATCTTATTTCTTCCGGTGTACCACAGGGAAGTATTCTCGGTCCTGTCCGTTACCTTCTGTACTCCGCTGAAGTTCCTACCCACCCAAATACTCATTTAACGACATATGCTGATGATACAGCCATCTTTTCCTCCTCCCCCGATCCTGAAACTGCTTCCCTTCACCTGCAGGAGCATCTAGACTCTGTTGAGGATTGGTGTAACAGGTGGAAAATCAAGGTGAATCCAGAGAAATGCAGCCAAATAACATCCACTCTCAATAAAAGAGCTTGCCCGGTGATATTACGCTGGAACAGCAACATTTGTTGCTAATTTGTTACACTATTTTCAAATTTGTTGCTCCGGCCGTTTCTGAGAAAACGTGGCTGTGCTAGCGTAATATTACGCCAGCACAGCCACCCCCGTAACTTTTGATCTAATTGTCTGACGAAATTCAGATTGGTACCAGAATTTGTTGCTAATTTGTTGCTCTAGAATGACACCAATCACGAATTTGTCGCTCCAGCCGTTTCCGAGAAAACGTGGCTGTGCTACCGTAATATTACGCCAGCACAGCCACCCCCGTAACTTTTGATCTAATTGTCTGACGAAATTCAGATTGGTACGAGAATTTGTTGCTAATTTGTTGCTCTAGAATGACACCAATCACGAATTTGTCGCTCCAGCCGTTTCCGAGAAAACGTGGCTTTGCTACCGTAATATTACGCCAGCACAGCCACCCCCGTAACTTTTAATCTAATTGTCTGACGAAATTCAGATTGGTACCAGAATTTGTTGCTAATTTGTTGCTCTAGAATGACACCAATCACGAATTTGTCGCTCCAGCCGTTTCCGAGAAAACGTGGCTGTGCTACCGTAATATTACGCCAGCACAGCCACCCCCGTAACTTTTAATCTAATTGTCTGACGAAATTCAGATTGGTACCAGAATTTGTTGCTAATTTGTTGCTCTAGAATGACACCAATCACGAATTTGTCGCTCCAGCCGTTTCCGAGAAAACGTGGCTGTGCTACCGTAATATTACGCCAGCACAGCCACCCCCGTAACTTTTGATCTAATTGTCTGACGAAATTCAGATTGGTACGAGAATTTGTTGCTAATTTGTTGCTCTAGAATGACACCAATCACGAATTTGTCGCTCCAGCCGTTTCCGAGAAAACGTGGCTGTGCTACCGTAATATTACGCCAGCACAGCCACCCCCGTAACTTTTAATCTAATTGTCTGACGAAATTCAGATTGGTACCAGAATTTGTTGCTAATTTGTTGCTCTAGAATGACACCAATCACGAATTTGTCGCTCCAGCCGTTTCCGAGAAAACGTGGCTGTGCTACCGTAATATTACGCCAGCACAGCCACCCCCGTAACTTTTAATCTAATTGTCTGACGAAATTCAGATTGGTACCAGAATTTGTTGCTAATTTGTTGCTCTAGAATGACACCAATCACGAATTTGTCGCTCCAGCCGTTTCCGAGAAAACGTGGCTGTGCTACCGTAATATTACGCCAGCACAGCCACCCCCGTAACTTTTGATCTAATTGTCTGACGAAATTCAGATTGGTACGAGAATTTTTTGCTAATTTGTTGCTCTAGAATGACACCAATCACGAATTTGTCGCTCCAGCCGTTTCCGAGAAAACGTGGCTGGGCTACCGTAATATTACGCCAGCACAGCCACCCCCGTAACTTTTGATCTAATTGTCTGACGAAATTCAGATTGGTACGAGAATTTGTTGCTAATTTGTTGCTCTAGAATGACACCAATCACGAATTTGTCGCTCCAGCCGTTTCCGAGAAAACGTGGCTGGGCTACCGTAATATTACGCCAGCACAGCCACCCCCGTAACTTTTGATCTAATTGTCTGACGAAATTCAGATTGGTACGAGAATTTGTTGCTAATTTGTTGCTCTAGAATGACACCAATCACGAATTTGTCGCTCCAGCCGTTTCCGAGAAAACGTCGCTGTGCTACCGTAATATTACGCCAGCACAGCCACCCCCGTAACTTTTAATCTAATTGTCTGACGAAATTCAGATTGGTACCAGAATTTGTTGCTAATTTGTTGCTCTAGAATGACACCAATCACGAATTTGTCGCGCCAGCCGTTACCGAGAAAACGTGGCTGTGCTAGCGTAATATTACGCCAGCACAAATTCGTGATTGGTGGTTAATGAACATAAACTTTTAAATAAGAAGAAAGATTTTTGTACCAAATGTTATCAAAATCGAACCATTTTCTTCTTAATAATTCAAACCCCCCTAATAGTACTTAAACGTTTGAATATAAAAATAAAAAACCTTTCTTAGCGAGTGTTTACACTCTAAACGGATGGCCCGTGCAAAATTTCAAATTTTTGTGACAAGGGCGGAAACTCTTTGAGGGAAAAATTCACATTTTATTACTCAGTTTTAGTAATTCAAGGTCTGCCATGATAGTTGAAATTAACCTCAATTAAAAATAATACTATGAAATAGATACAGTATAGTAACAGCTGTTCTGTTATCGTCCTAGTAACGCTTGCTGCCTAGGCTTGGATGTTCTAAACATCTAAGACTTTAAACCCCTCTAAAAATACTTAAAAATTCGAATATCAAAAAATCCTTTCTTAGCGAGCGCCTACGTTCTATAGGGAGTGTCCATGCAAAATTTCAAAATTTTCTGTCGTGTGGTTTGGGCTAGGGGATGATAGGTCAGAAAGTGAGTGGTATTTGACAAATATATAGTAGATTTTTCAAAAATACCTATCTCTTTCCTCTTCGTCCGAATCAATACACTCATCTTCTCCATCATTTTCACACATTTACTTAAAACGCCTCTTCATTATTTCTTGATTCTCTTCATATAAAATGTCAAACGGCGGTCGAAAGAAGACATTATATTTTAAATTTTTGTTACGTAAGTAGGGTGTTGTGAACACCCTAAGCCAGTGAAAGGCCCAGAAAATAAACAAATAATGTTTTTTTTTTATGCGAATGCAACCTCAATGTGAACAGAACTACTATTTATGAAGGTACCAAAGCGATGAAATGGATTGTAAATTTTTAAATTCAAAATATAGTGCTAATTAAGTCATGGGGTGCTGAAAACTCCCCACATCTCTACTTAAAGGTTAATATTATGTTTTGGTATTTTGAGAAAAATTAAAACACCGACGCAATGGCATACCGGGGAACGGGAGATTATAAGAATCAGCCTTCACAGGAATCTGACAGTACCTAGTAGCTACAGGAAATTCACCGCTTCCTCCCTCATTCTTAACTCTCTTAACTTGTCCACGTGATGTTATGTTTACATACCTGGTAACAACAACTCTAGCAGGCTCCCTTTATAAAATACTCTTTTTAGCGCGGTTACTCCCTATCTCCATAGGGAGAACCCGCTTATGAGGTTGACCTCATGACGCAATCCGGAAGTGCCGACTAGAAACTTTCACGTTTCAGACCCTATAAATCACGAAAATATAGGTGGCTAAAATTTGTATGTATATATATATATATATATATATATATATATATATATATATATATTTGTATATTTATATATATGCTTGTCTGTTCGCGCTCCTGACGGCTCAAAAATGGTCCGATTTTGACGAAATTTGGCACAAAAATCTGTCTTCTAATTTGAAAGGTCAAGTTCATTAACCAGCAGAATCCGCCCACTTGAAGATAGTGTTAGGGGCGAAATTCGCGCAAAAAAATCGTAACGCTTACGTTTTTGAGTTTATATGCTTGCAGATACTTGTTTTATAGGTTTGTTAACGTAAGAAAACGAATGAACCCATTTTTAAGGCGATATCTGTAACCGTTTCTGAGAAAAGTGGAATCAATGTTTTTGTAGATCATTATTTTTTTGTGAGTACTTAGAATCGCGGGATTCAATTGAAATATTTTCTTCATCTTGGAAATTAATCCCAACTAAGATGATTAAATTTTGGTTATATTTGAAGTTAAGGAAGTATGCGGAAAAAATATTTTATTAATAGACGTGAAAAGTTTTCGGATCTCCATACATTTTTCGTAAATATCTCGATACCGGTTGGGAAATCGTGGTAAGTGGAAAGTGACCATTCGAATGCTTACTAAATTCTCTACACAAAATGTCCTGAAGTAATATTCGATGGGACAACGTCAATGAGAGATATAAGCGCTTAAAACTTAAAAAGTGTTTGTTTTGTTGTTTTGAAATGGTTTTTCTCTTTCTTTATCTCACTTTTTAATTGGTTGTTTCTATTTGTAAATTGCATTTATCAGTAAAATTAGTATTGTAGTAAAATAAGCTAACAAACTGCTGAAAAAGCTGAAAGGTATTGGTAATAAGTTTGGAGTGGCTGTGGTAATCATGATGGCAGTGGCTGTCAGTTTCCTGTGATTTGTGATGCTAATCTATTCCATTTCTTCAAGATGTACGTAACCGCGCTAAGATGACGCAGTTCCTTCGAGTCGGACTTTTTCATGTTCATAAAGGCCCATATACAAAAATACAACGAAAGCCTGGACAAATGAACAGTTGTCCCGCCGGGACGAAGTCATCCTATCCAGGCTTCGTATTGGACACACCTTACTTACCCACTCCTACCTACTAGACAGAAAGGACAGACCAACTTGTAGATATTGTAACGAGACTCTGACCGTTAAACATATAATTACCAACTGCAGACAATGCAATAACCTGACCATACCTTACC
Source organism: Gonocerus acuteangulatus (assembly GCA_946811695.1). Classification (NCBI taxonomy): domain Eukaryota; kingdom Metazoa; phylum Arthropoda; class Insecta; order Hemiptera; family Coreidae; genus Gonocerus; species Gonocerus acuteangulatus. The sequence continues at coordinate 96,026,327 of OX328123.1, forward strand.
ACTTAAACGACATACTGACAGAAGGTAGCCCACACATCAATGCCATTACTCAAACATTTAAAAAACTCTTTATTATACACAAAAATTTAATTTACTAAATTTTGTCTGTTTTGATTATTTTATTTTTTTTTTTTGTTTGTTTGTTTTTTTCTTCTTTCTTTTTCAAGTTTATTTCTTCATATGTTCTTATATACATACATACATATATATATATATATATATATATATATATATATATATATATATATATATATTTCACATTTGAAGTTGACGACTGACATTTAAAGAGTTTTTCGCCTCTGTTGCAGAACTCTATAAATTAAATAAATAAAAAAAAAAAAAAATATAAAGGCCCATATATGTTCTTAAAGGCTAATGTACATTAAATGTCCACAATTATCTCATTCAAACCGTAGTATCAATTCAAACAATAATAATATAAACTTCTGGTTAGTGACAACGTTTCGAAAATCACTACTCTTCGAAAATAAATCCTGCAGACTGCCGAATCACACAAAAGTTGTTTTATTTAATCAAATTTCCAAAGGAATACTCAAAACGGAGATTATCTCTCTATTTCATAATGTAATTGAAATTCTAGAATAAAAAAAAACAGCAAATAAATAAGAGTAATTTGTGTTTTTTTTTGAGATATCATCAAAATTAAATGAAAATTATTCTTGATATTAATTCTTGCATAAAAGTTAATTACAGAACAAATAGATCGAAAATTATGAACGTTTTTACAAAAGGCTTCCTTGCAGAACACACTGACGACACCTAGTCACACAGGTGATGTGATGATGTGCCGACTAGAAAATTTTGCGTTTCAGATCCCCTAGAGATCGAAAAAAATGGTGGTTCAAATTTATATATATATATATATATATATATATATATATATATATATATATATATATATACAGGGTGTTCAAAACTCGATTGACACCCCCCTTTTTTCCAAAATTTTTGATATTTAAAAGCGAAACTTGGTGGGTCTTAACGTGGTCGAATGTACATTCATTGGACCCAATGCACGACCCCTCAACTTTTATTATTTAGGAAATTCCTCGCTGCACCCTGGATGTCGGCACTAATGGCCTAGATGTCAAGACGCCGTAAAAAATAAATAAATCGTCAAACACAAAAATAATTGCTACGAAATTCTAATCATTAGGTGAGTTCTATTCCTTTAAATTTATTATTTTAATGACTTTATAAATTAATTGAATTTGATTTTTAGGTGGAGCAAAAAGTTGTTGAAAATGTTTATTAAGTTTTACGGAAGCGTAGACCACGTTGATCATAAACTTTCCTGAAAACTTCAAAAACAAAAGTGTGTTTTGCCCCATTCCTATTTACGTTTTAGGCATTTAAAGGTACTTTTTGGAAAGAAACTTTAATCCTCTACAACGTTTATACCAATTACTTTTTCCATTACGGACATACTTTCTGCGTTATTTGCAGAAAAGTGACAAAAAACAAGGGTTTTAACGGTTTTTGGCAATTTGTTACTCATTGGTGCGCTTTAGCGAAAAAATGGCCGATATAAAATCGACCTAAAATTCAATTCTCTACAATAATCCGTCATAAAAATAACCCCCTTCCATTGAAGATTCCAGAGTTAGGGTTGCTGGAGAAGAACTGAAGAAAGTTGAGAGGTCGTGCATTGGGTCCAATGAATGTACATTCGACCACGTTAAGACCCACCAAGTTTCGCTTTTAAATATCAAAAATTGTGGAAAAAAGTGGGGTGTCAATCGAGTTTTGAACACACTGTATGTATATATATATATATATATATATATATATATATATATATATATATATATATATATATATATATATATATATATATACAGGGTGTCCCGTAAATGTCTAGTCATATTGAGAGGGGCGATAGAAGACCCTTAGGGGAACAAAAAATGTTCTATGACGATTTCCCGAATTCTCGCCCATAAGGGAGAAAACGTCGTTTTATTGTTTTATCGAGACAAGCATGGTTTTTAGGAACATATTCGTTGTAGCTCCGTCCCAGGTGGTACTACTAGAAAGGGAGGGAAACCAATCGAAAGCTGAGTAAATTTACTATAAGACTAGTTGGGAGTAAACGTAAAAATGAATGAATGTAAGTATGTATATCTTACAAAAAGAAGGCAATTCTAAATTTCCTGACATTTTATTGATATTTCTTTCCAGCGTTACTCCTCAATGGGCAGGATCTGAAATTTCCGGGTTTCAGAAAAACTTCTTCATTTAACCAGCTTTCCATTCATGTATCACAACCCTGTGTTATTGAAGTATTTGAACGGTTTAAGAACAAATGTTTAAAAAAAAACATGGATCTGTGAAAATAAAATTATATTTTTTTCTTCAGTTTATTCCAAAAGCTCAAGGGAAATTTTTTTTTTATAAATGTTACATAAATGTTAAGTAAATATTTACTTAAAGAATAAAAAAAAATTTCTTGCACGAATATAAAAAAAATTCCTAAAACAGTAAATAAATAAAATACACATTTATTTTGAATTTGTTAATTCAGGTAACTAATACTGGGTCCAGGAGGCGGCCATTAATGAACCCCAACCATACATTAACCTCAAAAATTACTATTTTTACCTAGATCACGCATTTGAACACATTTTTACAGGTACTTATATTTAGAAAACAAATGCTTTACCTTAAATTAATACTGATGGCTACGCTTGTGAAACTCACTGGGATTCTGAGCCCATGCGTTTTCGTTGTGGTAATTAAAAATTCTATCCCTCATAAATAATATGTACATAGTCCTGTAAAAATGTGTTCAAATGCGTGATATAGGTAAAAATAGTAATTTTTGAGGTTAATGTATGGTTGGGGTTCCTTAATGGCCGCCTCCTGGACCCAGTATTAGTTACCCGAATTAATAAATTCAAAATAAATGTGTATTTTATTTATTTACTGTTTTAAGATTTTTTTTTTATATCCGTTTATTCTTTTAAGTAAATATTTACTTAATATTTATGTAAACATTTATAAAAAAAATATTTCCCTTCAGCTTTTTGAATAAATTGAAGAAAAAAATATAATTTTCTTTTCACAGATCCATGTTTTTTTTAAAACTTTTGTTCTTAAATCGTTCAAGTACTTCAATAACACAAGGTTGTGATACATGAATGGAAAGCTGGTTAAATGAGGAAGTTTTTCTGAAACCCGGAAATCTCTAATTCTGCCCATTGAGGAGTAACGCTGGAAAGAAATATCAAGAAAATGTCAGGAAATTTAGAATAGCTTTCTTTTGGTAAGATATACATAATTACATTCAATCATTTATACGTTTACTTCCAACTAGTCTAATAGTAAATTTACTCAGCCTTCGATTAGTTTCACTCCCTTTCTAGTAGAATCACCTGGGACGGAGCTACAACGATTATTTTTCTAAAAACCACGTTTGTCTCGAAAAAACAATAAAACGACTATTTCTCCCGTATAGGTGAGAATTCGGGAAATCGTCATAGAACATTTTTTGTTCCCCCAAGGGTCCTCTATCACCCCTCACAATATGACTAGACATTTACGGGACACCCTGTATATATATATATATATATATATATATATATATATATATATATATATATATTTTAACGGGGGTCATTTTCGGAGTCTATTAGGTAAGATCGATAAAGATTTAAAAATATTTTTAAGTATTAGGAATGATATCGAAGGTGGTATCATGGGCGTATAGGAATAGAAAATCATTTCGGGAGGGGCGGGTAACATTTGGGGGGGGGGGGGGTGAGACCCTTTCCAGGGTATGGAATACTAACAATTTAGAACTTGGAATAGTTTTAACCAACTAAAACGTTATAACACCCAAAATCAAGTATTTTGTATAAACCAAGTGGTCTTAGTTAATTTATTTTTGAGGGTTTATGCCACATTATTACCAACTCAAAATTTCATGGGAGGGGCGTCTGCAGACCTCTCAGGCCCCCCTTCCTATGCCCATGGATGTTACTAGGAAGGTTATCAGAGGTGGTATTAGGAAGGGATTTAGAAGGAGGCATTAGTAAGGTTATCAGAGGTGGTATTAGGAAGGGATTTAGAAGGAGGCATTAGGAAGGTTATCAGAGGTGGTATTAGGAAGGGATTTAGAAGGAGGCATTAGGAAGGTTATCAGAGGTGGTATTAGGAAGGATATAAAAGCTAGTATAAGGGAAGAATAAATAATAAATAACTAAGACATTGTTTAGTAATTTCATAAATAATGTAGTTTACTGATTTAAGGATAAAGGTTTATTCTATTATCACAAAATATTTTGGATAAGAATTATTAATTTTTTTTTTTTTTAATTTTAAGTTCAAACAACAGTAATTCATTTAGCAAAAACAAAATATTTTAAAACTAATTTTTAATGTAATTTTATTTTTTTTTAAGTTCTATTCTTAACATTATTTTTTAATATAATGCAACAGCACTAACACAATATATAAATACTCAAAATAATTTAAAATCATGTAATCTAATATTATATGTATATGTACATATGTATTTAAGTAAATAATAAAAACAAGCTTATATTAAGCATAATTTAATGTTAGTATGTAAATATATAGACAATAAGGTGTTGTCAAGGCTCAAGTGTTTCTTCCGGTAGTTCCAACCACATTTAACTGAAGAACGGTCCCACACAAGTCGATTAAAAAAAGGTTGATATAATCCAGGTTTGAAGGTGAAGTAGTTCCTTTTTCTATTTTTGCCGGCACGACTAGAAACGTTGTATAAAACTTCTTCAGTGATATTTGTGAATTCCTCTTCACTGATTAAGTATTCAAATAAAACTTTATTTTTGTTGTACACATCTGACGAATCTGTATTACTTAATGGACTACTAAACGTACAATTAGCTTCGTCAATTGTTTCTCAAGTGTTTTCTTCACTTATCAAGTTTAAGCTTTTTTTTATTTCGTTTAGGTAATTTGGTTCACGAAGGATAAGAGAGTAAATTGAGCTAGCTGCATACTCACCACGCAAATCGCTTGCAATTTCTGAATACACTGGATCACTTTTTGGAACTACTTTATTATTTACAAAAATCCTGTTCGCATAAGCTTTGATTACATTGATAAACGTTTCGGATGGAAGTTTGGAAGGCCTACCTGTGCCGCGGGCCATTTTTAAGAAAAAAAACAAAAATATTAAAACCAATATAAACTATGTATTTTTCAGAAATGAACAGAAAACATTTGCCGCTCTGAACCATATAGTTATCACCTAAACAGAAATTTAACCCGACAAAGTTAGCACCCACCTAGGCGAAGAAGAGACCACATACTTCTGCGATATACCAGACACTCTTTGGTACAGACTCTCCACCTCTGGGTGGCCCTATTACTAGGAATTCTCCACCTCGTACACAGAAAAAAACTCTTGTTTATCCCCTAGGTCTTAGATAGGCCCTAGGCTTTCTCGGAAGAGTACAGGAAACCCTTTTTCCGAAGGAATGCAGCTATTGAGGTTGCTGTCATAACAGAATTCTTGAAACATTTCTTCAAATATACATCGAACCTACCGTCACATTTTCGAGGTTTTACCGTAATAACAAAAGAGAGAATTTTTGTAAAAGTTTGGAAAAATTAATGTATGAACCAATAACCTTTCTCTATCGAATAGTGTATTTTGTTTTTTGAATATCTAAAATTTTCAATTTTTTCATTGCCAAAATGTGTCCGAATTCACCCCTACGTGTAGGTTAATTCGGACAGCCTTTAATTTCTGTAAAAATCTTAACTTAAACTATAATTGGAGTGAGCTCGGTCATAATTGACGATATTCCAAAGAGGAGTATTTTCTATAATATATTTTATATAAATAAAATATTCTTTAACTTTTTCCTTATCTCTTTCTGCTCTACACCTTTTGATGCAAATATGTTTTTACATATCTTAATCGAGTTAATGGAAAGTCATATTCAGCTGCAGTTAAAATTCTCTTTGCTGTATGTTTTCTTCTTTACTCAATTTTGTTTGGCCACATTTTTTTGGTGTGCATTCCTCTAACTTTATCATTTAAAGTTGATTTAGGTATTTTGTTAAAATACTGGATGTATTGTGTAATTTTAGAATAAAGATATATATTAAAATAAAATAAAAATGTATTTTGTTGTACAACAAAATACCTAAATCGATCTACTGCCTCTCTCAGAGTCTTCTTCTTGGTTTTGACATCGTCAATCATATTCTTCAAAGCCTCTTTGGAATAAATACTGTTTTCCTTAAAGCCAAGAGGACGCGGGTATAATTGATGCATGTCCGAACTCACCCCACGGGGCAGGGAAAATTTCGGGGGGGGGGGGGGCTGAGACCATTTCCGGGGTATGGAATACTAAAAATTTAGAGATTGGAATAGTTTTAGGCAACTAAAACGCTATTTTTATTTATTTTATTTTTTGGTGCATCTACGGTGAGTGGTCATTTGCACCTTAAAACGTTATTACACGTAAAATAAAATATGTTTTATGAACTAAGTGATCTTATTTAATATATTTTTAAGGGTTTAATGACAAGTTTTTATCAAGGACCGAAATAAAAATTAAATGTTTCCTAAAAATGATTTAATTAAAAAAATGAAAATTACTTCATAATTTATATTTTTAAAATTAATAATTAACTGTTATGAAATAATTTTTATTTTTAAGTTCTTAAAATAAAAATGATTGGAAAATTGTTTTAAAAAAATAATGAAATATATCAATTACGATGGAATTTTTATTTTTAATTCCCAATAATAAAAATTAAAGGTAAAGTAAAACTCATTTATTAAATATCTCTTATCCTCGGAATAAATAAATAAATACTTGATTTAGAACCTTTTGATTGTTAGAAGTTATTTCTTTATTTCAGTGAATCAAAGTTCGTCTAAATCCAATTGATTTCTATGAGTATATATTGTATATTATAGACTTCGTTTTTGTGGATTACTTTCTATTTATTATAGCACTAATTTTTTTTTATTATTTAAAATAATGTTTAAAGTTAAAAAAAAATTGTTATTAAAAATTGTTATAAAAAAATGTCGAAATAACATTATTCAAATAATTTTTATTTTTAAGGTTTTGAAATAAAAATTATTAAACATTTTTTTTTTTAAATAGTAAAATATAATATATTTTATATCTAATTGATATTATCAATTACGATGGAATTTCTATTTTTATTTCCTAATAATAAAAATTAAAGGTTAAGTGAAACTCATTTGAAATAAAAATAGTTATTTTCGGTCTCTGGTTATTACCATAAAATCAAAATTCCGGGAGGGGCTGCAGCCCCTCAGCCCCCCCCTTATATACGCCCATGTATACCATATGAAAAATTAGGGTTTAATTACATACACAGTCGTTTCATAATCTTCGAAAATCATGGGAATTACAACTCACCTTAAAATATTCGTTACTCACTTCAAAGTGTTCTCAGGGCGATTTCGGCTTAGATATATAGGAAAAATGGAATTTCGGTTATGCGTCCGAACTCGTGGCGAAATATTATGCTTGCACAGCCACGTTTTCTCGGAAACGGCTGGAGCGACAAATTCGTGATTGGTGTCATTCTAGAGCAACAAATTATGGTACCAGTCTGAATTTTGCCGGACAATTAGTTCAAAAGTTACGAGGGTGGCTGTGCTGGCGTAATATTACGCTAGCTCAGCCACGTTTTCTCGGAAACGGCTGGAGCGACAACTTCGTGATTGGTGTCATTCTAGAGCAACAAATTCTAGTACCAATCTGAATTTCGTCAGACAATTAGATCAAAAGTTACGGGGGTGGCTGTGCTGGCGTAATATTACGGTAGCACAGCCACGTTTTCTCGGAAACGGCTGGAGCGACAAATTCGTGATTGGTGTCATTCTAGAGCAACAAATTAGCAACAAATTCTGGTACCAGTCTGAATTTCGTCAGACAATTTGATCAAAAGTTACAGGGGTGGCTGTGCTGGCGTAATATTACGGTAGCACAGCCACGTTTTCTCGGAAACGGCTGGAGCGACAAATTCGTGATTGGTGTCATTCTAGAGCAACAAATTAGCAACAAATTCTCGTACCAATCTGAATTTCGTCAGACAATTAGATCAAAAGTTACGGGGGTGGCTGTGCTGGCGTAATATTACGGTAGCACAGCCACGTTTTCTCGGAAACGGCTGGAGCGACAAATTCGTGATTGGTGTCATTCTAGAGCAACAAATTAGCAACAAATTCTCGTACCAATCTGAATTTCGTCAGACAATTAGATCAAAAGTTACGGGGGTGGCTGTGCTGGCGTAATATTACAGTAGCACAGCCACGTTTTCTCGGAAACGGCTGGAGCGACAAATTCGTGATTGGTGTCATTCTAGAGCAACAAATTAGCAACAAATTCTCGTACCAATCTGAATTTCGTCAGACAATTAGATCAAAAGTTACGGGGTGGCTGTGCTGGCGTAATATTACGGTAGCACAGCCACGTTTTCTCGGAAACGGCTGGAGCGACAAATTCGTGATTGGTTTCATTCTAGAGCAACAAATTCTGGTACCAGTCTGAATTTCGTCAGACAATTTGATCAAAAGTTACAGGGGTGGCTGTGCTGGCGTAATATTACGCTAGCACAGCCACGTTTTCTCGGAAACGGCTGGAGCGACAAATTCGTGATTGGTGTCATTCTAGAGCAACAAATTAGCAACAAATTCTCGTACCAATCTGAATTTCGTCAGACAATTAGATCAAAAGTTACGGGGGTGGCTGTGCTGGCGTAATATTACGGTAGCACAGCCACGTTTTCTCGGAAACGGCTGGAGCGACAAATTCGTGATTGGTGTCATTCTAGAGCAACAAATTAGCAACAAATTCTGGTACCAGTCTGAATTTCGTCAGACAATTAGATCAAAAGTTACAGGGGTGGCTGTGCTGGCGTAATATTACGGTAGCACAGCCACGTTTTCTCGGAAACGGCTGGAGCGACAAATTTGAAAATAGTGTAACAAATTAGCAACAAATTACTGAGTATGTTAGAAGTTGGGGTTGCAATGTTGCTGTTCCAGCGTAATAGAGCTGACTTGCCCACCAGTTCACATATCCAGTCAAGAACTTCCTGCATCCAACGAAGTGCGCTACCTGAGATTAATGCTAGACAGTAGACTCACTTGGAACCCAAACACCCGACTGAAAAGACAGGAACTGAACAACAACACAAAACAAACTCACTATATACAAAACCATCATCAGACCTATTTTGACGAACTTGAACTGTGGGGAACAACCAAAAGATCAAATATAGAGGGAATACAGGCATTCCAATCCAAAGTCCTACGCAAAATAGTTAATGCCCCTTTTTACGTTTCCAAAACAAAAAAAAACCCTTCATCATGACCTCAATATCCCTTTCATCCATGAACTGGCTAAATCCCGATTCCTAACGTTTCACTCCAAACTATCTTCGCCCGTCCCAATCCCAGAGCTCAATCCCACCCCGAAAACCCTCCTAGGAGGCTAAAGAGATCTTGGTCTCGTGATCAACTTTGTAATTAAAGGACAAATAAAAGCGGTCAACTAGGAAGTGTCAATTATGACTGGCTCCTTCCAAAGTTCTATAAACTAAACCCTTTTGAAATATATAAATGGATTTCATCATTTTCCAAAAAGATGAGAGTTCACAAAATCAGGAAAGATGGAAAATTATTTTTAGTAGTTGAGCAGAAATTATTGACAGAAAAATATTTTGGCTCAAATAAAATTGAAATAACTCTTCAAAGGTCACTAAATCAATCTAAAGGAGTTTTCTACTGCCGAGACAAAGCAGAAGTATCTGATGCAGATATAATTAGAGAGCTGAGTGGACATTTGGATTAAGAATGATGTAACCAATTATCCATTGTTTATAGCAACCTTTGGCGTTAGGCAAAGGGGGGGGGGGCAAGGGGGGGCGTTAGGCTCCCTGAGAGACTCTACATTTTTACATTACATTTTTTTTTTTTATATGTATATATATATATATATATATATATATATATATATATATATATATAACTGTTTATTTGATATCAAAAAGAAAACATGATATATACATTGTGTACCTACAGACCACAAGGATAAAGAGAGACTCTACATATGTTACTTATCAGTAGAGCCCGGAAGTTAGGCAAAATGCCTTTTTTTATCTGAATGGATACATTGAAGAATCAGATAGAAATAAATATGTTTCAGTGCATTTAGGAAGTGTAAAGACAATTTTTATTTTGCCTATTTTGGCTATTTTAAGATTTAATGCCTTTTTTTGCCTTTTTTACTATTTTTTTCTGGGATTTAAACATTTTAAAAAGCACCGTTCATCGAAGACAAAAAAGTTTGCACAAGTTAAATTACATATATCCGTCACAAATATCTATTCGAGAGCTCATTTTCCCCACCCATGGATTTAACCTATATAAATAACAGATCCTTCCTTAGTAGAAGGAATGATGAAGCATAATGAATACCAGGAAAGAGACAGGATGAGAGAAGTACGTCACTTCTTCCTCACACCCCTTTTGCTGTGACGATGGTTAGTTAACTGGTACTCCGGATTTCGAAATATTAAGATATTGCAGAGGAAGGGAGGAAATAACTTCCCTCTAACAGGACAATTATAAAATAAGCTGTTAGTCTACTGTTGAACTTCTTAAAGACAGCTCGTGTATTCGTTCTCACTTATTTATCATGCCGAAAGTTTCATCGTTGAGTGGTAAATTACATAGCTATGTTCGCGAATTGGGTTCGGATTTACTTTCTACTGATGGAGCTATACTCTTCTGCAAAGTCTGTGAAAAATCTATCAATCACGATAAAAAGTATTTTATTACTCAACATTTCGCAACAACGAAACATAAATCTAGGATAAATACTGTTGGTCCTAAGATTAATTTAATTTCAACAGCAATTACAACATCCAGCAGGCAATCTCAGTTTTCCCTTGATCTATGCAAAGCTTTCTTGGACTCAGGAATTCCGTTCTGGAAACTGGAAAATCAATCCCTGAGAACATTTCTACAAAAGTACGCTAAAGAAGAGGTTCCATCAGAATCCACTTTAAGAAAAACGTATTTAAATATCATCTTTGAAGAGACGATGCAGAGGATTCGACTCAGAGTTGCAGAAAAGAAGATCTGGATCTCCATTGATGAAACTACGGATGCAATGGGACGTTACATAGCCAATGTTATCATTGGAACCATGGAAGCAAAGCAAACTGACTTATCATCAGTACATCTTTTGACGACAGAGGAGATGGAGAGAGCAAATGGTACCACAGTGGCACAGTTGTTTACCAATTCACTAATGCTACTCTGGCCGGACGGAATACGGCATGATGATGTCCTACTTTTTGTCACAGATGCAGCACCTTACATGAAAAAAGCAGCTAAAGCCTTACGAGTTCTCTTTCCTAAAATGCTCCACCTCACTTGTCTAGCAGATGGACTCCACAGAATCGCTGAAGAGATAAGAAGTTTGTATTCTCACGTGGAAAAACTAGTTTCTAACGCCAAGAAAATCTTCCTAACATCACCCTCTCGAATCCGGGTTTTTAAGGACATAGCACCAGAGCTGGCTTTACCTCCTCAGCCAGTTCTTACCAGATGGGGAACCTGGATCTCAGCAGTAATATATTACTACAACAACTTGGACAAGATACGTGAGGTAGTTCATGCAGTATCAGTAGACGAAGTTAGTTCAGTTCGCGAGGTAAAAAAGTTGCTGGACCAAGAAGAGCTTAGCAATGATCTGGCATTTATAAAAGCACATTATAGTGTGATACCGGAAGCAATCTTGAAGTTAGAGAAAAGAGATGATTCGCTGCTATCATCTATGGGGATCTTCGAAGATGCTGTAAATCAACTCCTCCAAGCACCAGGAGAAAAAGGAACGAGTGTCAGTGAAAAAGTTAAACGTGTTCTGAGTGGTAATGTGGACATCGAAAAAATTAAGAACATTCTTAATGTTCTGAAAGGCGAAAATTCTGTTTTAACTGGCATGTGTCCTTTCGATGTAGCTTGTTTCAAATTTGCGCCTATCACTTCAGTGGAAGTAGAACGTTCCTTTTCCATGATGAAAAACATTCTTTCTGACAAGCGTCTGTCTATGACAGTTGATACTTTAAAAAAGCATCTTGTTGTAGCTTGCAATCAGGGAAAGTAAGAGTAAGTACAGTATTTAAAATGCACCTTTTAATTGATAATTAGGAATGAGATTCCTCTTTGCCTTCACTCCTTGTAAATACCTATTTTAATTAATGTACTTTTATGTATTTATAGTGCCTTTTTGCCTGCCTATTTTAACCAAAACTAAATGCCTAACTTCCGGGCTCTAATAATGAGTAAGATTCATCTTTGCCTTCACCCCTAATAAATGCCTATTTTAACTAAAGTACTGCCTATTATCAGTATTTTAACTGCCTTTTTGCCTGCCTATTTTAACCAAAAATAAATGCCTAACCTCCGGGCTCTACTTATCAGTGAAGGTTAGATATCTGGGAATGAGAAAACATTGACTTTGCACATGATTTACACGAATTGCTCACACAGAACAGTAAACACATCGATAATGTGCTAAAATATCTAAAACTTCAAAAGAAATTTCAACTTTTTTAAGAGGCCATAATTTATTTAAGATGAAAATTTCTATATATTTTTTTTTCTATTTTTAATGTGTTAATTTAGTTGTTTTTTTTTTGTTGTACCCCAAAAATTACTATTTTATAAATAATCTTCCCAATTATGTATAGTCTTTTCTCGTTTATATTTGTATGACATGTTATGTCAAGTTTATATGGAGCTGAATAATTGTTAGCTTTGTTCGCACATTGAAAGAGCAAATCGCCACGTTGTGAACTCTTTAATAAATAAATAAACAATTATATTTTATCATTTTATTTATTATTTTTTTAATATTATTTTTATTATTATTACTTTTTTTTTATTTCCTTTTAGCTATGATTTTTTTATTTTATTTTTTTTGTAATTCAATTTAAGTATGTACTATTTTTTACTGTCATCTGATTATGTAAAATTATAAAAATGTCTTTATTTATCACAATTAACCAATGTACTATTATTTGTGCAGATGTTAACAAACGCTTTATTATTATATATATAGGCGAGAGGATAAGGAGAATTTGAGTGTGAAGAGTATTGACAATATAAAATAGTTTAAATGATATGACATTGGCGAGTTGTGAGAGGTGGAATAATACGTTGGGACTAATTTATTTATTCCGAATAAATACACACAATTTCGCAGTACTTAGAAGCCGCAGTTTGATTTTATTGAAAGATTGTGATATTATGGTTAAGCTAATTATTGTAATTATGGATTTATTATCCATATTATTATAGTAATTATTTACTATAGAAAAGCACTGTAAGGCTTCTATGTTTGAACCATAGATTTAGTGAAAGATGCCTTTATCTTTAAATATTTATATGAACACTAAGGCTTTAGATCCAGGATGTATGTTTATGGAAAATATGTATATAACCTGGGGGCGAGGTTAGCTCAGTGGTAGAGCACTCGACTAATAAGTTGGAGGCCTGAGTTCAAATCCCGAGCAAGCACTAAAGATTTTTTCTTCTAGTGTATTCGTTCATGGATTGAATTCGGCCTCCCTGACCGTCCCTAAGCCGACCCAGCCTTTAATTAATTTAATAATGGGTACCTTGAGTGCTAATGACTCTAGCAGTCGAAGCGGCCAAGGGGAAAATCAGGCGACCGGAGCATAGTACTGACCATACTATCCCCTAGTGTGCCGTATGGTCATGAATCAGATACCTCTATAGTATCTGCCCTCAGGGCCCTCGTGGCCTGTTACGGTCGTACGGTGTTACGGTCTCGGGACTGATTTTTATTTTTTTTTATGTATAAAACCTAGGTGGAAATAAATAAATATAAGTCCATTGCAATGTATATGGTGATATACTTTTATATTTTTCATACTTTAATCACATGGAATTTTATAGCAATGTGTGTTAAAGTTCCTACATTAAATTTAACCTTTACAATCGCACTAAAACAATATTTTACGACGTCTATCCATTTTATTTGTGGTCAAATGAATTGTCTACATCTCCCTTTTTTATATTGTTCACTTCCACTATTTTATGTAATACTTCACCCCTTGTCCATTTTATAACTTTTTCTTTCTTTTTGAGTGGAGGATTGTTTAGCTAGTAATGTTTTATGTTCACAGTAATGGCTAACACATTGTGATCCCCTCATTTGCTCATAGCTATTTAGGCAATGAGAAATTCACATGAGCAAATTTATATATATATATATATATATATATATATATATATATATATATATATATATATATATATATTCGTTTCTATTACCTCTCTCATGCGTACATCACAATTTGCTCGATTTTGATAAAATTTGATAAAAAAAATCTTTTGTCTAATTTGAAAGGTCACGTTCGTTAACCGAAAGAATCCGATCTCCGGAACATTTTTTTGGAAAGAAATTAAAGCGAAATAAATCGTAACGCATACGTTTCCTGGTTCCCTTGCTTGCACGTATTCGTTTTATAGGTTCTCAGACGAAGCAAAACGAATGGAATCATTTTAAAGCGATATCTGCTACCGTCAACCAGAAGAATTGATACAACTACCTTCCCTAACAAATTTTCTCTTTACGGCTGACATCCCTTCCCATCCACATGTTTGCCGATGACACTGCTATCCTTACTGTCAACTGAAACCCAATTCTTGCTTCCAATTCCTTTCAAGAACACATGTGCCTTCATCCATGGCTAAATAATTGGAGTATCAATGTAAAGACAGAAAAATCTAGCGATGCAACATTCACACTTCGTAAGTCAAGCTGTCCACCAATAACCCTCCAAAAGATTATAAAATATAAATATCCTATTATATTAACAATCCTATTATAATATATAATATAAATCGCAAATAAGATACTTAGGACTAATAATAGACAAACGATTAACTTGGAAGGCAAACATGACACAGAAAAGACAGGAGCTAATCATACGCTTAGACTTTTATCGCGCTTAATGGACAAACGCTCAATGAAAACGCTCAAACTCAATGGAAAAATTGTTGAATTAACAAGCTCTATTACGCTGGAACAGCAACATTGCAACCCCAACTTCTAACATACTCAGTAATTTGTTGCTAATTTGTTACGCTATTTTCAAATTTGTTGCTCCAGCCGTTTCCGAGAAAACGTGGCTGTGCTAGCGTAATATTACGCCTGCACAGCCACCCCCGTAACTTTTGATCTAATTGTCTGACAAAATTCAGACTGGTACCAAAATTTATTGCTAATTTGTTGCTCTAGAATGACACAAATCACGAATTTGTCGCTCCAGCCGTTTCCGAGAAAACGTGGCTGTGCTAGCGTAATATTACGCCAGCACAGCCACCCCCGTAACTTTTGAACTAATTGTCTGACGAAATTCAGACTGGTACCATAATTTGTTGCTCTAGAATGACACCAATCACGAATTTGTCGCTCCAGCCGTTTCCGAGAAATCGTGGCTGTGCTAGCGTAATATTACGCCAGCACAGCCACCCACGTATCTTTTGAACTAATTGTCCGACGAATTTCAGACTTGTACCATAATTTGTTGCTAATTTGTTGCTCTAGATTGACACCAATCACGAATTTGTCGCTCCAGCCGTTTCCGAGAAAACGTGGCTGTGCTAGCGTAAAATTACGCCAGCACAGCCACCCCCGTAACTTTTGAACTAATTGTCCGACGAAATTCAGACCGGTGCCATAATTTGTTGCTCTAGATTGAGCCCAATCACTATTATTTCAAAATAGGTCTAATGTACTAAATTTGGTGTGCTTATTCCAAAACTGTAATCGTTTTTGTTTTTATTTCTACCACGTACCTTTTTTACACAAATAGCAGTTATACCTTAAATGTTTTAATGTAGCTTTGTGTATATAGAACTGGAAAGAACCAGAATGCGAACAAATTGTGCTGATAATATTGTTGAATTTATGAAGGTGCTTCATAACATCATAACAATGTAACAGACAAAAATAAATGCCTTATGGAAAGTGCAATCCATGTTAAAGTAGCTTTGAAAAAAAAAAAAAAATCCCTCACCTACGTATAAGTGATGAACAATTTGAAAATCTTACAACTGAAGGCTCTAGATGTTCGGATCCGGTTAGGCGAAATAAACTATTTAACATTTTTTTTCTTTTTTTTTTTTTTTTAACGGATGAAACTCTTAAAAATCAAAATTACACAAAACTGAAAAAATCATTTCCTACGTGGAAAAATACATCGAAAAGGTTATTTTTTACAACCTCTCAATAATTTATATTCATGATTTAAAATGTTGAAACTGAAATAGAGATTTAAAAGGTATTTGATTTCTCTTTACTTAAAGTTTTATTCAACTTTTTGTGCTATTACCACACTTGCGACTGATTTTTCTAATAAATTAACCATTACCTTTTTATAATAATGTGAAAAATTATATGACATTTTTGAAAGTTAAAGTTTTTAAGCGCATTTAAAAAAAAATTGTATTTGTAAAAAGTTGTTTTCTATTTTTTTAATAACTTTTAGTACAAATCTTTTTTCCCCTTATGAGTGCTATAAAAACATTGACAAGGAAACTAAAAAAGTACCATAATTTGTTGCGAATTTGTTGCTCTAGAGTGACACCAATCACGAATTTGTCGCTCCAGCCGTTTCCGAGAAAACGTGGCTGTGCTAGCGTAATATTACGCCAGCACAGCCACCCCCGTAACTTTTGATCTAATTTTCCGACGAAATTCAGACTGGTACCATAATTTGTTGCCCTGGATTGAGAACAATCACGAATTTGTTGCTCCAGTCGTTTCCAAAAATCGTTGCTACAATAGCGTCAAGATACTACATAAGTTTTTTTTTTTTTTTTTTTTTAAATATCCTTCACCTACGTAGAACTGACGAAAAATGTATATCTTACAAATGAAGGTCTCTAGGTATTTGCCTTCACGTTTGCGAAACGTGTTGCGATATAACACGACGGATTAACCTTTTAAAATTCAAACTAACGCAAAACTGATGTTTCTACCATTTTTTACGTTCAAACATACATCGAAAAGGTATTTTTCTGATATTATTTTACGACATGTGTATTATTATGATGTGTCTTTTAGCACTTTTATAAGGAACGTTTTAATTAAGATTCTTCTCGTGAAAGACGTTTTTAAAAAGTTCTTCAAATCTGCATCGATCCTTTCTACCAGATAATAAAAATAAATTCGGTACGATTATTTTTTTTTTTTTTCACACATCTGTCTCTTTATGCAGGGTGTCCCGCATTGAGATGTCATAACTTTCGGGGTTTATTCTGCACCTCATTTGTAGTTCAGAGGAGCAGAAATTTCTGAACATTTTGTCTATCTTAAAAACAAAACAAAAAAAAAACACGGATTTCTGGTTATCTTATCGTAAATAAAAACCACATTTTTAAGATTTACATTATATTTCCCTAATAAGAAACACCCGTTAGTGAAATATTGACTTGTAAATTAGAAGCTATACTAAGAGCCATATAGATGTGAACTATTGATTTTAGTGTTTTCTTCAATTATTCAATATTTTCTTGATCAGCTATTTGTAGACTTACAGGTTTTATCTCCGTCTTAAAGGTTACCTTATTTAATAAGCTTAAATGTGCTATCTCGTTGTTTCAGAAAAAAAGTTATTTGAATCTAATTTTTACTGATTCGTAAGTCAAAACCAGTAAATGTGCTTTAGCGTGAAGGAGCCATTCTAAGCACATTCTCTAATTTTACACAATAATTGTGGTGCCTCATCCTTCCCACACTACGTTCACACTCTTTTTGCTCTGATTAAGGGTGGAGAAATATGATAGAAGAACATATTGAAAATAATTACAATAATTATTCTAAACATAATTGAACTCATCAATAGGATCCATAAGCAGCGCCAGCTCATGAAGACCCAGAGACAAGACGTCCTCCGTATAGCCCTGGATTCTGATAGTCGTCGAGCTTATATTTGTAGGCAACAGAAAGGAGGACATTTTGAAAATCCTAATTTACATGGCAATATTTCTAGAACGGGTGTTTCTAATCTGAAATTTAATGTAGATTTTAGAATCATATTTAGATTTGTCCAAAAAAACAAAACAAAAAAAACAAAAAAACAATCGACGTCGGTCGATATATATTCATATATATATATATTGTTAATATACAAATGCAAGTGGTATGCTATTTATTGCATGAGACTTGCAGACAAAAATAAACTCCCTTCTTGCAGGGTTACTGTAAGGAGGAAACAAATATATATATATACGCATGGACAACTGTCTGACGAAGCAGAATGGGATTAATGCGAAATAGCACCCAATCGACCGTTAATTCTCCCCAGCGAAGAACTCTAAAAAATAATAATATATATATATATATACATATATATATATATATATATATATATATATATATATATATGTATATATATATACCATATATACACAGGTCTGTTATGCATGAGGTATAAAGGTAATGTAAATACCTGATATGAAGATAGGTAGTTGAAGTATGCAAATCCCTGAATGTATGAATTCCCTTACCAGCTTTGAAACTAAACCTCCGGGTATCATTTGCTTTTCTGTCCGACCAACTCGGACGGAGCCTACTGTAGCTTTGTTTGTAAAAAAGTCCGACTCGCAGGAACTGCGTCATCTTAGCGCGGTTCCATTCATATCCCTAGTGTTATTTTGTAGACTTAGAATAGAAACAGTTATTACTTTGTTTGGATCATTCCTAATGTAAACAAATATGAAAAAAAAAACTACAAGATTTTAAGCTAGGGATGAAACTATCCTAAGCAGAAATTACTCTTTCTGCCGTCCCAAGTTTCGGTCTACGAAGACTCTTCTACGAATATATTTCTAATTTACTTAACTTGCAGTGCTAACATATCCATTTTACTTTTAAATGCAATTAAACAAAATAAAATTGTACATGAAACTGAGAAAGTAGTGTTATTTTTTATTGAACTACGGCCACATTCAACCACAAAATATAATTATATTTCTAGTATAGCATTTGGCTGCATGACTTCCTACAGGTAAAGGTAACTGTCAGCTGTCCTAGAATGCTTGATGAGAACAATGAATCTTGATTTATGAAGTGCAATAAAAGCCTACCTGAACCGGCAGACTACCTCGACCCGGACTGACCCTACACGGCGAATATTTACGTTTTCAGTTCTGTTACAGGTTCAAAGAATTTGTATTTATTCCCCTGTTTTATTGAGAAATACATCCTCCTCCTAGAAGCAATAACAAAATAACAAGAAATAAAAACAGACAAAGAGAACCGTATAAATAAACGAAATCAATTATCGTTTATCAAACTTCTAAGTTATATGTACTTATTTCTCCGTTTGACATCGCCTAATCAAAACTTTCTTCAGAACCTGTTTTCTAGAGCATTTAGTAAGCTTTCGAATGGTAACCATCCGTTTACCAAGATTCTCAACCGTATTCGAGATATTAAGGAAAGTATACGAAGTTTCCAAAGCTTTTCATCTCTATTAATAAATTATTTTAATTTAACCCTTCCTTAACTCCAAACGTAAGTAAATTTTCAGCATACTAGTTTTGATGAAATTAGAACATGCAGAAAATGTTTCAACTGAATCCCATAATTCGAAGTACCAAAATCAAAGACAAAAAGAACCGTTCGAATAAACAATATCAATTACTTCAAAGTTTAAGCACTTATTTATCCGATTGACATCACTTATTCAAAACTTTCTTTAGAACCTTTTTTGTAGACCATTTAGTAAGCTTTCGAATGGTAACCTTTCGCTTCCCAAGATTGTCAACGGTTTTCGAGATACTAACGAAAGTATAAAAGGTTACCAAAACTTTTCTTGTCTGTTAATAAAATATTTTATTCTAACCCTTCCTTTACTCCAAACGTAACCAAAATTTCAACATATTAGTGTTGATAAAATTCGAACTTGCAGAAAATGTTTCAACTGAATCCCATAATTCTAAGTACCAAAATCAAAGACAAAAAGAACAGTTCGAATAAGCGAAATCAATTACTTAAAAGTTTTAAGCACTTATTTCTCCGATTGACATCGCTTATTCAAAACTTTCTTTAGAACCTTTCTTGTAGACCATTTAGTAAGCTTTCGAATGGTAACCTTTCGCTTCCCAAGATTTTCAACCGTTTTCGAGATATTAAGAAATTATACGAAGTTCCCAAAACTTTTTATTATTTCTGACAACAGAAAATTGGTCTCATTTTACCTATCCTGTTTTACACACACATACATTTTCCTAACAAATACAACATAAGAAATTACAAAAATAAAAAGCAATAAAAAACCAAGGGAAAGAGACAAAAATTACAAAAAGAACGACAAAAACCCGTTCATAAGAACAAAACAGACGTATTTGAAGTTTTAAGCACTTATTTCTCCGATTGACATAACCTAATCAAAAATAGTTTTAGAATTATTTTTGTAGAGATTTAGTAAGCTTTCAAATAGTTTTAATCCACTTACCACGATTTACCAACCGTGTTCGAGATATTAATGAAAGTATACGAAGTTTCCAAAACTTTTCATGTCTGTTCATAAAATATTTTATTCTAACCCTTCCTTAACTCCAAACGTAACATAACTTTCAACATATTAGTTTTAATGAAAGTAGAACATGCAGATAATGTTTCAACTGAATCCCGTTATTCTAAGTACCCAAACCAAAAACGGTATTCAAAAACTATTTTTCCAATTTTCTCGACAACGGTTAAAGCTATCACCTTGAAAATGGTTCCATTCGTTTCCCTAGCCCAAGAAGCCTATAAAACGAGTACTTACAAGCTTATGAACTCAAAAACGTAAGCGTTACGATTTTTTATGCGCGAATTTCGCCCCAAACGCCATCTTCCAGTGGGCGGATTTTGCTGGTTAACGAACTTAACCTTTCAAATTGGACGACAGATTTTTGTACCAAATTTCATCAAAATCGGACCATTCGTCTTCTACCTAGAGAGCGAACAGACAAATATATATATATATATATATATATATATATATATATATATATAAATATATACATATATATATATATATATATATATATATATATATATATATATATATATACAAATTTGAACCACCGTTATTTTCGGTTTCTAGGGGTTCTGAAACGCGAAATTTTCTAGTCGGCACTTCCGGATTGTTTCATTGTATCAACCTTATAAGCGGGGTTCCTCCCTATGGGGGAGGGAGGAACCGCGCTAAAAATAAGCAATCTTTAAGAAAACAGAAAAAGTATAATATCTCCCTTACTGAGAATCGAACTATACTTTATATAAACTTCCCTGTTCCTTTTGAAGTGTACTATCCATTCTCAAAATTTGATTACACATTTACGGGACATCCCTTAATATTTTTTTCGAATACGTAACTCAAAATGTAACCGAAATTTAAACATCTTAGTTTAGGTGAATTTCAAAGTTGTAGAAAATATTTAAATTAAATCCCATGATTCTAAGTACCCACCAAAGAAATGAGTTACAGAAACATTTGTTCCACTTTCTCAAAAACGGTTACAGATATTGTTTTAAAAATGGTTTCATTCGTTTTCTATTTTAAGAAACCTATTAAACGAGTAGGTACCTGCAAGAAAATGAGCTCAAAAACGTAAGCACGTTTGCCCTTCACTAAATTTCCCTTATCAATAATAATAATAATAGCCGAGCAATCAATGGGTTAATCTCCAGACCACTTTCGTTGAATATTCTGATACCGACATTTATTACTCCAACTACAGAATCCACATCTGGAGAAGTAACGACTTGATCATCCGCAAAATCAGTAAACAAATTTTAACAATTCTTACATTATTTAAGTAGCACTTATTCATATTTTAATTAAATAAATATAAAGGCAGTGATTTTTATTTATTTATAAGTCATTCATAGATTATTACTAGGGACCGGAGTTTTAGGATAAAATAAGCACCCAATTAGGTTTTTGCAACAGGCATAAGAGGTATTTTTAGGTTTTTATTTAAAATTGCATTTTAGGTTTTTTAGGTGATAAAAATGTTTTCAATAGGTAGGTTCAAAAAATAGGTCTTTTTAGGTTTTTAATTAAAAATCCATTTTAGGTTTTTTTAGGTGATAAAATTGTTTCAATAGGTACGAAGAATAAGTTTAACCTATTATATTATTATCATTAATAATTTGGTTAATTTATAATTCATCAATAAATATGTATATATAGTAACATAAAAATAAACAATAAATAACATTCGAGAAGAAAAAAAAGATGAGCAAATAAAAATGATGAAATATGAGTTATTATTTTAAGAAAAAAGAATAAGTAGTCCAAATATTCAACAAAATATTTATTTAAAAAAACAAAGTGAATGAAATTTATTTAAATAAAATACATTTTATAAATAAAACGATGTTTAAAAACAGAAAGAAAAATAAATTAAATTATACAATAAAACATACATTAATAAAAAACATAAATAAGAACATAAAACAAAACAATTATTTAAAGGAGATTTTTAAGTTTCTCTGCTAAAGAGTTCCAACTTCTAAAGAACATCAGGAAGAATTTCACTGCCTATAGAAGGGTATTTAACTAAGTTAAAAATGAAATAATTAAATCTTGTAAAAAATTAAAAGGTAAAATATGAAACTAAAATAGGTATTACCCCTTGTTACAGTAAACTACCATATAGGTGCCTAGGTTTTCGACGGCGAAATTCTTTCTGTTGTCTTAGAGAACCGTCTTAAAAGCGGAAAAAGATAAAGATACACCCGTTTACGTCACAAGACGTCATAGGGGAGTATTTCATAGCATCTTTTAGCTCCAGTGTTGACCATTCCAATTTTCCAATGAGATTAGGAAGATCTAAGAAATGTGCTCTTAGGAATGCGAATGCAGCATGGATCTCGTTGTTCTGGATGAGTATCGAAGCTTTAGAAATGGCAGCTGCTTCATTCATATCCAAAGCGTCAACAATTGTTATTATGTTTTCCTCAGCGCGTTAAAATGAGGCTCTGGGGGAAGCGATACTCCTAGTAAAATTTTCCTTATGGTGGAAATTAGTTCATAGAATTGTATCTTCTATTTTAAAGATTAGGTCTGTCTAGGTCATTCCATCATTATTTAGGTGATTTTATGTGATATCATCCTGACTAGGTTTTTTTAGGTACTTCCAAATTTGCATGAATGATAGTACAAGACGCGAATAGTATAAAAAAACTATCATTATCATGTTTAGGAGAACGGAAAAATAGGTGAAAACCTAAGAATCCGGTCCCTAATTATAACAGAGAAATGTATGTAATTGTTTCTATTCTAATAACGTTGACAATGTTAGTTAACGTTATTAGAATAGAAACAACCTATGTCTGCGAGAGGTGTTGTTACCAGGTATGTAAACAAAACATCACGTGGACAAGCTAAGAGAGTTAAGAATGAGGGAGGAAGCGGTGAATTTCGTGTAGCTACTAGGTACTGACAGATTCCTGTGAAGGCTGATTGTTATAATCTCCCGGTCTCCGGTACAGTCCAGGCAACGAATGCTTGAAAAACAACTATAGGTGGAAATTTACATTTATTTTTATATTTTAAGAAACAAACATCTAAACAGTGACATACCAGTCCAGTCAACGAACAGTTATAGATGGAAATTTTTGGAACACAATTTTTGAATTCGTAACTTTGTTTCGGCTCGTTAGAAAGAAAATACTATTTTATGTATTTTCTTTGAATAGAACTTGTAGGAAATTTAATAAGCTTTCATTTGTTATAGAATAGTCATGTCGCTAGGACGCAGGGTTTCCGAGATATAAGTGAAAACCCGAAAAATGGGACCTTCTAAACCCCCCCTCCCGGCTCAAAGGCAACGGGTGAGGACTTTTGATATGTTGACCACCTAACAAGCCGAAACAAAGTGATGAAGTTAAAAATTGTGTTCCAAACATTTCCACTTATAACTCTTAGTTTCCTGGGCTGTTAGACGCTACATTTCAGATTTCACGATGAACACTAAAATTATTTTTACGTTTTAAGGAAAATACATAAAATAGCAAAGTAATATATATTATTGAAGGAAATGCAATACTCTACAACCCTATAACCTTTATTTATTATTTTGGTACATTGTCGAAGAGTTATCCGGTCAAAACAGGGAAAAAATATGCGGCAAAAGTGTTTTTTCCCAAAATAACAGACTTTCAAGAGTGGATATTTCGAAAACTAAAGATATGTCGAAAAATTCTATAAAATAGAACTGGTAGGAAATTTAATCACCTTTCATGTTATAGAATACTCATGTCGCTAGGACGTAGGGTTTCCGAGATAAAAGTGAAACCCCAAAATATGGGACCCTCTAAACCCCCCGTCCCCCCCGGCTTAAAGGCTATTGTCGAGGACTTTTGACATGTTTACCTTCTATCCAGCCCAAACAAAGTTACAAAGTCAAAAATTGTCTTCCAAAAAGTTCCATCTATAACTATTCGTTGACTGGACTGGTATGTCACTGTTTAGATGTTTGTTTCTTAAAATATAAAAATAAATGTTTTTATTCCAATCTTTACAGATGACACTAGGGGTAAGAACGGAGCCGGGCTAAGATGACGCAGTTCCTGCGAGTCGGACTTTTTTTAGTTTCCTTGTCAATGTTTTTATAGCAGTCATAAGGGGAAAAAAGATTTGTACTAAAAGTTATTAAAAAAATAGAAAACAACTTTTTACAAATACAATTTTTTTTTAAATGCGCTTAAAAACTTTAACTTTCAAAAATGTCATATAATTTTTCACATTATTATAAAAAGGTAATGGTTAATTTATTAGAAAAATCAGTCGCAAGTTTGGTAATAACACAAAAAGTTGAATAAAACTTTAAGTAAAGAGAAATCAAATACATTTTAAATCTCTATTTCAGTTTCAACATTTTAAATCATGAATATAAATTATTGAGAGGTTGTAAAAAATGACCTTTTCAATGTATTTTTCCACGTAGAAAATGATTTTTTCAGTTTTGTGTAATTTTGATTTTTAAGAGTTTCATCCGTTAAAAAAAAAGAAAAAAAAAAAAAAAAAAGAAAGAAAGAAAGAAAAAAAAAAGTTAAATAGTTTATTTCGCCTAACCGGATCCGAACATCTAGAGCCTTCAGTTGTAAGATTTTCAAATTGTTCATCACTTATACGTAGGTGAGGGATTTTTTTTTTTTTTTTTTTAAAGCTACTTTAACATGGATTGCACTTTACATAAGGCATTTATTTTTGTCTGTTACATTGTTATGATGTTATGAAGCACCTTCATAAATTCAACAATGTTATCAGCACAATTTGTTCGCATTCTGGTTGCTTTTCAGTTCTATATACACATAGCTACATTAAAACATTTAAGGTATAACTGCTATTTGTGTAAAAAAGGTACGTGGTAGAAATAAAAAACAAAAACGATTACAGTTTTAGAATAAGCACACCAAATTTAGTACATTAGACCTATTTTGAAATAATAGTGATTGGGCTCAATCTAGAGCAACAAATTATGGCACCGGTCTGAATTTCGTCGGACAATTAGTTCAAAAGTTACAGGGGTGGCTGTGCTGGCGTAATATTACGCTAGCACAGCCACGTTTTCTCGGGAACGGCTGGAGCGACAAATTCGTGATTGGTGTCAATCTAGAGCAACAAATTATGGTACAAGTCTGAATTTCGTCGGACAATTAGTTCAAAAGATACGGGGGTGGCTGTGCTGGCGTAATATTACGCTAGCACAGCCACGTTTTCTCGGAAACGGCTGGAGCGACAAATTCGTGATTGGTGTCATTCTAGAGCAACAAATTATGGTACCAGTCTGAATTTCGTCAGACAATTAGTTCAAAAGTTACGGGGGTGGCTGTGCTGGCGTAATATAACGCTAGCACAGCCATGTTTTCTCGGAAACGGCTGGAGCGACAAATTCGTGATTGGTGTCAATCTAGAGCAACAAATTATGGAACCAGTCTGAATTTCGTGAGACAATTAGTTCAAAAGTTACGGGGGTGGCTGTGCTGGCGTAATATTACGCTAGCACAGCCACGTTTTCTCGGAAACGGACGGAGCAACAAATTTGAAAATAGTGTAACAAGCAACAAATTACTGAGCATGTTAGAAGTTGGGGTTGCAATGTTGCTGTAATAGAGCTGAATTAACAGACATGAAAGATTTCGGATCTAGGGATATTTTCTAAAATATCTCGAAAATGCATTACCTCACTTTTTAATTTGTTGTTTTTAGTTGTTTTTTTATTGTATTTCACAGTAAAATGAGTATTTTAGACAAAAAAGATTAGTAATTGTGAAACGTATTAGACATATAATGGCATAGCATTAAACATATATTGGTAATAGTGTTTTCTCATAACGAACGTTGAAAAGGTCGGAGGAGTCACTCACGCTTAGGATACTGCCAGTTCCTGTTGTGGCATCTAAAAACTCCCTTCTCTTTGAGATTTATTTTTATATTATTCACTAAAAATCAAAACCTACCAATAACTGCTTCGAAAAATGTTTAAAATTCTATTTAATTTTAACAAATAAAAATTATTAATTTTGAATTTCAAATACATAATGACTGGTTAATGTGTTATTATTAATTTCTTTCTTTTGTTTCAAACGTAGCTCTTGAAAAGAGATATTAGATAACTCATACATTAAAGTAATGTGGCCTCCATTACCAGGGACAGTTCTCTCTCTTCTCCATAGCCCTGAAGAAGGCTTGTATATCAAGCAGAAACGTGAGCGTAACTATAAAATGTAGTTTTTATTGAATCAAAAGACCGAAACCCCGATGATCAACAACTTCTACATCTCAACGGTCGACTATATCTTCTCATTAAAAACAAATCGGGTCACCGCAACAAACCGGGAGTGGTCCCTGTCCACCCAAACCATAATAAGGTAAATTAAAAAAAAAAAAAATCACTAATTTTTGAGGAAATGTCTTCAGAATAATAATGAGAGGGCAATCACACTTGTAGTGTATCTTTAACCAATATGCCGTGGATATGTAGTTAGATGTAAACGAAATGAATTTTCAAAATCAAAATAAGACATCTGGCGAATAGTTGACATAGTTGAAATCGAATGATTCCACCACTAACCAAGATGATATTGTCAACTATCCTCTTAAATGCGTTGGAATTGCCCGGATTACCACCTTATAATCGGTCATTAAAAAATGGACCGATAATAATTATGTTGCATAATATAAACCATCCACGTCTTTGCAATGGCACCCGAATTGTGGTGAAAACCTTTATGAACAACGTTATCGAGTCACAATTTTGAGAAGAATTACAAAGACAATTCCATAAGTTTCGAATGACATTGCAATTCGACTTTAAAAGGTTACAATTTCCGGTGTGACTAGCATTTGCAATGCCGATGAACGTTAGGGCAGTCGCTGTTTGTGGTATTAGTCTTGAATATCCTTGTTTTTCATAAGGCCAGTAGTATATCGCTTGTTCCTGTGACGAAATACCAACAAAACAATTCATAAAATCAACAGAAAATAAAACGAAGAATGTTGTTGCCATAAAGCATTAGAATAATAAATACTATGTTTTTTAGTATTTTGTTTATTAATTGCAGTAATTCGTAATTAATTATAATCATCATTCTTAGTTAAGACAGGAGTTCTGACATGAATTCTAGCTGACAGACTTTCTCCTGTGACAAAGGACAAAGCCTGTCAGCTAGAATTCATCTAAATTTGTGTTTATTACTCCCAAATATAAACGACTGTTTTATTCGTGACTATAAGTTATTAAACGACAGATATTTCCTATCTGGATCCTAATTCCGTATTGAGCTGTCGGGTCGATGATGCAAGAGATTTACTATTAATAGTTAAAAATTAAACATACTAAAACGATTTGCATACACACAATGGAAAGAAAACTTATTTTCTTTTAATTGATTTAGAGTTCCAGACGAGAAGTAAGAGGAAGAGTAATTGTGGTAATATATGGCAGAAGTTGTTTGTGGGTGTGACACAATGATGGCTGACCGATCTCAGCTCTGGATTTTTCTTTTCTTACCTCCTCAATTCCAGTCCTGAAGCAAGCGGCTTCGAATTGGAGGAATTCCAACTATTTCGAAAATATCTAATAATTTTATGTTACGCTTGACTACTTATAATTTACCACTTATAATTAAAAGTTCGTCAGGAGGAAGCAGCAAAACTAATCACATTTCTCAGAATGTGGGTAGTGTATGTATAACACATTCCTGAAAATTTTTCTTAAAATAACCTATAAAAATAAAAAACATAAATCGGTTGGCTAGTTAACCCAACATGTTATCTATAAATATATAAAAATCACGTGTCCGTATGTTTTTCTGCCTGTTTGTTCCTTATACAAATCCACACCGTTTGTCCGATTTTGACCAAACTTGGAATAATGGTAGGTCTTGATACGAGAAATCTCCTAGGCTAGGTCAAAAAAATCTACCAGCTGTCTGTCTGTATGTTTGTCCCTAATACAAATCCACACCTTTCGTCCGATTTTAACTAAACTCGGTACACATGTGGATCTTAATCTGGAGAGTGTCGTAGGCTAAGTCAAAAAATCTACCAGCTGTCTGTCTGTATGTTCGTCCCTTATACAAATCCACGCCGTTCGTCCGATTTTGACTAAACTCGGTACACATGTGGATCTTAATCTGAAGAGTGTCGTAGGCTAAGTCAAAAACGTCTACCAGCTGTCTGTCTGTATGTTTGTCCCTTATAGAAATCCACACCGTTCGTCCGATCTAGACTAAACTCGGTACACATGTAGATCTTAATCTGAGGAGTGTCGTAGGCTAAGTCAAAAACGTCTACCAGCTGTCTGTCTGTATGTTTGTCCCTTATAGAAATCCACACCGTTCGTCCGATCTAGACTAAACTCGGTACGCATGTAGATCTTAATCTGAGGAGTATCGTAGGCTAAGTCAAAAACCTCTACTAGCTGTCTGTCTTTATAATTGTTCCCTATAAAAATCCACACCGTTCGACCGATTTTGCGTTATGAAGTCAGCCTCATAAGCGTGTTTCTTCCGTTTATATGAGGGAGGAATCTCTCTAAAAAGAAGAGCCAGGGAAAGTGTTGGAGGGACGATAGAGGATGTGTGTAAGGTAAGTGTTAATAACTGGTTAAATAGTGTGAGCTGATAAATGGTGAGAGCTAGCATAAATTATGTTTTTCAATGGTCTATTCTGGCTGAGAAGCCACTATGGTAATGGAGGGAGCAGGCTGAAGAGTGTGGGTCTCTTGGAGTCCTGCCAGTAGGTCCGTGTCGGTTCTTCTCTAGTCTAGCTTCAGATATTCACTATATAACAGCTACAGCTCAAAGGTAGCCAGAATTTCACGAAGTAATCTACTCTCGTTATTTCACTTAGCAAAACTAGCAGATTTGCTCTACAATTAGACCAGCCTAATTGTACAAAATCCTCGACAAATAATATTGAACGCTGAATGCAAAGTTATTTATATGCGTACAATATCTTATATCAAAGCTCATTGGGCAGGTCGGATAAACCTGATTTACAGCAATGTTGTTGGTTCTACAACAGGAAATTCAAATAGCCAAAAAGAATATCAATGATTTTTTAAAAAGATTAATATCTCTCTATACTTAAATTCACCATCAAATTGACAATTTTTTTTCCTTCACACTCATGCAAAAGGGCTTTTGTTCCTGTGTCTTTCTTGACGTGGCTCAGGCCTTTGATGGAGTGTGGAATCCCGGACTCATTTACAAATTCAAAACTTTCCTATCTTATCCTAAAACCATATGTTGAAAGTCGTACATTCAATGTTAAATACGGCTCTTCAATTTCCTCTCCTCGAACCATTAAAGCAAGTGTTCCCCAAGGCAGCATCCTAGCCCCTCTCCTTTATACTATATTTATTTCAGATATCCAACCAAATTTACTTCCTTATTTCCTCTCTCGACCATAAATTGTCATCTGAAAAACTTCAAACCTACCTCACTGATATCGAGAAATGGGTAAACAAATGGAAGATTCAAATGAACCCAGAGAAATGTACTGATGTAACTTTCACCCTGCGATATCCCAATCTAACGAGGTTTGATATTGAGGATTCCACAACGACAAGCGACTACCTAGAAAACACACATAAAACAGAAGAGACAAGAACCGAACAAACGCTTTGGACTTCTCCGACGACTTATTGGACCTAAATCAAAACAGAAAAAACAAACTGACAACATACAAGACCATAATTATACCGATATGGACATACGGGATAGAACTATGGGGATCAGCTAAGCCATCAAATATAAACAATATCCAACGTTTCCAATCCAAAGCCCTCCGTAAAATCCTCAACGCCCCTTTCTAAGTTTTAAACTTGACCATCCACCGAGACAATTCCTAAATTTTTTCTCTAAACTCCCAGCCCACCCCAATCCTCGCTCCTCAATCCTATTGGCGGATCCCTCACTTCCAATGTTATTCCTGATAATCCTCCTCGCCGCCTCCTTCACCATTGGCTAATAGACAACTTATGGCTAATAGACTTAAATAGTGTGTATAGTTCAACCAAGTTTGCTTTTAAATAAGATAAGAATTTAAATTAAATAAGACCACAACTGTCATAGGGAGTAGCAGTAATGTCTTCCTTCTCCCCTCATCTCATACAGCGCGTTGCCATTGTTTGAACAAATTTACTTATTGCACATATTTGTAAAGATTGTAAATAATCAATAAAAGAGAAAGTTGATGATTTAAAAAAAATATTGGCAGTTTTTGGAAAGTAATTGTTCTTTGCGAGCTCTTGAACAAAAGAAAAGCAGGGTGATATTTCTCACACAATGTATGGAATATTAAAATGATAGTTTATTGCCATGCTCACAGCCTTATCAGTTGTTGACAAAATTTTTGCAGTCATTTTACAATTTTCAAATCAGAAGATTTTGGTGGTTTACGAACGTTTCTCGCCATGCCCGTGTATTCACACATAAGTAAAGCCTCATTTGTAGCCTAATTTTGTAGATAGGCTCAAGTTATGCTGAGTTTCTGTTTAATATGCTCAGGAGTCTCCAGTTACAGTCGCGAATAACAGATGTCCCCGCCCATCCTATTGAAGCCTCGCGACACCGGATTCAACCGAAAAAAAAACTCCTAATAACACTAAATGACAATATTATTATTATTATTTTTTATAAACTAACCATAAAGTCTTATTCTTCGCAATAAGAAAAAAAAATTAGTCCCCCAACAGGCCACGAGGGCCCTGAGGAGCAGATACTATAAAAATATCTTATTCATGACCATACGGTACACTGGGGTTTCACAATAAAACACTATTCAATGCAGAAATTCTATTTGGGCCGAAAATATTAAGTGGTTTTTATCTAAATATGTTCCAATAACTGCCATAATGCGGGATACGGCGGGTTCGAGTCTCACCGGCAGCAGGTATTTTTCTCATTTCAGGGTCCGTTTAGATTCCAGGCTACATGGATGACGGCGCTAATGGTACAGATGTGAGTGGAGGGGGTGGGTGATAAAATATAAACTGTTAATGATTTTATATAGGACTTATGAAAGACTGATAACGTTTTTAGTGGTTTTTTTTTTTTGCGTTTTTCTCGGAACCGAAGGAAAAACGAGATTTATGTTCTTTTTTCATTTTGCATCGATTACCGAAGTTAGACCTTTTTTTGGGGGGGGGGGTACACCCTGTATATTTATATGAACTAAAATAATTATATCAATAGATTAAAAGATTAAGGTCTAGATTGTAGCCCTCGTAGGGCTCAACCATCATTTCCATATTTATACCAACCCAATCCTCGTAATAAGTATTGGCCGTATCGCTTTCATTTTGTCATTAATTCCTCCATTTCCAAACGTCATGGTCCTGAAAGGAAGGCTAGTCTTTGATCATGTTAAAGATACCCCTCCCCCGCCTTTCGAATGGGGTCTAGATGTGAAGCCCCTTCTACTTGGAAACTAGTCTTCTAATTATTAGTGACCGATAAAGCCAGCTTACCTCATCTATGACATATGACTACCTGCTTGACCCTCCTCAAGAAAATGATCTGCTTACAGCCAACCCCTTGGAGCAGGGATGAAGAAAATACCCATGCCAGGATGGGTTGCCGAGCATCCAGTCACCAGTTAAATAAAAAAATGGTTTTAAATGAGTCCAATGGTTGAAATGTTTTTTGTTGAGTCCAATAAAAACCCGAGAAGAACGTTATAAAATATCTAAAAGAGATATGTTTGGAAGTTGAGTGGAACAGCCATATTTTGTAAGCTACAGCAATGTCTTTTTATTTATTTATTCAGTAATCGAAATTTTGATGTTTTGTCCGGGCAATGTTGACCTTGACAAAACGCCCTTTACCCCAGCCCTACTACTGCCATCTTCCGTCCTGTGCCTTATATTATTTATTTTTTAATTTCTGCAATTATTATTTTTAATCATTCTCAGAATTGGTGGGTTAAAAAGCACCTTATCATATAATTTCCCCTTCGTTTTTAGTATTTATTATGAACATTTCCATCAAACTCAGTAAACCTATTTTATTTTTTACCTTTAAGAATTATGTTTCAATGATTTAAAGTAAAATCAAATTTAGAACACGCGTATATAAATATAAGTGTGTGTATATATATATATATATATATATATATATATATATATATATACTAACTGACCCGGCGAACTTATTCTGCTATACAGGACTCCGGGTCAGCTAGTAAGATAAAAAAAGAAAGTTAATAAGTCAACAATTACATTTTTAAAAAAATAAAAATTATTCTTAACATTCTTTTAATAATCACTAAAAAATCACAATGAAAATTACAATTTCAGATTTCTTATTATGATACCTACTTATTATATTTCATTTTATTTTTACTTATTCTAAATTAAGTTTCATTTTTATTGTAGTACTTTATGGCACACGATATTTTTTGTTTGATTACCTGGCGCGTAAACAAACAGAGCAGATGGTTTTCCAACACGGGAACAGACAACATACAATTGACCATGCGAGAAAACACTTTTTTGTTTGGGATTAGTTTATAGTCAATCTGAGTTCATAGGTCCAATAGCAACACAGTTGTAGGCACTGTAATCAATTGACAGCAGCTCGATTCAAACTTGCACCATTATTAGTGGAATGTCGCGCTTCACGGGTCTGTCTTAACTGAATTCTTTCACGTTCATTGCGATCTTCACGTTCCTGGGCAGTTCGATTAGATTGATAATTAATTTGATTCTTTAAAAATTAAATTAAAAATTAGTAACTATGTCTAATTGTGTAATCCGATTGATCAACCAGATGTATATAAATAATACCATTTGTTTATATATATATATATATATATATATATATATATATATATATACGTATTGTTTGTTTTTAAATGTATATATGTGTACCATTTGTCTTTAGATGTTTAGATGTGTATATATTGTCATTTGTACATATTATTCGTTTTTAGATGTGAATATATTGTCATTTCTACATATAATTTGTTTATAGATGTATAATGTATGTGTATATATATTTGGATGTATACCATTTGTTTTTAGATGTATATATGCAATAACTGTTTGGAGCGAAACGCCTTAGATGCGCATGGATGCTCATAAATAAATAAAAAAAAAA
The DNA here is from genome assembly GCA_946811695.1 of Gonocerus acuteangulatus. NCBI lineage: Eukaryota > Metazoa > Arthropoda > Insecta > Hemiptera > Coreidae > Gonocerus > Gonocerus acuteangulatus. Next base: position 96,060,055 of record OX328123.1, read on the forward strand.
AAAAAAAAAAAAAAAAAAAAAAAAAAAATTTGATTCTTTGCATTTCGGGTTCTTCTGCCTAAATTTGTCCGCTGTCTTATAGGAGACTCATTTAGTTAGTCACAAACACACAACACTTTTGTAATTTAAGTCCATACAATTTTTCATGCAGATTTTAATCCATATGAGTACAGAATTTAAAAAATCAGCTAAATGAGGCACTTTATTTAGCGTAATCATTAACGTTATAAACTGAACTCGGTTGAATTTTAATAAATTACAAATTAAGCAAAATAAGAATTATCAGATATAACAGCTAAATTACCTCCCTTTGTAAATAAAGATGCCGTTAAAAATTTATATTTATTATTGTTAAATAAGTGGTGAGAAATGTCACCAAATTATCGAAATTAATAAAATGTAATAATTAAAGAGTAAGTAATTATTGTATATAGATAATTTAGTAAAGCACTAGAAAGGGTTTACTATAACCGTGCTTGCCGAAGCTCTACCTTCCCAAGGCTCCAAGGCCGAGCCCTCGAGGGAGAACCTTGACGAACCTTCAGGGCTTGATAAGGTTGATAGAACATTCAGAACTGAAATGCTCATTTGTTTCTTTTATTTATTTTTTATATATTATTCTATTCTCATTTTTTTTCTTAACTTTGTTATTATTATTTTTTAATCTATTTATATTCTTTTTTTTTACAAGCAATTGAGCATTTCTCTTTTGTCGTTTGAACTAAATAGCTTGCAGATAAAACAATTATTAATACCAATTCAGTCAGAATGTATGGATATTAATACTCATTACAGAGGAATAATGAAAATTACCACACATAGGAATTGCAGTAATGATTTTAAGGGTTGACACGCCATTATAATTAAAAAAAAAAAAAAAAAAAAAAAAAATAGCTCATTGGGCAGGTCGAATAAAACTGATCCACAGCAATATTGTTAGTTCTACAAATTTGTATACGTGTGTGTGTGTCTATACACACACACACACACACACACACACACACACACACATATATATATATATATATATATATTTATATATATAAATAAATTTTCACAAAATCATTGAAGACATTTTTTTTTTTCTTTCACGTCAAAGTATGTTTATTATCTTTGTGGTTCTCAAGCCCGTGTTGAGAAATCAATTAGCCAAGGTAAACAAGCGGTGCCTGCCAAGACTTTGATTGTGGGGGATCGGTGTCAAAAGTTGGATAAAACACATTTTAAAATGTTATCAAATCCCAGCTTACATTAAAAAAAAAAACAAAAAAATAACAGTTTTTAATTGTCCTTTTTTTTTTGTTTTGTTTTTTTAATGTAAGCTGGGATTTGATAACTTTTTAAAATGTGTTTTATCCAACTTTTGACACCGATCCCCCACAATCAAAGTCTTGGCAGTCACCGCTTGTTTACCTTGACTAATTGATTTCTCAACAGGGGCTTGAGAACCACAAAGATAATAAACATATTTTGACGTGAAAGAAAAAACAAAGTCCGTCACGCAGGAGCTGCATAACCAAGCACTTTCCTCAGAATTTGGGTAGTGTAGACTGCTTTCCAGAACAATTTGCTTAAAATATCCTACATAAATAAAATAAAAACATGAATAGTTCTCTTTTAAATTTGTAATGAGTAACTGATCAATTATTAATTTGCTTCCAGAGTTATGTTTACACATGGTACCTACTACACTACGTATAAATACAATAAAACTCATATTATCGTATTTTGATCTAACGCAGGAACAGGATACAGTCACTCTAGTGGTAGAAAGGGCTCCTTGTGGCGGCTTTGTGAACCTACGTTTGGCGGGCTTTTCTATTGAAATATATTACAAATTAAACCCCCGCTTTCCGATTGACCGATTCAGCTCATTTTTACAACACTTCTTTCTCATGAGTTATCCACGACGTATACCGCGTTTCGTTACAATACAGCAGAAATTACGACCGGTATGAGTATATTAGGAATTTGGGTCCGGAGTAAACCCCCCCTTCTAATGAACCGATTTAGTTTATTTTTGCAACACATATTTATCTGTAGATTACCACTACGAATACCGAGTTTCGTCGAAATATACCAAAAATCACGGCTGGTAGTGGCGAATTGGTATTGTGGGTCGGGAGTAAACCCCCCCTCCTAATGAACCGATTTAGTTTATTTTTACAACACATATTCACCTGTGGATTATAACTACGAATACCGAGTTTCGTCGAAATATACCAAAAATCACGGCTGGTAGTGGCGAATTGGTATTGTAGGTCCGGAGTAAACCCCCCCCCCTTCTAATGAACCGATTTAGTTCATTTTTATATCTCACTTTTCTGTCTATATTACCACTACGAATACCAAGTTTCGTTGAAATATAACGGCTGACATAGTCAAACTAGTGTTTTGGGTTCGGGGTAAACCCCCCCTTCCGGTGGACCGACTTTGGTGGTTAACGAACTCGTTCAATCGTTTGCTAATTGAATGCTATATACCAAGTTTCGTGACGAAAAAACAAAAACTCTGGCCGCTATCGTCTTAACAGACATATATATATATATATATATATATATATATATATATATATATATATATGCATATATATATATATATATATATATATATATATATATAAATTTTTACGGGGGTCATTTTCGGTGTCTAATAGGTAGGATCGATAAAGATTTGAAGACATTTTTCAAAAATTCCGTCATGAGTCCAACCTCAATAGCTACTTTCCTTCGGAGGAAAGTGCTAAAAAATGTCTTCAATGATTTTGTGAAAATTTATTTATATATATATATATATATATATATATATATATATATATATATATATATGTGTGTGTGTGTGTGTGTGAGTGTGTGTTTGTGTGAGTGTGTGTGTTTGTGTGTGTGTGTGTGTGTGTGTGTGTGTGTGTGTGTGTGTGTGTGTGTGTGTTATATCTGATATAGCTGTTATATCTGATAATTTTTATTTTGCTTCATTTGTAATTTATTAAAATTCAACAGAGTTCAGTTTATAACGTTAATGATTACGCTAAATAAAGTGCCTCATTTAGCTGATTTTTTAAATTCTGTATTCTTATGGATTAAAATCTGCATGAAAAATTGTATGGACTTAAATTACAAAAGTGTTGTGTGTTTGTGACTAACTAAATGAGTCTCCTATAAGACAGCGGACAAATTTAGGCAGAAGAACCCGAAATGCAAAGAATCAAATTAATTATCAATCTAATCGAACTGCCCAGGAACGTGAAGATCGCAATGAACGTGAAAGAATTCAGTTAAGACAGACCCGTGAAGCGCGACATTCCACTAATAATGGTGCAAGTTTGAATCGAGCTGCTGTCAATTGATTACAGTGCCTACAACTGTGTTGCTATTGGACCTATGAACTCAGATTGACTATAAACTAATCCCAAACAAAAAAGTGTTTTCTCGCATGGTCAATTGTATGTTGTCTGTTCCCGTGTTGGAAAACCATCTGCTCTGTTTGTTTACGCGCCAGGTAATCAAACAAAAAATATCGTGTGCCATAAAGTACTACAATAAAAATGAAACTTAATTTAGAATAAGTAAAAATAAAATGAAATATAATAAGTAGGTATCATAATAAGAAATCTGAAATTGTAATTTTCATTGTGATTTTTTAGTGATTATTAAAAGAATGTTAAGAATAATTTTTATTTTTTTAAAAATGTAATTGTTGACTTATTAACTTTCTTTTTTTATCTTACTAGCTGACCCGGAGTCCTGTATAGCAGAATAAGTTCGCCGGGTCAGTTAGTATATATATATATATATATATATATATATATATATATATATATATATACACACATATATTTATATATGCGTGTTCTAAATGTGATTTTAGTTTAAAACATTGAAACATAATTCTTAAAGGTAAAAAATAAAATAGGTTTACTGAGTTTGATGGAAATGTTCATAATAAATACTAAAAACGAAGGGGAAATTATATGATAAGGTGCTTTTTAACCCACCAATTCTGAGAATGATTAAAAATAATAATTGCAGAAATTAAAAAATAAATAATATAAGGCACAGGACGGAAGATGGCAGTAGTAGGGCTGGGGTAAAGGGCGTTTTGTCAAGGTCAACATTGCCCTGACAAAACATCAAAATTTCGATTACTGAATAAATAAATAAAAAGACATTGCTGTAGCTTACAAAATATGGCTGTTCCACTCAACTTCCAAACATATCTCTTTTAGATATTTTATAACGTTCTTCTGGGGTTTTTATTGGACTCAACAAAAAACATTTCCTGTTTAATATCATTTTACTAGCGGTATTTGCTACAATGAATCCTAATTTGGCCTATTTCAAACGCATGGATTAATGATGAACAAATATGTCATCCGTAGTTGAGAAAATGATTAATGATAGACCCCAGATAGAGTATATCAAGATGACAGCAAAAGTAGATTGATTCACTCAAAATGTCACCTTTCCCTCTGGGATGGTAGCTCAGGGATCCTGTATGATGGATGGATTATGGAGGACCATTTTCTAGGCCCATCCTTCTTCCCGAAGAGCCCATCAAGAATGTGCCAGCTGTTGGTACGAGATCATCATAAAGCGAATTACGCTTGCATATATATCACATTCGTAGTAGATGTGACGACTCATTTAACCTAGTTAACTCATTGATATTAACAACTTAGCTAAAATAAAAGCTCAATAAAATTGTTCTCGAAATGACATTTACCATTCGATTAACATCAGATCAGTTCTCATGTCTCTTCAACAGCATTCCTTTGTGGTTTCTTAAAAATAGCTAGTGGAAGTTTCTCCTTCTCAAGTTGAGGCTCAAAGTTGTTTTTTACCTATAACGTTTGTATGCATGGATTTATTGAGCGATTCGCCTTAATTCCGAATGCTTTTAAATAAATAAATGAATAAATATTTATAAGATGTTTCCCTCAGGAAAAAATATCGTTTGAATAACATTATAGTTCTTGTTTTTCGACATTCCGCCAATAACGACAATTCGATTATTGAAGTAAAGGGGCAGCTTAATAATAAGTAAAAATAAGTAAAAATGCTTTGTGAAAAGAAAAAAAGGCACGAGAATAACAATAGCAAGTACAAAAAGCATGATATATATTCGTGAATGCCACGAAGAAAGAGAGAAGTCACTGCTAATCAGACAGAGACGCCTTCATTCCCTTGAACCCAGTACCACATCACAGCCAGCCCTCGCAAAGGACACCAAACACCCAGCCTTACTCCCCACATTAAAGACAAGATTTAACAATCACAAACTACCAGCACTACAGCCACAAAACACGGACTGGCCAACACTATGACAGACACGATAATGAACAATTCTACCTCCACATAAACGTAATGAACAGTTTCATTCTACGACTGTAATTGGACATATAATACTAAACCTTAACTTAGTCAGCCGGACAGAGACCCACTCGGTAGGAAACATGACCTCACTAGCCAGACGGATACTGACAGACGACTTGACAGACTGCCTGGATCAAGACGACTAAAGGTCGATTCACACTATACGTACCGTCTCCGACAGGCCACCGTCCAGCATCCGACCGGCAAAATATTCTTCAATGTATTTCCAATGAGGTCGTTCACACAAGAGTGTACCGTCACCGACAGGCCACCAGCAGGCCACCGGCAGAGCAATCTTGCTACCGGCAGGCCACCGGGATTTGTTTTTTACTGCATGTTATTTTAAGCGTTTATTTTCATTTATTCATTAATATATATATATATATATATATATATATATATATATATATATATATATATATATTAAGAATAGATTATAATAGGATGAAATTATTTTTTGAACATTTTAATCACCAAAAAAACCTAAAATGGATTTTTAAATAAAAACCTAAAAAAAACTATTATCCCTGTTGCAAAAACCTAATTAGATGCTTATTTTATCCTGAAAATCCGGTCCCTACTCATAATGTTTATTTAGATAGTATTATTAGAGTAAACTTTTTTCTTCTAGTGCTGCCGTTCGAAGGTTGGATTTGGGGTCCCAGATCGTCCCTAGGCTCACCCAGCCTTTAATTAATTTAATTAATAATGGGTTCCTTGGATGCTAATGACTTTAGCAGTCGAAGCAGCCAAGGGGAAAATCAGGCGGCCGGAGCATAGTATTGACCACACTATCTCCCTAGTGTGCCGTATGGTCAAGAATCAGATACCTCTACAGTATCTGCCCCTCTGGGCCCTTGTGGCCTGTTACGGGAGTGATTTTTTTTATTATTATTATTATTAGAGTAAAAAAGATGAAATACGAAGTAACGCTGTTTCGTCCTTTCTTAATAAATATTTCTCTCCAATATATTAAAATATATTGACGTCATGGCCTTTTTAATATTCCTACAGTCTGGCTGAATAAATATACATCGACCAACCTCCTTCTTTAAAAATAAACTTTATAACTATATTTTTTCATAAATGTGTTGCGGGGAATGGAGGGTTGAAGGATGATATGAATGCGGCACACCCAGACCAGTCCAACTCGGATTCTGGATAATGAAACATTACTCTGTAATTAGCTAGGGGCCAAGCTCATTAGCCCTAGTCGAATATCTCACTAATCAGCTGTTACTCGATATGTACACCAATACACTCACATGGGAAATTCATAGCAATTACTTTTTTCGAAATTTCTCAATGGATTGCATAAATTAACTTCGGATTTTTCATAACACAATACTTAACAGTTAATAGAACCAAGTCTGTGCTACATTTCTCGGCTGAAAGTAATGCTATTTAATTGAGTTTAGCAAATCGCCGGTATTTGCCCGGATCTTGAATGTAAAAACTACTGCACGAGTGCCTTCCTCGACGTCGTCAAAGCGTTCGATCGGGTTTGGCACCCGGGGTTGTTTTTTTTTTTTTTTTTTTTTTTTTTTTTTTTTTTTTTTTTTTTTTACGGCGCATCGACATAAATCTTGGCCATTAGCGCCGACGTCCAGGGTGCAGCCAGGAATTTTCTCAGCGAGCCCTGAGTTGAGAAAATTTCTGGAGCCGGTGGGGATCGAACCCACCATCTCCCGCTTATGAATCTAGCGCGCTAGCCACTAGACCACGGGAGACCCCCCGGGGTTGTTATTCAAAGTAAAGCGTATTTTACCTCACACATACTACCTCATTCTTCAATCGTACCTCTCGAATCGTTCCTTTCAAGCAAGGTCTGGTACTACCTTGTCTTCCTCTCGACCCATATCCTCAGGGGTCCCACAAGGCAGCATCCTAGGTCCTGTCCTTTACCTCCTGTACACGGCAGATATCCCCACTCATCCGACTACCCACATTACGACCTACGCCGATGATACAGCCATATTTTCCTCTTCCCCTGATCCCTCTACAGCTTCCCAGCAACTACAGGAGCACCTTGAGTCTGTCGAGAAATGGTGCAACTTGTGGAAAATTAAAGTGAACCCCGAAAAATGCTTTCAAGTTACATTCACTCTTAATAGGAGCGCCTGCCCTCCTGAATTCATTTGCAGACGTCAATTCCCTGCATCGAATGAAGTACGTTACCTGGGACTTCTTCTAGACAGCAGACTCACATGGAACCCACACACACGACTGAAAAGACTAGAGCTGAACAGGAGATATGGACTCCTACGACGACTACTTGGACCTACTTCAAAGCTTACGACACAAAACAAACTTACTATTTACAAAACTATAATCAGACCTATCTGAACTTACGGACTCGAATTATGGGGAGCAGCAAAACACTCAAACATACAACGAATACAAGCATTCCAATCCTTCGTACTGACTATTCCTTCGTAGAATAGTCAATGCTCCCTTTTATGTCTCCAACAAAACCCTTCACAACGACCTTAATATTCCTTTCGTAAACGACCTCGCCAAATCCCGCTTCCTGACGTTTCATTCCAAATTGTCATCCCACCCAAATCCTAGAGGTCAATACCTTTCCACTCAGACCCACCCTAAAGACCTTCCCAGGAGGCTTAAGAGACTTTGGCCCCGTGACCAGCTACCATGACAGCAGTCAAAAACAGCACAGATTGTTTTAATATATTAGGAAGTGCCGATAATGTTTGGCTCCTTCCATATACTATTCATTGACATGTATACTTAGACCAGCACAATTAATTATTGTACTTATAATTGTACAGATTTTAAATAAATATGAAAAGAAAAAAAAAAAAAAACATTTGCCCGGATAAATACCTTTTGGCACTATTTTTGGAATATATTGTCTTATTTACTACGTTGTCAGATCTTGCCTATTCATTAGATATTTTATTTTTAAATATATAATATCTACGTGCCTTTGTTGACATATTATTAATCCCATTAGTCGTTGCTTCTGTTTATTATTTGATTATCCTCTTTAAAGCCAAACAAGGAATCAGTCCGATATTCACTCGCACATCGACACAATAGAAATTACCACGAGTGAAAATCTATTATGATTTTTTAGATCCAACAAAATTAGTAATTTTAAGGCTTTGGAAAAATGGACTGACATACTTGGTTTTGCAAGTATGTCCTATTAGAAATAGGGCGATAAACGGTTTTCTGGAGAAATTAAGGAAATGTTGCTATCTGCTTCAACTTAAATGAGATGCTATAAATCTTTGGAATCTTTGGGACCATTTTTGAGGAAAAATCACGAATGGCTTAAAAGGCACTCAATTTTTCCAGAGGTATATTCTCAAGAACTTCCCCCTTCGTCCGGTCTAAGTCCTACTACCGGATCAAAATCATTCGTGCATTTGTCAGAAAGATAACAACGGGTTTCGTTTAAAAAAAACACATTCAAATCTGAAAATGCTCGTTATAAATAATAAATATAACAAATGTTTGAGATGTTAGAAATACTATTTATTCTGCCAGCTTAAAATTTGCACTATTAAACTAAATAAATAGATTTCTTTTATTTTTTACGACTAGCTATATTTTCGTTTATAGTTTTAGTTTGTGTTTATGAACTTGTGAAAAAAATAGTGAGATACATAATATGTATGTGCACATTTAAAATTCACCCTACCCGTCATATCGCTACTAGCTATATTGCTTAAAAATATCTGATGATGTAGTTGAATAGAGTGTTGGATTAGCTATAGAATGACACCTTAAGCAATATTCTAGGATCAGTAGAAACGGAGATATTAAGTTTCCTGCCTACCCTGTCACTTGCCCCACTGTGCGCTGGTTGAAGGGAAAGGATTCAATTATTTGAATATGAGAATGAAGACATATTTACATTACCGATGATATGGCCGAAATTAACTGGAAACTGTGTTGTGGAATTGTTTAGTTACATTTTGAACAAACATGAAGCACAATAATTAATTTTAAATAAATATGACGAAATAGTCTGTTTAATTTTATATGTAAAAACACACGAAGGAATCAATCAATATTGAGCAGTTATTCTGCTCAATATTTACACTTCTAAATTATAATTGGATTATTTATTTATTCATATTTTATCGCTCATTTATAATTAACAAGGACTTTTTAGGGCGGGTTATTTTCAAATTACCATATCTTCGAAATATAAAAAACCACCTCTGGAGGGAATCGAACCCACTACCTCAGGCATGGATTCCTAACGTCTTAGCACTCACTGTGAGTGTCAACAAATTTATATTAAATAATTAAAGCATTAATATGGATAAGGCTGGACGCTCAAAAATGGAACGTTACATTTTGTTCGCCAAAAAAAAAAGACATATACCAGATTCTCCCGGCAAATCAAGAAATGTATTTTTGTATCACAGTTCATTTAAACCGTTCTATTATCAATCCAACTAGTGAGCGATGAAAAATATGTGTGTGTATATATATACATATACATATACATACATATATATATATATATATATATATATATATATATATATATATATATATAGAGAGAGAGAGAGAGAGAGAGAGAGAGAGAGAGAGAGGGAGAGAGAGAAAGAGAGAGAGAGAGAGAGGGAGAGAGGGGAGAAGGTGGTATTATGAGCCCCCAATTTGTTTTTCCCTTTTTTTATAATTGCCTATGAAGTTTTTTTAGAATATTCGTTCGTAGCTTTTACTACAATATTTCGTGAACATTCTTATGAAATAAGAACTTTTTTCGGTAACTTTAAGTATATGAAAAAAAAGAAATTCGTCGAATGCCAATTTGTTAATAAATTTTTTCGTGCTGGTAATATGAGCCCCTATGAAAGAGAAATAAAATGACTTATTTATGATATTTTCATTTATTAAAAACTTGAAAATGCATTACAAAGTAGAAAATAATTTATAAGGTAACTTGGAAAGCGTTATTAAGGTACCATTTAATTGCTTTATGACTTTTCCGTCTATTTTAAAAAATCACAAACGTAAACGTCCTTGTCACAGCCAGCGCGGTCATTTTGTGCCCACATTTCGCAGATTCGTTATACCCACAGTTCTCCAAAGTTATCTGATAAAAATAGGCCCATATTTTCTCGGGGGGAAATCAAGAACGAAGGTAAAAGATTCTTTCCTCTCTATCAAATGATTCGAGGGATTTTGCTTTGAACTACTGATATTCCAGTCTCATCCACTCACCCTGTCAGCTAGATAGTTGTGTGTGGGATACTCAGCTTCTTGGATATCAATGAAATTGTCGACTGCTTCTTTGTTAAATCAATAAGCTCATGAAAACGATGTTGCAGCTGGTTTCAAAACATTCTTGTAGCGAGGTGCCATTGACCATAGCAGTCGACGCACCCAAATTGAAAAATAAACATTCTTGTAGCGATTCATGAACCAAGCTCTTCCAACTAGCCCATCTCCTGTGAATGGGTGCTCAATTCAATTTCTTTCACACAGTTGGTAAGCCACTCTGCGAACATTACAGAGCCCTTAAGTTCGGGGGCTCATATTACAACCCTCGCCATGTTGGAATTTGAACACGCATAACGATTCATTGTTACATGAAAACTTGCATTGTATCTACACAGAAATAATCTCTGAAATGTCCTTTACACTATTCAATAAGGAACTAGATGGATTTTAAATGGATATATACTGTATTCATAAGCAGATTACTTACCTCTCAAAGTTTTTTAGATCAACAAAGCAAATAAAACATTTTTACGCACAAACTATCAGCTGCAACTGAGCGAGAACACTCCAGTGGCGAGAGCCTTTTATGAACTATCATTTGAAATTATCACCGCAAAAATGAGCGCCCTGAATGAATAGATATTGAGGGGGCTCATAATACCACCTTTACCTCTCTCTCTCTCTCTCTCTCTCTCTCTCTATATATATATATATATATATATATATATATATATATATATATATATATCCGCTATGGACAGAGAGAGAGAAAATTCCATAAATTCACACAATTCGTTACAAAGGAGAAACCTACCGGACAATATTTGACAAGATTAAATACAGAATGACAATAAATATAAATGTGACGGACGCGCTACAAAAATATTTACCCACATCTTATATTTGTATAAACTATTCGACAAAAACAGACTACATTGAATAAGATCGATAACATTAAAATGCGGTAATTTATAAAATATTTTATGAGATAAATATACCAAAGAATTTTCAAAATTTACCAAAAAAATAGAATAGTTGTATTAAATTAAAATTAGAATTTATGTTTTGATTTGAACTATAATTTATGTGTAAATAGATATAATTTATTAGCTAGAATTTATATTTTGATTTAAGCTATAATGAGTGTAACTCAATATATCGGCATTCGCAAATCTTCAGAGAAACCGAAGCGCCGCACAGTGGTCCAGGTGGCATGTTCAGCGTGAGAAAATAAAATCTTCGATGAATGCGATCATTTCCTATTTAAGCCTCACCCCCAAAACACATAATTTAGGATATTTTACACTAAAATTTTTATTATATTATATTTTTCAAGTCATTAACCAAAATAAACGACTATTTCCTGTGCACTGCCTTTTAGTACTTAAAAATACCTTTTGAGACCTCGACAAACTCGATTGGTCCATTTGGAGCGAAGTTACAGCCCTTTAAATATATACTTTTGTAAAATATCGCGTTTTTGCTTATATTTTTGTATTTAATATCTTTTCTGATGCATACAATCTTTGAGTTTTATACGAAAATTGATCAAGTCCTTCGGAGGTGATTCTTGAATTGATGCAATTCAAACTCAAATTAAAATCCCAAAATACAACCCTTAAAAAATCTCCCCATATTTCATTCGAGCAACGTTTCAATTGAAGTAAACTAAATAAACGTTTGCATTCATTAATTCAACTAAATAAACTACCTAAAATAAATTTATTTTAGGTCGTTTATTTAATTCACTTCAAAAAATTATTATTTTTAAATACTAAAAGGCAGTACACAGGAAATAGTAGTTTATTTTGGTTAACGCCTTGAAAAATAAATATTATAGCGTAAAATATTCTAAAGTATGTGTTTGGGGGTGAGGCTTAAACAAAAAGTGCAGGGGGTTTTCTGACACCGGATTCGGATTCATCGTCTCCAAAAACCTCTGGGTCTGAACTCTATATAATTTAATACTAAAAATATTGTTTATTTTCTGTATAATAATGATAATATAGATAATAAAAAAGACAAATATTTATTTAACTTTTAACGTCGATTTATTATTAACTAAGAATTTTAGGACGGGTTATCTATAGGTTACCACACTTTTCTAGCCTGGATAAGGCTGATGCCTTTTCTTTTTTTCTAAAAGCCACCACCCTATTTATAGGCTACAATTATTTAATAATAAAATAATAGTAATGTGATTACTCCACATAAATCACTTCTTATAAACCTTAAAAATCCTTATCATTATTCATGCCCCCTAACGCCATGAATAATAATAATAATAACCACGCCGAATGTTGCTTTATGTCTTTAACCTTCTCTAGGGTGTTGTCTATTGGTTTCTGATAGACAGTTATCGGAGATATAATTTTTTCACGCTAACCATGCCACCAGGACCACTGTGCGCTGGTGGGACTCGAACCCACCATCTAACGCATGTGAAACTAAGACGTTAGCCACTAGATCACGGGGAGAACCAATCATTATTATTATCATTATTAGGCAGACAATATTTTTACTATTATATTATATTTTTTACTAGGCATTAATACTACTGTACTTTTTTTGAGGAGTACTGATTGCGAAAGAAAAAATCGGCTATTGAATGCCCCAACAATCCATTGGTATTTAGCCAGCTCGTGAAATCGGTTTTGAGAACTCGAAATCCCGGCTCAACCAAGCCATATTCTACACATTTTAAATGTGTATACCTTGCGATTTCCATCTCTGCTCTATTGCCTTTGCGAAATTTAAAAATTTTCACACAATATGACTACAGCGGTTTGCGGTGAACAAAATACCAAGAGGGAACCAATTTCTGGACGGAAATGTTTAAATTTCCCCCATACGTTGAATACAAATGAAAATTTCACCAACCCCTAATGAACCTGGAACATCTACAAATGATTTACCGTGCTGTATTTCAGGTGCGTAAATGATGATTTACGCACCTGATTTTTTCAGGATAACTACAAAACGACTTTTGAGAAAACCCTGCAATTTTATGGATAACTTTATATATATATATATATATATATATATATATATATATATATATTCAATTTTGAAAACTCAGTATTTAAATAAGAAAAATGTCGAGTAGATATTTAAAAACATGATTTGATCATTTAAAATAGGAAAATATGTTATTTACCTTGAGTAGAGTCCGACATAATGGCCAAAAAATAAATAGAAAGAACAGTTTAGTCACCAAGTAAAAATATCGCAGACTTGTGTAGAGTCTGAGTTTTTCTGCTTTGGAGTATTCAAATATCATTAGCTCAGTTAAGTGTAACTATTCAAATCCCCACTTTTGAGACCATAATCAAAAAAAGACTTCTGTTTACATTCTAATAGGTTTTACATCGTTCTGTTGATATAAAATATTTCAATTTTTTCGCGGTATAGGTGCAACCTGGCTGGCCCACTGAGCGTCGGTTGAAGTTAAATTTTAATTGTAATATTAAATAACTATAGGTGGTACTATTAGACTAGAATATACTTTACAAAATACTCATTATTAGACCAATATTTTAATTAAGATAAAATTACTGTTACGTTTAGATTTTTATTTTATCATTTAGTTTTGCATAGTTATTTGATGAAAATCTCTGTCTTAATTTAATGTGTTTAACATAATCATCGCATGTAAAATGTCAGATACGGCAATGGAACGTGTGTACAAAATGTAGTGCTATTTTGAAGAGGAAACAAGAAGCAGGTATGGGCCTATCATGTATTTACCAAAATATATAGGAAACGCTTGAGAAATTGTGGTAAAGCGAATGGCCCGCAATTGAAAGAGTGATAGATTTTCTCCAAACAAGATTCAGGAATTTTCCATCCGGAGGACACAGTGCATCGTGCTTTGGATATGATGGTTACGTTACATAAAAGGGAGAAGATTTTCTGTTCTAAGCTTCCTTTTTTTTTATCAGCAAGCATTCCTTATAAATGTGCTTAGCTGATGTAGTTCCTGCGAGTTGGACCTTTTTATAAACATTTCATAATGATGGAAATCTACAAAGCAGTAAACATATGCCATTACTAGATATTGAAATTACCTTTTTAAGATTAGAGCAGAATTGTGCAAAAATAAAGACGAATAAAAAAAATTACTAAATTAAGTAAAATCTTGCGAGAAAAAGAGCTAATCCTAAGTCCGGGGACCCGACAGCTTGAATATGAATTAGCTTATTAAACTAATGGAGGTCAATTCCATTTTATTTCTCGAATTCTTTCCTTAATTAATGTTATAAGGAAAGAAAAATAATACGCTTGTTAGATATATATATATATATATACATACATATATATACATATATATATACATATATATATATATATATATATATATATATATATATATATATATACATATATCCATTTATAATGAAAATTACACCGTCCGTACAATTTTACTGCTTGATATACTAACTGAACACCCCTGCTTCGACACGGCAGATAAGTAGTAATTTTATTGCGTTAAATAATGTATCATCAAAATTAACGCTACTATACTAAATACTATGTGTTATTCATGAATTGATAAGTAATCAAAGTATAATGTTTCTTGAAACTGGGGCGCTAAGGACCAGTGTCAACAAACAGATAACCAACAAGTTAAAATGAAATTCAATTATAATGGTGATTTTGTCCCTCATAGCGTAAACTTTATGAGGAACAATTTATTTCTAGTAATTCAAGGACAGCCGACATAGTAGAAATAAACCGCAATTAAAAATAATACTATGAAATAGACACAGTTCGGTAACAGCTATTCTGTTATCGTCCTGGTAACGCATGCTACCTAGGCGAGCTCTTTAAAACTAAAAATTCATACCCCTCTAAAACGCCTTTCTCTAAAAAAACCTTTCTTAGCGAGTGTTTACATCCTAAAGGGAGTGTCCATGCAAAATTTCAAATTTTTCTGTCGAGTCGTTTGTGCTGGGCGATGATAGTCAATGAGTGAGTGGTATTTGACAGTAGATAATAAAAAACGCCTAAAATATTTAACAAAGTCTAACATGACAAAATAAAAAAAAAAACGATAATGCTAAGGTAATTTACTTCTCTTTTTTTTTCGTTTTTTTATTCATTGATTTAACTCCAAACTTTACTCGATAATCTCCCTCCGCAAAATTGAAAAACAAAACTTTTATTCAGGTAAATGGTAATTTCTAACAATAGATAATGCCTAAAGGCAGAAGCCTTCTGGTATCTGGTTCATCTGACAGGATCCAAGATGTACTGCAATCGATGGTAAAGGAAACCAAATATAGCTCCATTGTAAATTCACTTAATGTAATTATTTCAATCACGAAATAATGAAAAATTGTAACATACCTTTTTTAATAACTCCCATCTGCAGGACCTGCAACAAACAATAAATCCTTACAACGATTTCTTGTAAATAAAATAATTTCCATCTTCACTAAGAAAAATGATATTTATAGAAAAAAAGTTACAATACTCTCTATCAATTGTAAATTCCTTAAAGATATTTTGGAAGGTAAACTATTTTCGAAAACAGTTTCAGTTTCACTGTTTCAGCCCCAAAAAGTTATTAATTTTATTGATTCTGATAAATAAGAGACTTATGTTAAATCCCATATACAATAACAGTGGATATAAAAGATTAACATGGTTAATTTCAATTTCCCTGAAGAAATCTAACATAGCTTCAATTCTGAAGTAGCATCAGTCAGGCTCCGATGAGATTTCCTTCGATTTCTTCAACATTCTGCTAGAAACGTTGATAAGTATCTCAATGACTTGTTAAATAAAATTATATTTGAGAATCTTTCAGAAAAATCCGTTACCATTAAATTGTATTCTAAAGGCCTTCACGTAACCGTTACAAAAACTATAAGAGATCAATGCGGGGTAAGCAATGCATTACGTCCATCGTTGCTTTTCACGTCGAAACTAGGTCTTTGAAAAAGGTATGAAGCAGTTCACAATTTCAAACGTGGACAAAAGTGATCCGGCCGGCTTTGTTTAAATGTCTATTGGTCAACTGGCAACTACTTCCACTCATTTGCCTCAATAAAAAAAAATCCGACTGGCAGGAAGTGCGTCATGTTGGAACTTTCTTATACCTACCGTCATTCGGAAAGCTTAGAATAGAAACAGTTTAGTTGTTTTAATATTTTGTGAAAAAGTTGAACACTTAATCCGAAAATGTCTTCACGAGACGTGAGATTTTAGGGGACGTTAAAGCACAGAAAAACTTACAGTAACAGAGATTACTCACTCGGAATCTTTAAAATCCATTCGGAATGTTCTCTTACAAACTACAACAAACTGTATCTCATTTTACGTATTCCCTTTCCTTGAAAAGGCTTGGAAAACCTATAAAGATTGAGATTAAGATTAAATATCGCTGTTCATTATCCTAATCTGTAGAATTATCCCTAAAGATACTTTAAATCATTTAAAATAAATATGGAGATAGGGTTATATAAATCAAGTGGTTAGAATAAGGCATCATAAAGCGTAAGTAGGATAGCTGACCTCCTTGTGTCAATACCCTCTTCACGCCTCCTCAAGAAGAACCGTTTAGGTATTTCCATAGGCTGTCAATTCCGCTTGACACCCTTCCTAAGACCATTGATTTCCTCTCTGTCACGGCCTATTCCCTCCGTCCCCTCTCTCCTTTAACCCATTTTGTCCCAAAGTTGCGTAAACGCAACATTATTTTCACGATTTTGTTCTCGTGCAAATAAATAGTTTAATTTAGTTTGAATAGTTTTTTCTAACAAGGCAACTCCTTAAAGAAAAGGAAACAAATTCTGAAGCCCAAATAAAATGCTTTGCTATTTTTTTTTTTTTATTTTTTTTAATATTGCTAGAAATATTGTATTGTGAAGTGTTTTAGAAACTTTTCCAAAATATCTAAGCATTTGTTAAACAATTTTTTTTTTATTTTTTTTTTTGCTCTAATCATTACTTGAACATATAAGAAATGTTATCAATAAAGCTAATAGCGATCATAAATTTGTATGGCAATTCTGAGGCCCTGCGAACATAATGTTGCGTTTTTTATGTTAACGCAACATTTTTTTTTCTCCTAAACTATAATTGCTGATTTTTTTTTTTTTTTTTTTTGATTTTTATACATTTTTTTAAGTGCCTAAGAGGAACCAATAATGAAAAATGTCAAAGAAAGTCCAGTAGAAATAGGCTTGGGATTCAATGGGTTAACTTTGGGAGAGGTAGACACATTTGTGTCTCACTGTATTTAAATATAAAGATTACTAGATTACATAGTAGTCGTTCCTTTTTCAGTCAGGCATCTCTTAAAGTTTGGGTTCAGGTAGACAAAATATAAAATGCTGCATCAAAGATTGTACTTATTTATTGGGCTTTTTCCTATGTAATACACATAAGATCTTTACAAATGAGGTTCCAAAATATTCAGGAGGCCTGGTGGCCGTGAGTGTTAAGGCGTGAGCACTTACCACTCCGTGCCAAAGGTTGTAGGTTCGATTCCCACTAAAGGGTGTTGGCTTTTCTTTAGAAAAAAAAGGCATCTGCCCTATCCTGGCTAGAAAAGGGTGGTAACCTATAGATACCCCCCCCCCTAATTCTTAGATAATAAAAATGGACGTTAAAATTTAAATTTAAGTAAATAAATATTCAGAATTTATAAGAGAAAAATTGAAATAAAGAATATATTTCATTGTAGGGGGGGGCAAATACATAAAAAAGGTCCGCCATACGAAAATTTCAATTCAATTAACATATGTTCAACAACATAGTGTGAAAAAAAAAAACAATTAGTGTAGTGTTGTTGCATCTTTTAATAAATAAAAACTTTGGTATTTATCTATACATATAATAAAATTGTACAAATCTATGTCTATTCGTCTGTGCTCGCTTTCTATGTCTATTCGTCTGCTGTTATCTGCTTTGTTCTTCTGTCTCCAGCAAATTCTTAAATATGGCCTTCAATTAAATATCTATTATATATTTGTTCTGTTTTCAAGTTGGGTTAACACGCTTTATTTGTTAAACTGTAAATAAGTAAGTTAGATTTAAATTGATCTTGATTTATAGATAGGTTACATTTATAACCGAATTACGCTAATCTCAGAAACGGCTTATCCGACGTAGATGCATATTTTACTAATCTATTGTGGTAAGCTTTACTTAACGTTTAGTATTTGTTTCGTTTCAATCGGTCCGTAAATAAAGAAGTTATGCCAATGTAAAGGAATCACGTCGAAAATTTGATGAACTATCGTTCAATCTTGGTTGCAATTTTGGTTGTATTGCAAGGAAACTCGGTATTCGTTGTGTTAGTCTTAATAGAAAACTGTGTTGTTAAAATAAACTAAATCGGTACATTAGGGGGGGGGGGGTTGCTATTGGCCCAAATTACCAGAATGTGTTGTAAAAAAATTTCAAAAATAAACTAAATCGGTTCATTAGAAGTTTCGGTTTAATCTGTATTAAGTTAGAGTTGAATTAAACGGCACGGGCGTTCACTGTTGCTTTCACCATATAATAAAATTGTAACCGATCGCTTTCCATACATGGAACATCTTAATAGAAAAATGGGTTGTAAAAATAAAAAAATTGGTTCATTAGTCGGGGGGTTTACTCCGGACCCAAATTACCAATTTGCCACTGTCAGCCGTAATTTCTGTTATATTTCAACGACACTCGGTATTCGTTTTGATCATCTACAGAGAAAAATATTTTTAACCCCTCCCCCTCCCCGGACACCAATTTCTAATTACTAATTTATTATAATTATAAATATAATATATTTTTATTCCTCGGATTCCTCTCATTCCAAACAATTATGTTTCGCCAGGGAAATTCCAGTATGTTGGCAGCAATGAGGATCTAGATTCCAGATGCTCACTGCTAGCAACATACTTCACAGATATTTCCCTTGTATCTGTCAGAGACAGGGGTTACCAATCCCTAAGGGGTCAGCTTTATGTGGCTCTGTCACGTGTTAGCAATCCTAGCAGCGTGTATGCTTTGATCCCCGATTGCTATATAAGTAGATTTTTATTAAAGATCTAAACGACGGTGTTTAGCATCCAAAATAAACCAAAAGATATACCCACAAAATGCTGCCCTAAGTCACTATTCCACGCGTAAGAAGTCGCGGGCACAGCTGGTTTTAAATAAAACAGTGTTGGGACTATGTGAAATCGCACAAGATTGACACAAGCAGCTGGTGTAAAAGATCTGGTGTTCTGTGCTTCTCCGGTGAGGTCAAATTTTCGAAATGAAAATTGTAATGCTGACATCTCCCAAACCTTCCTGAGTTGCTAAGGTTACCTTAAGAAGTTAGGGGCTGACCAAAGGAACTGTTCATTAAGGTGCTTCGAACCACAGCAGCCAAGTGCTTACAGACTTCAATTCGTTAACACAATTTTTATTTGCATTTTTAACTCTAAAATACGTTAATTTAGCAATTCAGTAAAATAGTGTTATCTTGTTTTATTTCATTTTATTTATTTTTGTGTTGGCTCCTTCTGAGCAAAATTTCAAGATATGACGCCTACAACCTCATGACGCAATCCGGAACTGCCGACTAGAAAATTTCACGTTTCAGATACAACAGATCACGAACATAACGGTGGTTCAATTTTGTTTATATGTATGTATGTTTATATATGTGTGTATATGGGCGATTCTACAGAAAAGTAGAACTTTTTGGTTTTTGTCAATTATTCAGTCCGTATTGAAAATATTAATATTTTTCCTTTTTAGTAAGATGATACAAAACTATTTTGAATCGTACCTAGCACTGGATGATCTGTAACAACCTTTGATCTGGAGCTGGGGCTTTGCAAAGCCCTAATTCTCACTCCCCTGGCCTGTACACTACTCGGGTTTGTAACTTTCGTTGAGGCCTATAGTAACTTGCAGGAAGTTTTTTGTTAGAGTATTTTTTTTTTCATTATGCCCTCACGAATGTAGCTGAAAGAGAAAAAACTAAAAAATATTATCCTAAAGGATGACAAAAGCTTCACTAATGTCTGTCACACAAAATTTTATCACTCCCCTGTCACAATGAAAACTCAACATTTGTGAAGCGTAAACGTGGCTTTTTTTATTTTTCAGTCAGCTAATTTAGAATCTCAATCAAAAACAAATGATTTCAGCTTGATTTTGATTTCTGGAAAGAGAGGATCTGCTTTGAAAGTTTTTTCAAGTAAAATGACTAGTTGTAAAAATTGTTTATCACTCCCCTGTCCTTCATAAAAAATCAGTTGATTTTTATTCTTGTGATTTGATAACATTGTTTACCCCAAAACACTTTATTTAGATGTCATTAAAAGCTTATTGTAAACAGGATGTGCTACAGGTGATCCAAACCTCAAAATTATCCCTGCCCTGTTTCTCACTCCCCTGTCAATTATAGTACAACACTGAGGCAAACGACAGAATTGATATTCAAAAACAAGACTTAGTTTGGCAATTTATACTAAAACCTTTGGCCTAGTAGTATAAGCTTTCGTTCTGTTAATTTATTAAATAAAAATAATTGACACAAATGTGCTTTTCTTTTCATGTTTTCTCAAAAGGGAAATGAGGATTAAATTGTTTTCACTTCCCTGTCAGTATGAAAAATATTGTTTAATTATATTTTCCCAAGAAGTGTTTTTGTCAAGGCTTTTGCCATTTCCCCGGTTTAATTTACCATGCTGTATCTTCAGAATGGCAGTTAGTTAGAAACATATATTACTAAGAAATATTGTTTTTTTACTCTTATTCTCATTCCCCTGCAACCCAAAAACAAAATGATTGCTTTTTGGCCACTTAGGCCATGAAAACTAATTGACCAATGCTTTGATAATATTAAGTTAGACATGCTTTATTATCTCTGAGGTAAAAATCAAACAAAGAAAATGAAAAAAAAAAAGAAAAAAGTTTTCACCAAAAGTTCTACTTTTCTGTAGAATCGCCCATATATATATATATATATATATATATATATATATATATATATATATATATATATATAGTTTTGTTTATATATACATATATAAACAAAACCAAAATTTGTCTTCCCACAACAGTTCTTTATTTTGCACTAGGCCTTTCAACACATCTCTGGACATGGGCGTATATAACGGTGGGGGGGCTGAGGGGGTTGCAGCCTCCCCGAAATTTTGCTTTAATCAGTAAAAATGTGTTATAAAACCCTTAAAGAGTCCGTCATGCAGAAGCTGCATAACTAAGCACTTTTCTCAGAATATGGCTAGTGTACACTGTATTCCAGAATAATTGGCTTAAAATAACCTATATATATATATATATATATATATATATATATATATAAACATGAATTGTTTTGCTCTTTTATATTTGCAAGGAACAGCTGACTCAATGTAGACAAGAAGCAGGATACAGCGTCCATGGCGCTCCTAGTGGTGGAACCAATGCTGGGGAGGTGGCAATTCAATTTCAACATAATAAAGAGTAAACCCCAAATTCTAATGAACCGATTTAGTTCATTTTTACACACTACACTTCTTTCTCATTAGATGCCCACGACGTATACCGAATTTACAACGACACAACAGACATTTTATATATATATATATACAGGGTGTCCCGTAAATGTCTAATCATATTGTGAGAGGTGATAGAGGACCCTTAGGGGAACAAAAAATGCTCTATGACGATTTTTCGAATTCTCGCTCATAAGGGAGAAAACGTCATTTTATTGTTTTATCCAGACAAACCTGGTTCTAGAAGAATAGTCGTTGTAGCTCCATCCCAAGTGGTACTACTAGAAAGGAAGTGAAACCAATCGAAAGCTGAGTAAATTTACTATAAGACTAGTTGAGAGTAAACGTAAAAATGAATGAATGTAAGTATGTATACCTTACCAAAAGAAAGCAATTCTAAATTTCCTGACATTTTCTTGATATTTCTTTCCAGAGTTACTCCTCAATGGGCAGGATCTGAGATTTCCGGGTTTCAGAAAAACTTACTCATTTAACCACCATTCCATTCAAGTATCACAACCCTGTGTTATTGAAGTATTTGAACAATTTAAGAACAAAAGTTTTAAAAAAAAAACATGGATCTGTGAAAAGAAAATTATATTTTTTTCTTCTGTTTATTCAAAAAGCTTAAGAGAAATATTTATTTTTATAAATGTTTACATAAATATTAAGTAAATATTTACTTAAAACAATAATAAAAATTACTTCCACGAATATAAAAAAAATCCTAAAACAGTAAATGAATAAAATACACATTTATTTTGAATTTATTAATTCAGGTAAATAATACTGGGTCCAGGAGGTGGCCATTAATGAACCCCAATCACACATTAACCTAAAAAATTATTATTTTTACGTAGATCACGCCTTTGAACACATTTTTACAGGTATTTATATTTAGAAAACAAATGCTTTACCTTGAATTGATACTGATGGCTACGCTTGTGAAACTCACTGGGATACTCGTGAGCCCATGCGTGTTTGTTGTGGTAATTAAATATTCCATCCCTCATAAATAAGATGTAGATAGTCCTGTAAAAATGTGTTCAAAGGCGTGATATACGTAAAAATAATAATTTTTTAGGTTAATGTGTGATTCGGGTTCATTAAAGGTCACCTCCTGGACCCAGTATTAGTTACCTGAATTAATAAATTCAAAATAAATGTGTATTTTATTCATTTACTGTTTTAGGTTTTTTTTTTTTATATTCATGGAAGTAATTTTGTTTTAATTGTTTTAAGTAAATATTTACTTAATATTTATGTAAACATTTATAAAAATAAATATTTCTCTTAAGCTTTTTGAATAAACTGAAGAAAAAAATATAATTTTCTTTTCACAGATCCATGTTTTTGTTAAACTTTTATTCTTAAATTGTTTAAATACTTCAATAACACAGGGTTGTGATACTTGAATGGAATGGTGGTTAAATGAGTAAGTTTTTCTGAAACCCAGAAATCTCAGATCCTGCCCATTGAGGAGTAACGCTGGAAAGAAATATCAAGAAAATGTCAGGAAATTTAGAATAGCTTTCTTTTGGTAAGATATACATACTTACATTCATCATTTTTACTTTTACTCCCAACTAGTCTTATAGTAAATTTACTCAGCTTTCGATTGGTTTCACTTCCTTTCTAGTAGTACCACTTGGGACGGAGCTACAACGACTATTCTTCTAAGAACCACGTTTGTCTGGATAAAACAATAAAACGACGTTTTCTCCCTTTAGGGGCGAGAATTCGGAAAATCGTCATAGAACATTTTTTGTTCCCCTAAGGGTCCTCTATCACCTCTCACAATATGACAAGACATTTACGGGACACCCTGTATATATATATATATATATATATATATATATATATATATATATATATATACACATTTTAACGGGGGTCATTTTCTGTGCCTACTAGGTAGGATCGATAAAGATTTGAAGAAAGTTTTCAAAAATTCCGTCATGAGTGCAACCTCAATAGCTACTTTCCTACAAAGGAAAGTGCTAATTACATGGGCTTATATAGGAAATAATTTCGGGGGAGGGGGGCTGGTAAAATTTCGGGGGGATTGGGCTGGTACCCCAATGGGGTGGGAAAATGTCGGGGGGAGGGGGGGCTGGTACCAATTCCGTGGTATGGAATAATAACAACTTAGAACTTGGAATAGTTTTAGGCAACTAAACTGCTATTACACCTAAAATAAACTATTTTTTATGAACAAAGTGATCTTATTTAATTTATTTTTAAGAGTTATATGACACAGTTTTACCATTTAAAACAAAATTTCGGGGGGTGGGGGCTGCAACCCCCCTTATATACGCCCATGTGCTAATAGGATCACTTGTTTACTTATAGGATAGTACATTTTTGAGATGTTTCTAGCGCCACTAGTGCATTTCTTACCTCATCTGCCGATACCTCGAGTCACGGCAGATGACTAGGAGATTTATTAGATCTTGTAGGAGATTTATTAAGCTTTCGAATGGTTACCTTCCACTGATAACGATTTTACAAGTACCATATACCTTTCATTTTTAGCGAAAGGTTGGTTTATTTATTTTGTGCTAAGGCGAATATTGTTTACTTATAGAATGGTACATTTTTGAGATGTTTCTACCGCCACTTTTCTTACCTCATATGCAATGGCGTATAATGCATTATCCTTTCTGCTTGCCACAATTTCACTCATACTTCTACTTAAATCAGACATGATAAGGAATCTCACGATAGAAATTCCAATATATAAATAACGATACCCAATATTTACAGAATAAAACGACAGAACAGTGTTTAAAATAGTTTTACTTAATATTTACTGCTGGCTGCAGCCCCCCACCTGGTAAAAATGTGTCATAAAAACCTTAAAAATAAATGAAATAAGATTACATAGTTTAGAAAAAATAATTTTTTTGGGGTTTAATAGTGTTTTAGTTGGCTGACTATTCCAAGTCCTAGATCGTTAGTATTCCATACCCCCCAAATGTTCCTAGCCCCCCACCCCCAAAATTATCTATAATATATATATACACACACACACACACACACAGCTATACCCATTTGGAAGGTAAATATAAATTGGGTAGGTATTTGCCCACAGAGAAGGTAAATACCAAAAAGTGGGTATGTTCAGGTTTTGTGCTTGATACAACTTCTTTGGTGCAAACAAGGACTGAAACCCACCCATTTGATCATAAAAACTAAATAAACATTACTGAGTAATATTTAAAAGAATGTTAAAATTCGGTCCTGGTATGGAGAAGGTTAATTAATTTTAAAAATGTTTTAATAAAGCCTATTCAATTATTAAGGACTTATTAAAATTTAAAGTGGGAAAGGTTAGCTCAGTGGTGGAGCACTAGACTAACAAGTTGGAGGACCTGAGTTCAAATCCCGAGCAAGCACTAAAGATTTTTTCTTCTAGTGTCTTCGTTCATGGATTGGATTCGACCTCCCTGGCCGTCCCTAGGCCAACCCAGCCTTTAATTAATTTAATAATGGGTACCTTGGTGCTAATGACTCTAGCAGTCGAAGGAGCAAGGGGAAAATCAGGAGGCCGGAGCGTAGTACTGACCACACTATCTCCCTAGTGTGTCGTATGGTCATGAATCAGATACCTCAAGAGTATCTGCCCCTCAGGGCCCTCGTGGCCTGTTACGGTACTGTTTGTTTTTTTGTTTTTTTAAATTATAGTTAGAAAAAAAGAAACATTTATCAAGTCTCAAAAACAGGTTTTTACTGTTTACTTTAATAGTGACTCTGGAATATGGCTACATGACACTTTCAAGTCATTCAAGTGATCAATAAATCTCTGACACCCAAGACTTGGATTAGGTTATCGTTATCACTAAATTTAATTTAGACCATCCCATTGCTTTACTTTGTATTTTGAATTTTCCTGTATAAATGTCAACAGACCTAATCTTTTTATTACTCTCACAGGTTATGGGAAATAAGCACTTAAAAAATAAAGTTAAACTTATGATTTTCCAACACATTATTCATGTGGTCACTTTAACTTTGTAAAATTACATACATGAATGTATATGAAAAGAACTGCAGTCAGTAGTTGTTTGGTAAGTTTAGTTTAAAAAAAAAAAAAAAAAAAAAAAAAAAAAAAAAAAAAAAAAATCTAATTCTAATGTAACTAGTTATTGACACGGGGAGTCAATTAGTATTAGTTTTTGGGTTCAATGACTAGTTATTAACACTGTCAGTTCCTAATAATAAAATTTTTTGTGTGTACAACAGGTGCTAATATGCCTAAGAAGCCCAGTTATAATCAGAAGGATTTTGAGGATGCCTTGAAAGCTATAAAGGATGGCTCTTCCATTAAATCAGTATCTAAAAGATTTGGAGTTCCGCGGGCAATCTGCACTTCAGATTAAGCGATAAATTTGTAAAATCATTGTTTGGACCATGGTCAATTCTTTCAGATGAAGAAGAACTAACTCTTGTTGCTTGGATAGAAAAATGCGTGAAAAAGGAATTTCTGAGGAGGAAAAATGACATTTTACAATCCCTAAAAGACTTTATTGAATTTAAAAATATGAGCACTCCCTTTAAAGGTAATTGTCCTGGTGATGGCTGGTAGTCTTTCTTACAAAGGCATCCCTCTATAAACAGAGGATTTCAGAAGCTGTTACTGTGGCCAGTGCATGTGTTTCTGCATGTGGTTAGAGAATGTCATTTCTAAACCAAATGAAGATACCATAGGACATGAGAAGGTACTGAAAGTAATACTACACCTGAAAAAATAGATCCAGCTATGCCTACCACATATTTTGCATTAAAAATAACACCTCCTGGATATCCATCTCCAACTACCGCTATACTGGCCAGAATCTCCAAAAAGAAAATTTAAATCATTCATTTGTCACATCACATGTCATTTGCCACAATTAAAGGTGTATATAAGAAATAATTTCGGGTGGGGGGCTGGGAAAATTTCGGGGGGGGGGGGGGGGGGCTGAGACCATTTCCAAGGAAAAGGAATACTAACAATCTAGAACTTGAAATAGTTTAAGCCAACTAAAACCCCAAAATAAAATATTTTTATAAACTAAGTGATCTTATTTAATTTATTTTTAAGGGGTTTATGACACATTGTACCGATCAAATCAAAATTTTGAGGGGGGAGGGGGCTGAGCCCCCCCCCTTATATGCACCCATAAAAACAGAAAAGTTACAGAAAAAAAGGAAGCAAAAAGGTTGGAACGGGAGAAACAACAAAACTAAAATTCCTAAAAGGAGAATTGAACAAACCATAAAAGAGCAAAAAATGTTTCAAATGGGGGCAGTATTTATTTCGATTGTTCATTATGTTTAAAAGGATATGAACATATCCCTGAAATTGGCGAGTCTGGTGAATTTGTTTGTCCTGAGTGTTACATCTTGGAGTCTGATGAAGATATAAATGAAGATTAGGAAATGTAAATGAATTATTTTATTTTGTGTTACATATAAACTACCAGCATTTTTTATCTATATTTTTTTTTTTTTTAATTTTCTTGTATTCATAATGTTAAATATATAAGTTGAATGTTTTTAATTGCTTTTTATATTACATTAAAGTTTATTAGATATATGTCTGTGATGTTTTTTTCTTACTATGGCCTTTTTAACTTTAAAAAAATATGAAGGTTAAGGGAACAGGAGGTGTCAATAACCCATCCACAGGGTGTCAATAACTAGTTTTTGCACTTTTTACCATAAATCCACTTGAGTCTTTCTAAGGATAAATAAAGAGGAGCTATAGGATGTTTTAATTTGATCCCTTCGTAAAAAGTTTTTTTTTTTTAATTTCACCACAGAAATGTAGTCTTAAGGATGACCATAACTGTCCGGTTTACCCCTATAAGCCTTAACATGTACTAATGTTTGAGTCTAATAATATTAATGCATGTTTCTATTTTGTTGTAAGCACCTGGTGATGGCACATATGTGTTGAAGGGCCTAGTGCAAAATAAAGAAATTTTGTGAAAGAATAATTTTGTTTTACCTGGAATAAGGTAACCCCACTACCGGAAACACGTCAAATACTCACAAATATAAATATATATATATATATATATATATATATATATATATATATATATACATACATTCACCCCTGTTCTCGGTCACCTGCTCTTTTACTCGTGGTCAATGCCAGCAAACAATAAGTCATATGAATAAAGAAAGGTCCAACTCACAGTAACTGCGTTTTCTTAGCTTTTTTTTAAGTAAACCTTATTCCCCTCGTGATTTGAAAACCTCATAATAGAAAGTTCTAATATTTTGATCCCAAACTTCTATTTCTTCTGGAAAACCAAGAGTAGTTTTCGATGATGCATGTTAATTTTTTTATTTATTTTTTTTGGTAGCTCACAAGATCCTGACTTTGAAAAATGATTCAGGCTGAAGGCTAGAGGTTATAGGTATTGAAATTTAAGGGAGGCTTATTGATATGATGGGGGGGGGCGAGGTTAGCTCAGTGGTAGAACACTCGACTAATGAACTGGAGGACCAGAATTCAAAACCCGAGCACACACTAAATATTCTTATCTTCTAGTTCGAGGGTTGGATTTGGGATCCCAGCCTTTAAATCAATTAATTAATGAGTCCCTGCAAAGGGAAAAATCAGGCGGCCAGAGCATAGTACTGAGCAAACTATCTCCCTAGTGTGCCGTATAGTCAAGAATCAGATACTTCTACAGTATCTGCCCCTCTGGACCCTTATAGCCTGTTACAGGACTAATTTGTTTTTATCATATGATGAAAATCCTTATTTCTGTACTTGCAAATGGTCTCGAGACATTTTCTACTATTTCAAGTGCTGTGCCTGTTTTAAAATTATTGAATTATTCTTACTTATGTACTTACTTACGATATATAAAAAAAAATGGTTGGAGCTTCCTGCCACTCGCGAAGGCCGGCGATCGTATTTAAAAGCCCAAAGGCTTTAATCCAAAATGTTTCTGAAAAGTTGTTTCTGCGGGAAATGAAATGGCTTGACGACAGTGGCACGCTCTAGCAGCCCCTAAAGTAACTAAAGCGCTAAAAAAAGCCATCGAAGTTAATATGTCTTTCCAAATGACAAAAATTGGTACGTTTTTAATTAAATAGATCAGACAATCAGACCTCAACTCAAAGAAGAGTAAAATCGTATTCATAAATAATATTTCTCCTTCAATGAAACTAAATTTTCGAATCTTCGCGCACTATTTTTTCCGAAGGGCCAATCCAGTCTAAATTGACGCCTGAATCTAATTTGTAGGAGATTTATTAAGCTTTCGAATGGTTACCTTCCACTGATAACGATTTTACAAGTACCAATCTCTTCATTTTTAGCGAAAGGTTGGTTTATTTATTTTGTGCTAAGGCGAATATTGTTTACTCATAGAATGGTACATTTTTGAGATGTTTCTACCGCCACTTTTCTTACCTCATATGCAATGGCGTATAATGCATTTTTCTTTCAGCTTGCTTCAGTTTCACTCACACTTCTACTTAAATCAGAAATAATAAGGAATCACGCGATAGAAATTCCGATATATAAATAACGAGACCAAATATTTACAGAATAAAACGACACAACAAGGTTTCAATTCAGATATATCCAAAAAGAGATTTCAAGAAAATTGGCAGTGGTGCCAACTGTTGACATAGTTGCAAACAAAAACCGGAGTTTAGGGATTTTCTCTAAATTAAACGTTTCAAGACTTTCTCTTATATGCCACGAAACGAGAATATTACAAATACTTAGAGTACATCATTGAAAAATTATTTAAAATTTACCAATAAGCACTAGGATATATAGAAAATAATTTCGGGGAGGGGAGGGCTGGGAGAACCAAGACATTTGGGGTGTGTGAACACCTAGTAGACCAGGGTAAATGTAGAAGACATTTTTCGTTGTTATAGGCTTTTTTTTACATGAAATGTTCTCACCAAACCAAAATGTCGGGGGAGGGCTGCAGTCCTCTTATATACGCCCATGCCAATAAGATTAATTATTTAATTGTGACATGCAAATTTATATATTTGATTCAATTTTTAATCAAAATTATAGCAGTTTTTAAAAAACTTACATAATTCTCAAAGAAAATATCAAATTGTAACATAAAATATTTACAATTCATTAAAACCTAATAATTTGATCTTTATTGAAATAATGATTCTTTTATTTAATGATTTGATGAGTGCAAGAAATGTATTTTACTTTTACTTAATATTTAATAAACTAGCCCCCCCTAATAATAATTAAAAAATGTTTTTGCAATTTCTTCAGGAATTCAGAAAGAATGAAATAGAACTAAAATGTGTATGAAATTCCTGGAATTAGTTTTTGTTTTTTTTATTTTTTTAAGTCCTTTACTTTTTCCTAGCAAGTATGACATTGTACACCATGGGCGTATATAAGGAGAGGGGGCTGCAGCCCCACTCAAGATATTTTGATTTAATCGGCAAAAATGTGTCATAAAACCCTTAAAAATAAATTAAACAACATCAATTTTTTCAGAAAAAATAATTTGTTTTGAGTGTAATAGCATTTTAGTTGGCTAACTATTTCAAGTTCTAGATTGTCAGTATACCATACCCCCCAAATGTTTCCAGCTCCCCGAAATTATTTCCTATATACGCCCATGTTACACAAACTTAAATAAACTTCAATGAAATGTATTAGACAAACATGTACGAAATAAGATGTTTTGGCAAAATTCAGACTTAAAATTGGATATAGTTGATGTTAATTTTTTTTCAAATTATTTATAAATAACAGATCATTAGCATGGATTAACAACAGACCTACACCCTGTTCTAACCGGATATAGCTGATGCCATTTCTTTTTTTATCTAAAGATAAGCTTCCAACCCCAGTGGCAATTCACAACCCCAGGCACAGAGAAGACACACCCAAACATTTATGGTCATCAGCCCTCCGGATGTTATTTAATTTATCAAGCCCCTCAACCTACCGGGAGAAAACCAGCTTAAAACACAGACTAGATGAAACCATCAGCAGGTCCTGATGTTTCTCGACTCACCAGTAATGAAAACATTGGAAGATTAAATTTCTGTGAGTCTATATATATATTTGTCTGCTAAAATAAAGAAAATGTAATAGAATGTGAGTTTAGTGAGGGGGGGGGGTTAGTAACAAGTCGAGAAAACGCCATATAAGAATAATTTTTAATGTCCACTGACAAATAGGTCTTTTGACTTTATAGAGCAGTCTAATATGCGCATTAGAGCCTAATATTCTGCTTTTTGATTGTACAGACATAAATCAGGATAGAAAAATCCTCAATAACAAATTTCTCTTTACCAAATGAACATAGACCAAAATTGATAAGGTGTAGATTTGATAGGGTGAAAATTGAAATCTGAACAAATATGCATAAAATCAATCCAACTATGCCAACACATTTGAAACTTCAAGCACTGTTTTTTTTATTTACTTATTACTGGACCACAACATAGGCGATAAGCACAAGCAGTGTTTTTTTTATCTCAGTTGCTAGAACCTATTTTGTAGATTTATTAAGCATTTGAACGTATCGTTCACCTTGCCAAGATTCCACAGCCATTTTCAATATATTTTAAGAAAGTATATGAATATCCAAGGCCAATCAGACATGTGGACAAAATATATTTTTTTTTTTATAGCGATATTCTGTTTTCCAAACGCAATCAGATTTTATATAGTATCTCAGTTTGGATTAATCCGAAACGTGTGACAAAATTTCCACCTCACTAATGAGGATATCTATCATTTGAATGTATACTCCAACAGGCATAAATCATGATAATACAGAAAAATTGAAGGCACTGGACTTCACTGAATTTGTCATTTGATGATACATTAATGAAATGACATTGTCCAAAATACTACACCATTTCTCATTCCAATATTTTTGTATAGTGTAGGAGAACTGGAGCTAAGTCTGAAGCAAGGTACGCAATGCTGAGACATCTTGTGCACAGCATAAAGCTCTTATGACTCCCTATTTATAAGTACGAATAAAATAAAATAAATAGATCACTGAGGCCGTAAGCCCATCGATGATTCAAAAAACAAAAAACATCACATAAACTTTAAAAAATAGCCTATTATAGGTTAGTAGATTGCTCTCATCGAATGTGGTCAGCTACCACTCAAATTGGTCTCTAATACAATATTTGTATTATTGTACTGCGCTGTCATCATGAAAAACCTGTTTTTTTTTGTTTTTTTTTTTGTTTTTTTTAAATAAATGTTTATTTAAAATCTGTACAATTTATATAGTACAATAATTAATTGTGATCGTCTTGCGTACATTCAGTGAATAGTATATGGAAGGAACCAATCATTATTGGCACCTCCTAATATATGCTAACATTTATATTTTCACTGTTTTAAACCGCTGCTAGGGTAGCTGGTCACGGGGCCAAAGTCTCTTAAGCCTCCTGGGAAGGTCTTTAGGGTGGGTCCGAGTGGATAGGGATTGACCTCTAGGATTTGGGTAGGATGACAATTTGGAATGGAACGTTAGGAATCTGGATGTTGCGAGGTCTTTTACGAAGGGGATATTTAGGTCATTGTGTAGGGTTTTGTTGGAGACATAAAAGGGAGCATTAACTATTCTACAAAGGACTTTGGATTGGAATGCTTGTATTCGTTGTATGTTTGAGTGTTTTGCTGTTCCCCATAAGAAAAACCTGTAAGTAGAGAAATAATCATCCTCCATGGATGCAGTGTTCCCTGGCTACTCTGAAGAGAGTAATTCATTTCCCAACTTAGGCCTAATGAATATATAAACACACAAAATATCTGAGAAAAAAATGAAGATGGTATCAACTCTAATAAAAACAATGCCTAGCTCAATAATAATATAAAGAAGAACTTCAACTTGAGCATGGTGCTAGAAAAGAATAGTCTAAAATTTGGGACAGGTAAAATAAAATATAATTTGAACATTAATATTGCTATCTTTAATATTTACATACATTTAGTAATTGGAACAATTCGTTTAGAGTGCCTTATGGGGAAAAAGAACAGAAAAACAGGACTTTTTACAAGCGGTAAGAATATTACTTTAGTAAGATTCATAATTTCACAATTTACATAGCATGTACACAGAAAAGGGTGATAAAAAAGCTAAAACTTTTCTATAGAAAAATTAAGCTATGTAGACACATTACATATATACATTTAAACAAAGTTTAAAACAAAATAACAATTAAGCATTTCCTTATTTATATTAAAAAAAAAACTATGTTATTTTAAGTAGTTACAGAAAGACATCTCAGTGCAATAAATAAATGTTTATATCAATTTAATTTTAATTAAGTAAAATAAAAATAATTTGATAAATTAAAAATCAATTTACATAAAAGAAATGTAGAAAATAATACTATATGGTACATAATTTCTATACACTAAACACTCATTGAGGCACCCTTTGTGATGGTTTTAAATATGTATACATAAATTTAATATAAAACATTTCTACACTTTATAAAACTATTGGTGATCAATATTTTTGACCTTCTCATTTTTTTGATTACAGATTCATAGAAGAATTTACAGGTCGCTTGTGAATAAAGTTATTTATAATTTTTAACAATATCATTATTTACATCCTTATTTTTAAGAGAAGAAATCACAGATTTTCTGGATAACCCCTACCTCCTCATACTGCTGTTCAGTAAACTACCATTGATGTAGCCAGCTCCGTTTAGATAAGCGGTGTACATGGCATTCTGCTGTGGATCATTAGAGTACTGACCCTGCATCATCTGCATTGGAATTTGGGTAGGCTGATTGATAAAGCCAGTATTGGGTATATAGCCAGTTACACCACCAGGAGACTGTTGGCTTGGTACTCTATACCCATTGAATGTACTACTATACTGTGCCATTAAATTTGAATTAAGTACAGCTGCTGCTACATTTGACCGCCCAGATGTTGTCGATGGAGGCATCTGTGGTATTGGAACTGAACTTCGCCCAGTTCTGCTTGATGATGACATACTATTTTGGTAAAATTTGTGGTATGAAGCTAAATTTGGGGGAGGGGGTGTGGCATGTGATGGTGGTGTTGGAGTGAGATCCACTGGCGGAGGAGGTGTCATGGTTCCACAATGACCTGGAGGTAGAGTTTCCAAGCAATTAGTAAGTTGTTGTAACTTTGCTAAATGCCCTGGAGTGGTTTGGGGGTTCTGAGCATGCACAGCAGTTTGTACATAAAAATTTGGAGTTGAACCAGAACAAGAAGATGAACCGAGCCTCTGAGAAGAACTTTGTTGTGTCATACGGTGTGGTGCAAGAACAGTTGTCATAGGGACACCAGTAATGTAAGCTCCTCCTTGAGACATAATATAATTGCTGTTTTGAGTAATAACACCAGTAACATGAGGATGTGATGGATAATGAGGAGGACCAGGAGACGAAGAAGAAGTTTGATGAACATGAGTAGACTGCTGGGGATGAAGTGAAGGTGTAACTGTATGAGAAGAAGGTGCTGGTGGAGTTGATCTAGTACGCTGGCTTTGTTGGTGTTTGCTTCTACTGCTGCTACTACTGGTACCACTAGAAGGCTTCAACAGCTGGTGATGTGAAGGGGGCTGCTGCTGCTGATAATGAGACATATGAGGTGAAGCAGGCATGTGCATTGCTGTAGGTGAAGAGGTAAGGTGAGAGGGGTGGCTGTGATGGTGGGTGTGTGCAAGAGATTCCCTCTTATGACTAGAAGGTGGCGGCTGGGCTGGTGGCTGAGATTGAGGTTGAGGCAGAGGCTGAACTTGAGGTTGAGGTTGAGGCTGAGGCTGAGGCTGAGGCTGTGGAGGCTGCGAAGGAGCGACATGTTGGGGTTGAGTTTGAGATGGCTGCTGTGCACAATCACTGTAATTAGCTGCAGCTCCAGACGGAGGCCTCTGCTGCTCGGGTACTGAGGGCATGTCATTTGAAGAAATTGATGCAGGAGACTCAATGCTGCCAAGCTGATTATGGTCCATATCACACTGACCAAAGCCATGAAGTGACTGAACAGAATTTGTTGTGGAATCGGGAGTATAGACACCTAAGCTAGGCATATCTGGAGGTTTAACAGAACCAGGATTAGTGTTTGAATCGTCTGATTTAATGCACAGAGATTCTTCTGACTCATGTTTACCGTCTGAAGGTTTGACATCATCATCTAAAATTACTATAGGGGGAGAAAGTCTCTTCTCTCTTTCCCTCCTTTCATTAAAAATAAATTCTTTATTAGGAGAGAGTTTAGTAATTGATTCTTTAACAGGCAACTCTTTATTAGGTGTAGACAACTTTTTATTTTCATGGCTGTCATTAGCCTTTTTCCCTCCAGACTCACTGTCATTTTCAGTTGATTTCTGTTTGTGTTCACTACTGTTATTTTCTTTAGAATTTTGAGATTCCTGAGAAATTCTAACAGAGCTAGAACAATTAGATTCATTCGTTGGTTCAGGGGGCTTAGGGCTAGGAGGTTTTTGCGGGAAAGCTGGCTCCAAAACAGGAGGCAATTCTTCCAGTCCTTTTTCTTCTTTATCCTTTGTAGTAGGGCATCTTTCTTTATCACTTGATGTCCTTTCCTAAACAAAAATATAAAATAATTAAAAACAATAATGACAAAAACTGACTGAGAGAGTTAAGCATAACAAAAATACCATTCTAAGGGGTTAGGTCCACCAGTAAATATACTGTTGTCATACCTGTTGGTGAAGACTGTTGTCGTCACTGGCATCGGAGTGAGTACTGTGGGCGAGCGATTTTGACGTAAGTACATCATTATCAAGCTACTGTTAAACTGTTAAGTTGGTACTAACTTAACAGTGGCTTGATAATGACGTACTTACATCGAAAGCGCTTGCCCATAGTACTCGCACCGATGCCAGTGATGATGGGCTTCACCAACAGGTATTACAAATATACCATTGTTTAATCAGATTATCACAAACCTAATTAAAAGTAAAAATTAATTTCTCTGAAGTATGTGATCAAAAAGGCAAGTAACCTACAAATTTCTATCCTGCAACCAATAAAAAATGCATTTTTATACTATATTTTATTTATTTGAACACCCTAAAGAACAGAGTAATGTTCACTCTATATGGTATTCGAGACAGGTGAGTTCAAAATTGTATTGCTCTGCAAGTAACCTAGACTGCAGATATTGATTGGACCTTGACAGCCAGCTCCTGAGAACTTATCACAGTTTTTCTGGGTTCTTTGTTTTTATTTTCAACCTGAGAGTTTTGGAAGCCTTTTACGCTCTACGGTTTTTGGTGGAAACAAGTTCCTCATGATTTTTAATGACATAACACACTGTTGACAAAATCACATATGCATATTCCGATATGTTTCTGATGATTCCTGAGTAAAACGATTTTTTCACGGTACACAGATCACTTGCCTTCAGCATGATAATTGTTGATTGACTGAAGCAAACTTATGGAAAAAGTAAACAATACTAGTAATATAGTAAAAAAACGGCTAGGTCTGGGAATGAAGCCCCATTACGTTTGTTGGCCAACTGAGTCTTAATCAGACTCTAGGTTTTGCTCTAGTACTAGAAAATTGAAAAGAATAGAGAAATGGCAAGATATTGTGGGTAAAATATAGAGGTTGGGACTGATGTATTATACAAGCCTTTTTCTCTCACAGAACTGTGGTTGTAAGTTGAAGTTCTCAGTTGAATAGAAGTTTTCTTTGAAGAAAGAAGTTAATTCTGTGCAGCCTTCTTTTGTCAATTGAATTGTGATAGAAGGGTCTATATTGTACCAATATATATGTATTATAAAGTATTTAAGTGTATACGGAACGTGTCTCAAAAATGTCTTAATGATAGAAACAAATCCGATTACTTGTGAGATGATCTCACTTTAATAGCGAAGAGACAAAATTTTACTCCTTTTGTTAGAAAATCTTATGATTGTAAGCTTAATAACAAAATAGACCAGAACAGGACATGGGCCCTGGAAATCTGTTGTGCCAAAGATGTAACACAGGGAGCATTTCCATCAAGGCATTGCGGAAATGGAAAGGGGCTACCAGTGTAAATGGAGTACGAATATATGTTGGCAGACTACTATTGGACACTGAAGAGAAATGTTCCTCAGGCGAAGTACAGCCAAAAATCTACACAAAGACATAGTTTAGACCAGTAAATGTGATTTTAACAAGATATCATAATGTGTATGACTATTATGTATAGATACAAAAAATGTTTTTCGTGTGATTACTCTATTCTGGGTAACTTAAAAGTTCTGTAAAATGATTTGAAATCAGCATAAAAAAGGCGCTTAGAATTGCTTGCCTTTTAACAGACAAAAGTATAAATTTTGTTGACCAGTGGAATACAACTAAATGATTGAACATAGTAAATTAGCCTAAATGTCAAAAATAGTATTTGGTCTAGAATAATCTTATTATAATTTATCTTGCAATGCTGAATGGAATGCCTTCTTAGTTAAAACCTAATGCTCAGTTTTCTCAGATGTTTCATGATTTTAATACATTTTTTTACTTTACCTAGATCGCATAGTGGACTAAAAAAACTAACGATGGAATTATGACTCACTACTAAATATTTTAAAATTTAATGAGGATTTCGAAAAAAGTAATGTAATGTTGAAAATTAATGTGCACAAGCAGAGAAATTTATGGGTTTTCTACAAAAAGCACGTTTTTGTTTTCAAATCAATCTTTAGAATGTCATAAGTCTGGAACCAAGACAGATAGAAACTTGTGGTTGGCAGAATTTAACTACATTTTTTGTCTAGTTTTACCCTCTTGAGTATTGTGATTCACCCTGTATCCATATAAAAAAATCAAAAATATACATCTTTGGACTATTGGTATATTCAGACCCTATTTTTTTTAGAAT
This sequence comes from Gonocerus acuteangulatus, assembly GCA_946811695.1. Taxonomy (NCBI): domain Eukaryota; kingdom Metazoa; phylum Arthropoda; class Insecta; order Hemiptera; family Coreidae; genus Gonocerus; species Gonocerus acuteangulatus. The sequence goes on from OX328123.1 coordinate 96,097,987, forward strand.
CATGACAACAAACTAACATAAGCACCTAAGTCTCACTCTAAGAACATAAAATATCTTTCTCGTTGTCATAATTTATAAGGTTATAATTAATATTTTAATATAACAAAAAGGAAACTGATTTACTAACTTTTAATGGAGAGGCAGGCACACAATCATGTTCCAAGGGACTACTTTCATCTTTCGTGCTCTTTTCGTCATCTTTTAGAACTGATTTCGTCTCAGGAGTTGTAGGTTCAATTACTTCAACATCTGAATCTCCAGAGCTGTATTCTCGTTTTGTATGACTTTTATCAATGAGATCAACTTCTTTTGATAACTGAGGAGGTTTTTCATCATCATGAGATTCTGAAGATTTCTGGCTTAAATCCTTCTTCTAAGAACAAAAGAAAAAAACATTTTGTAGATTATTTTTTAATTTCCAGTATTATACTTTGTCAAGAACAATTGATTAATAGGTGGTAGGGAGGTTTAGCAGTCGACCCTTAATTGAAATTAATTTCAAGATATGCCATCTAGAAAATGTTAGTAATATACAAAATCATATACGAATTTTTGGGCTCCCCAATTTTTCAACTCTTTTGTGAACACCTCTACTCTTTCTTAGGTTCTAGTTGACCCTTATCATTTCAGAAATCGCAACATTCGATTATTTAGGCGTGAATTGTATGTATTAAACATATGAGTGAGGAAGGAAAATATCATAACTACTCTTCAGTGCTTTAAACCTGGGAAAAAATTGAAGGCAAAACATTAAGTGTTAGTTCATGAGAAGCAGAATTCCATCCTTTTATTTTCTCTTATTTGTTCAGTACCCTGTTTATAAACCTGTAAAAGATTCTTGACAAACTTTTCATTTAAGCATATTGGTTGTGCATTAAAGTATTGACATTTTTACGATTGTTCAATATTGTTATTTTATTTTACTATGCCAGTTAAGATTTCATTTTAAAACTATCTCAGGGGACTACAAAGGCAGAGAACAATACTCTAAGAGCGACAAATATAAGCTACTTATCATGAACACATTCCTCCAGCGTTGAGGCATATGTGTCCGAGAGGTGTTCTGTGGGCCCAGCATCGTGGCTTATGCATCAGCAGATAGCATGCCTTTCTTTCTATACTCACTACTCTGAGCCTTGTCCTATACCCTTCGTATTTGGTTTGGGGCCTCATTACGTTATTCTCACTTAGGTTTGTGGGCCTGGTATCGTATGATAATAACTCACCAGAAAAAAAAGTGCCCGCTGTCGTGGCATATTTGACACTTAACTAAATTGTAATTAATCCACTAAAAGCACATCATTTCAAAAGTTTCTTCACTTATTTTTATTATTTTTATATATATATATATATATATATATATATATATATATATATATATATATTTGCCGAAATAACTATGCAAAAGGAAGACTTGGGCAAGAATGATTTTTTTTTTTTTTTTTAAGCCATCAGTCCTGAAAGTGTTAAAAGAGATCAATGCAGGTATAAGAGCAGTTTGGTAGTAGCCAGTAGGCGTAGTAATTCCCCATTACCGAGTAATGCCAGACTAAATGTAGAGCAGAAGTGATCTATACATATATTCTACAACAAGGTATTTACCTGTTCCTTCAACAGATACCTTTCCACCAAAATATATAGATCCAAAATATTAGAGATCTTTACCACAGAAATAGTAGTCATTGGCAGTGATATACAAGTGAAATGACTCAATCCATTGAAGCGGATTTGAGTATTTAAAATGTTAACAGTGTACATTATCTACCTGCATTAAGGAAGTTCATTTTTTTTTAAATCTATTGTATGAAGCTGTAATTAAATGTTCTTAATGGATAAATTAAGACATACTTGTAAGGGAGGTGGAGGAGAAGTTCGTTCAATTTTCAGCTCCTCTACTTCTTCTTTGCAGTCCACTAATTCATCATCCTTAGATTCAACTGGTTCAATAACTTCCACGTCAGAATCATCAGAGAGTTCATCCTCCTTATTGACACTTGGCGATGGCTGGGAGACTTCCTTTGATAGTTCTGGGGGCTTTTCATCATCTTGGCACTCAGAACTTTTCTTTTCCTTAGAAAGTCTATTTGGAGGCCTTCCCTGCAATTTATAAAATAAAATAAAAACTAAATAACACAACTGAACAAATTTATAGATTCCCTACTGTCCCTACACTTGAATGCTTATGCCTGATGTCTGTGCACTGGAATACAAACACACACACACACATTAATTTATTAGTTTCCAGGGCAATATAAACTATATATATATATTTGAGGATATAATAATGTGTACCATTCTTAATATTGCATATTTAAAATGGTATATATATTATTAAAATTACTTTTAAAACTTGCCCTCAATTCCCAATGAATGTTCAAACTAGACTGTCGAAAATCAAGTGTTCCAGCTGCAGGTGCCTCAGTAGAAACATTTATTTTCTTAGTAGAAACACAAGTGCCTGCCTCTAAAACGATACATATACTGTGTTTCCACCAAGTTTTGGAAACGGAATTCCCTGACCTCCCAGATAGTGATAATTGATAGTAATCGAGGAATTAGGTTTTAGGGTATACATTACAACTAACCCAGTATTTTTCAGTTTGTTTAATATTACTAACTGTTGTAGAAAACGTGTAGGTAAGATTTTACAAGATAGATAATATCACACTAGTATTCCTAAAGTGATACAAAAAATAAAAGTAAAATAAAAAAAAAAAAAAAAATTGAAAATGTGTCACTCTTGCCTATGTAAAGTGATAACATCAAGACAGGAACAGTGACACAAGTGCCCTCTGGCGTGCAAGCTCTAAAGCTAGGTTCATACAGTTTCGGTGGTTGATAAAGAGATATTTTTGAGTTCTGTGCGATATGTGTCTTTGCTGTGTGGTTAGTAAGAAAACAGAACATTAGAAGAAGAAGAAAACGTGTTTCGCTCTTTGTCTATTTTTTTTTTTTAGGAAATAAACAATTGAAAACTTTTTCTATTTATTTAGTTAAAGAAAACAAACAATTGAAAATGTGTGAAACAACAAGAACAGCTTTTAGGGATTTCTTGCTTCTAAAAACTTCTTACTTCTTTTTTAGATTCATTGTTCACACAACCGTTCCAGCCTCCCATATGTTGTGTTACAGAGATTCCAAATAAGACAATATGAGAAAGAGAAGAAGAATCCGATAGACTATATACATAAAATGCAAAAAAAAAAAAAACTTCCCTTTTTCTGTTCCTGCCTTTGAATGAAAATTTGAATTTCCCCGACATTTTTTCAAAATTAAATTCCCAGTTGGTGGGAAATAAACTTTCACTTCCATTCAATGAAACATCACGAAAAACATGTTTGGCGAGTTAGGAAGGGAAGGTTTTCTAGGAACCCTCCAGCTAGTTCCAAGATGCATCACTCATTCCTCTAAGAGACAGCCTGATTAGAGAGAGCAACTGATAAGAGAACGCTAGATAAGGGAAAGTCTAGTGTGTGTGTGTGTGTGTGTGCGCGCGCAAATATACATACATACATACATATATATATATATATATATATATATATATATATATATATATATATATAAACAAATATTAAACATTTAATTTCATGTTGTATTGTATTGTACAAATGAATTAAAAACACTTTAATTTTATTTCAACAAATGACACAGATACTTGAGGTTAAAATCATGAGTCTATTATAAGATTTCATAATCAAATCAAGGGTTATCTCTCAAAAGAAGAGGGAATAAATCTCCAAAAACTGATCCAATGAAAAGATAAGAATTTGAAAAGCTGGTAATTTCAAGTAAACTTACTCTTCGAGGTTTAACTCCCCATTTCCTGGCGGCCTTCTTTTCTTTAGGTGTATAACCTTTCCGTGATACACCTTTCACCCAACCTCTCTTCTTCTTTATTCCGACATTGCTTCCAATGCTATCATTGTTAGAAGTAATGCCATCATTTAAAGTTATGTCTCCTGCTGAATCTAAAATATTTTCTTTAGAATCCTCATTCTCAGCCTCTGTTGTAACAGATTTCTCATGATCGTCATCTACCATCATTTTTTCTGTTTGTTTTTCTTCTGATATGACCTTACGGTCTTGCTTAACATGTTTGGCTGACTGCCGTCCAAGAGATTTTTTTGGTGAATTCTTTGGTGTGTCTTGTTCAGAACTGAGTACATCATTCTTGGCACTAAAAATTAAAAAAATAAAAATCTCAATTATATGAACTAACTGAACTTTACCAGTTTATTAGCATAATTTCATATTTATAAATGATTTATTAAAACTATTTTCACGGAAAATGTGTGAAGTATTTCTCGTTGCCTGGAATAAGTGTACTGATTACAACCAAAAATTCATTTTTTTTTAAGAGATTTAAAGATTTTTGTTTCTATAGAAATATATAAAAACACGATGCAGAGGCTTATTATTTCATTGAATAATAACTTTTTAATAAATACTTTTATGAAAATAAACAATCATCAACAAACAAAAATCTGGCAATGATAACCTCAAGTTTTTTTACCTAAATCATTAATAAAACAAAACAAACAAAAACCTTCACATTGCATAAAAACCATCTTATTTCATCTTCTTGTGCAAATTGAAGTTTTTGTTGCTGTAGGAAAGCGTACCAATATATTTCCGATTTTATTACTTTGTTTTACTAAAAAACTCATTTTACTGTTAAATGCAATTTAACAAACAAAAAAGAACCAAATAAAAAGTGAGGTAAACTAAGCGAAAAACCTGCTCAAAAGAACAAAAATAAAACTTTCAAAGTTTTAATTACTTATTCTTCGTTTGAACCCATTGAAAATTGCTTTAGAGCCTTTTTTGTAGAGAATTTATAAGCTTCCAAATTGCCACCTTCAACTTAACACGATTTTATAACCAATTTCAACAAATTAATTCGAAAATGTAAAAATTACGATTTTGATAAAAATCAGACCATTTTTGAGCGTACGAGAGAGCGAAAAACAAACAAAGAAATAAATATAAATCTATATATATATATAAAAACCACGTGTCTATCTGTTTGTTCCTTATACAAATCTACACCGCTTGACTGATATTAACCAAACTTCGCACATAGGTACGTCTTGATCCGGGAAATCTCGTAGGCTAGCTCAAAATCTTCTAGGATTCACATTTTGGAAGTTACGAGGTCGAAACTGTCAAATACAGAAGACTTTATAGTCAGAAATTGGCATTTTTGTTCCAGTGTTGCCCCTTCTTCTAAGAAGAAGGGCAATACAAAACTTTTTTTTTTGCGAAAAGTTTTTCTTTTGCAAAATAACTTTTTAGTTTTAACCTTTGTTTGTTTATCTAAATAATAGGTTTACATTCTCAGAGTTTTGACAAGACCAATTTTTAAGATAAATTTTCTTAATATCAGATCAATTTTCTTCATATCAAATCAATTTTAATTTGATTGCCTAGAGCAACACTGGGCTCTAACCAGAATATGGAGTAATATCATAAAAATGTTCTGTGTTTATCTAATCATAATTTGGACTAATATCGTATAATTAAGTATTCATGTTTCTATTCAGAAGTTTAATAATTTCAATACTTTTGTTGAGAGGTAGTTTTTTATCTCTTTAGTAAAGAAGGAAGATTGCAATGTCGGTTATAATAAAGTGATGTGGTTTGTACTGGTATTTGATTAAGAGGGTTGTAGTATGTGGAAAAACGCTTAACTTAGTTTTTGAAACTGATGAAGTGTGTAAATGCATGGTGTCTACTACTTTCGTCAAAGCCAATTTTGTGACTTTTTCGTGACATTTTCTTGACTTGAAATGAAAATTTCGTGCCCATTAAAAGAAAATAATAAAACTTAAAAAGAGAAAGCCATAAGTTTTAGCTTAAAATTATTTGTAAATTAAACGGATTGCCGTGACACCTATAAACTCACAATTTTACAAACATTTAAAACAATTGATAAAACTGTATAAAATGTACATAAAAAATCTCGTTTTTAGATTCGGGACTTTACTCTTCGATTGCGGGCGATACGGCATGTCGCAACTCTAACCCCTTTATAGAATAGCCTTTAATGCCTTAAATAAAGTATCGAATAAGAATTGATTGTCAGGAATTATTAGAAGAAAAAATTATTATTTTTTTTAATTATGTTTGCGTCTAGTGTTAAATGTTAAACTGTTTTAAGTTTTTCTGTTCTTTGTTAGCACTTTCCTCTGAAGAAAAGTAGCTATTTTAAATAGTTTAACGTGCAGCTTTACTTGCTGTAATTTAATTTTTTCGACCAAACAGATTTTTCGTTGTTTTGTTTTTGGGGGGCGGTAACTGGGTAGAGGGGGTGGAAGATATGGAATATGTGGAAGAAAACATATACTTATAATGATTCTTATATAGCCGTTATGCAAGAATGCCTATTCACAATTGTGTTTTAGTTTTTTGCGTTTTTCTCCGAAAAGAAGCAAAAACGGAAAAAAAAGTCCGTCACGCAGGAGCTGCATAACTAAGCACTTTCCTCAGAATTTGGGTAGTGTAGACTGCATTCCAGAACAATTTGCTTAAATACAACAATTTGCTACATAAATAAAATAAAATCATGAATAGTTCTCTTTTAAATTTGTAATGAGTAACTGATCAATTATTAATTTGCTTCCAGAGTTATGTTTACACATGGTACCTACTACACTACCTAATAAATACAAAAAACCGCATATTATCGTATTTTGATCTTACGCAGGAACAGGATACAGTCCCTCTAGATACAAAGCGCTCCTTGCGGCGGCTTTGTGAACCTACATCTGGCGGGCCTTACTATTGAAATATATTACAAAGTAAACCCCCGCTTTCCGATTGACCGATTCAACTCATTTATACAACACTTCTTTCTCATGAGTTACCCACGACGAATACCGCGTTTCGTTTCAATACAGCAGAAATTACGACCGGTATGAGTATATTAGGAATTTGGGTCCGGAGTAAACCCCCCCTTCTAATGAACCGATTTAGTTTATTTTTACAACACTTATTTACCTGTAGATTACCACTACGAATACCGAGTTTCGTCGAAATATACCAAAAATCACGGCTGGTAGTGGCGAATTGGTATTGTGGGTCCGGAGTAAACCCCCCCCCTCCTAATGAACTGATTTAGTTTATTTTTACAACACATATTTACCTGTGGATTACCACAACGAATACCGAGTTTCGTCGAAATATACCAAAAATCACGGCTGGTAGTGGCGAATTGGTATTGTGGGTCGGGAGTAAACCCCCCCTTCTAATGAACCGATTTAGTTTATTTTTACAACACATATTTACCTGTGGATTACCACTACGATTACCGAGTTTTGTCGAAATATACCAAAAATTACGGCTGGTAGTGGCGAATTGGTATTGTGGGTCGGGGGGTAAACCCCCCCCCTCCTAATGAACCGATTTAGTTCATTTTTATATCTCACTTTTCTCTCTATATTACCACTACGAATACCAAGTTTCGTTGAAATATAAGAAATATTACGGCTGACATGGTCAAATTAGTGTTTTGGGTTCGGGGTAAACCCCCCCTTCCGGTGGACCAACTTTGGTGGTAAACGAACTCGTTCAATCGTTTGCTAATTGAATGCTATATACCAAGTTTCGTGACGAAAAAACAAAAACTCTGGCCGCTATCGTGTTAACAGACACACATATATATATATATATATACATATATATATATGTTAACATACAAATGCAAGTGATATGCTGATTGTTGCATGAGACTTGCAGACAAAAATAAACTCCCTTCTTGCAGGGTTACTGGTAAGGAGGAAACAAATAAAAAAAACAAATATATATATATATATATATATATATATATATATATATATATATATATATAAAGATTTGAAGAAATTTTTCAAAAATTCCGTCATGAGTTCAACCTCAATAGCTACTTTCCTTCGGAGGAAAGTGCTAAAATGTCAAAGGACTTTTTTTCTTTCTTTTTTCATCCTGCATTAAATCCCGAAGTTTTCTCGTCTATTTTGGGGACACCCTGTATACATAAATACATAAACAGAGTGACCCCAAAATAAACGGCAAAACTTCGGAAATCGATGCAGGATGAAAAAAGAAAGAAAAAAAAGTCCTTTGGCATTACCCTCGTTTTTGCTTCGTTCCCAAGAAAAACGCAAAAAAACAACACCATTGAGAAAAGGCATTCTTGCATAATGCCTATATAAAAATCATTAAAAGTATATGTTTTATCTTCTAACCCATCTACCCTCCCGCCTCTCCCCCCCCAAAAAAAAAACAACAAAAAATCTTGTTGGTCAACAAAATTAAATGATGGAATGTAAAGCTGCAAGTTCAACATAATTAAAAAAAATAGCTACTTTTCTTCAAAGGAAAGTCATTAAACACAAAACAAAAAAACTTTCAATTCTTAAAACAATTGAACATTTGACACTGGACGCATACATAAATATAAAATAATAATTTATTCTTCTAATAATTCCTAACAATCCATTTTACAAACTGTTCAAAGGTTTTGCCCATCACATCGCACATTGACAGACTGGTTGGCATTTGTGCATTGCTCTGCTTGAATCTGTTCCCAGGCCCATCTGATGCGAAGGATGAGGTGCTCCCTTGTGCCAATGGGCTCCCTGTAGACCAAATCTTTAATGTGGATTTCTTCGCATGGGGGAAGAAATCCAACAGCGTGAGGTCGGAAGAACGAGCCGGCCCACCAGGTCCTATCCAACGCCATGGATGGTTAGTGTCCAACCAATTTTGGACGGCCCTTCCGTAGTGGGCTAGACTAGACCCAGCTTCCCAATCTTTGTGACAAAAGTACTTCCTCCAAGAACACCGAAAGATATATTATAACTATCTGAACCACCGTTATATTCGTGATCTATGAGATCAGAAACATGAAATTTTCGTATTGGCATTTCCGGAATGCGTCATGAGGTTAACCTTTAAGCGGGTTTCCTTCCTTTGAAGGGAGGGAGGAACCGTGCTAAAATGATAGATGATAGATTACATTTCCCTCCATAGAGAGGAAACCCGCTTTTGGGGTTGACATCATGACGAATTCCGGAAATGGTGACATGAAAATTTCAAGTTTCAGATCTCATAGATCACGAATATGACGGTTGTTGAAATTTATATATATATTGTAATGATATTTTACATTACATATTTAAAAGTTTTAAAATTAACACAGAAAATTCTGAAAATCCAAAAAGCTCATTGATATGTTGAATTCAATTGGGATAAACAAATATTATTGGTTATATTTGTCTAGCAGTCTATACAGGTAGCATTGGATACCGGTATGACGCTCCCGCCATGAAAGTTGAGTGGAGTCTGTTACAAGCCAGTCTGTGAAAAGGTGGCTCCAGTCTCATATGTCAGTCTATTGAAAGCAGTTCAGTCTGTTCAGTTAAATGGAAGAGCTAGGCTCATACATTCAATCTGTTACAAGCCAGTCTGTGAAAAGGTGGCTCCAGTCTCAGGAGTCAGTCTATTGAAAGCAGTTCAGTCTGTTGAGTTGTAATGGAAGATACAGACACATACAGTTGAAGTCTGTTAAAGGAAGTGTCAGTCTCATGTCTCATCCAGTTCAGTTTACAAGAAGATACAGTCTCATAAGTGCAGTTCAGTAAAAAGAAAATACAGTTGTAAAGAAGATCCTGTCCTATGCAGTTTATACCGAGCTGGCTTTATATCAGGTAATGCTTGTTTATCTATGCCCGGATATAACTTATCTATGAGTTTTTTTTCTTTTGTTTTGTTTTTTTATTATTTAAAATTATCTTTGTTTTACTTTACTGGACTCGAACCCGACCCCTGAGATAAAGAGTTTTTAAAATTAAATATTATAAAATTTTTATTATATTGGCTCCTAACGTAGAGGCGTAACGTAAATAAATAAACTTATTAATAATAAAAATTTTAATTTTTATATTATAACATTTTGGCACATGAACGTGTGGCTATTATTTTTATTTTTTTTATTATAACAATATATTGTAATGATATATTACATTCACGAAAATATTTTTAAATTCAAAAAACCATCGATAGTTTGAAAAGCCCGCGCAAAACACAAACCATAAAATACAAATAACATTGTATTATATACACTTTAAATTAATAATATTTTGGACAATACTGATGTACAATATATACATATTAAATGTACATTCAGAAAACAATAAATTAATTATTTAGTATTGCAAAAATATAATTATTATTTTTATATATAAACCAGCAAAAATGCGGAAGTTAGAAAAAAAGGATGCCAACTTTCCCGCTAACAAGGCGTCAGTCTATTGCTAGCAGTCGTCGAGTGAAGAGCTACAGTCTATCCTCTGGAGAGTATAGTGATCAGTCTATTGCTAGCAGTCGTCGAGTGAAGAGCTACAGTCCATCCTCTGGAGAGTATAGTGATCAGTCTATTCCTAGCAGTCGTCGAGTGAAGAGCTACAGTCTATCCTCTGGAGAGTATAGTGATCAGTCTATTCCTAGCAGTCGTCGAGTGAAGAGCTAAAGTCTATCCTCTAGAGAGTACAGTGTTCAGTCTATTGCTATCTATCATAGAAGACGGGTAGAGAAAACAACTGAGTCCAGAATATCAAGATATCCACATCCATACATATTAAATGTACATTCAGAAAACAATAAATTAATTATTTAGTATAGAAAAAATATAATTATTATTTTTATATATAAACCGGCAAAAATGCTGAAGTTAGAAAAAAAGGATGCCAACTTTCCCGCTAACAAGGCGTCAGTCTATTGCTAGCAGTCGTCGAGTGAAGAGCTACAGTCTATCCTCTGGAGAGTATAGTGGTCAGTCTATTCCTAGCACTCGTCAAGTGAAGAGCTACAGTCTATCCTCTGGAGAGTATAGTGATCAGTCTATTGCTAGCAGTCGTCGAGTGAAGAGCTACAGTCCATCCTCTGGAGAGTATAGTGATCAGTCTATTCCTAGCAGTCGTCGAGTGAAGAGCTACAGTCTATCCTCTGGAGAGTATAGTGATCAGTCTATTCCTAGCAGTCGTAGAGTGAAGAGCTAAAGTCTATCCTCTGGAGAGTACAGTGTTCAGTCTATTGCTATCTATCATAGAAGACGGGTAGAGAAAACAACTGAGTCCAGAATATCAAGATATCCTCGTCCATCATATGCACCTGGCAAGAAAGCGTACTACACTGAGGAAGAAATTACTGAAGTGCAGTAGATTCACATTTTACTTGAAGTAAATTAATTCAAAGGTAAAATTATTTTTTTGTAATATTTAATTTTTTTATTGTTTTGTTTGATTATACTTTAATATTGTTTTGTATTTCGGAACTGTCAAAAAATAAATATTATATTATACATTCACTCGGAACTTTTATCCCTGAGATTAAATCAATTTAATATAATAAAACTTATTAAAGTAATTAAAATCGTTTTATTTTAAATAAAAAATAATCATAACATTAAATGGCGACTCAACATTCTTTTTATAAAAATTAATCTTTACAATATATATATATATATATATATATATATATATATATATATATATATATATATATATATATATGTATATATATATATATATATATATATATATATATATATTTATATATTTCTCTGTTCGCTCTCCCACCGGCTTAAAAATGGTCCGATTTTGATGAAATTTCGTACAATAATTGTTCGCCTAACTTGAAAGGTCAAGTTCGTTAACCAGCAGAATCCGTCCGCCGGAACATGGTTCTGCACAACTGTGGAATTCCAACCAACTGGAGGATCATCAATAGCATTTTCTATATATAACTTTAAGGCAGGTATCATCCCATGAGCCCTAACTAATACCTGCGAGTTTTCACTCCACCGGATTGTACACAGTTTTAGTGGACAAAGATTAATTCCAGAAACTTCGCTGAATTTAGCTCTTTGTTGGGAAATCTTTAAATAAAAAAATTTCGTGACATGGTTTCCAAATTCGTGACTTTTTCGTGATTTTCGTGCCCTGTTTTTCATTTCGTGACATTTTCGTGCAGTAGACACCCTGAAAGGTCATTGAAAATGCAAAGGAGGCCAAAGTTGGTGATATAAAATTCAGAAATTTGATAGTTTACACCTAAAGGAATCAACAGCATCGCAAATTGTATGTAGAAACTTCAGATTATGTTAAAAAAATAAAATTCAAACAACTGAAATGAAACATCAAGAAATGTAACAGTTTTGGGGAGAACTTCAAGTGCATTTAACCCTTAGAATGCTAGCCAATCTGAGAGGGGCCGACCGCCGGGTGCTACGAGCTTTGAGAGCCGATCCTACCCCCAGTGCTAGCCTATTTTCCACCCTCCGCGTGCGACTTTGGTTTGGAACAAGACTATACTCAGACAGAGCTCCCGCCTTGGGTCGCACTTATTACGTAGATATATAACAGGGGACATGCAAAATTGCTTGTTTTGTTGTAATTTAAGATGCTAATTTCATTAATTGTGTGTACTTTAGTGTGACCTTTTCAATTATTATAACAAGTTTCTTATTATTCTTATCCTGCAAGTTGCGAAGAAAATTAATAAATAAACAGTTTCTAAAATAATATTTTAATAGTTACCGAAGTATTTTAGTTTTAAATTTAGCACCATTAGCCCTGTTAGTATGAACGCACCCTTTTATCAAAATATTCATGAAAACACTTTCTCTTCTCTTCATTTTACCCATTTTATTATTATTATTAATTAATTAAGTAATTTTTTTTTAAATATTGATTGATCTTTATTGATAATTTACAATCTGTACAGTTATGTACAATAAGTAATTATTCAGTAAATAACTGGGTCTTTTTTTTTTAATTAAAACTAATCATTTTATTTTTATATGCAACTCATAAAACTGGTTATGTCCAATAATTACTTGCTGGAGAAAAAAAAACAACACTTTTTTTAAAATTTGTGTTTTGTATTTAATTGAAAACAAATTTATTTATAATAAGTAGTATATTAGTAAATAGTAATATAATAATAAAGTAATGAATTAGAAATAAATAGTAGGCATATAGCAAAAATATTAATAATAAACTTACAAATATAAAAATAAATAATAAACCAACACTAGTACTGAGAAATATTTGTTAGGGTCATATTTCCCCACCCCTAATTTAGCCTAAAGGTGGTAAAAGGTTTGGCAAATTTTAGTAAAGTGTCTGCAAACAATAGAAATAACAACCCAACCCCTGCAGGTAGCCGCCTTGGTACAGTCTGAATGGGTGGTAATGGACCCTTCAGGTGGTCCAGGACTCTCCGTTCGAGCTAAAGTTAGCTTCCACTCACAATAAAACCGGGGAAAACACACGTAAAGACATTCTTCTGCTATCTAACGGATAGCTAAGTAACTAGACTAGTTGTACAGCGTGATACAAGAGATCTCTGGGCTTTCTGGAAGCAGAGATTATACAAAGAACATGAAAACGAATATATTCGTGCGTCGCACTCTGAGGAATGTCCCGGCTGCACGAATATATTCGTGCTTCGCACTCAGAGCATTTTTTTAGAGAACGAATATATTCGTGCATAGCACAGAAAGGGTTAAGGCAGTAAAGAATCAGTTTATCTGGACATGTTATAAATTTATAAAACTTGTATTGTAAATTGAATCGTGTCCCTTTTGAAAAAAATAGGAAGGAAAACAATAGGAGTCTCAAAGGTGAAAAATATTTTGTTTCATTTACAGATGATTATAGTAAGATTACTAGGATTTCGACTATTAAACCTAAAACAGAAGTTTTCAATTCCTTTGTTCAGTAAGTAAAAGAGGTTGAAAACTTAGGAAATAAGAGAATTGGTATTATGAGATGTGACATTGGTAAGGAATATTTGAATAGTAAGATTTACGACTTTACAAAAAAAAGGGTATCAAAATTAATCCCTGCCCCATATATGTTCATGAACTAAATGGTGTGATTTAATAGAACAATTATGAATATATCTCATTGTTTACTAGCAGAAACTATTGAAGAAAAAAATGTTGGCCAGAAATTGTCTGTGGTGCAACTTTTTTGAAAAATCGCTCTTTAGGTAACACAATTGAGAATAAAATAACCTATGAAATATTTTTTGGAAAGAAACCAGATGTTTCTAACATTAATTTATATGGTAGTAAAGATTTTGTTACGAAACCAGAACAAATAATAACTTCTAAATGGGATAAAATGGTGAATATGTGCATTTTAATCGGTTATAGTGGAGTGGGATATAAAGTGCTTTTGAATAATAAAATCATTGTCGCTAGGCATGTTGATGTTATCCAAGAAAACATAAGCTGTATTGGATTGGCTGAGGGTGAATCTGATAAAGATCAAGCGATTGTGATTTTTGGGTAAAATCTACGGATAGAGAAATAGATAGTTTGAAACAAAATAATGATATCAAATGGGCCTAAATGTTGAACAAATGGATGTAGAGACTATATTCTTAAATGATCATTTAGAACGAAAATCCACCACTGGTTTTCTTATTAGGTTATTTAGTAATGTATTATACTGGAAATCGAGAAAGCAAAAAGATGTTACAGAAGAGTCTACATATGCAGAATATGTAGCTTAAGTGAAGTTTAAAGTTCCAAGACTCTCCAAAAAGATAGAGCTTTTTGTTTTATACATAAAGAACTCCAAAAACATAAAGTTTTTTTTTTTTTAACTCCTTTGTAAACAATGTCATTTTGTAAGGGACTTAAATTTATGAACTCAAAATTAATCCTCTTACATACATATGCAAATTGTTATATTAACTTATTTTTTTATTCGCATATAGATAGATGTACATAATAAATTACATAAATGTTTATATTCATACAAATGAATGTATATAAATTAATTAATTTTCACCACATTTTGAAAAATTATTTTATTATTATTATTAATATTTCTTTTGTATGCTATTTTTTTTTTTTTTTTTTTTTTGCAGATAAATTAATGTATTAAAATATTATTTTTATAAAAAGAGGAAGTCACGTGAATTGTGGTGTTTTAATAAATAAATAAGTAATTAAATTTTCCATGCAATTTTTTATTAATTTAATATCTATTATATTCTGACATATGCTTTCTTTTGTCTGAGATAGTTATATCCTCTGACTGTCACCATTTAGTCGGAGAGCACGTAACGCAAATTACATGAAGTATTTTAAGCACCTTGGAATTTTGCTGTATTGCATCTCGTGGGAAGGTAAGGCATATATGTGTTTCCTGGACCATAGGGGAAAAAATATGTCACAAAAATAGTATTTTATTCACAATCTTTGATGTATAGTTAAGGCAAGTTGCTTTATTTCTAGAACTACCACAACTGTCCTGTCCTTATGATTGGTGCTCTCACTCACTCTTACGGTTACACGGTGTATTGCAGTCTATCATCGGCTAAATTTATTTTCATGTTTGCTGATTACTAAACCTCAGAAATAGTGTCTGCCCTTTTGTAATTATTTTGAATTATGGCGTTTAAATAGCGGTGTGAAGAAAAAACTTCATTTAATATTTAAAAAAAAACCCACTTCGGTTTTTTTTATATGTTATCCCCCTTAAAAGTGTCTGCCTTATATATTATTCATTATAGAATTGCCTTAATTTTACATTAAAGAATTATGGCTTCTGAATAAAACACTATTTTTGGTCCATAGTTTGTTACTGATTACCTTTTTATCTACCCTAGAGATCCACTATAGCAAAATTTCAAGGCACATAAAATACTTGAAAAGTGTGTTACCAGCTCTTGAACTAAATATTTAAATACGGTTGCAATTATGGTAAAAATATTGTTGCTCGCCAAATCAATGTCCTTATTGAAATTCCCAAATATCTTTAATTCATTGTTGTCCATAACTGCAAGAAGAATATCTTAAATTTGTTTTTCTTCTTAGATGCCCCTATTTCCTATGATAGAAGGACTATCCTTATAGAAGAGCTCATGAACCATAAAATTTGAAACAGAAGCTTTAATAGAAAGGGGGAAAAAAAAAAAAAAAAATGTGTATTTGAAACAATATGTTAAAACTTTCCTTTTGGCATAAATAACATAAACCCTGCACCACTTACCTACCTTTTTCATTCATAAAAAAAACTCAGTCACAGATTATTACATGAACAGGTAAACAATATAACATATTAATATTATATTTATGCAAGGTTGAGGTTTTAGCTTTAGGTGCGAAGCTCTTAAAATAAAAAAATATATTTAAAAAAAATCAATGAAAATAAAGAATGTAGTTTCAGTTATAATTATTACAACTTATAACTAATCATAACCTTAATTAAATGCCTCAATTGTATTGCTATTTATTTATGGACCACACATTTTTTTTCTTTAAAAAAATTAAACACAGGGAGTTTGGTTTGGATTTTCTTTAAAACGGTATTGCAATTAAATGATTTGGAATCATCTAATTGTAATAACATTTTAAAATAAGGGTACTTTTTTAAATAAGTATACTTTTTAAAATAAGGGTACTTTTAGCGCGGTTCCTCCCTCCCCCATAGGGAGGAACCCCGCTTATAAGGTTGATACAATGAAACAATCCGGAAGTGCCGACAAGAAAATTTCGCGTTTCAGAACCCCTAGAGACCGAAAATAACGGTGGTTCAAATTTGTATATATATATGTATATATATATATATATATGTATATATATATATATATATATATATATATATGTATATTTATTTATATATATATATACATATATATTTGTCTGTTCGCTCATTTCTGGCTTCCCTGATGGTCCGATTTTGATGAAATTTGGTACAAAAATCAGTCGTCCAATTTGAAAGGTCAAGTTCGTTAACCAGCAAAATCCGCCCACTGGAAGATGGCGTTTGGGGCGAAATTCGCACAGAAAAAATCATAACGCTTACGTTTTTGAGTTCATAAGCTTGTAAGTACTCTTTTTATAGGCGTCTTGGGCTAGGAAAACGAATGAAACCATTTTCAAGGCGATAGCTTTAACCGTTTTCGAGAAAATGGGAACAATAGTTTTTGAATACCGTTTTTGGTTTGGGTACTTAGAATCACGGGATTCAGTTGAAACATTATCTGCATGTTCTACTTTCATTAAAACTAATATGTTGAAAGTTATGTTACGTTTGGAGTTAAGGAAGGGTTAGAATAAAATATTTTATGAACAGACATGAAAAGTTTTGGGAACTTTGTATACTTTCCTTAATATCTCGAAAAAGGTTGAGAATCTTGGTAAACGGAAGAATACCATTAGAAAGCTTACTAAATGCTCTACAAAAAAGGTTCTGATGAAAGTTTTGATTAGACGATGTCAATCGGAGAAATAAGTGCTTAAAACTTTAAAGTAATTGATTTCGCTGATTCGAACTGTTCTTTTTGTCTGTTTTTATTCCTTGTTATTTTTTGACTGCTTACAGTTGGATAATGTATTTGATAATAAATCAGGTTAAGAAAAATAAGAAAAACAATTTAATCTTAGAGATATGGATTTCCAAGATATAGTTTTTCAAATGCCTAGCGGGGTCCTTCCTAGGGCGGGAACCCATGCAGGTAAGATCGTAAATAAGACTTTTCTTGAAAGTAAAGATGGAACTGTCAACTTTGGTCCTCCTCTGCCTCCCGGCACTTTCATTGCTGACGAAGGCTACCAATGAGTAGCCAAAACGTCCTATATATATATTTTTTAACAAAAATCGTATTGAGGTTTCTTTAGCCGAATCCCAACCATTCCATCTTTACTTATCACCTCGACGGCTAACTATCTAATCTTCATGCTTTCTAGAAATGTGGACCCAAAATAATAACAGCTTCTATTTTAATCATTTTAAATGAGTCTAGATATAAGAACGGAACCGCGCAAAGATGATGCAGTTCCTGCGAGTCGGACTTTTTAAAAATAGTATACTTTTTAAAATAAGGGTTAATTTATTTTCCACCCCACTTTTACTAAAAAAATTGGAAAATCATTCATCTGAGCTCTCAATTTATAATCATATATTCTCATAATTTGGACAAATATCATATAATCAATCATTTTTTAAAATATATAATATAAAGTAGGCATACCATGGAAGCTGGGTTACAACTATTTAATATAAATTAGGTGTAGCATTGCACACCGGGTAACAGCTAGTATATAATAAAATTCTAATGGATCACTGTCTGTACATGGTTTCACGACAAGCCGTGTCTGAGATTTGTGCACACAGATAAACAGGCAAAAATTCTAATTTTGGAAGATATATGGGAAAAAATACTATTGGGGGCCTTTATCAACGCAATTGTACTCAAAACAATGATTTGTAGAATTTTTGTCTGTTTATCTGTGTGCGCTAATCTCAGAAACGGCTTGTCTGATGTAGTTGCAATTTTCACTAACATATTGTAGTTAGCTTCACTTAACATTTAGTGTTTGTTTCATGTTGATCGGTTAATAAATAAAAATGTTATGCCAATGTAAAGAATCAGGTCGCACATTTCATGAACACGATACTCAACAAAGCTTTTCGTTTTTTCGTCACAAAACTTGGTATATAGTATTCCCCGAGCAAATGACTGAATGAGTTCGTTAACCAGCAAAATTGGTTCGTCTGGAGGGGGGTTTTACTCCGGACCCACATTAGTTATTCGTCCATACCGGCCACAATTATTTTTGTACTATTGGGGGCCTTTATCAACGCAATAGTACCCAAACCAATGATTTTTAGAATTTCTGTCTGTTTGTCTGCTGTCTGTCAGACTCTCGATACGAACAAGGGTTTAACAATCCCTAGTGGGTCAACTTAGTGGCCCAGTCACGTTTTAGGAATCCTAGCAGCCTTAATGCTTGATCCCTGATGGCTTTACGTCAAATATTGTGTATAGAGAAGCATTACTGCAAACTAGATTTTTTTAAATACCCATACAACTGTGTTTATAATCCAAAATAAACCAAGAGATATATCCAAAAATTCTGCCCTAAGTGACTGACTACGTGGATGAAGTATTTATATATACTCCAAAACACTTTGGAGGGTCACAACAAATCTTTTTCATACCCCTGCACATTATAATGTTTATAGACTTTAAATTCACATATTTTAATTATTAAAATATCAGAATATTCATGTGATTATTAATTGAAAATCCCCTCTCAATTTTGTTTTTTTTTTTAAATTCTATCAATTTTTTTGTTTGAATTATATTCTTTTAGCCCTTGAGGTGTTAAAACGTAAGTGGATTAAACATTGTGCTTTGCTTATTATTCAATAAAAATGTGGTTATTCAAAAGGTTATTAATTAATTATTAATAAAGCTTCAGGACCATTAATTATTAAATGTAGGAAATTCATATTTTGGATGCATTTTCTGATATATCGGAGAATACTTCTTCTTTGCACATTAGTTTTCAGATTTAAAATCATGTACTGATGTTTGATAAAAACTTTTTAGTTTAAATGAATTTTGGTTCTAAACAATTTTGGAAATTAGAGGAGAAAAAGGGTCTCCAGAAGCAAGCATTTCAGGTGTTGCTTTTCTGCTTTGCTGTTGTCATTTGGATTATATTAAACACAAATTCTTCTAATTTGTTTCTGCAGCTGTATATTAAGCCGTCAATCATTCATATTTAAAGACTGCAAGGGAAATTAAAATGCAGAAATAAAGTGGAGCAGGGGAAAATTTAATTTATCATTAACTATATTTGAGTGCATGATGCGTTCAAACACATTTACATGATAGGTCAAACACATTGCTAATAATTAATTTAACTCCAAAAACCTTATTTTTTGATTTTATTATTACAGAATTATATACTTACTCTGATTCTCGGGCTTTCCTTAATTCCTCTTCTCTCTTCCTGCGCTGTGCCCATCGTTCTTTAGCAGCAAGAGCTCTCTTATTCACCACAGGTGTTGCAGAAGCTGTAAAATAAAAATGACAAATTCAAAATAATCTTTCTCCGTTTAGGAGCTCTACTTCATAGAATAGAAAGCTAGCTGAGAAGAGCTTAATACTAAGATGTTAGGTAAAGAAAAGGCCAATATTTATAATTTTCTTGATTTAAGATAAGGTTGAAGAAATGAGCAGTAGTATTTTTCAAAAGGCACTGCCAAATATTCAACTTATTCAATCAATTAACTACAAAATTTGCACCCATTTTCAATATTAATATGAACAACTAATTTATAGAATTATAACTTAGAATAATGATTAAATTTTAAAAGTGCATTAATGACATCTTATGGAAATTTCAATTTATTTAATTTGTTAGTAATATCTTTTGGGTATTTTTAATGAATGTGGTAATACGTTATTGTAAGTGCTAGATAGTGCATGTCACATTCAATGCACACATTCATATTTATTCTCTGATAAAGCCAGAGTAGTATGTTAAAGCAGTCTTTTAAAACAGCCAGCAACCAGTCAAAGAACTCATGAAAAAAAACAAAAACAAAGTATCTAATTAAAAAAAAAAAAAAAAAAAAAAATTAAAGAGATTTAATTAATTACAGCTCTTTGGAGTTTTCTCATCAGCTGTGGTATCATTCTTCTCTTCTTCCTTCTTAATTTCTGGAGAGGATGAACTCATATAACGCCTTGGTCGCTTGGATCTCCTTCCTCTACCACTTGTAGTCTAAAACATATGGTAGATCAATATTTAGGAAAAATATTGACAATGAATTTAATATTTTTTTCTTTATCAAATATTTTGTAATTTTTAAATAAAAAATATGTGATTCTTTACAATTATTTAGTTTGTAATGATGGTTTTATTTTTCTAGTTTTCTATACGCCAAGTGTGCAGCTTTATTCTTTTCTTAGGTTAACATGCAGCTATTCCACCTTTTTTTCTCTCATCAGCTGGGTGAGGTAAGGTTGTTGAAAGTCTACTTTTAACCATCAAAATTATAAGCAAAGTGAACTCAATTAACAAGTTTGGTATGGACCTAGTAGATCTACTGGGTGCCTGTCTACTCACTGCACGGGCCCAGTAGATCTACTGGGTGCCTGTCTACTCACTGCACGGGCCCAGTAGATCTACTGGTTTTACTGTGTTGTTCATAACTTAACTAGGAAATGCTGTGGAGGAGGATTTTTGACAATACTTAGACAAATCTGGTATATTTCGCTTCAGTTACATCTTAGTTATCTTAAAGTTGAAGCTGGGAAAATCGAATATACGATTTCTTCTATTTTGAATTTTCTTCAAATTGCTCTAATTACACGTATTTACTAAAAAAGAAAATAACCTGTACAGTGCAAAACGGCAAATACTCTCACATTGAATGTGTTAACTCTAAAAAGATTTCAAACAAACAACCTGAGCAAAGGATAATACAGTACATACAATATTCTCCTATATAAATTAAAAAAAAAACTATTCTTGAAGAAAATGGCAGGAGTTGCTTCCCAAAAATTGTTAAAATTAATAGTTTATATGGGCGATGTTTCGAACCTATTCAGGTTCATCATCAGGCATCTTATATTAAGTTGTGTTAAAGTCTATTGTGATTTTAAATTTCATTTTAGGTCCATAAATATTAAATGTTGAGAGTGAACATTAAATCCGGATAAAATCCTTCCATGATGTGTTGAGTGGATGAGTTATATTCAAACTGAATATAAATATAAAAATTTATATTCAGGGACTATAAAAAATTATATAAAACAGCACTTACATAAATTTAGCCTGCACAAAAGCTAAAAAAATCATGGACAAGTTAACCAAAAAATATACCAAATATGCATGTACTAATATAAAATTAATTATTCAAATTATGATAGGTTTCTCAGGAGGGTAAAAAAAAAAAAAACGAAATAAAACATTATTATTCAAATCAAGATAAGTAAAAACAAATTAACCACTTTTCACGTTCAATACTTTGCATTTGTATCGACAATATGATATGTAGAAACCAACTTGCAAACTAATTCAATCCTGTATAAACTTTACTAATGTTGGAAATTTTCAAAATAAATTGAATATACAAGGGACCTAAATGATTATTCAGAAAGTTTGAGGTCAATACGATAAAATAAAAGAAAAATTAGATTAGAAACTTTGCTATCAATGTTCTCCATTATAATGTATAACCATCTGTGTCTTTTGTTTCACTTGCTTAACCCCAGAGCAGCCTCTTGGTCGATGATTTAAACAATGTACAATACATTGCTCCCCCATAAGAAAATTGCAAATATTGAATTTAGCTCTACAAGAGAACATGATAATAATATTAGCAGAGCCATATGTTTAAGAACTCATAGCTACTAATTTCAATGAAATATCAAATATAACTCACCTCTTCTTTCTCATGTTCTCGAGAAGATGGCACTTCAGGTGTAACTGGTGGTACTTTGAGCCGACTAGGTTTGATGAGAGGACTATTCTCAATTTTTCTTTTCTTTTTACTCACACTAGACTCTTCTGCGGTGTCTTCTCCATCTGCTTCATCCCCATCATTGTACTTTTTAGGTATCCTCTTTCTCTTTCCAGAAGTGGGAATTGAATTTGTCGAAACATCTGATGTAGGTTCTTGTTTTATCATATCAGTCAATATCCTAGTGAATCAAATATTAAAGAAACTTAAATAATACTCGCATACAATTTGTGGGACTATATGATAGACCAATTTCATAAAAAATATAATTTTCTGGGGAGGCTGAAGAATTATTATTTATTTCAATCATTAATAATTTCCTAGAGCGTTTATATAAGAGTTGGACAAAAATTAATTGCAGAGGCAATTCATGATAAACCATTGAAAATTCATTGAACTAATCTGCAATTACGATAAAAAAATTCATTGTAATTCCGAATTCCTGCGATTAACAATTGATTAATCGTAATTGAAAAAATCTCACAATTAATAATTGATTAATTATAATCTTGGATTGTTGTGATCAACAATTGATTAACTGTAAATGCGAAATCCGTAATTACAATTAATCAATAGTTAATCGTTTCTACAATTAATTTTGCAATTCCGGGTATAAACCAAAAATAAGTTGCACTAGATAACTTTCTTTTTTTTTTTCTTTATATGGGCAAATTCAACCACTTAGGTTATGTTGCTCTATTACTTATTGATGATTTTGAGATTTGAAAATTTTTGAGGTGAGGATTTTAATGTAATTTATTTGATCTGGTATGATGATAATTATGAGTTTTAAATAGAAATATTATTTCATATATTGTTATTATTATTGTATCTTATATTGTTATTATTAACTCATATGCTGTCAGCCTATTTTTATTTTTATGTAATAATAACTTTTTCCTTCTCACTTCCTCTACACTTCCGGTTCAATTGCTGCTCATAGTATGGTACAAGGGCGAACCATTAGAGACCCACAAGTGGACCGTAAGTATACTGGCGTGGAAGGAAGTGATCAGAAGGCGAGTGGAAGTGACCCAGGGATCTATATAGTGACCCTGAAGTAAATATGAGAGACCGGAAGTTACCAGGGTGGCTCAGGCTGATCTGGAAGTGGCCTGAGGACAAATGAATAGATCCATGCAAAAGGGGCTTCAGTCAAAAATCAATAGTTTTGAGAAAACTAGACTGAAGCCCTTTCTGCATGTAATAATAAAATTATGACTATGTTTCTATAGCAACTATGTATTGGACTGAAGTCCTTTTAAAATAGAAATGTGTAGTTACCTTTCATAGGAACCTTCAGAGACAATGAATCCATCACTAAATCATGTTGGGAAAAAATGGACTGAAGCCCCTTTTGCGTGGATTGATTCAAATAAAGCGTCCCAAATAGTCATTATAAGAGACCGGAATTAACCTAAAATGACCCAGATCCACCTGGGAGTGACTCAGGGAAGAATCTAGTGTCCCTAAAGTAATTATGAGAGGCCGGAAGTGACCCAGGTCCACTCGGAAGTAACCAAGGGATGAATATAGCGACCCAAAAATGACTGTATCAATGTCTGTGAGTAACCCAGGTGAGATCGGAAGTTCAGCTTAATGTTTTTACACAAATCACAATTTATTGTTAAAGGTTTTGGAAATAATTAACAATTAATTTAATTGCAATTAACAATTAAATGGTTAGTTACAATTAAATTAATATCAATGAAGATGTTTTAATAGTGATTAAATTAATAGCAAATGGCAATTAATGGAGTTAATCACGATTACATTTAATTTTAACAGGCGATTAAAAAGATAATTGTTTGCTCGGGTGATTGAGAAATTAATTAATTTATGCCCAACTCTGGTATATATCTACAAACCACAAAATAAGAGATGTACACAAAATACTTTTTTTTGTTCATTAAATCTTTTAATCCTCCATTTATTTTCTTAACAATTTCTTCTTGCTATTTTTTATTCTTCATTTCTCAAAATATGTACTTAGTTTATTATGAATTTTGAGTATTGTTTCATTTTAAGAAACAAATAATAACAAACAAGTTTTGACAATGTCCATATCATGGAAGTGATTTGAGGAAGAAGTTTTCTGCGGGTTAAACAAAATAAAGTACCACTTGAGCATGTTAGCCTATTCAAACCTAATTCCATCGGTTCTTCAAACATTAGGGCTGAGAACGGTTTTGGAGACAAAAAAATCAAATATGCAATTAAGGAACTGTAAATGTGAGAGAGGGTGACAGCGATCAATGTACAGTATTCCCACAAGACTTATTTTCAAAGTCTTTTAATGTGAAATTTATGAATTATTGGTTGTTCCGAGTGGACTTTTAAAATAATATCAGGTTCAACATCCAGGTAATCGATGAAATATTATATATAAACGTACTATAGTCTGACACTTCCATATTAAGACCATACCTCTGTTTCAAAACTTTTGTTTTGGTTCTTGGTGGGGTTGATTCTTTTTCTTTTTTAATTTCTTGTAAAAGACCATTAGACAATGACTTTGAAGGCTTAGATGATGAAGGGGTAGGTTCCTCTTCGCGTAAAACAGTTTCTTCCAATTCATCATCACCATCTTCTCCTTCATCATCCTGCAGAAATTAAAATGAACATAAAAAACAGAATTCAGGAATATACTCCACATTTTATTTAAGAAGAAAAAGGCATTCAATAAATACAAAGAAATTTGTAAGAAAGAAAGAGTGTTAGAAAAACATGTAAAGTCAAAAGTCCGTCACGCAGGAGCTGCATAACTAAGCACTTTCCTCAGAATTTTTGTAGTGTAGACTACAGTACTGAATAATTTGCTGTAAATAACCTATATAAATAAAATAAAAACGTGAATAGTTCTGCTCATTTACATTTCTTATGAGAACTGTTCAATTATTAATTTTGTAAATAATTTGCTTCCAGAGTTATGTTAATACATGATACTGTACTACTTAATAAATACACAAAAACTTCATTTTCCGTCTTTTGATCTGACGCAGGAACAGGATACAGTCCCCCTAGTGGGAGATAGCGCTCCTCGCGGAGGCTTTGGGAACCTATGTCTGGCGGGCTAATTCTAATGAAACAGAGTTTAAAGTAAACCCTCCTTTCCAATCGACTGATTTACTTCATTTTTACAACACTTCTTTCTCATGAGATAGCCACGACATATACCGCGTTTCGTTACAATACAGCAGAAATTACGACCGGTATGAGTATATTAGTTCTTTAGGTCCGGAGTAAACCCCCCCTCCAAATAACCCGATTTAGTTTATTTTTACAACCCATTTTTCTGTGTTGATCACCACCACGAATACCGAGTTTCGTTGAAATGTAACAAAAATTACGGCTGGTAGTGGCAAATTGGTAATGTGGGTCCGGAGTAAACCCCCCTCCTAATGAATCGGTTTTTTTTTACAACGTATTTCTCTCTTTAGATCAACATAACAAATACCGAGTTTCATTGAAATATAACAAAAACTATGGCT
The DNA here is from genome assembly GCA_946811695.1 of Gonocerus acuteangulatus. Taxonomy (NCBI): domain Eukaryota; kingdom Metazoa; phylum Arthropoda; class Insecta; order Hemiptera; family Coreidae; genus Gonocerus; species Gonocerus acuteangulatus. Next base: position 96,123,809 of record OX328123.1, read on the forward strand.
GGCGTGATCAAATTAGTGTTTTGGGTCCGGTATCCTTCGGAGGAAAGTGCTAAAACTAACAAGATTTAAATAATGTAACCAAAACAACATTTTAAGAAAATTTATTTCATAAATAAAAGTCTGTTTAAGTTTTGTATGATTAGCAATATATTGCATTTCTACATTATTTATGTTTCACTATTTCTCTTGACATCTTTCTGTAGTGGCAGAATCACCAGCACCATCTGTGAGTGAACATATTCAAGAAGGACAAATTTTAGTTTTCACAAAACCACTGCTGCATAGTGGTGGGAAACTGTGTTACAATCACACAATCAAGCCTGATATCAGGAAATAGGTTATGCAGTTGATATAAATCAATCATTTAATCAAAGGGATGTTCTGGTAACACTGACAAGGAGAGTATACAGCGGTGGGGTCACCGATTTGGGCCACTTTTTTTGTCTGGTGATTCTGCATCGAAAAATAGTCGACACGTGTCCGAGCGTTTCATCCAATACGCCTTAGGACCCGAAAATTAAAATAAAATGAAGAAAAGTTGAAAGTGCTTTATTTTTTATATCGAGTTTAGAAAATAATAGCGACATGATTCTTTCACCAATTAATTTTTTTTATAGAGTAGATTAATGGAAAAATATAATTGTTAAACAATAATTGATATTTCGTCAAATATATTCAAAAATATGTTCATGTTATCAAGTAAACTAGTATTATACATTTTTTTACACCAAAATTAATAGCAGATTTTAAATTAGCACCCTCAAAAACCTTGTTGTAAATATCATTGAAAATAAAATATAATGATTTTTCCTATTCTGGAAGAGACTAAAACTTTGTAAGCGAAAAAGTAATGTGACGTTTTGAAATTAAATATCTCCCCTTGAGATAATCCAATTTTTAGGTCATTGAAATCTTTCAAAAGAAAAAAAAAGACTCCTTTTTAGCACTTTCCTCCGAAGGAAAGTAGCTATTGAGGTTGGACTCATGACGGAATTTTTGAAAAATTTCTTCAAATCTTTATCGATCCTACCTAGTAGACACTGAAAATGACCCCCGTTAAAATTATATATATATATATATATATATATATATATATATATATATATATATATATATAAATAACACGATAGCGGCCAGAGTTTTTGTTTTTTCGTCACAAAACTTGGTATATAGTTCGTTAACCACCAAAATCGGTCCACCGGAAGGGTGGGTTTACCCCGAACCCAAAACACTAATTTGACCATTTCAGCCGTAATATTTGTTATATTTCAACGAAACTTGGTATTCGTAGTGGTAATATAGAGAGAAAAGTGAGATATAAAAATGAACTAAATCGGTTCATAAGGAGGGGGGTTTACTCCGGACCGAAAATACCAATTCGCCACTACCAGCCGTGATTTTAGGTATATTTCGACGAAACTCGGTATTCATAGTGGTAATCTACAGGTAAATATGTGTTGTAAAAATAAACTAAATCGGTTCATTAGGAGGGGGGGGGGGTTTACTCCAGACCCACAATACCAATTAGCCACTACCAACCGTGATTTTTGGTATATTTCGACGAAACTCAGTATTCGTAGTGGTAATCTACAGGTAAATATGTGTTGTAAAAATAAACTAAATCGGTTCATTAGGAGGGGGGTTTACTCCGGACCCAAATTACTAATATACTCATACTGGTCGTAATTTCTGCTGTATTGTAACGAAACGCGGTATACGTCGTGGGTAACTCATGAGAAAGAAGTGTTGTAAAAATGAGCTGAATCGGTCAATCGGAAAGGGGGGTTTACTTTGTAATATATTTCAATAGAAAAGCCAGCCAGACATAGGTTCACAAAGGCGCCGCAAGGAGCGCTTTCTACCACTAGAGTGACTGTATCCGGTTCCTGCGTTAGATCAAAATACGATAATATGAGGTTTTTTGTATTTATTACGTAGTGTAGTAGGTACCATGTGTAAACATAACTCTGGAAGCAAATTAATAATTTATCAGTTACTCATTACAAAATTAAAAGAGAACTATTCATGTTTTTATTTTATTTATGTAGGATATTTTAAGCAAATTGTTCTGGAAAGCAGTCTTCACTACCCAAATTCTGAGGAAAGTGCTTAATTATGCAGCTCCTGCGTGACGGACTTTTCTAAACATATAAATGACTATTGTATTATCTCAAAAGGTACTTGCAAAAAATATTTCTCAAAATAAAAATAAAATGTAAACGTTTATGCATATAACGTCGATCCTAGAACACATAGAAACACCCCCATTGAAAGGAAATGTGTCACATTAGGGCCTTTATTGACCATCCATGTTTGGTTTAAATCGGGTAAATATTCTTTGAAATATGGCCGGATTGTTGAATCTTTAACAAAATTTTAAGGGTCCCCCTTAGCGAAATTTAAAATAATTTTTTTTTCATAATATTCCCAAAATTTGAATTTAGGGGTTTTTCAATGTTCAACGAATCTGACATCTGTTTTTAAATCAAAAATTTCAGACTGGGAAAAATCATTATTTTTTGTTTTCAATGATATTTACCCCATTAGGGTTTTTTCAGGTGCTTATTTTAAAATCTTCAATTATTTTTAATGTAAAAAAATGTATAATACTAGTTTACTTGAAAACGTGATTATATTTTTGAATTTATTTGACGAAATATCAATTATTGTTTAACGATTGATACAGCCTTGACAAAACAAAAGTAGTTCTTTTTTCTTTTTTTTTTTTTTTTTTTGGATAAGGGGTCTTAAGATGGAAACTTGAACACTTTGAGTGTAATAAACAATTATTAAAAAAATACACTTTATCATCTGAGGATTGTCCTAAATGGTATTCTCATACACTATGTGTGTGTTGGGTACGTGGCTCCCTCAGGTTTAGGATGTGCCAGTATTTTACTTTTGTACGTCCGATGATACTGTATATAGCACTGTTTTGGTAAATGAAGGCAGAGGAAAAGACTGCTATTTAATGTAATACCTTTACTTTAAAAGGGTTTAATGTAATACCTTTACTTTAAAAGGGTTGACTAATGTAGATATTAAGGGAGTCCATCTTAAACATTCGGGTTCAATAGGTATCCTTTTGCTCTTATAAACTTTCTCCATATGTTTATCAACTGTTTCCCATTCAACAACTATTGCTATTCCAGGTCCTTCCTCTTCTTTAATTCCTCGATCCCAGAACTCTACCATACCCATGTTCTGAAGCATTTCAGCAATGTCCTGTGGGGCAACGCCTAAAATATTTAATAGACATTAGTAAAATAAATAAACTGATTTGTTCATTTGTATATGTGTGTGTGTGTGTGTGTGTATATATATATATATATATATATATATATATATATATATTATAAAATTGTGACCCTTTTTTTCTTTCAATATATTATTTGAATAGGCGGAAGGTCATGCATATATAAAACTCGTCAACTTCACTTTATAAGCTTTATTTTTCGCTCTACATGTTTCGCATCTCTTGACACCTCTTCATGAGCAACTTAATTACATATACATAAAATTAGCCTTAGCTATGGAAGACCTTCCATAGGTAGGGCCACGCCCATACTAAATAAAGCATGTAAAGTGAAGTTGACGAGTTTTATATATGCATGACCTTCCAACTATTCAAATAATATATATATATATATATATATATATATATATATATATATATATATATATATATAATGGAAATAATTATCATAATTTACTGATAGTCTAGGTTTCAATTAAATGAAAACTGAGTAGGCTAATTCAATCTTTCACAAAACATGTTTGAAGCCTGCATTCTATGGCCACTCTTGTGGGGGATTTATAAAAAATAAAAATGTAAAATACTTTAAAATACAACAATGAAGAGTTCAAATTAAAGTTTTTTAACACTAAAAGGTAACAAGGTTATCATATCAAATGCAGTAAGTTATATAACTTATTCCTGAAGATTTATTTTTTGGGTTACTTCATTTATAATCTATGGGATGTTAAAAGCATATATTTAAAAATTGAGACGGCAGACTGTTCTGTGGACTTCTTGCCTCTCACATTATGAAATTCGTAGGATCCTTCTAATATTATTAGGAAGTATAGGATATATTAGGAAGAATAGGAAATAGAAGGTAGAGAGGTAGTTTTAGGAATCCCAGAACAAATTAATAATAACAGAAGCAGAGACAAAAACTGTTCAAGAAAACAAAAGCTAACACTTTTGAATTTTAAGCATTGATTACTCCAAATGATATCACAATAAAACATTTCATAAAAACTGTTTCTGCTTTCAACGAGATGACTTAATGGTGATGATTTAAATGGTCTGACCGCTTATATGTGGTCAGGAAAAGCAGTGACCCAACCGAAGCAATTCTTTTGGGTTAGTTAAAAGGATGATTGATATGGTTTGAGGGAATCTGAGAGTCTGGTGTTATGAGAATTTGTATGATTATTACAATCCTATTATAAGACTGATGTATACCACATCACTAAATAAGTTTTTTAATTCCTAGTAAAACATGAAAATTAGAATATTTTATTACATACTAACTCAAGAATAACATGAAGTGGACAAATAAAAAAAAAAAAAAATCTAACAACTTGCCTGTTTCTTTGGAGAGACTCTGAACCGAGAAATCTTCCTCTCTGTGATAGTGAATATACTCCAGGATTACGGACTTCCAGTAGGCATGATATGAAACTCGGCCAAGATCAGACAATGGTTTCTCAGGAGTCCCAGCTTGCCCTTCCTCTTTTGATAAAAGATAACCTATAAAACAGTACAAATATTGAATGAAATACATCACAAACTATAATCGTAAAATATAATGGAATAATTTGATTTTAATTAGTGAGGATCTGAACAAATTGCATCCCACTTAAGTGATAGAATTCTATAAATGGAAACTCTTTAAACTAACTTCTCCCCTTCTCTCCCTCTATTTTCAAAAAGATCTTCTACATTCTTCATGATAAGTAAAAAGGCATCACATTTTGACATGGATATGTCTTAGCTATGGCCTAGTAAGACAACAAAACTGTAACAGTTCGGTTACGTCCGGACGATAGTACACGAGGGTTCCACTAACAGACGTGGTTACTGTAATATCGAAACTGTCAAATTTTCATGGGTTATGACGTAAAATCATTGGAGATTAAATCAGTGGAGTTAGTTACAGCGTTTTATAGAGACTTGTCAGTCGAGATCGTGTGTGTCCGGACATATTCATGATACAAGCTATTTCCTACCTGGAAATATTTTTGGGAAAAAATGTACAACACTTCTTTTTCATTAGATACCCACAGCATATATCATGTTTCATTACAATACATCAGAAATTACGACCAGTTTAAGCAAATTATTAATTTGGGTCTTGAGTAACCCCTCCCCCTCCTAATGAACCGATGTTTATTCTGAATAACTGCTAAGTCACTAAGTTATGCACAGGATCATTCAAAGCTTAAACAAGACAACAAGTTGCTCAGAAATCTAAAAAAAAAAGTACTTACTAAAATCAATTAAAAACCTCCCAAAGCCTTGTCTCTGATACTGAGGGAGTGTCATTATACATGACACATTGTACTTTTGTTGACAATGTTTTTCTTTTGAGAAGTAACCAACCAAATGGAATCCCTGCAGGAGAAAATTACATTAAATTAAGAGTAAATAAAATACAAAACAAGAACGATACCAAATGTTCTTGTACTAATTTGTAAACACAGTAAAATTTACAAACCTTATCATCATTTTTTGTCAATACATAAAACAAGAAAGGTTCAACGTCATAATATAAAGTTTTATGGTCCAAAAACAGTTTAGCGAGTAGACAAAGGTTTTGGCAATAGAACTTTGAATTGTTGCCATCAACCTGAAACAAGAAAGCAAAATTATGCATTAATGAGAATTAGTACATATATAAAAATTATTGGGGCAGATAAAAGTGCCTAGATTTTAAACCCCACAAACAAGTGTGATTTTCTCCTTGTTTTAGAGATTTCATAGTTAGTTTTATGAATGCAAAATAAAAAAATAGAGATAAAAATCATTTCTATCTGACTATTAATAGTAAGAAACCCTTCAGGCTAAAATCGACTAGTATCATTGTCAAGGTAGTCTGATATATCTAAATTCATTCATTTCAAAATTAAGTCAGGTTTTGAAACAAGAAGGCCTAAATACGTAAAATTAATTTAAAAATAACATCAATTATTGTAAAGTCAAAATAAGAAAATTATTAATAGTAATTACAATGTAATGATTATTAAAATATTTATTACAATATTAAACACAAGTATTTATCTTGCCAAGTGTTTTGGTATAACACTCATATTAACTAAGATTCTCTAAGCAGCCGAATTCCACGTTCTATTATAATTCTTAAGCATTCTCATAGATTTCTTCAAAATCCAAATATACAACTAATAGTCTTCTAAAGTATATTATACCTATGTTGCTTATATTTTTCAGGATCTCTAAAATTAACCCCTTCCAAGCTCCAGACGAGATGTCTTCTAAGGAGGAGGCGTTCCCGCCACGCTCCATATGAGATATCCCTTGCATTTTCGAGCCCATTCCACCAAGCTTTTGAGGAGATAGCTGATAATTAACTTTTGAATGGTTTCTCCTTCTAATCTTCAAGCAAATTAGTACAGGTGCTTCTGTTTTTTCTAATGGGTTCCCAGGGAGAAAGTGACTACTTTTAGTCTTCTTCAGGAAGCGCACCTGCACTTGTCTAAGGAATACTGCTTCCCTTCCAAAGGATAATTTTTCTAAGGCCTTCTACCAATTGTTCTTTGCTATAGCATCATCTCCCTACCACCTTAGAGCTCTCTGTGTAATTGGGGCGAATATTGGACATTCTGTTCTCATAATTCGAGTCACATTCATTTTCTGTGTAATTTCCTTGCAGTAATTTACATATGCCAATATCCCAAGAAAAATGTTCATTGTTAAGTAAATATGGGAGAGTTTGAACGACAGCTCTATAGATGATGGAATCATTTCAGAATGATGACAGGGAGGAGGTCACTGAACACCTTTCCTGCAACAGTGGCTCCCCGCTTCAAGACAGAGCAACACTTCCCTTCAATATTTAAAGGAATAGAGTTTCTTACATTATTCCATATGATTCTGGCTCAGAAAGTTCTCAATCTGAAGAGGAAAGTCTGGAAGAGAGATACTTCTGCGAATAAGCAGCAATTTGTGATAAAATGATTTGGCACCAAAAAAAAAATTTGTCACATAGGAGCTGCATTACTGAGCAATCCCACAGAAAAGTAGTAGTATATGCTGGATTCCTGAATCATTTTTATAAAAATAACCTAAACAAATTCAAAATAAACACGAATAGTTTTGGTATTTTATAATTGTAATGAGGAGGCCCGGTGGCCGTGAGCGTTAAGGCATAAGCACTTAACACTCCATGCCAAAGGGTCGTGGGTTCAGTTCCACTAGGGGTGGTGGGTTTAATTTAGAAAAAAAAAAGGCATCAGTCTTATCCTGGCTAGAAAAGGGTGGTAACCTGTAGATAACCGGTACTAAAATTCGTATTTAATAATAAATGGACGTTAAAATTTAATAATAATAATAATTGTAATGAACAGCTCACTCAATTATTAAATTTTATCCAAATATCGGATTCTAGAGTACTAGTTCCATAAACCACAGACAGAGGCTCTCATGTGAGGCACACCGGTGGTCTTTAGCAGAGAATAAATAAAAGATCAAAGACAATGTATTAGTTTTAGTACAGCAGGACCACCCATCCCCAAGCCAATGTATTGGCTCTTAGAAGCATAAGGGTTAACAAAAAAAATCTATAAATACAATAAAAAAAATATTACCTCAAATACAGACATATCATTATGCCTATAAATTTCTGTACCAGGTGGCCACCTCCATGTGCACTTGTCCAGATGCCTGTCAAGCACTGACTTGCTTTTTGTATATTTTAAACAAAATTCACACAGGAACAGTTTTCCTAACCTATAAAGTAAAATCAGAGCTCAATTAGCCACGTGTGAAAATTGAGTGTAAACATTTTAAATATCATGCAAGCCTATTCGTTTCATCATCAATCATGCATATAGAGCTGAACTTACGTTATGTAGATGACTTTGCGTGATAAGATTATAGGGAATGATGTAAGAGATAAACTTTGATTACTAAGCATTTTACCAAATTTCAGCTTTACGGTATTTATTTCTTTATTTATGCAGCAATATGATTATTTGATATTATTTTTTACATGATGTTTAGGAGTAGCAATAGGGTTGAGTGTTCATTAGATAGTCAAAATAAGAATATTAAGATAACTTTCTTTCTATTAATTTCTAAGGAAATGTGTATGGTTTATAAAATTTAAAAAAAAAATAAATAATTTTGTTTAGAGCCTGCTGCTCAAATTCCGACAAACCTATGTAATGACATATGCGCATGTGCGGTGGCTATTTTTGTATCGCTTTTTATTAGTTTAGTCATCGCTAAAGCATTCAAAATGGACCAAGTTAAAATATGAGGAGGTTGTGTACAAAAAGCATTTTAACATTTTAAGGTTTCTTAATTCAGCATAATGAAAATGTTAAATAAACTCAAAAAAATTAATTTCGTTTAGAGCCTTCTGCTCAAATTCAGGAACATAAATATGCTTTAGTTCCACCCGAGAAACCTATGTAATGTACTGTATAACATACAGTCTTCTCTTTCGTACATGGCCACCGCGCATGAGCGAACGCTAGCAGGCACTTTTTTGAAACGTTTTTTTCCCAGTTTAGTCATCGACCTTCATCCCCTTTTCTCCGACCTTTTTCTGAGTAAACAATGCCCCCGCCAACAATCATTCATCGCCCCTTAGTATGCAATCATATAGTGAAGTGTTAGCATTGCAAAGTGGGGGTGTTTAGCCACTAGCGTGTTCTTCGTCACCTCAACTGCGGGGGATTCACCGCTACCGCGTCAATATGTAAGTAAACTAATTTTGTTTATTTTTTTGGTAGTAATGCGGGGATATCTTTTACGAATCTGCCTTCTTTTTTATCTCTTGTTAATCTCTTCTCTGTTGAATGAGAATTCTTTTTTTCTTTGCGTCATACTGCTATCCACCATGCATCACAAACAAGAGATAGACAAGGAAAGTGGAAAAATCAGATATAATTCTTGATTACAATTCCACAAAGTCGACTCGGTTGACCAAATGTGCGCTAACTGTACCACCACTAGACTATGGCCTATGGCTTTGTTTTTTTTTTTGATTATTGGACATGTCTGGAATCAATGCATACGTGATATATGTAGCAAATAATATGGGCACTGATAATCGTTGAAAAACACGCATAGACTTTTTGGAAGCATTAGGATTCAGCCTCTTAGACGAAAACCTGAAGAGTAGAGCGAGAATTCAAAACCTTCCTCTGGACGTAAAAGAAGGTTTTCTCTCATCCAAGTACAGAATGACAGCCGTACCAGGACCAAGTGATGTGCCTCTTAGTCGAACAGGACCTTGTTTTTTGTGTGGAAAACACAAGAATAACAAAGTTATGGGAAAGTGTAATAGATGTGTAAGATTCGTGTGCAAAAATCACAGTGCCTGCGAGATAACGTGCCAAGAATGTAAAGACAGGTTAACAGATGTAGAAGAAGAGTGAAAATTTTTGTATTTTGAAACACTTGTATTTCTATTTTGATATACGCGTTATTATATTTTGACGCACTCGTTCTTGGAATATTTTGATATATGCACTACTTTTTATAATGAGTTGATAAGTGCTGCCACTTTTTTGAAACCTCCACTATGTTATCCAGGTTTCATAACAAATGAAAAAGGCCAATCAGGTCTCCCAGTTTCATAATTTTATATTTAAACTAGCTGACCCGGCGAACTTCGTACCGCCTGACAGTCAATTCTTTAATTTTTTTAATACTTATTCTGCTATTTGGGACAGCTAGTAAGATAAAAAAAAAAGAAAAAAAAAACTTAATAAGTCGACAATTAAATTATGTCAAAAAATAAAAATTATAAAACACTAAAATTTGTTTAATAGTCACTAAAAAATCACAATCAAAATTAAAATATCAGATTTCTTATTATGATACCTAGTTATTATATTTCATTTTATTTTTACTTATTCTAAATTAAGTTTCACTTTTATTGTAGTACTTAATGGTACACAATATTTTTTTTTCCATTACCTGACGCGTAAATAAACAGAGCAGATGGTTTTCCAACACGGGAACAGGCAACATACAATTGACCATGCGAGAAACATGGATTTTCTAGATTAATACCACAAACACTTAATGACTGCCCTGGGATTTGTTTATAGTCAAACTGAGTTCATAAGTCCAATAGCAACACAGCTGCAGGCACTGTAATGAATTCACAGCAGCTTGATTTCAAGTTCATTGCGATCTTCACATTCCTGGGCAGTACGATTAGATTGATAATTAATTTGATGCGTTGCATTTCGGGTTCTTCTGCCTAAATTTGTCCGCCGCCTTATAGGAGGCATATTTAGTAAGTCACAAACACACAACACTTTTGTAATTTTATAGAAATTTATGGCTTTTAGATTTAGTAATATTATAGATGCACAGCAAAGAGATGTTTACATTTCAAGTGACATTTTACCACAGACAATTTACATTTTACTATCGTCAATTTGTTTTTGAGTAATGTTACCATCGAATAAATATTGGCAAATATTGACATTAATATTTATACGATACTAATGTCACTCAATTGTTTTGCCTTCCCAGAACCCCTCCACTAACACTATATGGTATGGTATTAGAGTTCAAATTGACCTTTAAGTATTATTACAAATCTTTTGTATGGGAATTTAGAAAAGTGGAGTCTTTTTTACTTCCTTAATGCAAATATAAATTAATTTAAATTGCATAACATGTGATTCTAATGTCACCTAGTGATTAGATGTTCTTATTTATTTAATTTTTTTGCTTACTCACAAATAACCAAATATGTTAAGTGTTAAAAATATTATAATTGAGAACATATGTTTTTATTTAAAAATGAATTTGCGTTAAGGAAGTAAAAAATACCCCAAAAGTGTTGTTTTTAGACTTTTTCAGGGGACTTTTTAAATTGTTCTCTCCGTAAGAAGCATCCTCATAGTTCAAGGAATATTATAAAAAAAGAATTAGCTAAATCAGTTCAGTTGTTCTCGAGATTTGCGCTTACCAACACATTTAACGATTCATTTTTATATAATAGATAATTTTAAACAATATTTCGGCTTATGCCATCATCAGGAAATCTCTGGAAATATAATTTCAAAATCTTAGAACATCAATAACAATTTTTTAAACAAACGTAATTGACCGCTTTGTTCTGGTTGATAGAAATGTGTAGTGCCTCTACATGGACAAAGCGGTCAGTTATAAAACAGGCAATAATAATGGAATATTACTCAGAAACCATTGATTTGCTAAGCAAAAAGAATAATTAACGAAGAAAATTTAAATAAAATGGTAGGATGAGGGGAGGGAGGGTTCAAATTATTAAATGCATACTTGTGATAATTGGGTATTAATGCAGAGAACAATAACAAGCATGGCTTGGGGGAGTCAGACTGGACAATAGGAGGAGGTTTCAGGGGGTTATCATGTGAGTTACAGTCTGGGGACAGTCATATTTACCTGTTTGTAATAATGAATGACGAGCAAAATTGTGATATTTTTGTGATATTTCTTTAAAGCTGTGATATTAAGTAAGTAGGATATAGTGGGTTATATGTTTGTTTAAAAAATTGTTATTAATGTTCTAAGATTTTGAAATTATATTTCCAGAGATTTCATGATGATGGCATAAGCCAAAATATTGATTAAGATTATTTAAATATAAAATTATGAAACTGGGAGACCTGATTGGCCTTTTCCATTTGTTATGAAACCTGGATAACTACTTTTTATATTTTGATTACCTGTTGAATAAATAAATTTATTGTATTGAAGCGTACCTTATGCCCATGATCCTTTTGCAACCAATTTGTACATTTTAGTGCATTATTAATTGGAAGTGTGCATGAAATGGCGAATAATATAAAGGTGCGGGGATTTCCCCGCTAGCGTGTACTTATGTAACTTCCCGCCTAGCGAGTAACTAAGGGTTAATGAGTTAACTAGGGGATGAAAGTTTTCTTAGTGGTGGCAAAGCTAATGAAGACACAAGAAATACTAGAGGGTACTAAATTTCTCAGTCTTTTTAATGATGAGTGTGGTTTTCTGAAATAAAAACAATTATGTGCTTCAAACTTTAATGTACTTACTGCTTAAGAGTGCAGTTTAATATGATAAAATGGTATGACCATTGTTCAGTCGGCTAGTAAAAAAATGTGACTAGTTTTCTACGAGCCGACCTTTTTTTTTTTTGGCAAATTAAAAAAAAAATAATATGGAGATCATTTCAAGCTGAAAGTATAAAGTTAAATATAAATTGAATTATATACTCTATCGTCCTAACCTTGCATATTCCTGGGGGAAAGGTGAAGAATACCATGTCTGAATTTGGAATTTCCCAAATTCAATAGACGATGGGCACCTTGCAGGGACTGGTAAAGGAGTTGTGCTCGGTGAAGCAGTTTGGACCACCTGCTCTGTTTCAAGAACATTTGATTTTGTGATCTGCAAGGCAAAAAAAATATATAAATATATTATACACATATATATATATATATATATATATATATATATATATATACAGGGTGTCCCAGAATATGTGTCCACCCCCTTTTCCTCCTAAAGTTGTTGGAATTTCTAAATGAAACTTGGTAGGTCATAGTTATGTTGCATGAGGTTTCTTTTGAAGGTATAGTTGACTTTGTAACATTCTCCAGCGCATCTAACTCTTGAGTTTACAATGGCAACAGGTATCTTTTATGACGAATTCTGATAGAAAATTTAATTTTAAGACTAATTTATTCCGAGACATCATTTGATCCGACGCACCGTTTGCGCGTAAAACGCAAAAAACTGAAAAATATCGCCCTTTTGTAGACAAATTCCTATTTATCACTGAAACCAAGCCTTGTACGTAAAAACACCTCTATACAAACGTTGTAGCCTATAAATTTTCCTTTCAGATGATACGAAGATCAAAGTTGTAGATTGAATATTTAACGGGATATTATGAATGAAAACATATGTTGGGTCGATTGATGAGATGGGTGGAAAAACATGGATATTAATTGCTTAAAATAATTTAAACTATTCCAACTAAGGTGGTAAGTGAAAGTTGTGTGTTGCATGTACCAGATTTTTTACTTATTCTTTTTGCCATATTTCTTCGGTAGAGTATGAAAACCAGATTTTTCATTAATTTTCAAAGAAGACCACGGCAAATGAAGAAAATTCGAGTTAAACACTTATTCACTGGGATGATTTTTATGTATTAATTCTTGAGTAATAATGATAAGAAAGAAAAGAATGAAAACATATGTGAGGATTTACTTCTGCTCCTAATCTTCATTGTTAATGTACTTAGTTGAAAGAGGCTGTTTGCTGTTACAATGGAATTAAGATTATTTGGTATAATGTGGCATTGATAAGAAATTGAACTTAAAAATTAGTTGCTAGTGTCAGTTGACCATTCAATGATAGAACGTACCTTCTTCTTCTTGAATATGCCGGCTTTCGAATTTTATGTAGACATGCTCCTAATTTTTGGGGAATGTCGGAGGAATTCCAGCGCCACAGCACGTCTTTACGCTCTGGGATTTCCCAACAGACCAAACCCTTCAAGAAAGCTCTTCCCGAGAGTTGAGCAAAAATTAAGAACAGCAGGTTCATTAATTTGCGCAAGGAAGGGAAGGAAAATGCCAAGACCTGCGATGACTGAAGAGAACACAATAAATGTCCTTACAGCAATGTCAGCTGCAGGGACATTGCTAGGGACTCAGCTATGAGTAAGTCCTCAGTGGGAAGGATTACAAAACCAAATAAAATGTTTCCATTCCATATGAACCCGAACCAAAAACTATTACCTGAGGATTGCAATATGAGATTAGGCTTCTGCCATTGGATTCAACAAGCCTTAGCAGAAAATAGGAATTTTTACAGACATATTCTATGGACTGACGAATCCACATTCTGCAGCGATGGAAGCATTAATAAACACAATTGTCATTACTGGGCGGAAGAAAATCCTCACTGGTTGACGGAGGTTGATCACCAGCATAGGTTCTCGGTAAATATATGGTGCAGGATTTTCGGACAATACGCAATTGGCCCTCATTTCTTTCAAGAGAGACTTACGGGAGAATTTTTTTGTAATTTTTTGACAAATACTCTACCCACATAATTGGAAGATATTCCACTGCAACAGCGATGTAACATGTACATACAACTTGACGGTTGTCCCACTCATTTTTCTTTGATAGTACGGGAAAAACTTCGTCAGTTATTTCCAGGTATTACATGCAACTTTTATAAAATTATGAAGTATTATTTAAATTTATTATTATTATTTACATTAATTATTATTATTTAAATTTATTTATGATCTAATTCAATTTTATTACTAATTTCGGTACTTTCCTCCCTTCTCCCACAGATCGCTGTACAGGTCGTGGGATGGGGGTAGAATGGCCGCCTAGATCACCTGATTTGACGGTCATGGACTACTATCTGTGGGGTAGATTAAAAGCCCTGGTTTACCATCAAAGGCCCCAAAATAAAGAGGACAAGATGGATCGGATAACTCGGTCAGTTGCACAATTAAAAATAGATGAGAGTTTAAATGCTCAGGATGATTTCCCGAACAGACTTGTGCAATGTATTAATGTTGAAGGTGGACATTTTGAACATTTAAAATGATTTTCGCCATATTTAGTCAAGTTAATATTTTTTTCTAAACAATGTAACTTTCTTTGGAAACTGATTACTTTTATTTTAAACAAAGGCAAATTTGTTTTTTAGTTTGTCGTTTGATGTAATAATAATTTCATATGGAAAGAGAAATTTATTCTGTTCTGTTTTATAATAATTTGTATTTACTTTTTTTTCATAAAGTAAATAAGTACATACTTTTTTTTTATTGTTTATGACAGCCATTTTTTTCTATTCATATTGATTTTCTGAATTGTTATTTTTTAAAACTTTTAAGGTATATTTTTCATTCATAATATCCCGTTAAATATTCAATCTACAACTTTGATCTTGGTATCATCTGAAAGGAAAATTAATAGGCTACAACGTTTGTATAGAGGTGTTTTTACGTACAAGGCTTGGTTTCAGTGATAAATAGGAATTTGTCTACAAAAGGGCGATATTTTTCAGTTTTTTGCATTTTACGCGCAAACGGTGTGTCGGATCAAAAGATGTCTCGGAATAAATTAGTCTTAAAATTACATTTTCTATCAGAATTGTCATAAAATATACCTGTTGCCATTGGAAACTCACGAGTTAGATGCGCTGGAGAAAAGCTGGAGAATGTTACTAAGTCAACTAAACCTTCAAAAGAAACCTCATGCAACATAACTTTGACCTACCAAGTTTCATGTCGAAATTCCAACAACTATAGGAGAAAAAGGGGGTGGACACATATGCTGGGACACCCTGTATATATATATATATATATATATATATATATGTATGTATGTATGTATGTATGTATATATATATATATATATATATATATATATATATATATATATATATATATCCATCTCTAAAAAGAAGTGGTAATTTTCATATTGATGAATGATAAATATAATCCCATAAAAAAATGCTTGTTTATGTTTGTTTGTTTGTTTATATATATATATATATATATATATATATATATATATATATATATATATAGAGAGAGAGAGAGAGAGAGAGAGAGAGAGAGAGAGAGAGAGAGAGAGAGAGAGAGAGAAGTAAAGTAGTCGATATAAACAGGATTAACTTTACTTTCCAAAAAGTACCTTTAAATGCCTAAAATGTCAATAGGAATGGAGCAAAACACACTTTTGTTTTTGAAGTTTTTAGAAAAGTTTATTATCAACGTGATCTACGCTTCAGTAAAACTTAATAAACATTTCCTAAACTATTTTTGCTCCACCTAGTTTTGGATTTAAGAACGTTTGAAGAAAAAATCTAATTCAATTACTTTATAAAGGCATTAAAATAATAAATTTAAAGCAATAGAACTCACCTAATGATTAGAATTTTGTAGTAATTATTTTTGTGTTCGACGAATTTTTGTTTTTGTTTTTCTTTTTTCTTTTTTTTACGGCGCCTTGACATCAAGGCCATTAGTGCCGACATCCAGGGTGCAGCGAGGAATTTTCCCAACGAGCCGTGAGATAAGAAAATTCCTGCCGCCACACAGTGGGGCCAAACTACTCTTCGTGTTTCAAAAAAGCTACAGCCTCCAAATATTAAGCGATATGAATGTATTTTTTTAAAAAATGAAAGCTAATAACATTTAGTTTTTTGTTTCTCCTGTTTATTAAATTACGTGTAAATAATTCACAAACTTAAGTTTTAAAGACGTAAGTCTGATTTTTTCCAAGTCTAATCAGGGTTTGAATGTTAAATTTCAACGATATCAGTGCTGATATCAAGTTAGATGAAAAATAAAATATTATTTTATGTTGGATTGTAAAAGTTTGTGAATTATATACACCTAATTTAATAAACAGAGGAAACAAAAATCTGGTCTGAAAAGGCAGTTTTAAATTTTATTAGCTTTCATTTCAATTAAAAATGCCTTCAAATCGGTTAAGATTTGGAGGCTATAGCCTTTTTGAAACACGAAGATTAGTTTGGCACCACTGTGCGGCGGCAAGAATTTTCTTATCCCACGGCTCGTTGGGAAAATTCCTCCCTGCACCCTGGAAGTCGGCACTAATGGCCTAGATGTCAATGCGCCGTTAAAAAGAGAAAAAAAAAACGTCCAACACAAAAATAATTACTACACAATTCTAATCATTAGGTGAGTTCTATAGCTTTAAATTTATTATTTGAATGCCTTTATAAAGAAATTGAATTTGATTTTTTCTTCAAACGTTCTTAAATCCAAAACTAGGTGGAGCGAAAATAGTTTAGGAAATGTTTATTAAGTTTTGATGAAGCGTAGATCACATTGATAATAAACTTTTCTGAAAACTTCAATAACAAAAGTGTGTTTTGCTCCATTCCTATTAACATTTTAGGCATTTAAAGGTACTTTTTGGAAAGTAAATTTAATCCTCTACAAAGTTTATATCGACTACTTTTTTCATTACGGGCTTACTTTCTACGTTATTGGCAGAAAAGTGATGAAAAACAAGGTTTTTATCGGTTTTTGGCAATTTGTTACTCATTGGTGCGCTTTAGCGAAAAAATGACTGATATAAAATCGATATAAAATTCGATTCTCTACAATAATCCTTCATAAAAATAACCCCTTTCCATTGGATATTCCAGAGTTAGAGTCTCTGGAGAAGAACTGGAGAAAGTTGAGAGGTCGTGCATTAGGTCCAATGAAAGTTCATTCGACAACATTAAGACCCACCAAGTTTCGTTTTTAAATTTCAAAAATTGTGGGAAAAAAGGGGGGTGTCAATCGAGTTTTGAACACCCTGTATATATGTGAGTGTGTGTGTGTGTGTGTGTGTGTGTGTGCCTTATTTATTTTTTAAGAAACTGGTCATTCTATATATTTAGTTTGCAATCTAAGTTAGATATGATCACTTTCATTACTATATGACATTTAAATAAAACCATCCTACATCTCTTTATTAAAACTTAATGTAAAATCTTTGTAAATGCAATCTAAAGCAATAAATGACCACGAAAGAAAATAATAGCTAAAACATTAGGTAAACGTCATATTTTAATAAGAAACTTACAGAATTGGCTTTCTCACGAGCTTGCTTGAAGCTTTCCACATCTTTAGACGTAACACCAGCTGGAAGATCAGTGGTCATCAAACTACTGATAGTAGCAGCTGCAACAAACATAGAAAAGTTGTTTTTTCTATCGTTTGTGTAAAAACAAAAGAAAATTAATGACAAATTACTCTCTATAAAAAATTCATAATTCTCATATTGAGGAATGATTCAAATAATCCCATTAAAATAAATAAATACTTTAACTTTATTTCAGTATACAAGCTAAATTTCAATATTGTCTATTTAATTCAGTTCATTGCCATTATTATTTTGCATCTTCTACTATACCATCATCTAAAAAGCATTGTTTTATTGAAATTACAATACTAAGTATAAAGGCAAGGAGAATTAATTTGTATGTTCAACGATTTATCTGATTTGAAAAGACAATTTAGCTTTGGTGGAAATTCGCTAATCTTGTCTACAAATGATTGAATGTTGGCTTACAAGTAGCCCTTGAAAATTTTTCTTATAACATTAATATCATTGTATGACAACAAAGGAATGATTAAAAAGTTACATTTATTTACACGTACAGCAGCAAAAGTTGTAACTTAAAGTAGTATGAACTTGTCTAATTTCTTAGTTAGGATATGTTAAACAATCAATAAACTATGACCAAAAATTATTAAACTCATATGTAACATTTTATAAGTTACTAGCTGTTACCCGGCGTGCTACGCTGCACCTACTTTCTGCATCTAGAATAGCCCAAATAAATTAGAAACCAAATAAGTAATATTAAAATCTAATAACACAACTCTGTAACTGCTCGGGTTCACAGTTACGAATCTGTGACCTCGGAGTTGTTATCCTAGACGATTTTAACCTAGCCTATGACACTCCCAGGATCAAGACCTACATATGTGCCAAGTTTGATCAAATACGGTCAAACGGTGTGGATTTTTATAAGAGACAAAAAGACAGACAAACAGTTAATAGACATTTTTGACCTAGCCAATGTCAGTTCCCGTATCAAGACCTACCTGTGTGCCAAGTTTGAAGAAAATCGGTCAACCGTGTGGATTTGTATTAGGAACTAACATACAGACAGAAAGCTGGTAGACATTTTTGATCTAGTTTATGACTCTCCACGTATCAAGATCTACATGAGTGCCAAGTTCCATCAAAATCGATCAAACGGTTTGGATTTGTATAATGAAAAAACATACACACAGACAGGTGTAGACGTTTTTGACTTAGCCTACGACACTTCCCGGATCAAGATATACCTGTGTGCCAAGTTTGGTCAAAATCGGTCAAACTGTTTGGATTTGTATAATGAACAAACATACACTCAGACAGGAGGTAGACGTTTTTGACTTAGCCTAGGACACTTCCCGGATCAAGATATACCTGTGTGCCAAGTTTGTTCAAAATCGGTCAAACGGTTTGGATTTGTATAATGAACAAACATACACTCAGACAGGAGGTAGACGTTTTTGACTTAGCCTACGATACCCCCGCATCAAGACCTACCTTTGTGCCATGTTTGATGACAATCGCTCAAACGGTGTGGATTTGTATAAGGAACAAACATACACACAGACAGGTTTAGACGTTTTTGACTTAGCCTACGACACTCCCCGGATCAAGATATGCCTGTGTGCCAAGTTTGGTCAAAATCGGTCGAACGGTGTGGATTTGTATAAGGGACAAACATACAGACAGACAGCTGGTAGATATTTTTGACCTAGCCTAGGAGATTTCCCGTATCAAGACCTACCTGTGTGTCAAGTTTGGTCAAAATCGGTCAAACGGTGTAGATATGTAAAAGGAACAAACAAATAAACAGACAGACACGTGATTTTTATATTTATATATATATATATATATATATATATATATATATATATATATATAATTAGATATTCATCACAAAGTAACTAAAAATTTGGAACACAATTTTTGACTTCGTAACTTTGTTTTGGCTAGTTAGGAGGTCAACATATCAAAAGTCCTCGCAAGTAGCCTTTGTGCCAGGGAGGAGGGGGGGTTTAGAAGGCCCCATTTTTCTGGTTTTCACTTATATCTCGGAAACCATGGGCCCTAGCGACATGTCCATTCTATAACAAATGAAAGCTGATTCAATTTCCTACAAGTTCTATTCTATAAAGTTTTTCGAGATATCTTTAGTTTTCGAAATATCCGCTTTTGATACGTTGACCTCCTAACTAGCCGAAACCAAGTTATTAAGTCAAAAATTGTGTTCCAAACATTTCCATCTATAAATCTTAGTTACCTGGACCATTAGTCACTAAATTTCAGATTTCACGAACACTGAAATTATTTTTACGTTTGAAGGAAAATACATAAAATAGCAAAGTAATATATATTATTGAAGGGAATGCAATACTCTACAACCCTATAACCGTTGTTTATTTTTTGGGTTCATCTTTGAAGAGTTATCCCGAAAAAAAAGGGAAGAAATAAGCGGCAAAAGTGTTTTTCCCCAAAATGACCGACTTTCAAGAGCAGATATCTCGAAAAACTTTGTAGAATAGAACTTGTAGGAAATTTAATGAGCTTTCATTTGTTATAGAATAGTCATGTCGCTAGGACGCAGGGTTTCCGAGATATAAGTGAAAACCCGAAAAATGGGACCTTCTAAACCCCCCTCCCCCCGGCACAAAGGCTACGGGCGAGGACTTTTGATATGTTCACCTCCTATCCAGCCCAAACAAAGTTACGAAGTCAAAAATTGTGTTCCAAAAATTTCCATCTATAACTGTTCGTTGACTGGACTGTCTGGTAAGCAACAACTTTTCGAAAATCCCTACTCTTCCAAAAAAAAAAATGCTGCAGGCTGCCAAATTTGTAAAATTTAATCAGCTCTCCAATGGTATACTCAGAACTGAAATTGTCTCTCAATTTCATATTTTTTTTTTTTTTTTTTTTTTAATTTCACAATGAAATTGGAATTTTAGAGTGAACAAAAATCAAATAAGTAAAAGTAATATTATGTTTATTTTTGTGACATTATCAGAAATAAATGAAAATTATTCTCGATGAAATTGATATTTAATGATTATAGTAAGTCTTACATAAAATTTGAATGAAAAAATACATCGAAGATTATAAACGTTCTTACAACTGACCTGCTTGCAGAACACACTGATGACACCTGGTCACATATCACATAACAGTTGAAAGTCTAGAATATTTTTTCTGAATAGCTAAGTTTATTCATAGTTTGTAGAACTCCATTAAAGTGAGTTTTAATTGTTTTAACTGCTAAGCGACTACTAACAGATAGTGTTTCTATTTTTCTATGAATGAGTTTACTCAGGCGCTGAAAACTTTTACGGATATTAAATGCTACCGGCAATAATGCCACATGGCAATCGACACTCTTTAACTTACTAACATAGATCAGGGATTTTCAGCATAATTTTGAATATAAATTTGGGCATTAAGCAGTTTAAAATATCCCATAACAATAGCTTCTATTTCATAACTTACATTGGGTTATTTTTTTTCTCCAGAGTTTAAACCTTGTTCAAGATTAGTTCCAAAGCATTAATTGCTATTAAATTCAAGCATAGTTTTTTTTTTGTTTTTTTTTTTTAACAAAAAGAACATATTCAACTGTATGTAGTGTTCCTGGTTGCTCTCTATTTATTTTCAATTATTTCGCTGATTATTCAAAAATAAGTTTTTATTGTTTTGTGTTTTATGGTTAATGGTTTTTCATAATAAATCTACAAAAAGGTTGTTTTACAGAAGATAGTTGCCTCTAAGAATAAGATTCCACTTGCTTTGCTATACACCTTACAATTTTAAGCTAAGCTACAGGCTGTAAAATTACTTCTTTTTTTTTTTGTTGTTTTTTTCAATATAAATAAATAAATATAAAAATTATATTGTCTCACAAATATTGAAATACTTAATTTTTGTATAAATATATATATATATATATATATATATATATATATATATATATATATATATATATGAATAAAAGTATATATTTAATTCAGTACTGAAAGAACTTTAAACTCTAAATCAATAACTTTGAAGCTACTAATTTTATAATGGGCATTACATATTAGAAAAAAAAAATCAATTCTGCCTTCTCATTTAAATGAATGAGTTAGGTAAGTTCCCTCTAAGAATTGATTGCTCACTAAACATAAATAGCCTCAAATCAATACTGTCTCATTGTGTACTAAGAACTCCATCTAAAATCATAAACTAAGTGCAATGCAAAACCCTTCTATTTTCAAAGGCTTTTCTGAAACTGAAATGGAAATTTGTTTTTGATAATTGAGAGAATTCTGAAACTTCAAAATGTTTAAGCAAAGAAATCAAAGCAATAAGTTCCTTGTTCCTCCTTCTTTGAACAAGGATCATTCATTGGCATAACGAGACAAACACCTTACATAGCTCTCCCACCCATTATTAAATTTTAAAATGAGAGAAACTTTCTGAAATTATTATCAATATTATTTATTAATTTTATGCAACACTTTGAAGGTGATTTGCATTTTCTTCAGTGTGTTATGATAGAGGTCGATGTGAAATTGTGTATGGGCTCATCTTGCCCTTCAATACATGTGAATTCACATCTAAACTTTTGCTATATTTTTATTTGAAAATTTGGCTTGGTATATGTTTTAGTGTTAGATTTTGTTGTACATGTTTGTGTATTCTTTAAGTTTTTGAGTATTGTGTGAAATTATAAATTATAGAATTTGAATGTAAAACAAAATAATTAAAATATACTCAAGGATACACGAAAAAAATGATTAAGTAAAGATTACTAATGCAAATTACTGTGTTTAGCAAACAAATATCTAAGAGATTCACAGGGTGCTAAAGGGACGAGCGGTAATAGCATAAAAATTTGACTGTGCAATTTCAATTTTAGAAGGCCAGATTGTTTATTTAACGACACAACACACATGCATAACAATACAATAAAATAGCGACAAATAACTTTTATACTTTGATTAGCAGGAGGCCCAGTGGCCGTGAGTGTTGAAGTGTGAGCATTTTACACTCCGTGCCAAGGGTCGTGGGTTCGATTCCCACTATGGGGTGGTGGCTTTTCTTTAGAAAAAAGAAAAGGCATCAGCCATATCCTGGCTGGAAAAGGGTGGTAACCTATAGATAACCCGTCCTATAATTCATAGTTAATAATAATGGACGTTAAAAATTTAAATAAATAATTATTAACACATATATTCCTCTTTATAGCAATATAACAAATTTGTTTTCAAGTAACAAATTAATTTGTCAGTTATCTGGTAAGGTCGGTGCTAATGATCCTAACAGTCGATGCACGAAAAAAAAACATGTTTGGGATATTATGATTAAGGGCATATATAATTTAGGTCTGTTTGGTTGAATAAATATTCAAAACGAAATTTCATTGAAAAAAACACTTTTGATTAAAGTGATTTAAATCAATGATCCATAAATTGTTTTACAGTTTTCTTGTTCCTAACTGACCTCCATTCATGATTCTCATCTGCGCCTGAGTTGACGTGGTTTTGGCAGTGAAGATGATATTCAGGAAAAATGCAAATTCTCAATTCCGACATATATACTATGATTAATACGTATTTAGAGCTTTCATACTTAGATGACGAGCATGAAATTTTGTAACTAGGCCAGGGGGGTGTGGCAAAAGTTGGTCATGACTGGGGGAGACACGTTTCCGGAATGGTCTGGCACAGCAGATAACCAAGCAGCACGTTCCCGCAACATGCCACAGCACCTATAAATGTGTTAAGACAAATCATCTAGTCTGCAAAATGTAGTCTTTGGAAAACATAAAAACTAAGAGGATAGTCCATAGCTTACCACTTCCCCTACTATCATTGTTGATAGCATATTTTATATATGAAGAAAAAAAAAGTATTTAGTACAGATTGTTATAATAAATGAAAAAGTTCATAAAAAAATAATAAGTTAAATGTGCAATATCAATATTAATATAGGTAAAAAGGATGAGCAGGATTGGGGTTAAATTGAAGCAGTGAAGGTGGGGGTCCGAGATGCAAATTAGTGTAACATCATATTCAATGCCTGGCCTGGGTGCAAAGTGGCAGGATCTGGCTCTCTCAACAACTTATTTCATCTCACCAACAATCGAATAATTCTCTCTTATTTTTACTTTATTTAAAATAATTTTGTCTGCATAGTTCAAATTAGAAGCGCATAAAAACAAAGGCTAATATCTCCAATTCATTTTTATTAATTTTTAAGTTGCTCTGGATTCTATAGTTCAAGCTTCCAATTATTTCTTCCATTAATTATTCATTTTTTTTCTCCTTATTTTTTTATTTTAGCAAGGAAACTGATAACATTGTGAACCATAGATTTCGGAGCAACTCCTACTTTGTAGAAATCATTATTAAAATCGCTGATTCTGGAGGTTTCAATCTTATAAATTATCTTTTAAGGCTGAAAATCAAAGTTCACTTTTTAAGATCAGCTATGCATAAGTTTTTTTGTTTTTTTTTAAGAACTTAAAAAACGGAAATAATAAAAAAAAATTATTTTGAAATTTTATTCTCTTCTTATTCGATACTAACAGTTGAGCTGTTGAGAGCTGACCAGAGGGGAGGGGGTCTGGAGGGGAGGTGAGAGGGGGGCACCTTACCCGCTCTGCCAGTCGCCTCCTCCATCTTCCGACTCCTCTCCCCTCCATTCAGTTGTTTCCGCCTCTCGAGCTCGGCCGATTTACAACAGACTGCTGACTTGATGAGGCTTGATGGAGATGGTTGGATCGAATCCTTCTTCCTCTTCCTTAGGAGGGGTACAAGCGTCGGAGGATCCGGTGTTGAGTCGACAGTGGAGGTCCTTGGGGCGGGATCTGCCTGAGCAGACAGAGCTGCAGCAGCAAAACCCCAAGGGCTATTATCTTCTCCAAGAGACCCAAATGGGAGGTCCTTGTCAGAATAAGACGAAGGGAGGAGAGGAGGGACGTGTTGGGGGAATGGAGTGAGGGGCGTCACAGGAGTGATTACGGGGTCCCTATCATGGTTAGTAGGGCCTCTTCCTGTATCTCCCTTAGGTCCTCGATAGAAAGCGGAACCACGGAAAAATTTTTGTTTTTCTATTGATATGACATCAGATGTTTCCTCACGTGGGCCCCCACCTGGGGAAGGGGAGGGGGGAACAGGGCTGGAATCACAGGGGGTAGGCTCATTACCGTCCTCCGAGCTGCTATCCAAGCTCAAAGTTCTCGTTTTTCCTTTCTTGCCAACTAAACTCGCCCTAGCTGCTTTCCTGAAAGAAAAAAAAATGTCAAAATTGAAATAAAGTAAGTGGATTAAAAATATAATGAAAATATTTAGAATAAAACTATAATAACTAAGGTTTGTTCGCCAAGAAAATACTAGTGGGACACATTCCAGCATGACCCACTCAAATCCCCCCCCCCTTCTTTACAGGTATGTAAGCCTTCTAACAGCCCTTCTATAGAAATGGCAATGTGAGTGTGACTTATTTTATTTATTCTATCTAATTAATTAATTCAGTTTTCTATTTAAGTGTTAAATCATTAGCGTAGCTAATTGTAAGTTTAAGTCTTAAGGAAAAGATTTGTGCTTATTGCCTACCTTGTGGAGCTCACAAGCAAAGAAAGAAGAAATATTTTTTGTTTTTTGAATTAAATTAGTTTACTGTTGTTATTCTTGAGTTTTAGCGCGGTTACTCCCTATCTCCGTAGGGAGAACCCGCTTATGAGGTTGACCTCATGACGCAATCCGGAAGTGCCAACTAGAAACTTTCACGTTTCAGACCCTATAGATCACGAAAATATAGGTGGCCCAAATTTGGCGGTTTGGGCTGGGCGTTGATAGATGAGTGAGTGAGTGAGTGGTATTTGACAAATATATAGTAGGTAAATATATATATATATATATATATATATATATATATATATATATATATATATATATATGTATATATTTATATATATGCTTGTCTGTTCGCTCTCTAGCAAGCTCAAAAATGGGCCGATTTTAACAAAATTTGGTACAAAAATCTGTCGTCTAATTTGAAAGGTCAAGTTCGTTAACCAGCAGAATCCGCTCACTAGAAGATAGTGTTTGGGGCGAAATTCGAGCAAAAAAATCGTAACGCTTACGTTTTTGAGTTTATATGCTTGCAGGTAGTTGTTTTATAGGTTTCTTAACATAAGAAAACGAATGAAACCATTTTTTGTTGTCCACCAAAAAGTGGAATCAATGTTTTTGTAAGTTATTATTTTTTTGTGAGTACTTAGAATGGTGGGATTCAATTGAAATATTTTCTACATGTTGGAAATTAATCCCAACTATGATGTTTAAATTTTGGTTATATTTGGAGTAAGGAAGTATGCGAAAAAAATTATTTTATTAATAGACATGAAAAGTTTTCGGATCTTCATACATTTTTCGTAAATATCTCGATAACGGTTGGGAAATCGTGGTAAGTGGAAGGTGACCATTCGAATGCTTACTAAATTCTCTACAAAAAAGGTGCTAAAGCAATATTCGATGGGGCAACGTCAATCAGAGATATAAGCGCTTAAAACTTAAAAAGTGTTTGTTTTGTTGTTTTGGAAGGGTTTTTCTCTTTGTTTATCCCACATTTTAATTGGTATTTTCTTGTTTTAAATTGCATTTATCAGTAAAATTAGTATTGTAGTTAAATAAGCTAAGAAACGGTGAAAGGAATTGGTAAAAAGTGGCTGTGGTAATTATGATGGCAGTGGCTAATCATGATGACGTAGTTTGTTTTGAATTCTCCTATGTAAATAATCTTCCTCATAGCCTCGATATGAAGTTATCGTTATTTCTTATTTTATAGAAAGATTTAACCCATGACAGAATGGAATTTTATTCACCATGAAGCACATATTTACAGGTGATTATAACAGTAAAACGAATTTGCTAGTAAAACAAGATACTTAAAATGACAACGAATTTTTGGTTGTTTAGAATAGAGCCTTCTCAGCAGTAGTCGAGGAGTAAGTACATTTTCAGTACATAATTTTGTTGACTTATACAGATTAAGAATTATCCGCTTCTGTGTAAGTTGGCTACTGTCAGTTTCCTGTGATTTGTGATGCTAATCTATTCCATTTCTTCGAGATGTACGTAACCGCGCTAAGATGACGAAGTTCCTGGGAGTCGGACTTTTTCAATCTGTGTTAATCTTTAAAATATCTCAAAAAAAGGAATGAAGATCAAATACAACCTGTTGAAATGTTTCCTTGATTATTTTTCAAGAGAGAAAGATAATGTACATAGATCAATCGTTTAGAACGTCAGGTTTGCGATACTTTACAAACCAGTTTAAACAACAACTCTTGATAAAACAGCCAAAGAAGAGTTCAAAGGCAGGTATACACATTTTTGATAAATATTTTAAATAAATTTGTTTTAATGAAACTTACCATTGAATTTCCTTCAATCTATTTTTTCATCGAATGTTAAGTAAAAAAAAAGCTACATTTGATATATCGATTACCATAATGATCTTTTTTAAAGATGTATAAATATGTAATCACTCTTGAAAATGCTTTGACTTTCGGATGTTAATTTATTTGACAGATTCTGCCTAGTAAACTGAAAGAGCAATATGTGTCATACTGGAAAGCTCAGAGGATCGTGTTGAGTTTTAACATTCTCCTTCAATGAAGAACAAACTAAATCTCTGTCAATTTTATTTATTTAAGTTTTAGTTAAATAATTTAGCAAAATTATTCAACTACAAAATTTAAACAAGTAACACCAGTAAAGCTAACAGGATTCAAGGGCATTACTCAAAGCTCAGATGTTGATAAACAAATATAAACAAAATTAATACAAAAAGAGTGGCAGGCAGCATGGTACAACAGTACCGATAATAATTGCGACAAATTAAGCAAACAGTAGAAGAATGTTCATTTAGCATAAGAGATGACCAGAGAGAAGAGGTAGTTTTAAATCAACTCTGCAAGGGCCATTCTTTACTTACTCATGAACATTTAATGACTAAACGCCAGAAAAGCTTAAGATGTACTAAAATTAAGACTATGCAACTAACTTCTAACAATAAGACATAAACTAACAGACGAGAACAATTACACATACCGTAGAAGGGGGAGACTGTGCCTATCACACTTGTGTGAGGGGTAAAAATGTGCCGGCTATACTTTTCAAATATTAGCGCAATTTAGCAGAGAACAAGAGAACCTACAACCTTTGTTCAGGGGTCCACTGGTGGCGTATCAGTCTTACCAGATAACAACCCATGGTTTACCTTGTCAAAGGGTTTCTAAACATTGGAATCAATTGTTTTGTAATTCACTGTTTTGAGTAGGTAACTCAGGAATTCCTAGTTCCTTCCAGTAAAATTTTATGTTTTTGTGAACATTTTTTCAGATGTTATGGATCGATAACAAAAAAAAATGCACTATAAGGTGTGAGATTGTACCCATACATCATGGTATTTTACCATTTTATGCCTTAATACATATTCAAAATGTATCCTTGAACTCATTGAAGCTTTGAAGGGACAGGGAATCACAGAACAAAAAAGGGCAGGAGAGAGAAAAAATGTATACTTCTCCATTGCATATGATAATTATGTTACAGCCCAGACCTCCACATGTGAACCATGGACTTCAATGAAAAGCCAAAGGGTTAAGTGACAGAAAAAGAACCAGACGGTTATGACAAAAGAAGAAGACTAGATGACTGAGGAAAGATGATATCTGGAGTTAACCAACGAGAAAAGTTCAGATGAAAGTGAAGTTCCCTATGCGGAGAATGAGGACAGTCAACCTTGGTGTCCTGAGGAACACGAGGTTGCAGAAGAGAGAGAGAGAGATTAGAAACTTGAGGTGAGGAACAATGTAGCTCCACCAGCAACAGTGGACGAGGAAAAGGGCACAAAGAATCTATGGGGAAAATAGCGACCATCCAGTTAAAGGAGACTTTGTGATCGTCGATTATGGGGGAAAGCTCTACCCAGGGGAGATGATGACGGATCCCTAAATAATTTTCCACTTCATTAGCAGAGATTTTTAGCTAACTAAAGGTACAAGTTTTCCTGTAAGTAGACCGTTACGAAGCTGGGGAAAGAATTCGTGATAAACCTCAGACTCATCGAGAAAAACAGAAGTGTGTTATTGGACGTCTAGAAAGCATCTTCTACCAATGAGTTAAATCATTGTTTTCTTACAGAAAATATTGCCTATTTGATGATGGCATAAGAAGAATTTAATTATCTTGAACAGTTTTTGAGCAATCCTTTCTTATTCAATAAAAAATATGTCTATGTTAAAAAAACAGAAAATTGGGAATAACTCCCTTTCCCTTTGGAATTGGACCATACTTCTTATGAACTTTTTTGTTGAAAATGATGTCCAAAATCATCTCCTTGAGTTTGGCTAATTAGACCTGAATCACCCTTTATATTATAAATAAGGTAATATATTGTAAAACCGAAAACATAAGTTGGGTGACCATTACCTTAGACTCCTCAAATGTTGTACCCTGGGATTTTTCTGCCTCGACTTGGGTGTTGGGAGCGTGGCAGGCGTTGAAGGCGTTCCTCCGAGACTAGGTGACGCTGTTGATGTTGAAGGAGTAACCGCAGAGGATTTTCCCTCCGTACATGCACCACACTTCCATGGACCTTTTCCCTTCTTATCGTACGGGGGTGACAGGCAAGCAATGTGATAGCATTTTGAGCAACCACTGCAGCTAATTAAACAGATCTGAAAGTTCAAAAAAAACACTGATTTTTTTTAATTTTCATTACCAGCTACTATTCAAATGTTTTGTGAGTAATGAGCATTCACACACTATTTGCACATATTTATGTTTAATATATATGTGTGTACTGAGTGTATACCAGCAAGAATTTATATGTGTAGGGTATGTAAACATATATGCATAATTAATAAAAAGTGCCTCGATTAAATCCATTTAACATATATCCGCCAGAAGGCTAACAAATAAAACATATGAATTAATAAATATTGATTAAGTGATTTATTGATACGTCCACCTGTCACATAAGAAGTACATATATGACATACGCATGAATGTATGTATTTATACACATGCCAATGCATTTATAAAATATCTTTAACAAGATTATGAGAGTAATTAATAATATACAATATGAAAATGCCCACGATAGTAAGTTTCTACCCTCAAAGCGGCTGCAGCCTAATGATAACCGATAAGCCACATAAAAAAATCATTCCAATCTGTTTCTATATATTTATCTGTTATGCCTCTATCATTTTTAAAAAGGGACTGATTTTAGAGCAGTTAGTCATAAAAATAATTTGTCTAAAACAAAAGATCAAGTTTGTTTACCTATTAACTCCAAACAGCCAAAGACTGCTTCCACTTATAAACCAAGATATATAAATTTAGGTAACGTTTGGAAAAGAGGGAGTAAAAAAAAAAAAAAAAACATTATCTTATTACCAAAATGAGCAGTTTTGAAATTTCAAACATTTTTTCAATATTTCGACAACAGTTAAGAACTTGTGGTTCAATTAAAAACTGGGGCAAATAGAGAAAAAAAAAAGCGGTCAAAAGAACAGAACCGATAATTTTCAATTTTATTTTCAATGTTATATATATATATATATATATATATATATATATATATATATATATATATATATATATATAGTTGTCGAAATATTGAAAAAATGTTTGAAATTTCAAAACTGCTCATTATATATATATATATATATATATATATATATATATATATATATATATATATATATATATATATATATATATTGCAATAGGAATAATGAAAAACAAACAAGAAGAACCGTTCACAAAGAAACAAAACCAACAACTTCAAAGTTTTTAGCACTTATTTCTCTGAATGTGACCAAAAATTACTTCAGAAACATGTTTTAGGACATTTATAAAGCTTTCGAATGGTTACTGTAGACTTACTACGATTTCTCAACCGTTTTAGAGACAATTAAGAAAATAAACAAAAAAAATCAAACAAAAAAGAATTAAATAATTCTTAAGGTGATATTTGTAACTGTTTTGAGAAAGCTGGATACAACTAGTTTTTTTAAACAAATTTTTTATTTGGGTACTCAGCAACATTGTATTCAGTTGAAGCAATCATAACTGCGATAATTAAATTTTTGTTACGTTTAGAGTAGACGAAGTATTAGAGAAAAAAATCTGTTATTTACAGCCATGGGAAGTTTTTGTGTATTTTCTTAAATAAAAAAAAAATAAATAAAAAAATAAAATCACCTCTGTAAGAGAGGCCAAGAGAGCCCAGAGAAGCAGATACTTCAGTGTGATATGCTCCAGCCACCTGATGTTGTCTTTTGCAGGTATTCATAAATAAATTAATTAAAGGCGAAAAAGGCCTAGGAGCGATCAGGGGCACCGAATCCAATTTACGAATGAAGACACCAGAAGATAAAAATCATCGGTGCCATCGAGCTTCGAACTCAGGTCCTAAAGCATATTAATCAAGTGCTCTACTACCTCGCCCCTGTATTTTCTTAAATATCTCGGAAATTCTTCCTCTAAATTTTTTTTACAGAAAACCTTTGAATGAATGAAATCTGGGCTGTGTTGTCGCCACTGATTTTCAATGCTTCTAAATTCAGGGTAGAGGCCCGGTGGCCATGAGTGTTAAGTCATTAGCACTTAACACTCCTTGCCAAGGGTCATGGGTTCGATTCCCAATAGGGATGGCGGCTTTGTAAAGAAGAAAAGCCATCAGCCTTATCCTGGCTAGAAAAGGATGGTCATCTATAGATAACCCGTCCTAAAATCCTGAGTTAATTATAATGGACGTTAAAATTCAAATAAATAAATTCAGGGCCGAAAATGTACTGAATATCTATAAAATAAACTTAATTGCGGGGTATTTGAATATGGCGACGTGTTGAGCAGAAACTACACAAAATAAAGGGAAAATGTTTTAAACAATTATTTTATATTTATTCATTCCGTTATATTTTTCACCGCCCTCCGATTTTTATTACCCCCCCCCCAAATATTACTATAAGATTGAATCGCAACCTTGGCCCCCACTGGACGACGGCGACACCGCCCACTTGGAGAAGCTATGATTTGGAGTGAATGTTATTGAGGCTAGAGCTAGTAGAAGGTACCAAGGTCATGGAAAGGCCTCCTTCATTGAAAGAGCCCGTCCTGAGACAGCTGAGGAGACAGTAGCCATGTTCAGGTCAGTGCCTAGTCTATCCCCTCTTCAGGATCCTGGCCTACACTTCAGGGCTAACATCTATGGAACGCCTTCCTACTAATCTAGAAAGAATACCTTTATTCTTGATAATTAAACGTTGTTCCAAAATTAATTAGGTTGCTATACCTATGGCCTGCTAATCATTCTTACTTCATTGAATGCATTCAGAATAAGGGAAAGAGTTCAAGCATCGGGAACGTAAGGCGAGAAGTCGTGCTTACTTGAGGACGTATTGGACATTTACCCTTGACTCATTCATATTTGATCACAAGACAGGACAAACCAAACCGTAGACTGTGTTAACGTTCCGCTAAAAAAGTCAACAACCCCTAAGAGGTTGTAGAAAAAGAGAAAACACTTACTTGTAGAATGATTTACACGAATTACTCACACAAGACAAAACAAACATCGATAATACTCTGAAATATCATAAACATATAAATAAAACTGGAAGAATTTCCTGCTCCACCAAGGATGTTTAGGTAAGGTGGCAACCCATAGAAAGCCCCGTGATAAAGGCCTAGACGCAGATGTAACGATAAAAAGAAAACAAATAATGACTGTCATTTGGTTAAATAATTGCACAACCATTAACAGAAATATCATATATTAACTTAAATATCTTGAATACGTTGGAAGTACTTAAGTAGTTCTGACTAAAATCCATAATTAATTTTTCAATAATGCATCGTGTGAACACGCTATGCTTAAGGTCGATTCATACTTGGGGTGTTGATTTTTCTTAAAAAAAAAAAAAAAAAAAAAAAAAAAAAAAAAAAAAAAAAAGGCATTACCATTATACAGGGGGGGAAATGAATCCAGGCGCTGGTAACCTAGACGTTAAGCGCCTTAAAAAAAAAAAAAAAAAAAACTTATCCGGGATATAAAAGTTTCGTACACACTCACATATATATATATATATATATATATATATATATATATATATATATATATATATATATATATATATATATATATATATATATATAAACTCACCTTTACAAATATCCCTTACAAATAAACTTGACGTAAGAATCAAAATGAAAATGAAATAGAGCATGCATTAAAAAGTAATTTTAATTTGTAATTTACGTAGGTTCATTATACATTCATTTTTTTAACAATAGAAATTTAAAAAGGATAAAAAGACTCTAAACATAATTATATAGCCTGCAGGATTCCTCTCCTTTTTATTTTATTAATTTGATGGACAGTTAGCTGAATTTGGTCATCGATCAACTGAGAATTCTTTCCTCCGGCCTCATAGATACACTGGACACGTTCCGATCCGATCCAATAGCCACCGACTGTCGGAAGAAAAACAAACACGTGCATCTCAATGGATGTGCCTACATTGGTCTCGACCCGACCCAATTCGATCCAATCCGATAGCCACCGATTCTTGGCCATTCAAACATCTTTGTTTCTAGGCCGATTTCGGACCGACGAAGCAAAATGGCGCAAATTTTTTTTTTTTTTTTTTTTTTTTTTTAATCAAAGGAAATAAAATTTAGAACAACTTTGTCAATTCACATTTTTGTTTTTTTATTTATTTGTTTGGTATATACTGCCTCTATCCATGTGAGTCATTGGCAGTTCTCTAGTGTTATATTTCATGGTATAGGACGATCATTTTAATAAATTTTAGTACTTTTTGTACTGCCCTCTCTTTCTTATAAATAATTTTAAAATATGAATACCAATACTTCTCTTACCTCCAACATTCAACCTAATCGAAGGTTTCTATGCTTTTTAGGTGGTATTTCTTAAATTAATCACTCATTTTGACTTCACTACGAGGTCATTACTGACGAGCTTTGACTAGATCGGATCGGATCGGGTCGAGACCAATGTAGGCACTCACGTCGACCGCTACGATCAAACGAAATCGGATCGGGAGAAATACGGGTCCAATGTAGGTGCACCCTTAATTGCCAAAACGTTTTTCTAGCACATTACATTAAAACACAAACAAATGTGTGCGTTTCTTTGTATAATTTCAAATATAGAATGTTTTCTAAATAGGTATATAAAATCTCTATTGTACACTACAGTCCAGTCAACGAACAGTTATAGATGGAAATTTTTGGAACACAATTTTTGACTTCATAACTTTGTTTGGGCTGGATAGGAGGTGAACATATCAAAAGTCCTCGCCCCTAGCCTTTAAGCCGGGGGAGGGGGGTTTAGAAGGTCCCATTTTTCGGGTTTTCACTTATATCTCGGAAACCCTGCGTCCTAGCGACATGACTATTCTATAACAAATGAAAGCTGATTAAATTTCCTACAAGTTCTATTCAATAAAGTTTTTCGAGATATCTTTAGTTTTCGAAATATCCGCTCTTGAAAGTCTGTCATTTTGGGGAAAAAAACTTTTGCCGCATATTTGTCCCCCGTTTTGACCGGTTAACTCTTCAACGATGTACCAAAATAATAAATAACGGCTAAAGGGTTGTAGAGTATTGCATTCCCTTCAATAATATATATTACTTTGCTATTTTATGTATTTTCCTTCAAACGTAAAAATAATTTCAGTTTTCATCGTGAAATCTGAAATGTAGCGACTAACAGCCCAGGAAACTAAGAGTTATAGGTGGAAATGTTTGGAACACAATTTTAACTTCATAACTTTGTTTCGGCTAGTTGGGTGGCCAACATATCAAAAGTCCTCACCTGTTGCCTTTGAGCCGGGGGGGGAGGGGGGGGGGGGGTTAGAAGGTCCCATTTTTCGGGGTTTCACCATTTCCAGTCATTGTATTGTCCAAAATATACTCCATTATGTAAATATAGGTAGTACTGGACGTATAAATAGTACGAAATATATAATTTTGCCTCTGACCAGTTATTCACACTCAATTATATAACATCTTGACCATTATATTGGCAATGGTTTTGTTAAGACCATGTGAGTGCGTATGTAACGTTAGAAAGAAAATTCATAAAATAGTATTGTAATATATATTACTGAAGCGAATGGAATGCTCTACAACCCCATAACCGACATTTATTTTTTGGGTGCATCGTTGAAGAGATATCCGGTCGAGAATAGAAAAAAGTGTGTTTTTTCCCAAAATGACAGACTTTCACGAGCGGATATTTCGAAAACTAAAGATATCTCGAAAAACTTTATAGAATAGAACTTGTAGGAAATTTAATCAGCTTTCATTTGTTATAGAATGATCATGTCGCTAGGACGGAGGGTTTCCGAGATATTAGTGAAAACCCGAAAAATGGGACCTTCTAAACCCCCCCCCCTCACCCCCGGCTCAAATGCAACGGGTGAGGACTTTTGATATGTTGGCCACCTAACTAGCCGAAACAAAGTTATGAAGTTAAAAATTGTGTTCCAAACATTTCCATCTATAACTCTCAGTTTCCTGGGCTGTTAGTCGGTACATTTCAGATTTCACGATGAACACTGAAATTATTTTTACGTTTGAAGGAAAATACATAAAATAGCAAAGTAATATATATTATTGAAGGGAGTGCAATACTCTACAACCCTTTAACCGTTATTTATTATTATGGTACATCGTTGAAGAGTTAACCGGTCAAAACGGGGGAAAAATATGCGGCAAAAGTGTTTTTCCCCAAATTGACAGACTTTTAAGAGCGGATATTTCGAAAACTAAAGATATCTCGAAGAACTTTATTGAATATATTTTTTTTATTTATTTATTTCATTATAAGGGCTCCGCAACTATGGCTATGAGCCCTAATACAGATTATAAAATATATACAATTTTTTTACACTTTGTTGACGTTGATACAATTTACATTTATACTTAAATAAGATATATACATTTATATACAAACATTATACATACACATATATATATATAATATACACAAAATATAGCATATATACACATACATGCTTATACCACGAGATTCATATGAATAAAGATAATAAATACAGATATAAACCACCATTCATTTGCAGTTACAATAAAAATATAAAACACAAAATAACTAAAATAAGGTACATTAGCTCAATTAGATCAGATCTATAGGTTATTAAAGTAAACTATTA
This sequence comes from Gonocerus acuteangulatus, assembly GCA_946811695.1. Lineage (NCBI taxonomy): Eukaryota > Metazoa > Arthropoda > Insecta > Hemiptera > Coreidae > Gonocerus > Gonocerus acuteangulatus. The sequence goes on from OX328123.1 coordinate 96,159,912, forward strand.
AAATCGAAAGCACAAAGAAAAGAAGGGAGAATGGCTAGATTTTTTTGTTTAAATTATTGTTCTTTAAGTAATGTAATATAGTGTTGATGTGTGGGCTTCCTTCTGCGAGTAATGTGTGTAAGTCGTGTGGCATGAGTAAATTGTCTCGTCTTCTGCAGTCTGTCAGTATGTGTTTTATCGTCAGGGGAACATTACACAGGGAGCACACGGGTCTTGTCTTTCCATTAAGTATGAATGTGTTATAAGTGAGTGTCCAATTCTTAGCCTGGTCAGGACAACTTGGTCTCTTCTATTTAAAGACAAATCATTATCATGCCAGACTTTGATTGAGTTTTTAATTTCTCTCAATTTGTTGTCTGTCCGTAACCAGTGATTTAGCCAATCATGTAATATGTGTGTATGTGCTATGTTACATAAGTCCTGTGTAGTCAGTTGTTTGATGTCAATGTTTTCTTAAAAGGTAGCCTCTTTAGCGTGGTTGTCCGCGCCTGTGTTTAGGCCTATGTCTTTATGTACCGGTATCCAAAGCATTGTAATGTTGTGTTGTTTTAATCTGTGTATTTGCGTGTATATTTGTGTGATTATGGGATGGTTTTTGTAAATGCTTTCCATAGAGTGTAAAGAACTCAATGAATCAGTACAAATTATAATATCACTTTGCTCTATGTTATTTGTTTTGGTCAGTGATAAGTGTATACCTTGTAATTCTGCAGTGTAAACTGAAGTGTAGTCGTGTAATTTGATGGTATTGATTTGCTTTTCTGTGATCGCTGCAGCGCCGGTCCCGTTGTTATTTTTAGAACCGTCTGTAAATGTGAAGAGTGCTGAGGGATTGTCTTTGGTGATTGAATTGTACATAGACTTGTAAAATTGTGAGGCAAGTGGATTATTTTTATTGAAATGTGTCATTGTTAGGTTAATTTTTAAGTTCTTTACACTCCAGGGGGGAAAGTGTAAAGGTTTATTTGTGTACAGAGGAGTATTCACAAACAAGGTGTCATCTGTGTTCTGTAAGTGACGGATAAGTAGAGGTCTGTGTTTCCTATGTGCCTGTGTGTATTTATTGGATAGTTCTTCGCTTAAGTATGTGTGTACACAAGGTGTATCAAGAGCTTTCGATTTTAAAAGAAACTTTAATCCTAAATACCTTCGTCTATACTCCAATGGAGGTTTATTGAATAGAACTTGTAGGAAATTTAATTAGCTTTCATTTGTTATAGAACAGTCATGTCGCTAGGACGCAGGGTTTCCGAGGTATAAGTGAAAACCCGAAAAATGGGACCTTCTAAACCCCCCTCCCCCCGGCTTAAAGGCTAGGGGCGAGGACTTTTGATATGTTCACCTCCTATCCAGCCCAAACAAAGTTACGAAGTCAAAAATTGTGTTCCAAAAATTTCCACCTATAGCTGTTTTCAAGCATTCGTTGCCTGGACTGACTAATAAACATAACAAAATACCAACTGTCGTATACATAATATGTCTGTACTGACCTTGTACTGTGTCTTATTGCAAGAGGCACATAGACTGCACTCTTCGCAAGTCCATTGAGTTCCCCTGCTAGAGAGAGCGATGAACACATCCCCGACACAGGAAGGGTGGAGACCAGTACCGCAGGCAGAGCATTCGCTCAGGGCTTCTTCTTCGCCGGCCTTGTTTTTCCTTGCCGTTCCCAGGCATTCTCCGCAGATCGGCAAGCTGAACTTCTAAAACAGAATCAATTCTCACCGTCAGGAGTGCAATAAATTCCACTGGGGAATAGCTAAGCTAAACATAAAGGCATTCAAGGATATACCAAAAAGGCTTCAAGCTAAACAAAAAGGCTTCAAGCTAAACAAAAAGGCTTCAAGGATTTATTAATGAAGTAAAAAGTAAATAAAAGCACTCCGAACCTCACGAGTTGAGTAAAATGACCGTATTCCTCAACAAGAATATAAAAGAAAATTTTATATTAATGACTTTTTTTGTTTTGTTTGAGTAATGAAATTTGGTTTGTACAAGTAAAGGAATTTTGTGAATTTCGATCTGGCCTCACAGTCCAGTCCAGGTAACGAACAGTTATAGATGGACATTTTTGGAACAAAATTTTTGACTTCGTAACTTTGTTTGGGCTGGATAGGAGGTGAACATATCAAAAGCCCTCGCCCGTAGCCTTTGTGCCGGGGGGGGGGAATGACTATTCTATAACAAATCAAAATCTGATTAAATTTCCTACAGGTTCAATTCAATAAAGTTTTTCGATATATTTTTAGTTTTCGAAATTTAGTATTCGAAACAAGCACTAGTATTAGCCCTGTCCTGGCTAGAAAAAGACGGTAACCTATAGGTAAGCCGTCCCAAAAACTGTTTATGCTTAAGTTACCGTTCAAATAAAAATATGTTTTCAGTGCATCTAAATTGTCATAAGCGCTAGACTATTTAAGTATTGCCACATTTTCTAAGCATCTGGGATGCAGTAGGGAATTTTTAAGTGATTCTATTGCTGAAAACAGCCTCTATGAGCGAGTTTCGGACCGTTGCTAGGTATCCTGTCACAGGATGGCCATTCAGAAACAAGTAGTTACAAATTCGTACTGTGACAGGAAAAACACTTAAACTTTATGTTTGCTCGGTTCCTCCTTCCCTCCATAGGGAGGAAACAGAAACCTGCTTATGAGGTTGACCTCATGATGCAATCCGGAAGTACCGACTAGAAAATTAAACGGTGGTATGTATATATATATATATATATATATATATATATATATATATATATATATATATATATATATATATATAATTTTATCGGTTTCCCTTTCTAAAAGTACACCAAATTGATTTAAATTTATGTTATAAAAGAAAGAATATATTTTTGGGCCCTACTTGCATTTTCGGGAGGACGGTCTTTAAGAACAGTGGCTAAATATGAACATACCTTATTTTCCACAAAACAAACAAAACTTAATTTATAACACTAAAAATGCAGATTGGAATGCATTTCTATCGTCATTGCGGAACAATATTTGTAAAATATTCGGAATTAGTCCACATGATAATATGGATATTGACAAATATATTTCAGATTCGATAAATGAAAACAATATTGAACAAACATTAGAAAAATTCTCTCTAGCACTAACTAAAACTTGTAACAAAACTTTTCGTAGATATCCACAATCTCCAAAAATAAATAAGACACATAAATACGCTCCTTGGTGGAGTGATAATTTAACAATATTACGCAAGGAAACCAATAGACTCCGACGGTTATTCCAGAAAACATTAAATAATGAAGAACTTAGGAAAGAAAGGCGAGAAATATATCTTAACAAAAAAAGAGAATATGTACAAGAAATTAGAACTGCTAAATTCAATTCTTGGAAAGAGTTTTGTTCTAGGATCGATATCAATAATCCTTGGTCATGGCCATATAAATTTGCAGTTAATAAAGTAAAAACGCCAATCGAATTCCAAACTATAAAAAAAGGAGACGGTTCGTATACAAGAACTCACAAAGAAACCTTGGATTTTATCTTAGATAATATCATTTTGACTGATGACGAAAGTACTGATGATGATTGTAATAGAATAATTCGCACTAATCAGCATGAACCTGTTACTACCGATAATGATATAGAACTAACTAAAAAGGAAATTTTTGATGTAATAAACAATTTAGATAAAAATAAAACTCCAGGAATTGACGGAATAACTCCTGTGATATTCAAAACTATGGCCGAGGAATATAAACGCTTTATTACAACTATATATAGTAAATGTTTTACATATTCTATATTCCCCAAAATTTGGAAGATCTCAAAGATTATACTTATACGGAAAACAGATAAACCCAAAAATGACCTTAGTTCGTTCAGACCAATTAGCCTTATAAATACCGGAGGAAAAGTTCTCGAAAAAATTATCAATAGTCGATTATCTCATTACCTTTATTCCAACAAACTTATACATAAAAACCAATTTGGTTTCACTCCCCAAACTAGCGCACCGGATGCCATACAAAAGGTAAAACGTTTTATAGAACATCACCTGAAATTATTTGAAAATGTAATATTAGTTTCTTTAGACATCAAAGGAGCATTTGACAACGCATGGAAACCATCAATACTAAATTCATTAAAAGAAAAAAAATGTCCCAAAAATATTTATAATCTAATAATAAATTATTTAGAAAATAGATTAGCAATAATACAAACTAATAACTTCACAGCACAGAAACACCAAACCTTGGGTACACCACAAGGGTCAAGCTGCTCTCCGCTTTTGTGGAATCTAATCGTTGATCAACTGCTCCAAAAACCGAAACCAGAAAATACAGAAATCGTTGCTTTTGCAGACGATATCGTTGTATTAGCAAATTCTAAAACTTTCTCTGACCTGGAAACTCTAACAAACAATATACTAGACCTTACAAATGTTTGGGCCAAAACAAATAAATTGAGTTTTAGTTTAACAAAATGTAAATATATTATATTTTCTCGAAAAATTAAAAGAAATGTCCCAAATTTAAATATTTCAATCAACAATACTCGGCTAAACCCAGTCTCAAAAATAAAATACTTAGGAGTAATAATTGATAATAAATTAAGGTGGAATGAACATATAGATCATCTACATACTAAATTAATTCAAAACATTAACTTGCTATCAATAGCAGCAAGAGCAACATGGGGTTTGCAACCAAGTGCTTTGAGTACCATATATAAAGGAGCCTTATTGCCTGCATTAACTTATGCAATATCGGTATGGAAATCAGGATTGAAAAGAAAGTATAACATCAAAAAGCTAGAAAGGGTACAAAGAATCATGGCAATAAAGATCATCAAAGGATATCGCACTATCTCCTATGAGGCAGCATGTGTCTTGGCAAATATGATACCAATAACAATTTTAGCTGATGAATATTCAAAAAAATACACAATACTGAATGAAAAACACAATATTGACGAAATTAATACTGACGACGTTGAACATTCTGTACACTTCACTAACTGGACACACCCAGCACTTGTACCTGAAATTAATATGAATACTGAAGACTTAGACTTCACATACACAGTATACACAGACGGGAGTAAGGACGGGGAGGACGTGGGCTGTGCGTTTATAGTCCTTGCAGGTGACAATACAGATAACCTGATAGAATGTAGAAAAATAAAGCTAGGGAAACTTTGTAGTAATAATCAGGCCGAGACAATGGCAGTATTAAAGGCACTCTCACACCTTCTCCAGTCCAATATTCTTCCAAACACAAACATACAAATTAACACTGACAGTCAAGTACTCATAAACAAACTAACAAACCACAAAAATCACGACTTACTTATAGAAAATATTAGAAATTATTTGAAAATATTAAAAGACAAAGAAATAAATATTTATTTTAATTGGGTAAAAGCACATGCGGGCGTCATAGGCAACGAAATAGCTGACTTTCAGGCTAAAAGTGCATCAAAAAGTCAAGATATTGAGCCATGCTACAACAAAATATCAAGAAGTAGTGTGGGGCATTTGTTAAGGGACGTAAGCATCAAAAAATGGCAGCAGAGGTGGGATCGAACAGATAAAGGATTACATGTAAAACTGTTCATTCCTCACATCAACATTGACAACAAAACAACAGATTTAACGTTTACACTGACGCAACTTCTGACTGGCCACGGAAACACTAACTCGTACTTACACAGATTTAAACTGACAGACTCAAACACCTGTCTCTGCGATCATTACACCGAACAAACCTACACACATCTAATATACGACTGTAGACAGACAGCACACATACGACGAGAAATACAAAAACACCTAACAAATTGGCCCATAAGCCCAAAAGCCCTTTATCAAAACCATATTTTCTATCTAAAACTTTTTGCTAAGAGGATATCTGAGCTGAGAGAGGAAGCAAAGCTATAGAGACAGGAAAGAAAAGCATTGTCTTGTTATTTAAGTGTCTAATTAAGACACATTGTAGTTAAGTCTTAATGTATCATTGTTTTGTTTCGTATTTTTCTTATAAAATCATTTATTGTTATATTATTGAAAAAAAAAAACAAAAACTAAAAACTGTAACAGTCGCACATAAATGCATAAAATGCATGGGATGTGCAGAATACACAATAAACTCCCACATCGTAGGGTTACTTCGATGTGGAAATAATAAAAAAATATGAACTAAAGATGTCATACGTGTTGAGAGTTTGTTTCGACGAGTTTTTAACCTTTGAGGAGTTCTCCTCCAATGAAAGCTGTAAGGTATTCAACAGGTGTTCAAGAGTACAACTGTCTCTAATCTTTGCTGCTATAGCAAGGAAATACATTTCCTTGAGCTACAGGTTGTGTGCAATTCAAATCTTGAGAAGATGAAAATATTTTTATGAGATTTTTTAAATCAAAGAAAAACGTTTTTAACAATTTGAATAAGGTCTTTCATACACAACAAAGGCACCGAACATATACACGCCCACGAAAGGATAATAAATGAACCATGATCATAAACCTAAGATGTATAGTAATTGCAGTGAAAATCATGAAGAATAATGTTTCTTTCGATTTTAAGGTTCTCTTTAATAACGGTCACTATAAATATATTAAACTCATGTTTTGATTTCTTAAGACCGAGTTAGGATGGGGGAAGTAAGACAATTATTTTTCCAATATAAATTAGTTTATGTGAGATGCTTATTAGAAATGCTTATAACAAAGGCTAAGCATATTACTTATTATGATAACAAATGATTATTATTGTTTTAAAAAATTATAGGTTACACAAAGTCCTGATCGTTTTTATCAACATATATATATATATATATATATATATATATATATATATATATATATATATATATTTTTTTAGATGGAACGGCATTTTTCTCCAGCGGTAGTACTCCTCCTCACTGCTTCCCGGAATATTTCGATGGATTCATCTCCATCTTCTTCAGCCAGGTACTTGTTTCTTCCTCGGTGGTAGCCAAGGGAAGTCATTCCCTTGGCTACCACCGAGGAAGAAACAAGTACCTGGCTGAAGAAGATGGAGATGAATCCATCGAAATATTCCGGGAAGCAGTGAGGAGGAGTACTACCGCTGGAGAAAAATGCCGTTCCATCTAAAAATACTATCCCAGCGACGAAAAATAACATCAAGCATATATATATTGCACAACATTAATGTTTTTTATACAAATTTATCATATTTCGGTTTAATAGACAATGAATCCTTAATATTCATGGCCATCAGACCCCCAAATAATTCTGTGAAGTCAAAAACGAGTTAATTCGTTTTATTCCGTCGGTGTGGAGCAATAAGATCCTAAAGATAGGGTCAAACAGGTGGACATAACACCTAGCTAGCAAGAGTAACGAGCGAGAGTGAGAGTGCTTCTTTTAGCACTTCACAGCTGCTTAGGGTGGGTTTACTCTTGATAGTTATTGCAGGATATTTCTATCAGAGAGAAATTGCGACTAATGCAAAACCATGTAAAATGTATGTCTGCAATAAATTCTACCATGTAGAATTTATTGCAGACATACATTTTAAGTGGTTAGCAATTTCTCTCTGATATAAATATCCTGCAATAACTATCAAGTGTAAACCCACCCTTAGAGTTAGTAGGCCTTGTTTCACTTCTGGCAACAACTTGTACACTTCAGCCACGAAATACTATTAGAATGGTGAGGTCCAGTTGACCCCTATCGATCTCCTGTGAGCGCATGACGGGTCCTCCCGGAACTACTCATCTCCAGCCACTTACAAGGACAAGCTTTTACCTCTCTCCTCTTAACTCCCAGCAGGAAATGAATTAGTCAACGGTGGCAAAAGCGAAACGTCGGACTCGCGTTATCCTTGCGCGTGTTTTTGTTCGAATTTGACCTTCTGCCACATATAAATATAAGAATTGTGTTATCTTTGCGCGTTTCGATTTTTATTCCTTGTGCCATTTGGAAAGCTTACAATAGAAACAGTCTTAATCATTCGTAAAACATGTAAAATGAAACGTCTAAGCGAAAAAAGATCTTAGACGCAACAACAGCAGAAACTGGCAAAATCCTAAGTGGAAGTTGCCTGATTTTAGTTCCAATTTCTTGAATGAGATCTGTTTTTAAAAAATCGCAAAATAGCCGTATTTTTAGGAAATTTAATAAGCTTTCGAAAATATGTTTAATTTCCCTACCGGTTTCAAGATTTACAAAAATAGATCCGAAAATCAAAACCAGAATCCCTCGACGTTTTCCTCGACAACGGAAAGATTATTGTTAGAATAGAAACAGCAAATGATTCTCCGTAATTTTGGTCGAAAAATGCAAAAAAATGAAACCTCAAATCAAAGAAAGATTTAAGGCCACTCAACAGGAAACTGTAATGGTCTAAGATCCCGATACACCTCGACCTTCATCGAGCTGATTAATGGATGAAAATGATTTTATATCAAATTAATTATGTCAATAAAGATACTGCACATGGGTTGTATAAAAAAATTCTATCCAGAATATGATTAATTTACAATTTAATTTTGTTTTCTTTCAAAATTGCATCGACTTGCTTAATACACAAACTCCATGCCAATCGAAAGTATGAAACCTATAGAATATGCAAACGATAGGTTGTCTATTTTTATCCGGTCACAACCATGGCTTGTCGGCTGTAAACAGGTGACTCGAAATGAGTAACTTGCATCGGTCTGATTAATGAACTAAAGTTAGGTTAAAATAAAGATCATTTCATTACGAACTCGGTGGTATAGGGTTGTCTGAGAAAAATCAGTCCAGAATTCCGGTTGTCGAGCTTTAAAGAGTGAAATATTGCTGCGAGGGAATACGTGCGACAGCGAGGTAATAGTCATATATGTATAGGGTGTCCCGCATTGAGGTGTCATAACTTTAGGGGTTTATTCTGCACTTCATTTGTAGTTCATTGGCACAAAAATGAACTTTCTATCTGAAAATGTAGTAGAGCTACACAAGCGTTTGTGTATTTTAAAAACTACTTTCTTTTTTTTTAAAGAAAAACTGTGTTTTCGGGATTTTTGATCAATGTATCGTAAATAACGATGACATTTTTAGAATCTACATTAAATTTCCAATAAGAAACACCGGTTATTGAAATATTACCATGTAAATTAAGAGCTATATTAAAAGCCATATAGATGAGAATGTTTAATATTAGTGTTTTATTGAATTATTCAATATTTTTTTAATCGGCTATTATTAGACTTAGAGGTTTGCCTCCGCCTCAAAACTTGCATTATTTAATAAGCTTCAAAATGGTACCTCGTAGTTTAAGAAAAAGTTCTATTTCAATAAATATTTTTCTGATATTTAAGTCAAACCCAATAAATGTGCTTTAGCATGAAAGAGCCATTCTGAACAAAGTCTTTAAATTCACACAATGATGGTGATGTCCCATCCTTCCCACACTACATAACGTTTATTACACAAGCCCATCTACCAAATATTAACTTACTCTGGATTCAACTGGATGGTTGTCCAGCTCATAATGGCAGAGTGGTGACGGAATAGGTGAAGAGTGAATTCCCTAACCGTTGAATCGGCCACTATGGACCAGTTCGTTTGCCTCCTGATCTTAATCCTCTAGATTTCCATGTATTGGGAACATTGAAGAGCAGAGTGTACTCAGAGCCCGTGACGACGAAGGAGGAACTCATCAACAGGATCCAGGAGCAGTGCCAGCTCATGAGAACTCAAAGACACGACGTAGAAATATTGAAAATATAATGAAAAAATAGTTATTAGCCCACAGTAATAACCATTTCTTTCTCACCCATAGATTTCTATCAATTTTTTCAGGGAAAACTAGGTAACATACTAAAGCAACTTTTGAGGGGGGCCTTTCATTTCAATGTATTTTTTTTCGCTTTTTATTTTTTGAGTTTTTTAAATTCAAATACATTACAATGTATAACTCAATCAACCTATTTGAAGAAATTTTATTAAATGGAGTAGGCCTATTTTTTTTTATTACAAATAAAATAAAATAAAATAAGAACCTCAAGGCATTACCATATAATACGTGTATCCATTGTGTTTACAATAATGATAATTCTATCCAAAATGTTTCAAAGGTCGTGGGTTCGATTCCCACTATGGGGTGGTGTCTTTTCTTTACAAAAAAGACATCAGGCATCAACCCTATCCTGCCTACAAAAAGGGTGGTAACCTATAGATAACCTGTCCCCAAATTCTTAGTTAATGATAATGGACGTTAAAAATTAAATAAATTCATCATTAATTCCGAAGTGCCCCCCTACCCTTATCTGAGCAAAAGCTGTGTTTACGTACTTTAGGAACGGTTAGGGAATTCACTCTGAATATATTTGACGACATATAAATTATAGTTTAACGATTATATTTTTCTTCTAATCTACTCTATAAGACAAATGACTTGGTAAAAGAATCACGTCAACATTATTTTCCATAGTCGATATAAAAAATAAAGCACTTTCAACCTATTTTTTATCGTCGATACAAATGCAAAGTAACGAATGTGAAAAGTTGTTGGTACCTTATAGATTACTTTATATATATTTTATTCTATGATATATTCACCTATTCCGTCACCACTCTTCCATTATGAGCTGGACAACCATCCAGTTGAATCCAGAGTAAGTTAATATTTGGTAGATGGGCTTGTGTAATAAACGTTATGTAGTGTGGGAAGGATGGGACATCACCATCATTGTGTGAATTTAAAGACTTTGTTCAGAATGGCTCCTTCATGCTAAAGCACATTTATTGGGTTTGACTTAAAAATCAGAAAAATATTTATTGAAATAGAACTTTTTCTTAAACTACGAGGTACCATTTTGAAGCTTATTAAATAATGCAAGTTTTGAGGCGGAGGCAAACCTCTAAGTCTAATAATAGCCGATTAAAAAAATATTGAATAATTTAATAAAAGACTCATATTAAACATTCTCATCTATATGGCTTTTAATATAGCTCTTAATTTACATGGTAATATTTCAATAACCGGTGTTTCTTATTGGAAATTTAATGTAGATTCTAAAAATGTCGTCGTTATTTACGATACATTGATCAAAAATCCCGAAAACACAGTTTTTTTTAAAAAAAAAAAAGAAAGTAGTTTTTAAAATACACAAATGCTTGTGTAGCTCTACTATATTTTCAGATAGAACGTTCATTTTTGTGCCAATGAACTACAAATGAAGTGCAGAATAAACCCCTAAAGTTATGACACCTCAATGCGGGACACCCTATATCTATAGGACTATTACCTCGCTGTCGCACGTATTCCCTCGCAGCAATATTTCACTCTTTAAAGCTCGACAACCGGAATTCTGGACTGATTTTTCTCAGACAACCCTATACCACCGAGTTCGTATTGAAATGATCTTTATTTTAACCTAACTTTAGTTCATTAATCAGACCGATGCAAGTTACTCATTTCGAGTCACCTGTTTACAGCCGACAAGCCATGGTTGTGACCGGATAAAAATAGACAACCTATCGTTTGCATATTCTATAGGTTTCATACTTTCGATTGGCATGGAGTTTGTGTATTAAGCAAGTCGATGCAATTTTGAAAGAAAACAAAATTAAATTGGAAATTAATCATATTCTGGATAGAATTTTTTTATACAACCCATGTGCAGGCAGTATCTTTATTGACATAATTAATTTGATATAAAATCATTTTCATCCATTAATCAGCTCGATGAAGGTCGAGGTGTATCGGGATCTTAGACCATAAGAATCCTAGACGGAAATTACTCTATTAAGCACCGATTAAGATTACTCTATGGAACAGCGTATAAGAATCGAGATTTAAGCATTCAAATTTACTACGTATTCGCAACAGCTTTCGAGATATATAAGAATATATCAGAAAATCTAAAGAAAAATGTTTTTTTTTTTTATTTTCCTCGACAACCGTTATAGATATGATTTTGGAAATGGTTTCATCTAATTACTTATAAAACATGTTCCTGGAAAACTATTAAGATAAAATGTGTCCCGATTTTTTCGACCTTTCAAGAAATATTATTATGGCTCCAATACGTCTCGGTAGAAAAGGGTGCCTTCCTCACCTGACATGGAAAATGACTACCTGGGCTTGTCAAGATTCGCTCTAGGATAATACATTAACTATGTCACATAGTTTTTCTTCTTTTATTATAATACCAATTTTACAGATAAATATAATGTTAAACAAAAAAAAACAACCATTTAAACAGTGAGTTAAACAACTACAAAACCCTGCTCAAAAGAACAAAACAAACGCGTTTGAAGTTTAAGCACTTATTTCCCGGATTGACAACGCATAATCAAACATTTCAATAGAACCTTTTTTTGTGGATCATTTAGCAAGCTTTGGAAAGGTCACTTTCACATACGACGATTTCCCAACCGTTTTCGAGATATTAAGAAAATTATGGCGCTAATGACCTAGAAGTAGATGCGCCGTAAAAAAAAAAAAAAAAAAAAAAAAAAAAAAAAAAAAAAAAAAAAAAAAAAAAATAAGAAAATTATACGAAGTGCCCAAAACATTTCATGTCCAATGTATAAATATTTTATTCTAATATAGAATATATATATATATATATATATATATATATATACATTCTAATATAGAATATATATATATATTCTAATATAGAATATAGAACACACACACACACACAAATTTCAGCCACCGCAATTTTCGTTCTGTATGGGTTCTGAAACGTAAACTTTTCTAATCGGCACTTCCGGATTGCGTCACGAGGTCACCTTTTTAAGCGGGGTTTCTCTCTATGAAGGGAGTGAGGGACCGCGCTAAAACGAACTAACATGAGTAAATACATTTTTGAACCTCAGTTATTTTCGTGATCTATTTTCTATCTATCTATCTAGTTTTATACGATTTTAGTTCCTTGAATAGTTTCTAAACTTAGCTAGAGGATTAAAAATTAAATATAAAAAAACAAAAATTTAGATTTTTGTCCATTGGACGTTACACTGTGCGCCGTAAGAAAAAAGAAAAACAAAAAAAAAAAACAACAACACTAAAGTTGGTTTAATTAACACAAGGTTAACATAATCTTCGAAAGAATGTTTTGCAGGCTTGTATAGCAACCCAATAGACTTGGGCAGCACTCTTTATTTTATTGAATAAAGCTTTTATTTCTTCTGCATGCGCGGGGATAGAAGGAAGTTACCTATAATTTATACGTAGATGCCTGGTTTATAACAAGGAGCCAACTAGAGAATATCCTTAGGAGTCTTTATACTAACTATGGCATGTGTTCAGCTGTTGGCTCCAAGAAGCGGTAGATGAGACAGGTGCGCATAAATGATGCGTCCTTGGTTCAACATCTCCAAACTTCCGCCGAATTATCGAGGGCAGGGCATTCTAGACGGACCAGAACGTTTAGAAATTCTAAGCAATAACTCCAACAATCATCTGAAAAAGTATTTCAAAAGGAGCTGCGTCATCATGGCGCGTTTCGATAACGTTTTTATCCCTAGTGTCATTTGGACACTAGGACATTTTGATGATCGCTAAATTCAAATCCGAGGTCTGTTTCAATCCATCAGCGGAAAATCAAGTTAATTTCAAGGACAAATATGCCTCTTTTGCAAAAAGAATTTTCATTTGGATTCATTGTTTGCAAAATAAACATATTTGCCCTTGAAATGACCTTGATTTGGCGCCGATATAGTGGTGACACAGAGCTCGGATTCGAATTCAGCGACCCTCAAAACCATGGAAGCCATAGTTATTTCTTCTTCAACGACTCCATACGAAATTTGACCTTCAAAGGCTCTTAAACCTGACGTGCTGGGGTGAAATGGACTTTGTTTGATTTGGATATAGCGAGTCGAAATACATAAGAATGTATGTATGGTGTCTTTGGAAAATGCCACTTTTTTTGTGTGTGCTTGTGTAATTTACAAGCATTTAGAAATAACTCATTAATTCATAGAACATGCTGGTTAATACATACCGAAATATTCATTTAAAAAAAAAAAAAAAAAAAAAAAAAAAAAAAAAAAAAAAAAAATCAGTCCCGTAACAGGCCACGAGGGGCAGATACTATAGAGGTATCTGATTCATGACCATACGGCACACTAGGGAGATAGTGTGGTCAGTACTATGCTCCGGCCGCCTGATTTTCCCCTTGGCTGCTTCGACTGTTAAGACTCATTAGCACCCAAGGTACCCATTGATAAATTATTAAGCTGGGTTGGCCTAGGGCGGTCAGGGAGGCCGAATTCAACCCATGAACTATTACACTAGAAGAAAAAATCTTTAGTGCTTGCTCGGGATTTGAACTCAGGTCCTCCAACTTATTAGTCCAGTGCTCTACCACTGAGCTAACCTCGCCCCCCGAAGTATTCATACACATGAAAATAATCAATAATTAGTGATTTTTTAAATTTATTAATAATAGATGCTCCGACTGCCAGGGTCATTAGCACCTAGTTAGTTATTTGTTCAGAAATTTGTAATTTGTGAAGATTTCTTTTAGCGCGGTTCCTCCCTCCCCCATAGGGAGGAACCCCGCTTATAAGGTTGATACAATGAAACAATCCGAAAGTGCCGACTAGAAAATTTCGCGCTTCAGAACCCCTAGAGACCGAAAATAACGGTGGTTGAAATTTGTATATATATGTATATATATATATATATATATATATATATATATATATATATATATATTTGTCTGTTTGCACTCTAGGTAGAAGACAAAAGGTCCAATTTTGATGAAATTTGGTACAAAAATCCGTCGTCCAATTTGAAAGGTCAAGTTCGTTAACCAGCAAAATCCGTCCACTGGAAGATGGCGTTTGGGGCGAAATTCGCGCAAAAAAAATCGTAACGCTTACGTTTTTGAGTTCATAAGCTTGTAAGTACTAGGAGTGTAAGGGCTAGGAAAACGAATGAAACCATTTTCAAGGCGATAGCTTCAACCGTTTTCGAGAAAATTGGAAAGATAGTTTTTGAATACCGTTTTTGGTTTGGGTACTTAGAATCATGCGATTCAGTTGAAACATTTTCTACATGTTCTACTTTCATTAAAACTAATATGTTGAAATTTTTGTTACGTTTGGAGTTTAGGAAGGGTTAGAATAAAATATTTTATTAACAGACATAAAAAGTTTTGGTAACTTTGTATACTTTCCTTAATATCTCGAAAAAGGTTGAGAATCTTGGTAAACGGAAGAATACCATTAGAAAGCTTATTAAATGCTCTAAAAAAAAGGTTCTAATGAAAGTTTTGATTAGGCGATATCAATCGGAGAAATAAGAGCTTAAAACTTTAAAGTAATTGATTTCGCTTATTCGAACTGTTCTTTTTGCCTGTTTTTTATTCCTTGTTATTTTTTAATTGCTTATTGTTGGATAATGTATTTGAAAATAAAACAAGTTAAGAAAAATAGGAATAACAATTTAATGTTAGAGATATGGATTTCCAAGATTCCAAGACCTTGTCACTAGTGGGTTCGTTTCTAGTGTAGCAGACCCTTCCAGGTAAGATTGTAAATCATGACCTTTCAAGACTTTACTACTCACAGGAATGGCGTTAGTGACCTTAAGGGTTGACACGCCATTATAATAATTAATTAAAAAAAAAAAAGACTGGTGGAACCAAAATAATAACTGCTTCTATTTTAATCTTTCCAAATTAGACTAGGGATATGAACTGAACCGCGCTAAGATGATGCAGTCCTGCGAGACGGACTTTTTTGTTTTCTTTTATTTTAATTGTTTTTTAACCAACATGTGCAATAATTGTTGTTGTTTTTTTTTTTAAAAAAACCTAAGGTTTATACATAATTTTTTTTTCTATAGTAGATAAAGTTTTGATCGTTTTAATGTTCTTTATACTTTTTCTTGTTTTTAATTTATGATGTTTCGAAATTACCCTATGTTTGTAAAGTTATTAAACGTAAAAATTTACTTCATTATTCTCTTTTAAGCTATTTCTTATTCACCGTTCTGCATTAATTTTAAACGTTTATTACATTTTGTTAATTATTATATTGATGTTCGAGTGTTTGTGTTTAATTAATTTTGTTGTCCCAAACGTTCAATAGTTATCATGTGTAAGTTCTTTATTCTTTGCGCTTTAGCGACGATGACGAGCGCTGAGTTTAAATTAGCAGGTTAGGGGCTCGGAGGACAAGGTTGTCGGCACAGTGAAAGAAAATCGGCAGAGCCTTCTGCTACGATTTCGATTGTAGTATGCCGGCGGCTGCTAAACTGCTAACCACATTATCTGTTATTTCTTCTCGTTAGGAGTAACCTGCTAACGCTAATGGTGATTAACTACTAAAAAATAACAGATCTGCTATTAGCAACCCATCCCTATCGTGGACCTTCAAACATCAAATGACAACAAACAGAACTACTACATAGAAAGCCCCGATTAACATATTAAATAAAGAGACGACCGTGAAGAGGCCGATGGCTACATATATCCAAGCAATGGAGGAGAACCCCACTAACATCTGTTGCTAGCCAAACACGAACCAGCCCTCATGAAAACCAGGTGCTGCTTACTAATTTGCACATCATCCCCCCCCCCCCAGCTTAAGGCTCGTTCACACGCTCCCACTTATCGTCTGTCCAGTTTGCCCCTGAGGCAGATGTCTAAAACCTGCGTGAAATACAAGTAACGACTTCTCTTCCAATTTTCGAGCAGTTCTAATTTCCTTTAAGACCCGATGGCCGTGAGGGTTAAGGCGTGAGCACTTGACACTCCGTGCCAAAGGTCGTGGGTTTAATTCCCACAAGGGGTGGTGGCTTTTCTTTAAAAAAAGGAAAAGGCATCACCCCTATCCTGGCTAGAAAAGGATGGTAGAAACCCCGTCCTAAAATTCGTAGTTAATAATAAATGGACGTTAAAATTAAAATAAAAAATTTCCTTTATTCGCTGCGAAACCTAAAAGAACAAAAATTTTACTAGCTTTAATAGTTCGTATATTTTTGATTGTTGTAAAGAAGAATGCAGGACCTTTTCGGTCAACGGTGGATAAATTCCTGAAATTTAGGCAAAAATGACATCCGAGAATAAAAGTTTATCAGATAGTCCAGCTCGCAGGTACGCTGTCATTTCCATATAATCCATATATCTTCTTTCAATTTTTTGGCTTAGAGAAACGAACAGAAAGTGATATCTTACGCCGTTTACGCTTACAAAAACTACAATTTCGCTTTCCGTTACTCAAAAATGTCACTTTTCACAATCATTTAAATTTTTATGTAAGAAACCAATACGTTCAAAACGTCACGCACTGCTATCCAGCAAAAAATAAAAAATAAAAAAATTATCGTTTTGATGTTCACCTCACTCTAAAAATGTATTTATGAATCCATTCCTCTTTTACTGCACGTTTCGGCAATTTATACATTTTCACCATTAATTTTACACTATCGACTAAAAATTGTTCACATTCCTCCATTTTTCTACTTAAACAACCGAAATGTCCTGACAAAGAAGCATGAATAAAATAATGAGTTTCTCTTTTGATGTGAAGATCAAAATGAAAAGGTGTTTTGATAAGAGTGACTTCATATTTTCTTTGTCAAAAAAATATATCATACAACAATTAAAATAGAAAGAGAATAAAAAGGAGCTTCGACGAATGAGTATTTAAGAAGACAAATGGACGAATATAAATAATGTTTAGTAAATACTGTAAATTTAAGAGTTAAAATGGCCGACACGTCCTACAAATGAGGAATTAAAGAATAAATAACCTTTTGCTTTATTATAGGAATAACTAATGTCCGCTAAAGAAAAAGGAATTTTGAAACCAACCAATCCCTCAATATTGTAAAGATTACGAATATCAAACGGCGCACTGTGAGGTATAGGACTGATTTTTTTTTTTTTTTTTTTTTTTTTTTTTTTTTTTTTTTTTTTTTTTTTTTTTACGGCGCATCTACATCTAGGTCATTAGCGCCGACATCCAGGGTGTAGCGAGGAATTTTACCAGCGAGCCGTGGGATGATAAAATTCCTGCCGGAGGTTGGGAATCGAACCCACCACTCCAAGGCGCTAGCCATTAGACCACGGGAGACCCCAGGACTGATATTCTTGGCCAAAAATATTTCTGATGCCTAATTCATTTTCTTTGATCAGATACTCTGAAAAATGGGTAACATATGATGTTAAGGCAATAATAGGATTTTATGGTTTTAAATAATTTATTATTGTTAGGTATGATACGTATATTGTTATGAAGTTACCATAAATGTTAACAGATGACACACACACACACACGTAGACACGCATACACACACTTACCCACACACGCGCAAACACGCCTACACACACACACACACGCAGACACGCCTACACACACTCACCCACCCACGCGCACGCACGCACACACAACACACACACAAACATACATACTCATACACCACTTCCTTGAAATCAATCAGAAAGTAATGCCAATTATGAATAAGCATCCTTGTATTTATTTTCACGGGATGGGAGCTAGCTTTTTTATTATCCTTTAATATATCACCAGCTTGAGTATTACCTTCAGAATTGCATTTGTGTAGCATACAGCAATTCCATGGCCGTTCCATGTAGTAGCATGTAACTTTTCTCTTTTACTGTCTTCGACTCCGCTCACTGGATTCTTCGAATCTATAAAATGGTTGCCAATGTCTTATTTTTGCCCTTGGTAACGATAATGTACCCTGAAGCCACACTTCATTTTTTTTTTGTACAAAAATATCTTCTTTTTTATGCGCTCCCATCCATTTTTATTTAAACTGTGATTTGAAACGAGAAAATATGTGTTTGATTTAATTTATTTTTTCTGAATAATTGTCATATTTTAACAAAGAATTCTGAGCAAATTAATTTTTTTTTATTTATTTATTTTTTTGTGCAGCGGCCTCTGAGGCCATTAGCCATCTAGTTCATCTTTATAATTAAGGTTTTTTTTACCCATGATGTCAAATACATTTTTTCTAGTCGTTATTTCGACTCCGGAAAACAACAAACATAAGAAATGCATTCATGACCTATGACATTAATTGACATGTTCACGCACATCCGAGCGAATCCGCGATTTCTGATTATATATTTCTAAAGCTGAATACTTCCTTTTAATATTGATATAAAAACAATTGGTTGGAAATGCTTGGAAGTATAACAAAAACCTTCGAGTAGAGTCAAATTTGACCTTAAAAAGGCCAAAAGATTTTATAATTTCTTTTGTGGTTGAACTAATTAACAAATGGCCTAATTATTGCTAAAAATCAATAAATGTACTCTCGTTTATCTGGCTTAGAGTGTTCCATAACTAAAATTGCAATACAAATTCCAAACTCACGAAAAATTAATTTTTTACAGATATGAATATATGGAGCAGAGTTAACAAGTCAGTGGCTTATTAAAAACTGTAGACTTTGTTGTGGTCCGCCAGGCTTACAGGCAATGCCAGGACAGGGATTAGCCTTACACCTTGTACATAAACTATTCAATTATTTTTAGCAGTAATTACTTTTCGTCTCGGATAACTTTTACAAAATGGACTTTTGGCCAGCATTTCGGGGCAAATACCCCACTGTGCGGCGATACAATATTATATAGGATATTTTAAAAAAAGTCCGTCACGCAGGAGCTGCATAACTAAGCACTTTCCTCAGAATTGGGTAATGTCGAGTGCATTCCTGAATAATTTGCTTAAAATAACCTATATAGATAAATAAAATAAAAACATAATTCATGTTTCAATTCAAACATAATACAAAGTAACACCCCCCCCCCCTTCGAATAGACTGTTTTAGTTCATTTCACAATACTTCTTTTTTATTAGATAGCCAGGGCGTATACAAGGTTTCGTAACAATACAACAGAAATTAGGACCGGTATAAGGACATTAATAATTTTTGTCCGGAGTAACCCCCCCCCCTTCTAGTAAACCGATTTAGTTTATTTTTACAACACATTTTTCTCTTTAGTTGACCAGAACGAATACCGAGTTTCGTTGAAATATAACAAAAATTTCGACTGGAATTGGCAAATAACTACTTTAGCTCCGGAGTAAACCCCCCCTCCGGATGGACTGATTTTGTTGGTTAACGAACTCGTTCAATCGTTTGATTGGGGAATACTACATACCAAGTTTCGTGGGGAAGAAACAAAAACTCTGGCCGGTATCGTGATAACGGACACACACACACACACACACACACACACATATATATACATATAACTATATATATATATATTATATATATATATATATATATATATATATATATATATATAAAGATTCGAAGAAATTTTTCAAAATTCCGTCATGAGTGCAACCTCAATAGCTACTTTCCTTCGGAGGAAAGTGCTAAAACATAAATAGTTCTGCTCTTTTGAATTTATTATGAGCACCTGTAATTAATTTACTTAATTAACTTACGTACTTTTGTAATTAATTTTCTTCCAGAGTTTTGTGTATGTGGGGTACTACACTACGTAATAAATGCACAAAGCTTCACATTATCGTCTACTGATCATGATGAATAAAATATAATAAAAATTACGACTGGTATTGGGAAATAACTACTTTGACTCCAGGGTAAACCCCCCCCCCCCTCCTAATAAACCAATTTAGTTTATTTTTACAAAACATTTTTCTCTTTAGTTGACAACAACGAATACTGAGTTTCGTTAAAATATAACAAAAATTACGCCTGGAATTGACAAATAACTACTTTGGCTCCGGAGTAAACCCCCCCTCGGGATCGACCGATTCCTCCGTACCAAAATGTGATGAATTTAGTGACCTACAACCTAATAGTCAGAGAGCAAGTAACGCACGATTCATGAAATTGTTTATGCACCTTGAATTTTTGCTACAGTGCATCTCTTGGGTAGATAAGAAAATAAGTAGGTGTGACTAGACTTACCTTGGTACTCCACGTACTGCGTATAGGGGAAAGGTTCAAAAAAATATGGCCCAAAAAAGCGTTTTAATCAGAAACCAACAATCTTTAATGTAGAATTAACGCAATTTTACAATGAATGATAAATAAGGCAGACACTTTCAAATGTATTAACAAGTAAAAAATAAAAAAAAAAAAAAATAAAAAAAAAAAATAAAAAAAAAAAAAAAAAAACCAAAGTTGTTGTTTTTTTAAATATTAAATTAAGTGTTTTATTCACGCTTTGAGTCAAACACCGTCTTCAATAAACATAATTGAAAATAATTACAAAACAGACACATAGGGTTTAATTATCAGCAAATATGAGAAATAAATGTTGCCTATGATAGACTGCAATAGGATGCAGTAGAGTGAGTGAGAAGCACTAATCATCGAAACAGTAATGTGACCGAAACTCACATTGGTGAACACTCTATATATAACAATTAAACATTTATCAAAACTTCTTTCATGAGTGCATCCTCAATAGCTATATTCCAGTGTTGGACAATTACTCGAGTAAATGAATAAGAGTGAAGAGTGAATTATTCATGGACTATGAGTGATGAGTAATGATTAAATTACTTATTACTCTCATCGCCAAGAGTGATGTGTGATCACTCATTAATTTCCAGCCATGAGTAATTCACTCATCACTCATTTAATCATGAGCCACGATTTAAAAAAGTGGATTGATATTTATTTCATTAGAGTAGGTAAAAACAATATTTTATCTTCTCACAAATAAATAAAAAAATCAGAACATCTGGGTTACATTTAGACACTTAAAATTCACATCCAATCCCTTGCCATCACTTCTGGGACACTCTATTCACACTCGGGTCAAACTGGGTCACTTCCGGTGCCTAATAATAACATGTGGACCCCAAAATTACCCAGAGAAGGAGCTGGGCAACTTCCGGGCTCTGATAATTACTTTTTAGTCACTGTAATAACATCTGGATCACTTCCGGGTGGATTTCGGTTAGTTGCACTTCACTCCCGATCTCTATTAATTACTTAAGGGGTGCTAAATTCATCCCTGGGCACTTCCGTGTGGCCACGTCAAGGTACTTCCGGTTCACTCCCGGTTTCTCATAACTACATGTGGGACACTATAGTCGTCCCCAGACCACTTTCGGGTCAACCTGAGTCGACCCGGTAACGCCCGGTTTATTTCCGCGTCACTACCGGCACACTTCCTGTACCGCACTCCAGCAGGAATAGAACTGGAAGTGAGAAGTGTTTTAGAACTATTTTTAATATTTACCCGGAAGTTAATTTCAAAAGTAATTGTAGAAATTATTAACAATTGAAATAGTTGAGAGGAAAGTCCAAATGATGTAGATAAATGTTTAAAATGTAAACAAAAAGCAACGGAATTATAATTTACTCATGGCAAATGATTGATGAATAATGAGAAATTATTAAGAGAAATCACTCATTTTTGAGAGGGATGAGTAATGATTAAAAAGTTGATGTATGAGTAATGAGTGATGATTAAATTTTCACTCATTACTTTTATTCGAGTAATTATTCACTCGAGTGAATGCCAAACACTGCTACATTCCTTAAATAGTTTAAATTCTCGTAAAATATGTATAATTTAATATTTACACATTTGCTAAGAGCAAACTTTGTATGAGAGTGAGCTACTGGAGTACAGGAGCCTACAGGTGGTAGATGTACAAGAGGAATATATAAAGAAAGAAAGAGAGCTGGGGAGTGGATGGAACTAGTTCATCGATCCCATGACATCATTTTAAGCTTCGACACTCTCCTCTCTTTTACAGCTAAACTACTCATTTCAATTAGGGAAAAAGGAGCCCCCCCCCACACCTACTTCATTATTTAGTATATTAAAGCATTTTATTTAATCAGGAAAATATCCCTACTCGCTTATACAATACACCCAGTATGGATTGAACAATAACAATATCACTACTAAAATGAAAATGTCTGCCATGTAGATAGTACATTATTAAGCACGTTCTACAAAAAGTCCGACTCGCAGGAACTGCATCATCTTAGCGCGGTTCCTCTTCATAGTTTTTTTTTTTTTTTTTTTTTTTTTTTTTATCTTTTTTTTACGGCGCATCTACATCTAGGTCATTAGCGCCGACATCCAGGGTGCAGCGAGGAATTTTACCAGCGAGCCGTGAGATGATAAAATACCTGCCGGAGGTTGGGAATCGAACCCACCATCTCCCGCTTATGAATCCAAGGTACTAGCCATTCGACCACAGGAGACTCCGGTTCCTGTTCATATCCCTATTGTCATATGAAAAGCTTAGAGTAGAAACAGATCATATTTTCCTCGGCCTTTGTTCAAAGGGTTTTATGGCATTACCTGCTCGGGTCCGCCAGACTCTAGAATCCTCTTCTACCGATACTCCATTTCATACGTTTCAATGAATTGGAAAATATCAAAATGTTTCCCATATTCCTGTGTTCTTTTACTATAGTAATAATTCTACAAATAAAATCAATTAAAAAATAAAATAAAAAAAAACCAACAGCATGAAGGCAATTGAAAATATTCAAAAGACGTCATCGAATCTCTTTCTCTTGGCAAGCTATATTTCTAACAATGAATTGTTTTTCTTATTTTGCCTAATCCGTTTTATTGTAAAATACATTATCCAACTATAAGCAATTAAAAAATAACAAGGAATAAAAACAGACAAAAAGAACAGTTTGAATAAGCGAAATCAATTACTTTAAAGTTTTAAGCACTTATTTCTCCGATTGACATCGCCTAAACAAAACTTTCATTAGAACCTTTTTTGTAGAGCATTTAGTAAGCTTTCTAATGGTGTTCTTCCGTTTCCCAAAATTCTCAACCTATCTCGAGATATTAAGGAAAGTATACAAAGTTACCAAAACATTTTATGTCTATTGATAAAATATTTTATTCTAACCCTTCCTTAACTCCAAACGCAACATAACTTTCTACATATTAGTTTTAATGAAAGTAGAACATGCAGATAATGTTTCAACTGAATCCCGTGATTCTAAGTACCCAAACCAAAAACGGTATTCAAAAACTATTTTTCCAATTTTCTCGAAAACGGTTAAAGCTATCGCCTTGAAAATGGTTTCATTCGTTTTCCTAGCCCAAGAAGCCTATAAAAAGAGTACTTACAACCTTATGAACTCAAAAACGTAAGCGTTACGATTTTTTCTGCACGAATTTCGCCCCAAACGCCATCTTCCAGTGGGCGGATTTTGCTGGTTAACGAACTTGACCTTTCAAATTGGACAACTGATTTTTGTACCAAATTTCATCAAAATCGGACCATTCGTCTTCTATTTAGAGAGCGAACAGACATATATATATATATATATATATATATATATATATATATATATATATATATATAAATAAATATATACATATATATATATATACAAATTTGAACCACCGTTATTTTCGGTTTCTAGGGGTTCTGAAACGCAAAATTTTCTAGTCGGCACTTCCGGATTGTTTCATTGTATCAACCTTATAAGCGGGGTTCCTCCCTATGGGGGAGGGAGGAACCGCGCTAAAAGGTGGTGGTAGTAGTACAAAACAAATAAACACCAACTTGTAATAGAACATTTATATGATTTTGTTTTACAACGCAGGTTCCACATTGTTGGGGCCTTTTGTCTACAGAGTTTCGTCATACCGAAGTACTAAAAACTACTACTACGGGCAAATTCCGGGGTAATCTTCTCCCTCCCTCCAGATAAACCGATTTTACTGTTTAACGAACTGGTTCAATTTCGTGGAAAAATATTATATATATATATATATATATATATATATATATATATGAAGAATTTTGACCCTTTAAGATCCCCTACAAGTAGGCTTACCATACGTCCCGGCTTGACCGGGACTGTCCCGGTATTTTGCTTGTCCCGGTGTCCCGCCAGGTTTTATCAATGTCCCGGAAACTGCCCTAAGATGTAAGAAGTAATGAATTTATGTTTTTAAGAATCTTTTACTTTTCTACGTTCAATATTTTTTAATACCGACCACTGTGTCGAAGAAGTGAGAAGTGTTCCAACTGTGAGCAACTATGGAAATATTCCCACAGCCCTGCCCGCGGCCAGCCCCACTACTATTTGGTTGGGTGATTTTTTAAAAAGTAAATTAGGTAGGTATCCTAACAATTAGGGTTCCAGATTCCCCACTTCCGTTACTTGCGAGGCTTAAAAAAATACTTAAAACTCACCATTTTGCTTTGTACTTTGTACCATTTTTATTCAATGCCCCCCCCCCCGGTATGCATATCCCACATATGTCCCAGTTTCACTCACCAAAAATATGGCAAAAATAGTATCCAGATATTTTTGTTACTTTTTTTATACTGGTCAGTATAATTATTTTGATTTTAATTGTTGCTATTTTGGTAAATATTTAGTTTTTGGTTTTTATAATTATTCGAATGTAATTAGTATTTGTATATTGTATGTTCCATCCACTTCCTTTTCCTCTTCCATCAGTTCCACACCCAACAACTTCTTCCGAGTTTCGTTTTCCATAAATCCCCTTCATGACTAATGTCCTGATATCCTGTCACGTTAACGCCCAATCCCTTCTTGCACACTACGATGAATTCCTCCTCTATTTTAACGAAAATTTTCATCATATTATAGCTGTTACGGAAACCTGGCTCAAACCTTTTATCCCTTCCTCTCGAGTTTCCCTTCCCAACTATACCCTCTTACGTCATGACAGAAAAGACAGAACAGGAGAAGGTGTCGGCCTCTTTGTTCATGATAGTTTAAAGTCTAAAATCCTTTTTCTTTCACCTCCGTCTGATCTTCCTCACCATGAGTATATTTTTGCCGAGATATCAACGTCTTCTTCACCTCTCCTCTTTTCCGTTGCTTATCGTCCTCCCCGTGTGCCATATGACCAATCTTTTGAAACCTTCCTTTATCAGTTAGTCCCCTGTTATTCCCATGTAATTCTTGCTGGTGACTTCAATACCAATCTTCTTGTCGAATCCCCTGACGTTACCTACCTTTCTGAACTATTCTTTTCACTTAATCTTTTCGTGGTTCCCTATTCACCTACCAATCACACCCAGTCCTCTGATACCTGGCTTGACCTCTTTATCCTGGACTCCCAGGATAAACTCCTCGCCTCATCTCAACACCCTGTGCCCTTCCTTTCTTGTCATGATCTTATTCAAATAACTTTTGATTTACCTATCCCTACTATCACAAACAAATTCTTTACGTTTGTAACCTTAATTCTCTGTCCTTTGAAACTCCTTTGACTCTAAAACAAAATGGTCAATCCTTCGTAAACTTTCCCTTTGCAAAACTAACCGTCCTTGCTCTATCTCATTATCCCCTTATGTTCTTAATGCTCACTTTGTATCTTCTCCCTCAGTCATATCCAGTCCTCCTATACCTTCCAAACTACCTTTTAATTCCAACAACTTCTACTTCTCCTATATTACCCCAGAAGATCTTCTAACTGCGGTCCTTTAATCCCGAACCAATGACTACGGTCCAGACTCTGTTCCCGTTAAACTGATTAAGGCCTGTTTACCCGCAATCCTTCCTATCCTTCTCCACATATACAACTATTCCCTTCAAAACTCGACTCTTCCTTCTCAATGGAAAACAGCGTTGGTTCGCCCTCTTAACAAAATATCAAACCTCTGCTCTCCGAAGGATTTTCGTCCTATCTCCCTTCTATCCAATCTTTCCAAACCTTTAGAGCGCCTGGTCCAATCTCAAGTATCCAACCACCTTGAACAAAATAATCTCCTTAACCCTCTCCAGTCTGGCTTCCGTCCGTCATACTCCACTCAATCAGCGCTCATAAAAATCACCCATGACATTCAAACTGCCATAGATAACCAACAGCTCACTATTCTAGTTCTCCTAGATTTTTCAAAAGCATTTGATAGCGTAGACCAACAAATCCTCCTCACCAAACTCCAATCTCTTTCCTTTTCCAACAGTGCCATTAGCTGGTTCCAATCCTTTCTATCCAATCGATCCCAACACGTGGTCATCCCCGACAGCAATCCTTCTAGCCCTCTTCCTCTTTCCCGTGGTGTACCCCAGGGCTCCTCGTTATCCCCAACTCTATTTTCTGTTTACATCAATGATCTTCCTCTTTCCATAGTTCATTCCAAGTTCCATCTTTCCGCTGACGATACCCAAATCTACCTATCCTCTTTGCTACGAGATGCTGTAGACAAGCTGCAAGTAGATCTTAATAACATCAATGCATGGGCCGCAGCTAATAAGCTTTCCCTGAATCCAGACAAATCCAAAGCCATTGTTATAGGCTCCCAATCCCTCATAAGTTCTACTTCCTCTTTTCCAGCCCTTTACCTTAACAGCATCCCTATAAAATATTGTAAATCAGTTAAAAATCTTGGGATCATATTTGATCAGAACCTTTCCTGGAAAAATCATATTTCCCAAATTTCCCGTCGGTCCATATTTATCCTGAGACAGCTCAACCTCTCCCGCCAACAAAGACCCGTCAACTCCTCGTAACTTCCCTATTATTCCCCCAGTTTGACTATGGTTGTTTGGTGTACGGTGGACATCCTGGCGATCTCGAGGCAAAACTCAAACGCCTCATGAACTGTTTCATTCGTTTTATCCTCGGGATCCCCAGAGACTCCCACTTCATCACATTTCTACCAGGAGCTAAATTGGCTATTTCCTCTTTATCGTCGTCAGTACTTCCTCGGCTCAGTCCTTTACCAAGTAATTCAATCCCGTAGACCTTCTTATATTTTTCAACTTCTTAAATTTAAATCCTCGGTTCACTCCCGTAACACCCGATCTCGTCCTTCCGATCTTTATATTCCTTCCCACCGAACAGCAATATTCGAAAAATCATTCGTCACCCGTGCCACCTCGCTATGGAATTCCTTACCTTCGTTTGTCCGCCATTCTACCAACCTAGAAACCTTTAAATCCCGACTCTTCCACCACCTTCTATCCCTCCAAGTTTTACCCAAAACCTAGTCTATATTGAAGCTGTACACTATATATTGACACTGATAGCATTTATAAGTTTTTAAGTTTATACGTAAAATTCAAAATTATTTTCTAATTTCAAAATTATTCCTATGGGACTTCTGTCCCGGAATAAGAATAAAACTTTTCATTCATTCATTCATTTCATTCATTCATTCATATGTCCCGGTTTCACTCACCAAAAATATGGCAAGCCTACCTACAAGGCCATTTCAGATTGAGCCAAATAAGGGTGATTGAAAAAGTTACGTTCAGAATATTCAGTTATCGATCGAACTGCTAAATTAATTTTTTATAGAAAATAACATAATATTCCAACAAAAACTAAAAAAATAATACAAACCCATAATAACGACCGCCTGACATGCTTGTCAACGGCGTCGAGTGAGGCCGAAAACTTCAATGGGAGAAGCAAATCAAGATTTTGCCGGTACATACCAGAACGTTTCTGTACTAGTACCAATTACAGGCAGTACCGCCACAATTGCAATATATAACTAACTCTCTCTCTCTCTCTCTCTCTCTCTCTCTATATATATATATATATATATATATATATATATATATATATATATATATATATATATATGAACATATAAATTTTATTGGGGTAATTTTTTTATATCTAGTAGGTGTAGTCGACGAACAAGTACTACAATGAAGCTATTGCTAAATATAATTTCGGTACCATTAGTTATTTCCAATAATAAAATAATATCTGGTAATTACAAACATAAAAAATCTAATGGAAAAGATGTAAGGTAGCGTCATAGTATTAAGTAAAAGCCCCAAGATAATCTGTGAATTTGAAGATAAGGTAGATAGTCGATAAAGAGATATGATAATGAGCTGTGCTGGAGGGGATGTAGGCAGTAGTAGAAGGGCAATAACAGCTGATGATAAGGAAGATAGTCGATAAAGAGATATGATAATGAGCTGTGCTGAAGGGGATGTAGGCAGTAGTAGAAGAGAAATAACAGCTGATGATAAGGTAGATAGTCGATAAAGAGATATGATACTGACCTATTCTGGAGGGGATGTAGGCAGAAGTAGAAGGGCGATAACAGCTGATGATAAGGTAGATAGTCGATAAAGAGATATGATACTGACCTGTTCTGGAGGGAATGTAGGCAGTAGTAGAAGGGAAAGAACAGCTGATGATAAGGTAGATAGTCGATAAAGAGATATGATACTGACCTGTTCTGGAGGGAATGTAGGCAGTAGTAGAAGGGAAATAACAGTTGATGATAAGGTAGATAGTCGATAAAGAGATATGATACTGACCTGTTCTGGAAAGAATGTAGGAAGAAGTAGAAGGGAAATAACAGTTGATGATAAGAACTGATAAGGAAGTCAGCTCGGCTTCTTATCCACTCGCCACAGATGTTCTTATTGGTTGAAGTAGTCAAGATTACACAGGTTTAAGCCGTAATACTTTCACTACTTCGTGTACATTAGGGTCGAGGGTTCTCACTCACTCACTCACTGTTGGGCGCTACAGTCCTTGTAGGACCTGGGGCCTCTGCCACCATCCTGCTCCATTCCACGCGGTTTGCTGCTAGGTTCCTCCAATATCGGATCCCTAGCGTCCGCAAGTCCTCCTCCAGGTCATCAAGCCACCTCCGTCTTGGTCGGCCTCTCTTTCTTTTGCCCCCAGGTGCACCATTCAGCATCAATTTAGGTAGCCTACAGGGTTCTATCCTTTCCACGTGCCCTAACCACCGTAGCCTACCTTTCTTGATGACATACAGGATGTCAGGCTCACCATTCATTAGGGTCGAGGGTTCTATTCCCTTCAATTGTAGAGGCATTTTGAATCGTAAAAAAAAAAAAAATAATAATAATAATGAAAGAAAAGCATCGTCCTTATCATGGCTGTAAATAGGTGGTAACCTGTAGCTAACTCGTCCCTACAAATTTGTGTTATAGATAAGAGAAATGGCCTCCTCGAGTGGGGGCGAGGGTTTAGGCGGCACTCCGAGGTCAGCCAACATGCTTATGTTCAGGCGAGATCTTCGGGATGACGCACGAGGGAATTTTTCTCCAATTTCTTCTGCTTTGAATTCACTCAAGGCCGATACTGGTGTTTAAAAAAATTTACTTCTTTCTTTAATTCCGCGATTAATGACCTCATAGAGGTTGACAACATATTAAATTAATAAACAAAAAATACTTAACGCTTAATACTTCGCCATCAAAGTTCAAGAAACAAAAAAAATATCAATCAGTCGTTTTGGAGTACTAGAAACCCAAATTCTGGTTTTCCCCCTATTTTCTTAATAATCATTGTGGATATCATATTTAAGGAGGTTTTATTCCTCGTGTAAACAGTAAGCGCTACGATTTGTGACGTGCGCATTTTGCTGTTTAAAGAATTGTGCGTTTTATTTAAGACACTATATTTTATTCCAAATTTCAACAAAATGGAATTATTATGTATATTTAGAGAGAGAGGTGAGTTCTAACTGGAAAATACTTTATCTTTTAGTGACGTCGATCGGGGATCGGAATGAGTAGCACCCGCGGAGTTAATAAGACGACCGCAGCATAGTGCAGACTTCGATAAATCTTGTTACAGCTAAGAATCATATACCAGTAGAGTATCTCCCTCTTCGTAAACGCACTAGATAAAAGATCCATAGCCCATCTAGCTGCTATTTCTTTTAGTAAGAAACTAATAATAAAATGCTTATGTCTATTCATAGCTTCAATCATGAATAGCAAACTAAAAAAGAAGGAATGTAAAAAGGTGGGAACGTCTGTAGCCCTATGCTGGCATATGGCCATATTTTTTTCAAACTCTTTCTTATGCTTCCTCAATGCCCCTATAACATTAGCCAAAGCATCTCGACAATGTTTTTTTCCACAGCGTTTTTTTTTTTTTTTTTTTTTTTTTTTTTTTTTTTACGACATTTCTTTTTCATTATTTCGAGTATTGAAGAAGC
The DNA here is from genome assembly GCA_946811695.1 of Gonocerus acuteangulatus. Classification (NCBI taxonomy): domain Eukaryota; kingdom Metazoa; phylum Arthropoda; class Insecta; order Hemiptera; family Coreidae; genus Gonocerus; species Gonocerus acuteangulatus. Next base: position 96,190,770 of record OX328123.1, read on the forward strand.
TTGTTCGGAGTTGTGAAAATTGTAATATAATGTACATTATATTGTAACTGACTAATTAGAATAATAACAGAAATATTAATTCAATTACACCATGAATTACAAGTAAACAGGAATTGCTAAGTATACATAATTACCTTCTATTCTAGATGCTGATAGTTTGGACTACATGATTTAGACCCTGAAGCTTCGGAGTTTTACCACTACAGCTCTCTGGGTAAAATTTATAGAATTAAGAAAGTAAGTTAGTAGTGTTTTCGGAATGCACGAAAGGGAATTTGTGTGCTACCTATTCATTCGAACATATTGGCATTCAAAGAAAATGGAAAACGTTTGGAGCTAACCTTTCTTTTATTACGCGCCTTAATGTGATGGATTTCAGCATGGGCGTATATAGGAAATAATTTCGGAGGGGGCTGGGAAAAGTTCAGGGGGGGGGCTGAGACCATTTCCGGTGTATGGAATACTAAATATTTATATCTTGGAAGAGTTTTAGCCAACTAAAACGCTATTACACTCAAAATAGAATATTTTATATGAACTAAATGATCTTATTTAATTTATTTTTAAGGGTTTTATACAATTTTTACCGATCAAATCAAAATTTCGGGGGGGCTGCAGCCCCCTCAGCCACCCCCTTATATACGCCCATGGATTTCAGGACAATGATGTATATTATATCTATTTTACATTTTAATTTTAGATCTTTCGAAAATACGGTATATTTAAGATTTTAGCCAATAGCCGTTTTAGCTGTAATAAAACAGGTTTTCATCTTAGTCTCTAATATTATACTGCACTGATTAATAACTCCTAGGTGACATAAGATTTGAAACCTCATTTGTAATCAGTGTTGGGCATGATCATAATCATTATTATGAATACGATTATAATTACAGGCTCTCGAGATGTGATCACGATCACGATTATAATTGCAGACTTTGGTGATGTGACTAGGGTTATGATTATAATCCTAATTACAAGAGTGATTACGAGTATACTTGTAATACCTTTGATTATAATTACACTGGTCATCGCAACATTTTTCTGTAATTACGACTGTATCACATTTTTCTGTAACTACGACTGCAATCACAATTTTTTTTTTTCTGTGACTACAACTGTAATCATAACCTTTCTCTGAATACGAAAGTTATCACATATTTTTCTGTAATTACGGCTGAAAAATCTCAAAGACAAATCAGCAGGAGATTAGGAAAACTATTTGCATCAAGATAATGAGAGTGATAGATGTGAAGAGTGTAGACTTAGCCATCCGTTGGTATTATGGTAATTACCTCTACAAATCCGGTAATAGTAAGCTAATCCTAATGATTATATCTCCAGGGTCTGTGATTATAATCATGATCGTAATCGCATTTTGAAAGATTGTGGTTATAATCGTAATTTTAATTATGATTATGCCCAACTCTGTAATGCTGCATGCTTGGAGGCTCCAAGTTGGAGCATAAAACAAAGTTTTCTATACGAAACATTGTAGGAGGAAAACGAATAGAAAAACTAACAGATTTATGTGATTTTGTTAAATTATATTTCAAATTTTCACAATTGCATTAATTAAATAATTCTATTAATATTGGAATAACCCAAACAGGAGAGAAATGTTTAATTTGTTAGCCATTAAGTTTCATTTTAACAAAGAGAATACTTGGCTTGGGCTTGTAAGCCATCTCTTGCACAAGAGTGGAAAGTGCATTTCAAACAGACTAGTGACATAATCATTGCGACTTTCAAATCAAACCATTCCACAGCAAATAGCCGGTTCGACGTATAGGAAGGTGTGAAAAAACCTAAAGATAATATATTACCAACATCTGCCACCCTAAAAAAACGAGGTTGGAACAGAAATGAATTTGGAATTCCCTGATACCAGGAAACAGGTATACCAACCCATTAATGAACCGTGTATTCCTATCACAATGTATGATTTAAATAGTTAAGCAGCGGAGTTTTTTATTGTTATTTTATGCAACGCACGTCGGTGGTGGTTGAGCTGTTAGACGCCGAGCCTCCCAGAATCATGTCTTGAAGCCAGGTAGATGAATGAGCTTTGGACAGATGAGCAGGTGACTTCCCTCCATCCTTCCGCTTGAACATAGAGGGCAAACTGTCCTAGGCCAAAGCGGTGGAGGTCGATCCGCAGGTAGTCGTGTCCAGTTTTCAGGCGGAATCTTGCAACAGCTTCGCTTCTGCTCGGATCGTCAGGGATGTGATCTGGGCTCCCTGTACTTAGGCTTTTTAGGTGGTTCTTAGTATTCCTGGATATTTCAGTGTCAATTTGGCTTCTTGCTGCTAGCAAGGGTTGAAGAATTAAGTAGCGGAGTGATACGTAGCAATTTATGGTTAGTAACATTTCGGCTAAGAAGACGAAGAGTATACCCTGCAAACTTCAGCAGTTGCGAGTATTAATGCAGTTACGAGGTAGGAGTGTCAATGATGTAAATGTTTTCACCCCAAGGTCGCTTAACTCGTATGTTCGGTAACTCTCCACGTCCTGGCATTTAACACGAAAGAAGTCTGCCTAAGAGCATGCCAAAGTGTAACAATAATTTTCATTAAATCAGCGTTTCTTCGCAACCGAAACTACATTTTTCATATCTTATGTTATATTTATCATTGACAATCAGTAAAAGAAAGCATATATAACCAAAATATCGATTGGGACCACCGAATTTAAGAATAAACCTAACATGAGAGTATGTGTTATTTTGTACATATAAATGTCTTTAGTTGGGACGTTATTCTTGTTTAAAAGTAAATTACATAAATCCTGAGACTAATAATACTTTTTGAATACCAACTTCCCTACCTAATTTTCTTATCCTTAGAGAAAGATAAATCGGAGGCCACACAGGATTAATACAACAATCAATAAATGAAATTGACTCCCTTTTCAGTACCTTTTGTATAAGATGTAATAAAAAACAATAAATTGAGACATTAGGGGTAAAAATAAATCAAACAGAAACGAAGCATATCCTATTGAATATTAAGAACGAATCAAAACAAGGATGTCATCATTGACGCATATGCAATCAACATAAAAACAAAACTATACAAGTAGGTATCAAAATAAACAGAACTGAATATCAATTTATTGTGTTTATTCAATAATTTTAAGATTACCAATTGTAATCTCGTTGCACCTCTTGAATATCAGAGAGGATAAACCACTAGTTCAAAACCTCAACTTTTCAGGGCAACTTCTTAACATAGAAAACACGTTATTTTACGAGATGCCCAGAAACCCAGATCTTGGCTTGGCCCAGAAGGGAAACGGTCAAAGCTGTGAGTTAGTGATTTCTTCACTCTATCCATGAGTCTTAGGATATAATTATAACGCACTTAACTAATTTTTCCGATATCGTCGATAAAAATGCAAACTAACGAATGTGAAAATCTCCACTTTCAAGAGTGAAAATACTTTTATTTATTACTTTGCTTTTGGGCGGTCAAATAGTCGGCAGATTGGACCTTTTGACAGTGGCTACATTCCTCTTTCACAGTGTGAAGTTAGATTCGAGAGTTTGGCATCCATCAGTCGAACAGCAATCAGTAAAGATTTAAAATGAAAAATGCGTTTCTTCACATTCGATACTTTGCATTTGTATCGACGATATTCCCACCCACAAACTTATTCCCTCTGACCATCGAAATTCGAATCTAGACTTAAAACAATGTTAGTTTGACTGTAAAAGGAGTAAGATATTCAATGGCAGAACTTTGTAATGATAAATATCTTGCGAATGTGCTAAGATCTTTTCTTTTTCTTTTTTTTTTTGAGGGGCATTCCAATCGGGTTTTTGGTGCCACCCAAGTAAAGATTGTTTAATCCAGAGAACCCATAAAACCCTTGTTTGAAGCATTTCATGAACATTATATAAGCTCATATATTATTACTATTTACAGAGAATTACATAACGTTTACATGCATAAAGTTTACACATTTCGTTTACTTGGGGCGGGGTTAGCTCAGTGGTAGAGCACTGGACTAATAAGCTGGGGGCGGGGTTAGCTCAGTGGTAGAGCACTGGACTAATATATTGGAGGATCTGAGATCAAATCCCGAGCGCACTGATGACTTTTATCAACCAGTTTCTTCATGGGTTGGATTCGGCCACCCTGATCGTCACTAGGTCAGCCCAGGCTTTAATTAATTTCGTTAATAATCAGGAGGCCGGAGCATAGTACTGACCACATTATGTCCCGTAGTCTGCCGTATGGTCATGTATCAGATACATCTAGAGTATCTCCCCCTCAGGGCCCTCGTGGCCTGCTATGGGACAGATTTTTTCATTTATATATTTGGTTTATATACACATTCGCGAAATAGTGTTCTGCTTGTTCTGGGTAAGAACATCATTATAATTCACACTAAATTCATGTACATTTTATCGTATATGTGTGTGTGTATATATATATATATATATATATATATATATATATATATATATAAATTAAAAGACTTGTGGTGAGTTGTTTAACAGAGTTTAAATTTAAAAATCACTGTTATCTGGTATCAAATCACTAGGGCCCGTATAGTAGACAAGTACCCAAAAAGGCGTACTTTAGTAAGAAACCCTTTACCAAAAAAGTAATACAAAACCAAAACGCAGAAAATCTGAGTACATTGACTAACGTTGTGAAAGGTATAGATAATCAGGTTACAGCGATAAAAAGTCACTCAAAACAAAGAAAATATTTTCTCCAAGGCTTTCAAGAAGTTCTTCGTAGAATAGAAACGCTCTTCGAAATGGAAGTCTGAATGCTGAAGAGCTTTCGGACAGAATCTATTCAAGGAATTTTAGATGTGGTTTTGCCGCAGAAAGAAGAAAGACAAACTGTAATCAGTAATAAGAAATGAAAGGGAAACGAAGAAAACAAAACGGAAATCGCTTAAAGAAAAGGTTTGGACATCGAAGTGGGACCCAACGCTATCCCTGAATCATCAGAGGATTCTTGGATACTGACAGATGGAACTCGAGCATTGGCAGGTACAAAAAGGTTTTAACTGCTAAGGCAGAACTAAAAAATAATTCTGTTATCATACGGAAATACACACTAGATACCTTTAAATACGTCAATTTTATACTCCCCCATATTTTTATACTTATTTTAGCATGTTTTTAATTTCACTTTGGTACTTCTCAGTTTTTATAATTTCGCTCCTTTCTCTATTTTTTTTAAATTTTATTTTAGACCTAAAGTCTACCTTATTGTGTATTTTTCATTATTCCTTTCAATTTACTTTTTGAATACTGTTCAAAAATAAATCTTCTTTTTTTTTTCGTTTTAGCACTTTCCTCCGAAGGAAAGTAGCTATTGGGGTAGCACTCATGACGGAATTTTTGAAAAATGTCTTCAAATCTTTATGGATCCTACCTAGTAGACACCGAAAAGATCCTACCTAGTATGACCCCCGTTAAAATTTATATATATATATATATATATATATATATATATATATATATATATATATATATATATATATATATATATATATATATATGTATATATATATATATGTATATGTATATATATATATATATATATATATATATATATATATATGTCTCTTAACACGATAGCTGCCAGTGTTTTTGTTTTTTCTTCACGAAACGTGGTATCGTTTGCGTTCAATTAGCAAACGATTGAACGAGTTCGAGGGGGCCGTAGTTTTTGTTACATTTCAACGAAACTCGGTATTCGTTATGTTGATCTAATGAGAGAAATACGTTGTAAAAATAAACTAAATCGGTTCATTAGGAGGGGGGGTTTACTCCGGACCCACATTACCAATTTGCCACTACCAGCCGTAATTTTTTGTTACATTTCAACGAAACTCGGTATACGTGGTGGTAATCAACAGAGAAAAATGGGTTGTAAAAATAAAATAAATCGGGTTATTTGGAGGGGGGGGGGGTTACACCGGACCTAAAGTACTCATATACTCATGCCGGTCGTAATTTCTGCTGTATTGTAACGAAACGCGGTATACGTCATGGGTATCTCATGAGAAAGAAGTGTTGTAAACATGAAGTAAATCGGTCTATTTGAAAGGAGGGTTTACTTTAAACTCTGTTTCATTATAATTACCCCGCCAGACGTAGGTTCCCAAAGCCGCCGCGAGGAGCTCTATCTCCCACTAGGGGGACTGTATCCTGTTCCTGCGTCAGATCAAAAGACGAAAAATGAAGTTTTTGTGTATTTATTAAGTAGTATTGTATCATGTATTAACATAACTCTGGAAGCAAATTATTTACAAAATTAATAATTGAACAGTTCTCATAAGAAATGTAAATGAGCAGAACTATTCAAGTTTTTATTTTATTTATATAGGTTATTTACAGCAAGGGGCGAGGTTAGCTCAGTGGTAGAGCACTCGACTAATGAACTGGAGGACCAGGTTCAAAACCCGAGCGCGCACTAAAGATTTTTTCTTCTAGTGCTGCCGTTCGAGGCTTGGATTTGGGGTCCCAGATCGTCCCCAGGCTCACCCAGCCTTTAATTACCTTGGGTGCTAATGACTCTAGCAGTCGAAGCAGCCAAGGGGAAAATCAGGCGGCCGGAGCATAGTGTTGACCACACTATCTCCCTAGTGTGCCGTATGGTCAAGAATCAGATACCTCTACAGTATCTGCCCCTCTGGGCCCTTGTGGCCTGTTACGGGACTGATTTTTTTTTATTTACAGCAAATTATTCAGTAATGTAGTCTACACTACAAAAATTCTTAGGAAAGTGCTTAGTTATGCAGCTCCTGCGTGACGGACTTTTTAAATTTTAACGTCCATTATTTTGACTTTTAATAACCTAAAACAAACATGCGAATTTTTTATTTCCTACTTTTACTTAAATGTTAAAATCAAACATCAACTTAACGAGACCACTTCCTCAGAGGTTAGATTGTAGAATAAGGATACGCAAGAACCTGTTGGCTAAGAGATTAACAAGAATATTAGAAGTCCTTACCGTAATCCATAGTAATGGGCGTAATGTGATTTAGTGACATTTATAGATTTATTCTAAATACAAATTTGGAATTAGCTTAATGAAGTCAGCTTACTTGAAAATATCAAACATCCTCGAAAATTCTTCATCAATGAATGCAACATCAACTGATAAAATATGGTTCAAAAAGGTACATGTGGGGAGATAATTATTCGAAATTATTAATACTTTTTAATATCATTCATAAATATCTGAACTGTTTAATCATGGGAAAACCCAAATGACAATATCTTAGCACTTTCCTCCGAAGGAAAGTAGCTATTGAGGTTGCACCGGATTTAAAAAAAGAAATCAGACTTTTTAAATGTTTCTAGTCTATATAGAGAGCTGGTATTACCTAGTTGTTCATTATATAAACCTGTAACTGAAATATTTTTTTATTTACAATGGAAATAATAAAATAACTATTCTAAAGTGTTTTGTCTTAAGTGGATAATTTTGGGAGCATAGTAGAATTGACGAATCATATATACAGGGGTTGAAGTTGTCCTATATTTTGAGATCGGAATTTCTGTAAATTTAAAGACTTAAATCTACGAAACTTAATTAATTTTCGGCGATTAAGGACATTAAATTTAAATATACAGTAACTCTGGTCACAAAATATAGGAAAGTTTTGATCCCTGTTTATATAATGACTTAATTTTCAAATTTTAAAACAAAGATTTTAGAAATGAAGCTTTACAGAAATATTAATCACTAGGGAACGAATGTTATTATATTTACATATTTTTTTCTGATTCGTAAATCGTAAGTATTGATGTAATTCTGCACGTTCCAAGTGATTATAAAGTATTTAAACAGTTTTTTTATTTTACATATTTTGTCAAAACTCCATATTTTTACATATTCTGCCATAAATACAAATGGTTGCTACATATTTTAATATTCTTTTCATTTTGTAATTGAAGAAATAAATGAAAACGGAGAAAGAAAATACAACTTTAACCATTGAGTCTATGTGACTGTGTCTCTTCTAATTCCAAGAAGGTGGCTGTATATGTACTAAATCAATACCAGATACAATATCCCTAGTGTCATTTGGGAAGATTGAAATAGAAACCGTTATCATTTTGGTTCAACCTTTCCCCCGTAAACAAAGGGCCCGTTACCAAGGGGCAGCGTACCCTTATACCTGGAATCCATCCACCACTGCTTGGCCAACCCAGCTACTACAAATAGTTATTTCAAATATCAAAATGTTTCTAATTTTCTTGATTTGTTCTACAGTAATACTATTTCTACAAATAAATTCAATTAAAAAAAACAACAACCCATTAAAATGTGAGCTAAACAACTACTTTTCGTAGTCACACCGGTCAAAAGAACAAAACAAACACATTTGAAGTTTGAAGCACTTATTTCTCCGATTGACAATGCCTAATCAAAAATTTCTTTAGAATCTTTTTTGTAGAGAATTTAGGAAGCTTTCGAATGGTAAACTTCCGCTTACCATGATTCTCAACCGTTTTAGAGATATTAAGGAAATTTTACAAAGTTACCAAAACTTTTCATGGCTGTTAATAAAATATTTTATTCTAACCCTTCCTTAACTCCAATCGTAACCAAAATTTCAACATATTAGTTTTGATGGAAGTTGCACATGCAGAAAATATTTCAACTGAATCCCATGATTCTAAGTACCCAAACCAAAAACGGTATTCAAAAACTATTTTTCCGATTTTCTCGAAAACGGTTAAAGCTATCGCCTTGAAAATGGTTTCATTCGTTTTCCTTGGCCAAGAAGCCTATAAGAGTACTTGCAAGCATATGAAGTAAGCGGAACGATTTTTTTCGCGCGACATTCGCTTCGAAAACCATGTTCCGATGGGCGGATTCTGCTGGTTAACGAACTTGAACTTCAAATTAGACGAAAGATTTTTGTACGAAATTTCATCAAAATCGGACCATTAGGGGGGCCGGAAATGAGCGAACAGACAAATACATATATATATATATATATATATATATATATATATATATATATATATATATATACAAATTTGAACCACCGTTATTTTCGGTCTCTAGGGGTTCTGAAACGCAAAATTTTCTAGTCTGCACTTCCGGATTGTTTCATGAGATCAACCTTATAAGCGGGGTTCCTCCCTATGAAGGGAGGGAGGAACCGCGCTAAAAGGCATGTTGTTAGTGGATAGCATTAGAACCATAGAAGAATAATAGATAAAATCCAGGTTTTAGAAGGAGATACTGGGAATAAATTAAAAATAAAATGAAAAGACAGTCTAGAATAAACCCCTGGATGGAAAAATATCGACATTATTGGGGATATCCATAGTGGCAAAACTATTAACAGTTGAGTTGAATCCCACTCTTCAGAGCAGTTGATTGTAGCCTTAAAATACACACCAGTAACTTAGTAGATGTTGAAAGATAATTCAGACGCTTCAAAAGTATATTCAGATCAGATCGGCTTCATTTCACGTTTGAAAATTTCAAAATTCAAGTTGTAGCAAACAATCTTCCGAAATAATGTTCATCTGTAGACATTTTCAACTTTTTCCCCTTTTATAATGAATTCCTGATTTTTATTTATGCTTTATTTTTCAATATTTTATAGTGTTTAAGGTATTTGTTTACTAAATATTTTCAATTTTTTATTACATATTTTATTATAAATAGTTAAATATATATGTACTTATTTTGAATTTTATATTACATGAACATCCGTTCCCCATTAATCACGTACAATAACAGTAACATTATTTATTTAAAACTTTCAACAAAAACGCCAGTCATTTGACTGTGGACAAAACCAAGGGTTAAAAACATTCGTACAACCCCTGCAGAAGTTGCCTTTCCTGTCATAAGCTGCTCTATTATTAACAGTTCTTTTGAGGAAATACAATATTTTAAAGCACACGAACACTTCCACCAATTTAAAGCATTCACTTCGCCCACTACCTGCCTCTTTTATCTTAAATCTAAAAGGATATTTATTTGCAGAATTAAAAACAAAGAAAGGGTCATAAAAGAAAGAGACTTTGAATAGATAAGAGCGGTCAAGTGAGGGTGAAAAAAAAGAAAGGCAGAACTAGTTATATTTAAGTTAAAAATATACGAAAGTTAAAAAAAATATATAATAATAATTTTTTTTAATAAAATCAATTGGTTTAAGTCAAAGTTTTTTTTAATGAAATAAATTGATTTAAATCAATGATTTTTTTAAAAAAAATCAAATGATTTTAATCTTGATTTAAATCACTGATTTTAATCAATTGATTTAAATCGTTGACACCCTGCTCATACCGGTCGTAATTTCTGCTGTATTGTAACGAAACGCGGTATACGTCCTAGGTATCTAATAAGGAAGAAGTGTTGTAAAAAAGAACTAAATCGGTCTATCGGAAGGGGGGGGGGATTTACTTTGTACTATGTTTGAATTGAATTGAAACAGGTGTTATTTATGTTTTTATTTTATTTATCTATATAGGTTATTTTAAGCAAATTATTCAGGAATGCACTCGACACTACCCAATTCTGAGGAAAGTGCTTAGTTATGCAGCTCCTTCGTGACGGGCTTTTTTTTACTACGTTTTTAATTTGGTTTAGATATTTTTTAGTTTTTATTATTTCACTCCCTTCTCTATTTTCTAAACCATAAAATCCACATTTTTGACTATTTTTTATATAATAACTAGGTAACTTTTTGAAAACTCTTCAAAACAAAAATAACCCCCCTTTTATTTTATTTTTTTTTTAATATAAACTACTTGCACATCGATCCACATGTTTATCGATGGAACATTTACGCGTATATTTATTTATTTATTAAATCTAGATTAAGTAGTTGTTTTATATAGTATTTACACCTAATTTTAAAAATAATAATAATAATATTAGCCAACGGCCATAGCCACGTTGAATACACCGGTTCTCGTAGATCACCGAAGTTAAGCAACGTCGGGCGTGGTCAGTACCTGAATGGGTGACCGACCATGTGCTGTTGGCATTAGAAAAGGGTGGCAACCTGAAGATAGCCCGGCGCTAATAGCCGAACAGTTGATGCGCCGTAAAAAAAAAAAAAATAATAATAATATTATTGCGCAAGGGTCAGGTATATTTACTGCAAATTCAGTAATGCTTTATATTAAGAATTTATTATTACTAAATTAAGAATATATTATTTATTTGTTATTTTGCACTCCTACTAAAACATAAAGTTGATTTATTAAACGCACCTTAGCCCTAAAAATAAAACCTATAAACATTGATTACCCGTCCTAAAATTCGTTATCAATAATAAATAAATAAATACATATTGATACAAATAGACCAGTAAAACTATGTAACAAAGGAAAACGTACTGTGTATCACCTATTTCAAATAATTAATACAACTTTCTTTTCTAATTCCCCTTATATTAATTTTTAAAAATTAATATAAAAGCTTAACATTACTTAACAATTTTAATCAATCACTTATTAGAAAATGTTCAAGAGTTATTTGAAAATGTCTTTGTTTACCTCAGTATGTGATGAATCGCAATAGTAGCCGCCTTACAAATGTATAAATAAACGAAACTGTTCAGAAGTCCTTGAATATTTAAATAATCTTTAATCTAATATTCTCTTTAAACTCTGATTACAAGCCTATCGCTTGTAAGCAATCCTTGAATATGCTTTCCTGGAAGAGTTAAGAAGAAACCTGTGAAATTTATGGTATCTAAAACATCTTTATCCCCTAACTCTGACATAAAGTTCAACCGTCAATGAACGGGATCTATTCCTCCAATAATAATAATTAAAATAAATGAGGAAATCGCCTTGCTCAATAATGAAATAAATGAACTCGTGAAATTCCGGTGGTATATTTCAGGCGAAGATAATATACACACATATCTAAGTCAGGATTTCCCTATACATAATCTAGAAATATTAAATTGTAATAAGTGGAAAAATACTTATTACTTTGAATTAACATAATAAACAAGTATATTTTTCACCAACTCATTACTCCCGCTAATAAAAAACACCTAACCACATTTCGTCATACTGCTTAAAAGGTAAAAGGCAATAAAGCCCATCTAAAATTTAATGGATCAATAGCAGTTTCCCTCAGGACTAATAATTAGGAAGCGGCATTGCTCAATAAAACGTTCTACGGATTTCCCATTACAAAACTGAGATCAATAAAACGAATTCCCTTAAATCTCAGGCCTCTGGTTTGTATTTTATCCAAGTAACATTTGCCATCTTAAGATGACCGAAAAATGAACTATTGTACATAAAAAAGTGAAAATCATTAGGTAGACTCGAGATCACATTATTTTTAAAATCCAACTCTATCTAGTCAGAGCTGTGTAATGTTAGTGTGTTTCCATACGTTTTTATCCATATTGTTATTTAGAAACCTTATGATAGATATATATAATATTTTGTATGAAAAAAAAGAAAAAAAGCTACTTCATACGATTTTATTAAGTAGAAGTAAGACTTTAGGAGCCACGAGCGGAAATTACTCGGTATCTAAGAACATAACATTTTTTCAAATTTACATTTAAAAATAAATAAAATATTTATTTATTTAAATGTTAACGTCCATTTATTATTGACAACGAATTTCAGGACGGGTTATCCATAGGTTACTACCTTTTTCTACCAATGGTAGGGCTGATATATGTTTTTCTTTTTTAAAGAAAAGCCATCGCCCTAGTGGGAATCAAACCACGGTCTTAGGCACGAAGAAAGAAGTAAGAAGTATATGTACTCGCTTCGGCGCACAGTGGGGTACAGGACTGATATTCTTGGCCAAAAATATTTGTGATGCTTAATTCATTTGCTTCGATTATATACTCTGAAAAATGGGTAATATATGATTTCAGTAATGGGTTTTAAGGCAATAATAGGATTTTTTTGTTTTAAACAATTTATTAATGTTAGGTATTATACGAATATTTTTATACATTTACTATCAATGTTAACAGATGACACACACACACACTCACCCACCCACGCGTACGCACGCACAAACACACACTCACACACCTACACATACACCACTTCCTTGAAATCACTCAGAAAGTAATGTCAATTTTGAATAAGCATGCTTGTATTTATTTGCGCGGGATGAGAGCTAGTTTATCCTTTAATATATCACCAGCTTGAGGATTACCTTCAGAATTGCATTTGTGTAGCAAACAGCAATTCCATGGCCGTCTGTAGTAGCATGTAACTTTTCACTTTTGCTATCTTCGACTCCGCTCACTGGATTCTTCGAATCTATAAAATTGTCGCCCATGTCTTATTTTTTCCTTTGGTAACAATAATATGTCCTGCCATCCATTATTTAAACTGTCATTTGAAACGAGAAAATATGTGGTTGATTTAATTTATTTGTTTTTCTGAATAATCGTCATATCTTAACAAAAAATTCTAGGCGAATTCTAATTTTTTTTTTTTTTTTTTTTTTTTTTTTTGTGCGGCCATTAGCACATCTAGTTGTAGTTTATAATTAAGGTTCTCTTCTTTGACGCGTGATGTCAAATACATTTTGTCTAGTCATTATTTTAACTCCGGAAAACAACAAACATAAGAAATGCATTCGTGAACTATGACATTAACTGGCTTGTTCACGCACATCCGCGCGAATCCGCGATTTCTGATTATATGTTCTTACAGCTGAATACATCCTTTTAATATTGATATAAAAACAACAGGTTGGAAATGCTTGGAAGTATAACAAAAACCTTTGAGTTATGTCAAATTTGACGTTAAAAATACCAATATATTTTATATTTTCTCTTGTGGTCAAACTAATTAACAAATGGCCTAATTATTGCTAAAAAAGCAATAAACGTACTTTCGATTACCTGCTTCAGAGTGATCCATAAACAAAATTGCAATAAAAATTCCAAACTCGAGAAAAATTAATTTTTTACACATATTAATATACGGAGAACAGTTAAGAAGTCAGTGTCCTATTAAAAACTGTAGACTTTGTTGTGGTACGCCAGGCTTAGAGGTAATGTCAGGACAGAGATTAGCCTTACTCCTTGTACACAAACTATTCAATTATTTTTAGCACTAAATCCTTTTCGTCTGGGATAACGTTTACAAAATGGACTTTTGGCCAGCATTTTGGGGCAAATACCCCACTGTGCGGCGGTACATATACTAAAATTTGAAAGATTAAATAATAAATATATATATATATATATATATATATATGTGAGTGTGTGTGTGTGTGTGTGTGTGTGTGTGTGTATGCATATAAGCACGAAATTAATAAAAATAATAAACACATCCTTTTTACAATCAGGAATAATAAAGTACGTTAACGTAATAAAATCAGATTCATAGGCTATTAAAGTAAAAAAAAATAAATTATATAGTGTAGATGTGAGGGCGAGGGCACGCACGGTTCTACTCATGCAATGGCGTACACGATGAAATCAATGGCTATTTCACAATCTAATTTGTTAAAAAACACGTGAATAAGAGTTGGTTTATTCAATATAATCAGCTTTCGAACAGTGGGAATTTCATTGTAAGCTTAAACTAAATGAATAATTTAAATTCAATCATTAACATCAGACGCCACGTCCCATTTATTTCCCACATTACATTTGTTATTAATTTACGGCCTTTTTTAGAAATAAAATGCTATTACAATTCAATTATTTATCGTTCAGATAAAATAATTATTGGTACTTGTCTTAAAAATGTATACATTAGTAGATCTTGTTTAGTAATTTTATGTTGTTTTCTCAATCACGAAGTTGGATTCCTTATGAAGTATATACGAAGACATGAAGGATGGGAACAGTAACATTCTATAGAGTGAATTTATTCTTAAGAATATAAGGGATTCTGAATGAGGATGCTAGTGTATATTTTCCCGCAAAAACTGATCAGGTAAATGAGAACGCTGAGCGCCAAGAAGATAGATGCCCTATGCCACAATAAATTTGTCAGTAGTGAAATATAAAAACCTCGAATGGGGCAAGTACTTAAGCAACAGGGCCACCGCTAGGGGAGGGCAAGGAGGACAATCCGTCAGTCTCAGGGGGCCCGGCGTCATTTTCTTTACTCGCATTTTAATTTGAAATAAAAAAAGTTATAGGTATACCTAGCATTTACAATTCCGTTTAATTACTAATGCAGGTAAACCTGAAGTTTAGCGTCCTCACAACCGATTACATTTTTTACGATAACGTATTTTAATGCACTAAACACGAATATGTTAAAAAAAAAAAAAATCGCTCTCAACTAGGAAAGAAGTTATTAAGCACTAAAGGTCACTGTCATGGAGGTTATAAAAGTAGGTGTAAACAGTGTATTTGTAAACATGCGCATGCGCAGACATGTAATATTGGAAAACAGAGAACTCTCATTTGAAATTTTGATAAACAATTTATTCAAAAATAATTGTCCATTTTAAGGGAATCCTCACCCGTCGTAACCTGTCGCTATTGGGCAGACGTGTTATGCGTTTCCGCTCACTCAAGAAGATATTAAATCTCTAGTCAATCCAACTCGCTGAAATTAATAGAATTCTATTAATTTTAGCGAGGTGGATTGACTAGACATTCTTCTTACCCTCCTAGACATTCTTCTTAGCTTTCTTCTCCTTCAGACGCGATGTTCGGTGGATATAAATCCACAATCTCACCGAAAATGCCTTTAAACGCTCTTCATAAACGATTACTCAAAACTTTATTTTCAAATAAAAATTTGAGTAATTCTTCTCTATAGTGGACGATAATTATAAATTCATGCAACTTAATTGTAACTTTTGTATAAAATGAAACTATGATCACAACCAAACTTCAGCAGGCGCGAATTAGAACGAACGAACAATTATAAAGGCATTAGCTAATTATTAAGGGATTTCTGTTATATAATACTTTTCATGGAGAAACAAGAAATGAGAAGAATGTTTCATTAAATAAAAAAACGGTTGTGAATAAATAAGTGCTGGTTAATTAAAAAAAATTATAGGAAATTTCAATTAGACTACTTTATTAAGGACTTTTCCATAAATGCGCATGCGCATGTTTACAAATACGCTGTTTACGCCAATTTTTATAACCAAAACAGTGAACTTAAGTGCTTAATAACTTCTTTCCTAGTTGAGAGCGAGTGTTTTTTTTTTTCTTTAACGGATTCGTGTTTAGTGCATTAAAATACGTTATTGTGGAAAATTTGAAAGTAATCGGTTGTGAGGACGCGAAACTTCTGTTCTACCACTAATGCATTCAATTTTATTTTCAAGGAAATGTCATTTTTAAATAATCCTATTAATAGTTTTTGATAATGGTCATGGAGGGGAGGGGCATAGTCAGAGAAGACAACATCGAATGGGGAGGAACTACATCAGGGAAAGGAATATCATTGGCTGGCTTGATCTGAGGCAAGGCCTATATAGGGAGGCCCAGATCCTGACGAAATTCATTGTCAAGGCTACCACCGAGGATCGAATAGTCTAAAGAAGATGGAGAGGAATCAATCGATTGCTTTAGATTGCAAAGATACTTGCCATACATCGGGCTCTGTAGTGGCAAAGATGTGTTAGAGAAATAAATGGAATCGCTCCATTAAGAACAAGGGTTAACTCCGCAAACCAATTATTAATTAGTCCGTACCGGCCATTATGTTTACTTCTTAAAAACGAAGCTCGGTAGTATAATGCCCAATTAATGAGGAACGTCTGTTGTAGAAAGTAGCAAAATCAAACTTTCGTCAATGGTATCTAATTTCAATGGTAAAGTTCGTTAACCAGCAGAATCCGTCCACAGGGTTTCGATGAAAAATTCGCGCGCAAAAAAAAAAAAAAAAAAAAAAAAAAAAAAAAAAAAAAAAAAAAAAAAAAAAAAATCGTAACGCTTACGTTTTCGAGTCAATATCCTTGCAGGTACTCTTTTAATGTTCTCTACCATAGGGAAACGAATGAAACCACAAGATAACCTCTTCGGGAAATAGTCGATACAAGTAATTTTCGGTTTGGGCACTTAGAATCGTTGGATTCAAATGCAATATTTTTTAAACGTTTGAAATTCAGCTAAACTAAAATATTTACGAGTTAAGGAAATATTCGATACAAAAAATTGTATTAATAGTCATGAAAAGTTTTGTGATCTTCGTATGTTTTCTTAAATATCTCGAAAACAGTGATCACAGAAAATCGCGGTCATTCGGAAGCTTACTAAATTCTCTACAAAAATGGTTCAAAAGCAATTTTCGGTGTGGCGATGTCAATCAGTATTTTTTTTTTTTTTTTTTTTTTTTTTTCTTTTTTTGCATTTAACAGTAAAAAGAGACTTCTAGTAGAACAAGGTAAGAAAGTTGAAAAAGCGGAGGAGTCATTTCCGCTTATGATACTGTAAGTTCCCTGTAGTGGCACCTTAACCCTTTAAGGGGCAAAGACGGCTTAAGCCGTCGTAAGTTCAAAAATTCGTTCGCGGCGCCGATTCTAATAGCTTGTTGTTCTAATTGATATCTTGTGACTATTAAAACTATTTCCAACCCTTCCAGCCCCTTTCTACCCCTTGACAGCCTACATAGCGGTACTTTGTCGTCTTGCGGCACTTAGCGTACCCAAACTCGCCCCACCTTCTAAAGCGTTATCAGTGATTTCCTTCCACAGAAGCACATCTACCTTCAACAATGTACGTCAAAAAATCGTATATCTATATGAAATACTATTGCTTGTTACTTTACCTTTCTAGAATATGTCGCTAAGATGTTATTAATAATTGTTTAGTCGAAAGTATGGGTTTTGTACTGTAGTGAGACAGGATATGCATTAAATATGGATATTTACACCGGGAAGAGCGAGAAACCACATCCTAATTTAGCCCTAAGAGAATGGATTGTTTTTATCACAGTTTATTTAGTTCCTTACTGCTTTATGTAATTATAAATGTCTCAAAGAGTAAAAATATTTCTTCGCAAATTTTAATTTGAGTAAACAGGCTAATGATCCGATTTAATAGAAATTCAGAAAATGAGTATGCAAAGAATCCAGAGGACAAGGCACCTAACACAGATAAGCAATCCCATTATAAGCGCGAAAGATCGCGGCCGCAACGTGGGAAATGCCTAGACCTGTGTCATGCGGGTTTGCATTCAAGTACATATTACATAGACCCTTAAAGGGCACAAACGGCTCAGGCCGTTTAAAAAAAAAAATTAAAAAGTTTAATTTTGCAATAAATGGGCTATGGGGTGTGTTTTAGCAACCAAAAGGAGTCTTTTTTTGGCATGAGTTGTTTTTTAATTTGTTTTCCGATGATTGCGCCTTAAAGGGTTAAGCCATGCTTCCTTTGAGATTTTATTTTATATTTTTCACGAAATATTAAACCCCACCAATAACTGCATATATTCCTTTACTATGAGTCAAAATTTGTTTTTATTTTTTCCTCATCCAAAGTTTCCTATAGAATATGTTATTTATTGATAAACAGTGCTCCAAGTATGCAGGAGCACAAATGAGGCTTGACATACTTTGTCAACTAGGAGTTAGTAATCTCAAAGTTCAATAAAATAATAAAGACATTGAGAGGAGTTCTTTGATCATTGGGAGTGCGAAGGTTGATTTAGCCAGGGTTCATCATGTTATGACATGACTTTTCCACAAAAAGGTGAATGAAATGAGTGTGAAAGAGATAAGGATATTCATCAGTAATCTACCTTGACATAAATTGATAAGCTAATTTCTCTAGAAGTATGATTATATCTTGGTAACAATAACTAAATGCTCTCGAGATAGAAGGCCAAAAATAAATAAATCTAGATAATTTATTTTAAGATTTGAATTATTTATATCACTTTATAGCAATCATTTTTGTAAATCAGTAAGTGTACAGCATATAAAAAACAATTCGGAAATGTATTGAGTTGTTTTTAAAAGCTTGTTTTGTTTTAAACAAAACTGATGATTTTTTCCTCATGAATAAATCCAGTAACCTTGCAACTAGAGCATTCCTTCTTATTAAAAAGTTCTAATATTATACTTTCCATTAGTTATTTGTACGCCTATTCTTGTTGAAAGATTATTCATTACTAAGTAGTGTCAACAGCCATAGCCATGTTAATGCAACAGTTCACATGGATCACCGAAGTAATCAACGCCAGTACATGAAAGGGTGACCAACCACGTGCTATTGGCATTATAAAGGGTGGCAGCCTGTTGTAGATAGCCCAGCATTATTATTTCAAATTAGGTACCTACTAATTAAACATCCCCTAAGAGAAAAGACCAGGAACTGCCAAATACTATACTTTCTTAATTTAATATTATTTATTTAATCCAATGCCCGTTGGTGGCAGTTGAGCCACACTTCATTTAATACAGATAATTTCAAAATTAATAAATCAAGACGTAAACAAGATTAAGTAGAGCTGAATGATTACTGTACAATCACTATTTAGAATTATTTTTTTTAAATATTTTTTAATAAATAAATAATTTAAAATTTGATATGCTTTATTAGGAGGCCATAGATATTCCAACCGTATCATTCCTTGCCTAGACTCTAGGGTTTGATGCCCCCAAGGGGCAGTGTCCTATCCTTTAAAAAAAGGGAAGAACCTGTAAATAACTGGCACAAAAAAGTAAATATTAATAAAAAGGTGTTAAAATTAAAATAAATAAATTTACTATATTTACATGGATTCTCAACAAATATTGTGTTAAATAAGAAGTACTAAGATGGTGATGTAATTTTCTCTGTTTGTTCATAAGTGAGCGAATTAATACATACATAAATGCTAACTAAAGTGCATTTTTTAAAAAATAAATAAAACTTTAGTTCTCGTTCGATATAAATTAATTTATATCGAACGAGAACTAAAGGAAGTGAGTAGAATATGCTAAAAAAAAAAAAAAAAAATCAGCCCCCAAACTGGCCATAAGGGCCCAGAGGGGCAGATACTGTAGAGGTATCTGATTATTGACCATACAGCACACTAGGGAGATAGTGTGGTCAGCACTATACTCCGGCCACCTGATTTTTGCTCTTGCAGGTCCCATTAATTAATTAAAGGCTGGGTAAGCCTAGGGACGATCTGGTACCCCAAATCTAACCCTTGAACGACGACACAAGAAGATAAAAATCTTTAGTGCGCGCTCGGGTTTTGAAGCTGGGTCCTCCAGTTTATTAGTCGAGTGCTCAAACACTGAGCTATCCTTGCCACTGAGTAGAATATGCTAAGAGGCCAAAATAATGTCAGCTTGTACTTCAAATTTTAGGAAGGCTAAAATTGCAGGATATCCATTTAGTAAATAACAACTTACATGAGGAACCAACACTGGATAAATACTACTAATTAAGTAGAAAAAAAGTAGCCCTTCGAAGATATAACAATTCATATTGATCTAAGTCAGAAATAGATTTTACTTATTAAAATTAAATGGAGAGTCCTCAAGTCATTAGAACACAAAAATAAGTCAGTATTGTTAATGATTATTAAGTAAATATGCACTAATTTCTTAATTAAGTCAAATTTATGCTCTATAATTTTGGTTATTGATATAAATATATACCTTTTATGACAAATTCTATGTGATAAAGAAGTTGGCTCATATGTATGGTAGCAAAGCTGTAATCATTATTAACATACTAACATCTATTCCCTACAGAGGCAGCCACAACACAGTATAATGATAATGATAATACAGAGTATAAAATGTTCATATTAAAACACGAACAACAAATAATATATAATAGAAAACTACAAATATTTCTTACCTTAGGCGACTCCTCTATCGGTACAGAAGACCTCTTTTTCTCTTTCTTTACTTTGGCTTGTTTATTGGGTTCAGGTTCCTTACTTTCCTTCGGCTCCTTAACTTTGGGCGTATCCTTCGGAGCAGTTCTGGAACGTCGCCGATGGCTGTTTCCGGAGGGGTCTTTATATGAGCACTGTCCTTTGTTGAAAACCTTCAAGACATGTCCTTCCTTCACTAGAGATTCTAGATGGTCTTTGATAGCAGTCTCTGTCTGGTCTTGATGTTGACGGATCGCCCGACAAATCCTTTCGACAGAAGGCCTCTGCTTCTGGGCCCTTATCTTCCTTATCGCTTCCAAAACCCATCTTTGCCAAGACAAATTGTGATCTTTCATTTTTAATGAGTATGCAAGGCACAAAAAAAGTGTCAATCAGGATTAAATTAAACTGGGAGTTGCAGAAAATGAGTCCACGGGGGCAACATTGCACTGGAAAACATCTATGAAACACTAAAACTTTGTTTACATCCTAAAAACTTCTGAATTCTAATAGTTTTTATTTTCAATGATTTTAATTAATTTTGGGAGATCCAGTGGATTCAGCTTCATCTGAAAAAAAAACAGAAGTTTACAATAAATCAAACAAACAATACTGTTTTATAACATCTTGAAAAATATGAATATCAAGCAATAATAATTAATAGTACCATGGAACGAGCGTATAAACTAATGAGAATAGAAATAATAACAACATTAAACGTACAGGTGCTAATGACCCTGGCAGTCGAAGCATTTATAATTAATAAAAAAAAAAAACAAGAAAACATTAAAGGTATTTATTATTATTATTATTTGCGTATAGGCCTGGTAGGATCTATGAAGTATAATTAACGCTGTTTTGACAAGTTTCATTTTCTTTATTCTCAGACTTGTTTCATGTACATACCATATTCATTAAAACTGAAATTAAAATTTGAAAGCCTACCTTCTTTAAATATTATAACAAATAAAGCAGAAATTAATTATCATAAGAAATGACTAACTACATAGACATCAATAAAAACAGGTACATTGCGACTAACAAAAATTTAAAATGTCAATTCGATATATGATATTTTACAGATTTCATTTTGAATTAAAAAACAAATCTAAGGCAAAGTTTCCCTCTAATATTAATTATTTATTTATTTATGAATACTAATACCGTTCTACTTACAAAAGGAGCAATACCATAAACAGCTACAAGAAAACTAAGCACACTGACTAAAATTAGAAAACTAGGAAAAACTAGTATCTTTGCAAGATGTACTTAAATTCTTAACTCAGTAATGATAGCTAGCATATTAACTAAATATGGAGTCAATTAAGCATAATAGGAGTGAAAATAATTATATAAATACAAAATTTATTTATATGTACAAGAGAAAAGAATGATAAATGTAACCCAAGTCATAAGAAACATTATCAATAGTAATACACAAAAATAATATTCAATTTTTTCATGAACAAATTAAGAAATGTCTAATAATTTGCAATTTATAAAGAAAAGTGAAGCAATAAAGAACACAACTGCGGTTATAAAATTATAAATATTCAGACAGGACAACTTCAGTTAATGGTATAAATTAAAAGATGTCCAGATAAATTCGTTCTTTAAATAAACTGAAGTATAATAAACGCCTATTCTCATGTAATTTTAACTGAAGGGTCAAATCTGATTTAATTTTGGAAAGTTTTAATACTTAAAACATGTTATAACAATATTATCAACTTCAAGTTTAGAATATAAAATAAGCGGGAAACACACTTTATCCATACCAGGCAACTGACAGATAGTTAAAAGACAAAAATAATGAATAAACCATGCATAAAATGTCGAATGAATCATTTAAAATCAATAAATTAAACTTAATTTGTAAAAACACTAATACTCATTCATAAATAACAAAGCAGAAAATACAAAGAAAACTAAGTTAAGCGAATGCACATTTACATTAAAATAATCAAGGGATCAACTAATCATGTTCTAATATAAATATCAACATTAATAATTAATTCGACCATAAGGAAAGAAGAAACGCGGGCAAACTACCGCGGGATTCATGGATCCGCCGTAAGCGCCATTTTACCTTTCATTACCTATTCTTAAGAACAATTTAAGCCTAAGGAGGTCAATCATTAAGGCGAAATAGACATTTTGTAAATTGTAAAAAGTAAAAGTCGACAGGTTTAAACAGTTTTACATACTCAATTGTACTCCTGATGGCGGGGAAAAAGCTTTATATTGTTCGGCACGGCGGCTGATCCACAAAACTACAACAAAACACTTCTTTCACTCCCGGACAACTGTTTCCGCGTATTAAAACTCCCGTGAATCTAAAAACACAGCAAATAAACGGAACGAGACTGGCCGAACGCGTAGCGGCGCGTTTAAAAGCTACAGAACGGACACAGAAGCCTGTCCGCTAGACTCCCGTGTCATACCAAAACATCGTAACAAGATGGCTGCCCTAGTCTCCTGCCACTCAGAGCGCTAACAACGCATTCTACAGTCGGATTTGAAATACGAGCTATATCACAGTCAATTCCTTTCTTCTTTTTACTTCATTCTCTTGACCTATTTCAACATATTCATGTAAGTCGACTTTTGAAAATTCAAAGGACTGAATTTTGTTATAAATCATTATAATTTCCCAGTACACTGTAAATTAATGTTGTTAATGATTGAGACATTTTTGATGTGAAACAACTTTAATTCATGAATTTGTTATCAATGAACCAATCTTCAGCCCTCCTTAGCTACTTCAGTTACCATTAAGAACATTTGTCATATTTCAACTGTCTTCATTAATAAGACCTTAATACGCTTATATAATAGAAGAAATCTCGCCCTTGGAGCTCTGTAATTTTCCACATTCCTCAGTAGGGAGACAACTACCATTAAAAATATACGAAAAAGTCTGACGCGCAGGAACTGCGTGATCTTAGCGCGATTCCATAAATTTTTATATCTAGTGTCATTTGGAAAGCTTGGAATAAGTGTACTTAATATTTTGTAAGAACGTTAAATACCAACTTTCATGAAATCATAAAGATAAGTGGCATTTAGGAACCATTATAGCACAGTCACCTAAGACAAAAAAGGGGCAAAGTTCGCAAAAAAACGCGTAATGCTGATTTTTTCGGGGCCACCCCAGTAGTGTGTACCCAATTTGTCAGACTCGAAAAACCTGTGCTATCTGCGCAACAACATCCTTGTTTGGACTGGCTGAGCCTGGCGAATAGTATGTGGTAGTGGTAAAATTAAAATAGGGGTAGGGTTCAAAAATATCGAGCAATGGTGTTTTTTTTTTTTTTTTTCTTTTTTAAGGCGTGTCTACAACTTGGTGGTATTAGCACTTTCCTCCGAAGGCTATTGAGGTTGGACTCATGACGGAATTTTTGAAAAATTTCTTCAAATCTTTATCGATCCTACCGAGTAGACACCGAAAATGACCCCCGTTAAAATTTATATATATATATATATATATATATATATATATATATATATTAACCAACAAAGTCGGTCCACCGGAAGGGGGGGTTTACCCCGAACCCAAAACACTAATTTGACTATGTCAGCCGTAATATTTGTTATATTTCAACGAAACATGGTATTCGTAGTGGTAATATAGAGAGAAAAGTGAGATATAAAAATGAACTAAATCGGTTCATTAGAAGGGGGGGGGTTTACTCCGGACCGACAATACCAATTCGCCACTACCAGCCGTGATTTTTGGTATATTTCGACGAAACTCGGTATTCGTAGTGGTAATCCACAGGTAAATATGTGTTGTAAAAATAAACTAAATCGGTTCATTAGGAGGGGGGGGGTTTACTCCGGACCCACAATACCAATTCGCCACTACCAGCCGTGATTTTTGGTATATTTCGACGAAACTCGGTATTCGTAGTGGTAATCTACAGGTAAAAATGTGTTGTAAAAATAAACTAAATCGGTTCATTAGAAGGGGGGGGTTTACTCCGGACCCAAATTCCTAATATACTCATACCGGTCGTAATTTCTGCTGTATTGTAACGAAACGCGGTATACGTCGTGGGTAACTCATGAGAAAGAAGTGTTGTAAAAATGAGCTGAATCGGTCAATCGGAAAGCGGGGGTTTAATTTGTAATATGTTTCAATAGAAAAGCCCGCCAAACGAAGGTTCACTAAGCCGCCGCAAGGAGCGCTTTCTACCACTAGAGTGACTGTATCCTGTTCCTGCGTTAGATCAAAATACGATAATATGAGGGTTTTTTGTATTTATTACGTAGTGTAATAGGTACCATGTGTAAACATAACTCTGGAAGCAAATTTATAATTGATCAGTTACTCATTACAAATTTAAAAGAGAATTATTCATGTTTTTATTTTATTTATGTAGGATATTTTAAGCAAATTGTTCTGGAAAGCAGTCTACACTACCCAAATTCTGAGGAAAGTGCTTAGTTATGCAGCTCCTGCGTGACGGACTTTTATTAATTGCAACAGGCAACTCAATAAAATTGCGGTTCCACTCTCAATGTATTACTGCACTATTTTAAACTTATTTTTTTCAACTCTTTATATCTTTAACTTAATTACAAGCCCTGGGTCATATTGACCCGAATGTATTTGTTTATTCGATCTTTGCCATTTAATTATTTCTAATTGCACTGTTCTGCAAAAAAAACTTTTCTCCCCTCCCTTGAACAATTTTGCCGGTTTCTCATGTTTTCAGGTGTGCTCAGTCCGAATCTGAACTCAGAAAAATTCGATCACCCTCTGATTTTGAGAGAAAAGAGGAGAAACTTGGAAAAAATGAAAAATTGTATTTGAAAATTATTGTCTTTATTATAACAGATTTTTTTTTCTTTTTCAACGGTGAAATATAATTAATTGAATCCTGCATGCTATCGGGTATAATACTAGATATGACACAACTCAAAAAATATACACTCATCGTCAATGAGTATTTTTTTTTCTTTTGTACTCTTCCTCCTCTGTCTCCCTCTGCAGTGTCCAGCAGTAATCCGCCAGCATCTTCTCATTCCATTTGCCAGTATAACTTTTTTCCATTCTGGATATGTCTTGGTGGAATCGTTCTCCATGTTCGTCCGAAACTGCACGACTGAAAAGTCTAGGTGACTATACAGGAAATGTATTTTTAAGGACATATTGCATCCCAATGTTTTATATGAAGTAAGCAGTTCTTGGACTATTTTTCGGTAGTCTCTAGATTTTTCGTTTCCCAAAAACTTAGCACATACCTCTCGAAAAGCAATCCAAGCCTTTTTCTCAGTAGTATTTAACTTTGCTTCAAAAGTGAGGTCCTTGAGTAGATGTCGAATTTGGGGTCCTACGAAAATTCCCTCCTTTATCTTAGCATCGCTGAAATGCGGAAATTTTTGTTTTAAGTACATGAAACCTTCTCCTTCCTTGTCCATCGCTTTTACGAAGTTTTTCATTAGCCCCAATTTTATGTGGAGTGGGGGTAAAGTTATTTGGTTTTTGTCCACTAATGGAGGATTGGTAATGTTTTTTTCACCTACTTTTTCCTTACGCTCTGGCCATTTTTTTACGACATAATGGTCTCCTCTTTTTCTGCTGTCCCACTCGCACAAAAAACAACAAAATTTAGTGTAACCTCCTTGGAGTCCTGTAAGCATGGCTACCACTTTAAGATCTGCACAAATGCGCCATTTGTACTCATGGTACTTGATTTTTTGTAGAAGTATCTTCATGAATGAGCTACTGGGATAGATGGATGTTTGTTTCCATTATGAAGGAGTACTCCTTTTAAACTAAACTTGGAGCTGTCAATGAATAGTCTCCATTCCTCTGGATTGGTTGGCAGATCAAGTTCCTGGAGCAAATGAAATACATCATTGCAAAATACAAGATTTTCTTCCATCGAGAAAAAGCATAGAACTCCTGATTCCCGTTTTCTGAAGAAAGATATATTCACGCCTCCTTCCAAGAGATTCCATTGTTGCAACCTTGACCCAAGCAGCTGAGCTTTTGATTTTGGGAGATCTAAATCACGAACAAGATCATTCAATCGCCTCTGATTTATGAGCTGTGGCTGAGTTTCAGAGGGGCTGGACGAACTTGAAATTTCTTCTTGTTGACTGGTTCCAGGTTGAGGTGAAACGCTTTCAGAATCGCTGCACTCCTCAGAACTAAGACGGAACTTACTCGGATTTGGTGGGATGGACATGGAGGCATCATGTGGAGCTGGTCTCATGGCAGAGGGGATGTTGGGATAAACAATTTTCTTTTTGCTCTTGAACGAGAAACCTTTGATTGTGGTCATGCAAAAATAGCAATCGGTCACGTGATTTGTAGGTTCTCGCCATATCATGGGAACTGCAAATGGCATTGACTTATGTGTCCCATTTAGCCAACCAGTCAGAGAACGTGAGCATGAACTACAGCATATTTTAGGAGCCCAGGATTTGTCCTGATCACTTACTTTACATCCAAAGTATAACTCGTATGCCTTCTTCACCAGCGGAGTCAGAGGTTTCTGAGTGTACATAGCAAAAGGAATCAGGCTTATTTATACACTGTCGTGACATTACAGAGAAAAAGTGAACTGTTCCCAGAACAATGATAGCACAACTGAATATCCAAATAAGTGCGTTTAGCGAAAGCCTCGAGAGTACTGATCAAATCCTAGAAGAAAATAGTGACAAGAGAGGCTGAGTGGGAGGGGGGAAGTTGGGGTATTGAGGGTGAAAGGGGGGCAGGTAAGGATTTGAATGAAAAGGATACCACCATAAAAGAGAAAGGAAGGTCATTCCCCTAAAGATCCAGGCAGAGACCAAATCCCTGCCTCAAGATCAAAAACTAAAAAACACTTTTAGCCATATTTCTTCAACCACTTGTAATATTCCCATCAAATTTTTTTTCGTTCAAATATACTTCATTGCGCTCAAAATCATCGGGCTTTTGAATTTTTTTCACTATGTTTTGATGCCAAAAACAATTCGTCAAATTTACAAAAAAACTCACATTTTTGGATAAAAAAACTAGAATTTCTCAAGAAACTGTGCGTGATAGACAGAATCTGACTTCAAATTCGTGTTCAGCACATTTGAAAACAGTAAGAAAGCATGTTTTGGTTTGAAGGAGGATTTTCGTGCAGAACAGTGTTGTCTGCCACTTGCATTGTTATCTCCTAGCATTTTGACGACAATGGAGTTTGTCCAAGATATCGAGAAATCCTAGGGTGAAAAAAAGTAACCAGCTATGATTACTTTCTACAAAAGGAGAAATAGCTACGAATGACCAAATGTATGCGAAATTAATGTTGGTTGACGCACCAAGAGAAGGTCTTAGGCTTCATTTTTTTATTTCATCAATCTCGGCGCTTGAAACCCATGTGTTATTTACAAAAACATCACTGGATTCTGGAAGGGAGATGGGAAAAAGAGCTTTCTAAAGGCTTAGGTCATCAGATAGTCAAGAATTATGGCATCTGCGGGTCGCAAATTAATTAAATTCAAAAACAGTTGAAATTAAGAATCAAAAATATGAAAGAAATTTGAAATAACAAAAAAATCAATTAATATTTATTTTATGTATTTCTTAAAATATATTTATTATCTATTCAATGAAATCATTAATGGACTAAAAAAAAATTATATGATGAAATTGTACAAAATGCATGTGTGTGTGTGTATATATCTATATATATATATATATATATATATACATATATATATATATATATATATATATATATATATATATATATATATATATATATACATTTTTTTTTTTTTTAGTGTAGTTTTTTTTTTTTAGTGTGTTTTTTTTTTATTTTAGTGAGTCTATGTCTATGTGTGTGTGTATATATATATATATATATATATATATATATATATATATATATATAATAATTGGTATTCTTGAACCACGAAACGTGAAAACTTAGGGAGTTTACATTTAAGAAGGTTATGTCTAAAAAAACGGTTTTTTTTCGATGTTTGGACATGTTCAGCTCCGAAAATGATTTTTTTTTCACCTCAGTTATCGAAAGTACAGAAAAGAGTATACGAAAAGACACTACATAGAAGTTGGATATATAATATCCCCATATTTTAATAATCTATTTAAAAATGAAAAGTCGTCTGAAAATTCAAATTTTGAGCAAAAAGTTTTGAAAAACATAATGGTTATTAATGTTTATTATTTACACCTCCATGATTTGTTTTAGACTTTTTGGAGTAAAATTGTGTCCTTAAAAAAATAAAGGAGATACAAGACGTCCTAACCTATTGTGCCACTAATATGATCACCAGAAGGCTAAATATTTGCATGACTGAGTATTTTTAGGTTACCTTTCAAGTGGTCAAACTCCGAAATCCATATCGCTGGGGGTACTTTTCACCGTCTTATCTTAATATAGCCTTTGTTACAAATTCCTTGATTTCTGTAATAAATTTTAATGACTTAGTGTGCGGCATGGTGTGCCCTATGTAGTTTGAAAATGAAAATATATTTGAGGACTGAATTAAGCTGTTACCAACAGCTAACTATAGAATGCCTAGGCAAAGTATGAAATAAGCTTTATTTCATACTTTGCCGGCTAGATTTAGGCGTTCTTTAGAATGCCTGATTATATACTTTGCCGGTAATATATATATATATATATATATATATATATATATATATATATATATATATATATATATATATATATATATTTGATCACCAATAATTTGAAACCATTATTTTCCTGATCTGGGGGTTCTGAAAGTTTCTAGTCGACACTTCCTTCGATTGTTCGATTGTGTCAAGAGGTCAACCTCATAAGAAGGTTTTCTTGCTATGGAGAGAGAGGCGAAACGCTCTAAAAACATTTCCCTCGATCAAGTTCTGATTCTCAAAATTGTGAAGACTTTTAATTTAGTTTCAACTTCTCATTAAATATGCCTTAACCGTATAACATATAAACTGGAAAGATTTGAAATTCACCGTTGAAAAAGCATAAAAATCTCATATATAAGGCCATATTTAAGATTTGGACAGCCAATTACAGAGATTTATTCAAATGCTTTGAACATAAAATAAAACAAGTGAATATTAATAAAAAGTTAAGAACTGATTGTCACATTTCTTGAGAAGTAAAGAAGTGGTTAATCTTGTAGCATGGCCGCCACATCTCAGAGCCGGGCCCAGGACCAGATCACGGGCCCCCACTTCTCAGAGCCCGGGCCTCTAGCTCTCAGAGCTAGACTGAAAATTCTAGTTCTTTGCTATAGGACTTTGGGCAATTTAAAATTATTTTTATCTTGAGTTTTGAGCGAAATGAGAATAAAAGCCGACAATCGGTACAGCAAAGGTCACTTTCGGTACTCATAGTTTTATTACGACTCCTAATGAAAT
The DNA here is from genome assembly GCA_946811695.1 of Gonocerus acuteangulatus. Taxonomy (NCBI): domain Eukaryota; kingdom Metazoa; phylum Arthropoda; class Insecta; order Hemiptera; family Coreidae; genus Gonocerus; species Gonocerus acuteangulatus. The sequence continues at coordinate 96,220,905 of OX328123.1, forward strand.
ATACTATTCTGGGATTGCACTTGTTTTGACGTTTAAGCGCGTTACAAAAAATATAGATCCGATTCCAATAAATATAGGCTACGCCCGTCTATATTTCTAAACCCCATTCTTTTTACAAGCTCATAACCAATACTTTTTTTTCCAATTAGGGAGGCCCGGCCCGGGCCCCCACGGCGCCCGGGCCCGGAGCAACTGTACCCGGCTGCCCCCCCCCATGTGGTGGCCCTGTCTTGTAGTAGGTACAATATAATAACAAATTAACTAAAATATTGGATTATGAAAATTTTTACAAGACAATAAAATGCGATATTCCTAGTTCAAAATAAAATAATTTTGTGAGCTGCAAACTTATTCCAATTATTTTTGATTAAACCATTTGTTAGAAGAGGTATGGATTCATTCACTTACACCTCTCTGACTTTTACCCCCTCGTATACTTGTGGTATACATTGCCGCTGGAATAATGACATTCCGAGATACATAATATTATGTTCTAGTGAGGGAAGTGTGGTTATGTTTAAACACGGATCCAACCCAAGTATAGATAACACTTAGAAGGAGCTACGAAAGTCTAACTGGTCCAGCAGAACCACTAGCATAGAACTGAATCACTGGTCGATACTAAAGCCGCGGTCAAACTAGGCTGGTAACCAGCTGCTAATAGCCAGCAGCTAAGGAATTACCAGCAAGCAGCCTAGTCTGACCTAGGACCAGCGGTTGGGGAATGCCAGCGGGCTGGTGATTATCAGCCAAAGTCAAAAGTTGAACATGTTTAACTTTTTAGCGCTGCTTGCCAGCGCTGGTGGTCACGTGATCTCCTTGCTAGCCCCAGACAGCCAATGTGAAATATATATTCTCATAGGCGTATATAGAGAATCGTTTCGGGGGGGGGGGGGGCTGGGACCATTTCCGGGGTATGGAATACTAACAATTTACAACTTTTAATAGGTTTAGGCCACTAAACGCTATTACAATATAAATAAAATATTTTTTATGAACTAAGTGATCTTATTTAATCTATTTTTATAGGTTTTTTGACACATTTTTACCATCAAATCAAAATTTCGGGGGGGGGGGGGCTGCAGCCACCTTATTTACGCCCATGTATATTCTATTCTAAATATTCTATCATTTATATTATAATAGTGAGTGTTATCAAATATATTATAATACTAGCTGACCCGGCGAACTTCGTACCGCCTTACAGTCAATTCTTTAAATTTTTTTTTAATACTTATTCTGCTATTTGGGACACCCGGACAGCTAGTAAGATAAAAAAAAGAAAGAAAAAACTTAATAAGTCGACAATTACATTATGTCAAAAAATAAAAATTATAAAACACTTAAAATTCTTTTAATAGTCACAAAAAAATCACAATCAAAATTACAATATCAGATTTCTTATTAATATACCTACTTATTATATTTCATTTTATTTTTACTTATTCTAAATTAAGTTTCATTTTTATTGTAGTACTTAATGGTACACGATATTTTTTGTTTCATTACCTGACGCGTAAATAAACAGAGCAGATGGTTTTCCAACACGGGAACAGGCAACATACAATTGACCATGCGAGAAACATGGGTTTTCTAGATTAAGTCACACACATACAAAAGAATACCAAAACTCGACTTTTGTTAATTCCTTTGTGCAATACATTTTACGATAATTCCTCTACCATTTATATGTACATGCTTTATAAAGTTTTGGCGTTAATGATCTCAGAGGTTGACACGCCTTAAAAATAAAAATAACCAAAATAAATATTTTACAAGTATTCTCAATTTCCTGTTAGTCTGTCCATATTATTTTCCATGATTTATCCTCCAACCTCCAACCCCATTCAAAGGAAAGGGTGTCATATTTCGTCTGCTTGCCCTAAAATATGTCCAGCTTGGAAAGTACTCTGTATAAGATGTTGCAGTGCATTTTTTATTGGTGGTTGATTTTCAAGAGAGCGATTTTTGTCATAAACAGTTCTTAAATCGTTGACACTTAGGTTGTTAATTGTTGAGCAGTACAGCAATACTACAAATTTGTCTTATATATTTAAAGTATTACCAGGAATGTATGTTTGCGGCTTTGATATGAATGAAAATGCAGTATGGGCTTCCTTAAAGAGAGTCAATTTCTTCCAACATTACTTTTTTAGGTTTCCTGAGAAACGAGAAATGCTGTCAGAACCTGTGAAAGCATAGAATCCTAGTCAAGAATTGGCCTTTCGATGGATGCCGCATGAAGGAGAATAAATCTATAAATTCTGTCTGTTCCAAATGCACCTCAATGATTTCCAGGCTGTTTTCGTCTGCTGAAAGAAGTATACAGTTGCTAAAACTAATACTCGTACATCTATATCTACGAGCGAATATGAATATTTCTCTAACCGTTTTCTACCATGTCTTAATACGAAGTATTATCCTTGAATCTGTTTCCCAATGACCAGAACAAGTCAATCCAATCATAGAACTCACAGCACCTACATTCCTTCAACTTTATCACCTCAAGTAGTTATAAGTTGTGTTTTTTAATGTAATTCTTTGACAATGAGCCAAGTAGGGAAAATAGGTCTTCTTTGTTATTTAAATTTCTTAAAAATTCCTGCCAATTTGTAGGTATTTTGACATGATGTAGAAATTATATTATATCCTGATTCCTGTTCCTCTCTACTGTCTAGTTTCACGATTAATGCTTAGAGTAATGGATCTATCCCAGATCAAATAAATTCTATGGCAGCCGAAACTCTCAATGTCGCTAAATATCTGAGGTTGAAATATGCTAATGTAATAATCATTAGATGTCTTTGAAGACTGATGAAGCTTAAGAATGTTGTTGCACCACCATAAATTACAGCATCACAGGTTCCTAGAAAGATCTGCTCACTCTTTTCAACATTTTCCTCTATAATATGATCTACATCACTTTTATGGCAGGGTAGAAATTCTCCATTACTGGAAAACGCTGGCGGAAAAGGCTGGTTTTTGTGTTGGGCGAAAGTGTGGATTATATGCAAAATAAATTCCTCCTTTGTTCCGATAAGCTGTGATAATATATTTTTGTCCCTTTTTATCAGGAAACTCATCTTAAAAACTGGTAGAGTAATAGTTGAATCCTTTAATTGTTTCTCCATTAAATTAACCAATTCCACGAAAAGTAAACCCTCACTCGTGACACATTACTCGTAGACTTGTATAGTCATGCTAGATATTTCCCATGACATTTAGCTTCCATTAAAATCATTTCACCGTGCTTAATTTTGCAATCAGAGCTGTGTTTTCCGTTTCGTCAGTGCACTTTTTAGCCTTAGGGTCTACGTTCAGGGTAGTAACGTTAAATTGCTGATCCTTATCAGTTCCAAAATCGTTGAAAAACCACGCATCTGTTGCAGTAGTTAATCGATTTTAATGACAATGAGTTATTGGAAATCCTGCAGAAAGTTTACGTTTGTTGGATCATTCAAACATTGTAGAATTGTATTTTAATGCACACGTTTTGTCACTTAGCCCTTCATCTAATTATTTTATATTAATACCCATAGTTATAGTATTAATAGTATAATGTTTTTAACAAGTGTTACATATACCCCGTTACATAAACCCATGTTATTATGAATTGCAGGACAGATCAGAATGACTTCATCATTATTACTTTTCTTTTAGTACAGGATACAAATTTTCCAATCAATACTTTTTGGCTTTCCCCCATCCCAGTCACCCTCTGATACTAATCGAAGCCACTTTGCCATATTTTATATTTAACCTTTATTAACTCAATTCTAAAATAAAAAATACAAAAAAAAAAAAAAAAAAAAAAAAAGAAAAAAAAAAAAAGACCAGCGTTCATTGTTTAAACAATTAGATACTTAAATTGAGATATGCTTTATTTCCAAAGGTAAGATACTTAGACTATTTTTAACATGAAAAATGAACTTATTGACCTAAAAAACATATAAATTGACACCACGCATACTTTTGTGCGATGGGTAGTAAAACTGTTTCCCTGCATAACGCCATTTTGAATTTTGGCCGCCATTTTGAATCCAGATGATTTTTCGAGATGCCTCCCCTTCTTAAATTAATTGTATTATCATAACCTACATTTCTGCCAAAGGAAACCTTCTTATCACAATTTGCAGTTTTCGGACACCTAGCACCCGGACTATTAATGACTGCCCTGGGATTTGTTTATTGTCGAACTGAGTTCATATGTCCAATAGCAACACAGCTGCAGGCACTGTAATGAATTAACAGCAGCTCGATTCAAACTTGCACCATTATTGGTCAAATGTCGCGCTTCTCGGGTCTGTCTTAACCAAATTCTTTCGCGTTCATTGCGATCTTCACGTTCCTGGGCAGTACGATTAGATTGATCATTAATTTGATGCGTTGCATTTCGGGTTCTTCTGCCTAAATTTGTCCGCCGCCTTATAGGAGGCATATTTAGTGAGTCACAAACACACAACACTTTTGTAATTTTATAGAAATTTGTGGCTTTTAGATTTAGTAATATTATAGATGCACAGCAAACAGATGTTAACATTTCAAGTGACATTTTACCACAGACAATTTACATTTTACCATCGTCAATTTGTTTTTGAGTAATGTTACCATCGTATAAATATTGACATTAATATTTATACGATACTAATGTCACTCAATTGTCTTGCCTTCCTAGAACCCCTCCACTAACACTTTATGGTATGGCATTAAACTTCAAATTCACCTTTAAGTATTATTACGAATCTTTTGTATGGGAATATAGAAAAGTGGAGTCTTTTTTACTTCGTTAATGCAAATATAAATTAATTTAAATGCATGACTTTTTCAGGCAATTTTTTTAATTTTTCTCTCTGTAAGAGCCATCCTCGTACTTCAAGGAATATTATAAAAAAAGAATTAGCTACATCGGTTCAGTTGTTCTCGAGATTTGCGCTTACCAAAACATTTAGCGATTCATTTTTATATAATAGATACACAAATACGTTAACTGTTAAAAATATTATAATTGAGAACATATGTTTTTATTTAAAAATGAATTTGCGTTAAGGAAGTGAAAAAGACCCAAACATTTTTTATAGACTTTTTCAGGCAATTTTTTAATTTTTTCTCTCCGTAAGAACCATCCTCATAGTTCAAGAAATATTATAAACAAAGAATTAGCGAAATCGGTTCAGTTGTTCTCGAGATTTGCGCTTACCAACACATTTAGCGATTAATTTTTATATAATAGGCTAGCTGAATACCCGTGCTTCGTCACGGCAGATAAGTAGTTATTTTATTGCGTTAAATAATGTTTCATTAAAATTACGTTACTATAATATTCTGTGCAGTTTATTACAGAACGGTTCCCGTCATACTATATTTTATTCAATGTGCGATAAAATTTAAAAGTTTATGTTTCCAAGAAGTCCTTTGGTAACACCCAATATATTTACGAGTATTACCAAGGTTATAGGCGAGGAGGCTGTGCAAGGGTTCCGGATATTATTACCTCGCCTGGAAAACCTAAGGATATGCCATACATCACGGTTTGACCGGGACTGTCCCGGTATTTTGCAATTGTTTCGGTGTCCCGCCCAGTTTTATCAATGTCCCGGAAAAGGCTGTAAGATGTAAAAAGTTATGAATTCATGTTTATAAGAATCTTTTTTAAATCGGTTACTTTTCTACAATTAACATTGTTACTACTGCTCACAGTGTCAAAGAAATCAGAAGTAATCTAACTGTAAAACGCTGGAACTACCTGCACAGCACTGCCAGCTGTCAGACACTACTATTTGGCTGAGAGATTGTTTTAAGAAAATCAAGTAGCAAAAAGAGTTCCGTTCTTATTTTTAAGGTTAGGGTAGACTAACAGTTTAGGATTCCCCCTTCCCGTTCCTTGCTAGGCTTAAAACTCACCAACCATTTTGCTTATAATTTGTACTCTTTTTATCCCCCCCCCCTGGTATGCCCATCCCATATTAATGTGTCTCGGTTTAACTCTCCAAAAATATGGCAAGCCTATCTGACGGGGACAGGCAGAAAAGAAACGCAATTAAAACTCTTTGAGGGACAGTTAATTTCTAGTAATTGAAGGTCTGCCATCATAGTTGAAATTAACCTCAATTAGAAATAAAACTATGAGATAGATAATACCCGTCCTAAAATTCGTAGTTAATAATAAATGGACGTTAAAATTTAAATAAATAAAATAATGTAAGGTAACAGCTGTTCTTTATCGTCCTAGCAACGCTGGCTGCCTAGGCTTGCCTTCCCTAACCAAATCAAACTTTAAACCCCCCTAAAAATGCTTAAAAATACGAATATCAAAAAATCCTTTCTTAGCGAGCGCCTACGTTATATAGGGAGTGTCCATGCAAAATTTCAAAATTTTCTGTCGAGCGGTTTGGGCTGGGCGTTGATAGATGAGTGAGTGGTATTTGACAAATATATAGTAGATATACAAATACGTTAACTGTTAAAAATATTATAATTGAGAACATATTTTTTTTTTAAATGAATTTGCGTTAAGGAAGTGAAAAAGACCCGAAAAGTGTTGTTTTAAGACTTTTTCAGGCAATTTTTTAAATTTTTCTCTCCGTAAGAACCATCCTCGTAGTTCAAGGAATATTATAAAAAAAGAATTAACGAAATCGGTTCAGTTGTTCTCGAGATTTGCGCTTACCAACACATTTAGCGATTCATGTTTATATACTAGATATACAAATACGTTAACTGTTAAAAATATTATAATTGAGAACATATGCTTTTATTTAAAAATGAATTTGCGTTAACAAAAGTAAAAAAGACCCGAAAAGTGTTGTTTTAAGACTTTTTCAGGCGACTTTTTAAATTGTTCTCTCCGTAAGAACCATCCTCGTATTTTAAGGAATATTATAAAAAAAGAATTAGCGAAATTGGTTCAGTTGTTCTCGAGATTTGCGCTTACCAACACATTTAGCGATTCATTTTTATATAATAGATGAGTGTTAAGGCGAGAGCATTCCGTGCCAAAGGTCGTGGGTTCGATTCCCACTAGGGGTGGTGGCTTTTCTTTAGAAAAAAGAAAAGGCATCAGCCCTATCCTTGCAAGAAAAGGGTAGTGACCTATAGATAAAATGTCCCAAAATTCTTAGTTAATGATAATGGAAGGTAAAATTTAAACAATAAATAAATATTATAATAGTTCTATTATTGTTTTATTTTGATCAATTGTTTTTTAATAAAAATGTTTTTTTTTCGTTTATACACTTTCATCCGAAGGAAAGTAGCTATTGAGGTTGCACTCATGACGGAGTTGTTGAAAAATTGCTTCAAATCTTTATATATATATATATATATATATATATATATATATATATATATATATATATATATGTGTGTGTGTGTGCGTGCGAGTGAGTGTGTCGGACCACCGGGAGGGGTTTATCCCGGACTCAAAACGCTAATTTGACCATTCTAGGCGTAGTTTTTGTTGTTTGTTGTACAACTCGGTATTTCTTGTGATCATGTAAAAAGAAAATTACATTGTAAAAATAAACTAAATCCGTTGATTATGAGGGGGGGGGGTTACTAATTCGCTCATACCGTCAGTAATTTCTGTTGTATTGTAACGAAACTCAGAATACATTTTTGTTATCTAATTAGAAAGAAGTGTTGTAAAGATGAACTTAATCGGTCTATCGTAAGAGGGGATTACTTCGTACTATTTTTTGATTTTGAATTTTCCAGAAAAACATTTGTTGGTAAAGCTGCCGCTAGAAGTGCTTCTGCCTTGATATTACTTCTCACCGTCTACCGCTAGGGGTGCTGTATCCCGTTTCCGAATCAGACCAAAATACGAAAATGAGAAGTTTTCGTGTATTTTAAGTAGTTTAGTATCACGCATACGCAAAACCCTGCAACGAAATTAATTAAGAAATTAATAATTAAAATAATTTGATCGAGCTGTTCTTTAAAAATGTAAAAGAGTGGAACTATTCATGCTTTATTTTATTTATATAGGTTATTTTAAACAAATTCGAAACTGAATAAGCGGCTATTCACAAGCTAGCGGCTGGTAGGCAGCCTAGTGTGACCGCTGCTCATCCGCTGGCTGCTGGTGCTGCTAGCCAGCGGCTGATTAGTAGCGGCTGCTAGGCAGCCTAATGTGACCGCCGCTTAAAGAACCACCAGCAGAGGCTACATAACCACTATTTGGTGCTACAGAACCATTAGCATAGGCTACAGAACTCCTAGCAGTAGCTATGGAAAGACTACCTGCGGCTACAGAACTACTAACCGAGGCTACAGAAGCACTTGCTAATGCTTGATCCAGAACCATTTTATGAACTACAGATCCGAGACTACGGAATCGCAAAGGAGGCTAAACAATAAATTACCATGTCCTAGACAAACGAAAGCACTATGATTTTTTATCGCGCAGAATTTGTTTAAAAATGGGGGTTCCGGTAGGCGGATGGTGCAGTACAATTAGCTTCACCTATTCTTTTACACTATGTACATTCAAAAGATAGCGCTAAGATGAAGCAGTTCTTGCCTGTTGCTATTTCCTGTCAGGTGGCCCGCCTACTCAAACTGAATGTATTTATATGTAAATTTAAAAATAAAATCAACATTCACAAACAAAAATGGTACTATTGTATAATTCAGTTAACAAAAACAACAAGGTAACATTTTTTAATTAGTAAAGGTCCCACCGGGGTTAATATAATTTCCTGGTAATTATACTGGGCAAATAGCAAAAATACAAATCTCCTTTCCTACCTGTCTCTGTTATATATATATATATATATATATATATATATATATATATATATATATATATATAATATATATATATATATATATATATAATATATATATATATATATATATATATAATATATAATATATATATATATATATAATATATATATATATATATATATATATATATATATATATATATATATATAGAGAGAGAGAGAGAGAGAGAGAGAGTGAGAGAAAAAAGGGAAAGATAGAAAGAGAGAGTGAGAGAGAAAAGGGAAAGATAGAGTGAGCGACAGAAATTTAAACCTCCTGGTCAAGCTGACCTTTGAATAATGTAACATGCACATTTCTTGTTAGCACTTTCACATTGCATCATTAATGACGTTAATGTGCAGGACAATCGTTAATGCTTTTATATCTGAGTATATGTATAATATATATATATATATATATATATATATATAAATATATATTATACCTATATATATATATATGTATATATATATATATATATATATATATATATATATATATAGGTATAAACATTATCAAAAAATGGACAACCATGTCAAGAAGTAGAATGGGATTTCTTCGAAATGTTACGTTATAAAACCAATCGCTGGAGGTAGCTCTACCAATATAAAATATATTTATATGTATGTATATATGTGTGTGTGTGTGTGTGTGCGTGCGAGGGCAAGCATTAATGATTGCCAGTGTCGGTACCTCGTAGGTTCCGATATTTGACGATTAAACACTATTTTAATAAATTCTTTGAGGATACTTTCTCAGTATTTCAGAATGCTCTAAAACTTCGGTTAGAAGTTTAATTTTTTTTTTTTTTTTTTTTTTTTTTTTTTTTTTTTTTTTTTTTTTTTTTTTTTTTTTTACGGCGCATCTACAACTTGGCCATTAGCGCCGGGCTATCTACAGGTTGCCACCCTTTTATAATGCCAACAGCACATGGTTAGAAGTTTAATTATTCCAAGCTACAGCGCAGAATAGGTTGCATGTTAGTTTCAAGGATATCAAGAAACTGCTGGCATTAAGGAGTTCATAATAGGATTTGTAACTAAACGAAGCTAGTGAATTGTGAATTTTAAATATTGCTAATTGTCATTTTTTTAGTGTTTTTTTTTTTTTTTTTTTTTTTTTTTTTTTTTTGTGAAGTGCACTAAAATTATTGATAAATAAAATGGAACTAAAAGTCAAGGAATATATATTATATTAACTAATTATTATTTTTTAATGAGTATTTAATAATAATAATAATTTTAATATCTAGAAATTTAATTTTAAAGTTCATTTTGAAAATAGGTGTTATAATTTTTATAAACGATTAGTTTAAAACAAATATTCTAAAACTATTATTAACTAATAATTATCTAAAATTTCGTAAACGCTAAAATAAATTTTTCAAACATTATTTTGTAAATATAGTAAAATAATAATTCAATATTTCAGATATACCAGCTTTATTTCAGTTACCAAATTTTATTTAACTTCTTACTAATAAGGTATATGAAATGATTTTTTATAAAATTAATTTTTTACTAAAACGTTAACCACGTTGCTTTTTGAAATGTTCATTAATTTTTTTATTAATTGTCTAGCTGTTACCTAGCGTGCCATGCTACATCTACTTTCAGTAACTAGAAAAGCAAAAATAAATTAGAAACCAAATAAGTAATCTTAAAATCTTAGAACGCAAATCTGTAACAGTTCGGGTTCACAGTCTCCCCTCTTGCAGAATTTGAAGCATTAAATCTATGGCACTGACTTGACAAATTACACCTAAACATTGTTCTAGTGATATTTGGTACCAAATCTCATAAAAATCGGACCATTTTTGAGCCGGTGAAATATATATGTACACGCACACACAAATATAAATTTGAAACACCATTATATTTGTGTTCTATGGGATCTGAAACGTGAAATTTTCGTGTCGGCACTTCCGGATTACGCCATTAGGTCAAGCGGGTTTCCTCCCGAAAGAAGGATCCGCTCTAAAAATTGTTTCTGGTTTCACGTATCCTGTTTTCCTGATAGATGCAATTATAAAATAACAAGCAATGAAAAATTGAGGAAAGCAGAACTATTCAAAAGAATGAAACCAACAATATTTAAATTGTAAGCAATTTCCAACTGGAATCTTCGCATCGAAATCACTACAGAATCATTTTTTGTAGAGGGGGCGAATTTAGCTCAGTGGTTGAGCACTGGACTAATATGGTGTAGAACCTGAGTTCAAATCCCGAGCAGGAACTTGAATTGGTTTTTCTTTTAGTTCACCCTTTTCAATTACGATTGCTTTACATTTGTCGGTGATTAGAGATAGGCCAATTCTACATAAAAAGGGAAGAACAAGGTGTAATTAAAAAAAAAAAGTAAAATGTTTTTATTTAATTTATATAGTTTATTTTAAGCAAATTATTCAGGAATGTAGTCTACACTACCCAAAATCTGAGGAAACTGCTTAGTACTGCAGCTCCTGCGTGACGGACTTTTTATTTTCTAGTGTCTTCGTTCACGGGTTGGAATCGGCCTCCCTTACCGTCCCTAGACAACCCATCCTTTAATTAATTTTTTAATAGATACCGGGTCCCCACGTGGTCTAGTGGCTAACGCCTTCGATTCTCATGCGGGAGGTGGTGGGTTCGAGTCCCACCGACGGGAGGTATTTTCTCAATTCACGGCTCGTTGAGAAAATTCCTCGCTACACCATGGATGTCGCCGTTAATGGCCCAAATGTCGGTGCGACGTAAAAAAAAAAAGAAAAGAAAAATAATGGTACCTGCAAAAGTACTGAACACACTTTTTCCCTAGTGTGCGTATGGTCCATCAGAAACATCTATAGTAGAGAGAGAAATCATTTTATTCATGATATGCTGCCCATTTTTAATGGGTTGCTATTACACAGCATACTCCATCACTCCTAGTAGGAGATTCATCCGTCTTCCACAGAGTCCGAAAATTGGTGATTAAAAAAAAAACAAAAAAAAAAAAAACAGAAAAAAAAACACAAAAGAAAAAACAAAACATAGTATTTTTGTATGGCATGTAGTAAGCTTAGTATACACGAGTAGTAAGAACTCCAAACATGACTCATTAATGTTAATAAATTGTTTAATTATAATCCTTCCTTATTTCCAAGAATAACCAAAATTTGAATGGCTTGTTTGAATGAATTTCTAACATCTGGAACAATTTTCAATAGAATAAATTGTTTCTGAGTGTTAACTAGTTTCCCTAACTAAAGTTAGGGAAACTAGTTTTATCAACTTTTCTCGAAAACGGTTAAATAAATTGCACCAATTTCGCCAAAGAAACTGTCACAGTGGGCGGATTCTGTTGGTTAACGAACTTGACCTTTTATAAATTAAATGACCTCCAATAAATAAATCGAATTATGCAACAAGATATATATATACAAAGGGTGTCCTCAAAATAAACGGCCAAACTTCGGGAATCGATACAGAATGGAATAAGTCCTTTGGCATATATCTCGTTTTTGCTTCATGTCCAAGAAAAACGCAAAAAACTAAAATCAATCATGAAAAGGCAGTCTTTCACAAGGCATATATAAAAATCTCTAAAATTATATGTTTTATCCTCCACTCACCCCCACCCCTACTTCCTAAAATAAATTTTTTTTTTTTTTTTTTTTAGTAATACGTTTATTTAACATCTGTACATTTGGAGAGTACATTAGTTAAGTTTGCTCTCAGATAAAAATAATAATTATATACAGAATTGAGATGAAATACAAAATAAATAAAAAACAAATAAGCAAATAAAAAAAAAAAAAAAAAAATAAGAAATAAATAAAAAAAAGAAAGAAAAAGTACATAAAAAACAAAACAAACAAAAACAATGAATAGGAAATAATAATAAAAATAATAACACAATAATAATAACACTTTTGGAAGGAGCCAATCAATACTGGCACTTCCTACTTAGAATAATGTTTTGTCCCTATTCAGTTAATTGATCACGAGGCCAATGTCTCTTGAGCCTTCTAGGCGGATTTTTGGGGTGAGTTTGGGAGGAAAGTGTTTGTGCTCTAGGATTGGGATGGAAGGACAGTTTGGAATGAAACGTTAGGAAGCGGGATTTTGCCAGTTCTTGAACGAAAGGGATGTTGAGGTCACTATGAAGGGTTTTATTGGAAACATAGAAAGGAGCATTAACTATTTTGCGGAGGACTTTGGATTGGAATGCCTGTATTCTCTGTATGTTAGAAGTTTTAGTTGTACCCCAGAGTTCAAGTCCGTAAGTCCAAATAGGTCGGATTATGGTTTTGTAAACAATGAGTTTGTTGTGTATTGTCAGTTTTGATGAAGGTCCCAGTAGTCGTCGTAAGAGTCCGTATCTCCTGTTCAGTTCCTGTCTTTTCAGTCGGGTGTGTGGGTTCCAAGTGAGTCTACTGTCCAGTAATAATCCCAGGTAGCGCACCTCGTTGGATATGGGGAGTTCGTGGCTGAATATGATGACTGGAGGGCAGGTTCTCTTATTGAGGGTGAATGTGATTTGGCAGCATTTCTCAGGATTCACCTTTATTTTCCACTTGTTGCACCAGTGCTCGACAGATTCCAGATGTTCTTGTAGATAACAGGAAGCAGTTACGGGGTCAGGAGAGGAGGAAAATATGGCTGTATCATCAGCATAGGTAGTTAAGTGGGTGCTGGGGTGGGTAGGGATGTCTGCGGTGTATAAAAGGTAGAGGAGAGGACCAAGAATACTTCCCTGTGGTACTCCGGAGGAAATGGGATGGGAACTAGACAATGCGGAACCGGATCTTACTTGGAAGGAGCGGTTAGATAGATAGGATTGCAGGATTAGGAAATATGTGTGAGGAAGTATGCGCTTTATTTTGTATAACAACCCCGGGTGCCAAACACGATCGAACGCTTGGGCGACGTCGAGAAAGGCACTCGTGCAGTAGTTTCTACTTTCAAGCGCGTGGGATATAGTGTCAACAACGCTGAAGCATTGTTGGATGGTTGAATGCTGAGGACGAAAACCAAACTGGTGATCTGGTAAGGAATTTGGAGGGATCGTGGACAGAATTCTTTTAAGGAGAAGTTTTTCAAATATCTTGGATATAATTGGGAGCAAACTGATAGGGCGATAGGAAGATGGATTCTTGGGAGATTTCTGAGGTTTAGGTATAAGGATTATTATCGAATGTTTCCATGGATTTGGGAAGTGGGTAGTACGTAGGATTGAATTGAATATGTAGGCGAGAAAAATAATTGCTTTGTGAGGTAGATTTTTTAGGATTAGGGCTGTTATAAGGTCATAACCGGGAGATTTTCTTGGGAGGTGTCTGATAATGTATTTAACTTCTGCAGGATGGAATGCTTTAGGAGGAAGGGAGAGTGGAAGAGGGGTATTCAGGTAATCTTGTATTTCTAGGTCTTGGGAGGAGCTGGTTTCTGGATGAGGGGAAAAAGTAGATTCCAGATGGGAAGCGAATAGTTCGGCTTTACCTAAAATAAAATAGTAAAGTAATATATATTATTGAAGAGGAATGGAATGCTCTACAATCTCATAACCGGCATTTATTTTTTGGGTGCATAGTTGAAGAGTTATCCGGTCAAAAAGAGCAAAAAATGCGCGGAAAGTGTTTTTCGCCAAAATTACAGACTTTCAAGTGCGAATATCTTGAAAACCAAAGATGTCTCGGGAAACTTGATTGAAAAGTATTTGTAGCAAATTTAATCAGTTTTTTTTTTTTTTGTTATTGAATGATGTTGCTGCTTAAAAAGTTAATACATGGTTTCTGAGAAAAAAGTTAAAAACCAAAAAACGTGACCTTCTACCCCCGCCTCCCTTCCGGCTCGAAGGCTATCTACGGGATCTTTTGATATGTTGACTTCCTAACTAGTCGAAAGGAAGTTATGAAGTCAAAAATCGTGTTCCAAGCATTTTTGTCTATAACTCTTCGTTGCCTGGACCGTCAGAGCGGAAAAAGGAACTTGCAAGACCTGGATGACTTGCGGGTTGCCTATGTCTTCATACAGAACAAAGAGATTACACATTTTTAGCGCGGTTCCTCCCTCCCCCATAGGGAGGAACCCCGCTTATGAGGTTGATCTCATGACGCAATCCGGAAGTACCGACTAGAAAATTTTGCGTTTCAGAACTCCTAGAGACCGAAAATGATAGTGGTTAAAATTTATGTATGTATATATACATATATATATATTTGTCTGTTCGCTCTGTAGCTCCCAGACGAATGGTCCGATTTTGATGAAATTTGGTACAAAAATCTTTCGTCTAATTTGAAAGGTCAAGTTCGTTAACCAGCAAAATCCGCCCACTGGAATATGGCGTTTGGGGGGAAATTCGCGCAAAAAAAATCGTAACGCTTACGTTTTTGAGTTCATACGCTTGTAAGTACTCGTTTTATATACTTCTTGGGCTATGAAAACGAATGAAACCATTTTCAAGGCGATAGCTTTAACCGTTTTCGAGAAAATTGGAAAAATATTTTTTGAATGCCGTTTTTGGTTTGGGTACTTAGAATCATGGGATTCAGTTGAAACATTTTCTACATGTTCTACTTTCATTAAAACTAATATGTTGAAATTTTGGTTACGTTTGGAGTTAAGGAAGGGTTAGAATAAAATATTTTATTAACAGACATGAAAAGTTTTGGGAACTTCGTATACTTTCCCTAATATCTCGAAAACTGTTTGAAATATTGGTAAACGGAGGGTTACCATGCGAAAGCTTACTAAATGTTCTACAAAAAAGATTCTGAAACAATTTTTGATTAGGCTATGTCAATCGGAGAAATAAGTGCTTAAAACTTCAAAAACGTCTGTTTAGCTCTTATGAACGGTTTTTTGTCGTTCTTTTTGTAATTTTTGTCTCTTTCCCTTAGTTTTTTATTGCGTTTTATTTTTGTAATTTCTTATGTTAGGAAAATGTATTTATGTGTAAAACAGGATAGGTAAAATGAGACCAATTTTCTGTTGCTAGAAATAATGAAAAGTTTTGGGAACTTCGTATACTTTCATTAATATCTCGAAAACGGTTGAAAATCTTGGGAAGCGAAAGGTTACTAAATGGTCTACAAAAAAAGGTTCTGAAGAAAGTTTTGAATAAGGATGTCATTTCGTTTTTGGTTAAACGGTTCTTTTTGTCTGTTTTTATTCCTTGTTATTTTTTAATTGAATATTGTTGGATAATGTGTTTGATAATAAAACAGATTAAGTAAAATAAGAAAAACAATTCATTGTTCGAAATATAGCTTGCCAAGAGAAAGAGATTCGATGACTTCTTTTGAATATTTTCAATTGACTTTATTCTGTTGGTTTTTTATTTTATTTTTTAATTGATTTTATTTGTAGAATTATTACTACAGTAGTCGAACACAAGAAAATGTGAAAAAAAATTGATATTTTTCAATGCATTGAAACGTACTAAATAGGTATCTCTAGAAGAGGATTCTGTGGTCTGGCGGACCCGATCAGGTAATGTCATAAAGCCCTTTGAACAAAGGCCGAACCAAATATTATCTGTTTCTATGACGAAGCTTTTCAAATAACAAAAGGGATATGAACGGAACCGCGCTAAGATGATGCAGTTCCTGCGAGTCGGACTTTTCGCTTTAGGAATTAGCTTATGAGGTCAATCCAATGACAGAATCCGGAATACCCCACCAGAAATGTCGATATAAGATCACAAAAATATATTTTATTCAAATTTTTTATATTTGTATGCATATATATATATATATATATATATATATATATATATATATATATATATATATATATATATAAATACAATTTTGATGACAAGTGCTTAGGCTTTGTGGTTGTAAGCTTCCGGGTACACTTCTTATTGGTTTTCTATTGGAGAGAAACAAATAGACAAATTTTGATGGCAATATCTGTAGCCATTTTGAGAAAAGTTGACAAAATTAGGTTTTGTAATTTGTCCCTTTGGGATTCGACATTAATTTAAACAAAGGCAGTCGTGGTTTTTGTAATTGATTATAGCAGTAAAATGAATTTACCAGTAAAACATAAAACAATTTTTGAATGTTTGAAATAGAGCCTTCCGGGCAGAAGATAACGAGGCCAAGTGAGTAATTTGTTACTTAATTTTCTGAGTAAGTATTTTTTGTGCATAATAGCACCTAGGGAGGCCTGGCGGCCATTAGCGTTAAGGCATGAGCACTTAACACTCCGTGCCAAAGGGTCGTGGGTTCGATTCCCATTAGGGGTGGTGGCTTTTCTTTCGAAAAAAGAAAAGGCATCAGCCCTATCCTAGTTAGAAAAGGGTGGTAACCTATAGATAACCCGTCCTAAAATTCGTAGTTAATAATAAATGGACGTTAAAATTTAATAAATAAATAATAGCGCCTAGTATTTTAATTTTCTTAAAGATTCCATTGGAGTACCTTTTTAAATTTGTCACGATTTTTTTGTGTGTGTGTTTAACGGCATATCAACTTTTGGGCTATTAACACCGGGCTATCTACAGGTTGCCACCCTTTTTTATGCCAACAGCATGTGGTCGGAATACAGTGCCAGAGTTGAGAAGTATTGAAGTTGTTAGTTTTGTTCATTTCAAGGGTTTTCTGCTCTTCAGCACCTATTTAAAGTTGTTGAAAAGTAAGTGGAAGAAGTGGAATGTTTTTGGGAGCTCATGTTTTAGGGGAGTCACATAAATGTATCTTTTACATTTTACGAAAAAAATATTACACTGGACAGAAGAATAACTCAAATAGAGTTGTCTATTTTCTTCTTTTTTACTCAAAAAATAGAAAAAAATAAAAAATGCTTGGATGAAAATAGGGCTTAAAATATGAAAATGGAAGAAAACATTGACAAACAATATCTTTATTAAGAAACCAAAACAACATCTTAATATAAAATAGTCATTTGTACTATAATTTGTACAATAAATCATCAACAGCACTAGGAAAATGAAATTACTCATATAAGGCACCCAATATAATCTTAAGTACATTCTACAAATTGTATGGAAAAAATAATTTGAGTAAAACAATGCTTTAATGTACAAGCTTATTGTAATTTCACAGCCACAACAGCAATTGCTAATAAACTGCCAACTAATTTATTCAGTAAATATTCACCATTATTAACTTCAAGTTTATGAATCACGAGAGTTGAGCATAAAAAAAGTAATAAATTTAAAGGAAGAGCAATGTTTATTATCAACATTTTTATAATAAAAAATAAAAGAATTGCTGATGTTCCACAATCTTTAAATTTATAATGTTTTAGATGATTATTTTAGAAATAATACGATTTTTCAGTGTAGAAAAAAATAAAACAAGAAACATCAGAATTTTGTGAGGTGTGCCAAAATTATTGTTTAAACAAATTGAATAGAGGTTAAAAGAGATTTACAATTGCTACACAAAATTCAATGAAAGATGAGATTTTAATTAAAATTCTTAACATGTTCCTAAATTACTAAGTTAAAAATTATAAATAAAACTTATTAATGTATTTATGAATAAAATTACATGAAATTTTTTCAATCAGTAGAAGGCTAATTTTTCATAAGGCCAGTAGAATAATTAATATTAAAATAAATATTTCTCGAAAAATGCTGGAACTCAAAAAAATATCGCAATTTTCTAAATAACTATTTTACAATTTGGAAGGAAAAATATACATACTCCATAAGCATGGATAAATGGATTATTACAATTAATGTAGACCACTGAAGCAGGCATATTCCCCCATAAATATCTCTCACTGCCAAAGTTTCTTTGAGGCATTCAAAGTTTTTTTTTTTTTACCTTTTATAAGTGTTTAAATTTAAAAAAAATAACAATAATAGAATAAATAAATAAATCATCATCATTAATAAATTTTTCAATTTAAAAATTATAGAACTTTTGAGTTAATATCAAAAGTGACCACACAATTATTTCTATCACTCTACTGGCCTATAACATCAATATGCTATATAAATTGAGGCATAAAAAGAGCAGAACAGAATAATTAACTTGAATGAATCACGGATAGTTTTTAATTTATTTACAATTAATTCTTAATTTTATCACTTTATACCATGTAACTGAAAAGAAAATTTACTTACGTATATATATATATATATATATATATATATATATATATATATATATATATATATATACATATATAAAACAAACATAGGAATTGAATTCAAACATTCTTAGCTTTGTAAGTTTATAAAATTCAAAAATTACCAATATTTAAAACATTGTTACTTTTTCATTTTTCTATAATTCTTAAGACTATTTATACCTAATTGGTATTTTAAAATCATCTTATCAAAATCCAGAAAAAGTATAAACAAAATACAAAGTAAGTATGTTTATGAATATACAAGAGTATATTTCAGAACAACAAGTATGTTTCAGAATATTGATAAATGAAGGTACCGAACGGTAGCCATTGTCATCAAGGGAAATCATTAATGATCTGTGTAAATTTCAAAAATGTTAATATTTTTTAAGAGCCAAAAAATAAATAAGATATAATAAAATAATCTGCGATTTCATAGATGTAAATTGCAGATACCTAACAAGTGAAAACCAAAACCACTACTTTTCAATAAGTTGTAACTAGAGCCCGGAAGTTAGGCAAAATGCCTTTTTTTATCTGAATGGATATATTGAAGAATCAGATAGAAATAAATATGTTTCAGTGCATTTAGGAAGTGTAAAGACAATTTTTATTTTGCCTTTTTTGGCTATTTTAAGATTTAATGCCTTTTTTACTATTTTTTTCTGGGATTTAAACATTTTAAAAAGCACCGTTCATCGAAGACAAAAAAGTTTGCACAAGTTAAATTACATATATCCGTCACAAATATCTATTCGAGAGCTCATTTTCCCAACCCATGGATTTAACCTCTATAAATAACAGATCCTTCCTTAGTAGAAGGAATGATGAAGCATAATGAATACCAGGATAGAGACAGGATGAGAGAAGTACGTCACTTCTTCTTCCTCACACCCCTTTTGCTGTGACGATGGTTAGTTAACTGGTACTCCGGATTTCGAAATATTAAGATATTGCAGAGGAAGGGAGGAAATAACTTCCCTCTAACAGGACAATTATAAAATAAGCTGTTAGTCTACTGTTGAACTTCTTAAAGACAGCTCGTGTGTTCGTTCTCACTTATTTATCATGCCGAAAGTTTCATCGTTGCGTGGTAAATTACATAGCTATGTTCGCGAATTCGGTTCGTATTTACTTTTTACTGATGGAGCTATACTCTTCTGCAAAGTCTGTGAAAAATTTGTCAATCACGATAAAAAGTATTTTATTACTCAACATTTCGCAACAACAAAACATAAATCTAGGATAAATACTGTTGGTTCTAAGATTAATTTAATTGCAACAGCAGTTACAACATCCAGCAGGCAATCTCAGTTTTCCCTGGATCTATGCAAAGCTTTCTTGGACTCAGGAATTCCATTCTGGAAACTGGAAAATCAATCCCTGAGGACATTTCTGCAAAAGTACACTAAAGAAGAGGTTCCATCAGAATCCACGTTAAGAAAAACGTATTTAAATATCACCATATATGGGTCTCCATTGATGAAACTACGGATGCATTGGGATGTTACATAGCCAATGTTATCATTGGAACCATGGAAGCAAAGCAAACTGACTTATCATCAGTATATCTTTTGACGACAGAGGAGATGGAGAGAGCAAATGGTACCACAGTGGCACAGTTGTTTACCAATTCACTAATGCTACTCTGGCCGGACGGAATACGGCATGATGATGTCCTACTTTTTGTCACAGATGCAGCACCTTACATGAGAAAAGCAGCTAAAGCCTTACGAGTTCTCTTTCCTAAAATGCTCCACCTCACTTGTCTAGCACATGGCCTCCACAGAATCGCTGAAGAGATAAGAGGTTTGTATCCTCACGTGGATAAATTAGTTTCTAACGCCAAGAAAATCTTCCTAAAATCACCCTCTCGAATCCGGGTTTTTAAGGACATAGCACCAGAGCTGGCTTTACCTCCTCAGCCAGTTCTTACCAGATGGGGAACCTGGATCTCAGCAGTAATATATTACTGCAACAACTTGGACAAGTTACGTGAGGTAGTTCATGCAGTATCAGTAGACGAAGTTAGTTCAGTTCGCGAGGTAAAAAAGTTGCTGGACCAAGAAGAGCTTAGCAATGATCTGGCATTTATAAAAGCACATTATAGTGTGATACCGGAAGCAATCTTGAAGATAGAGAAAAGAGATGATTCGCTGGTATCATCGATGGGGATCTTCGAAGATGCTGTAAATCAACTGCTCCAAGCACCAGGAGAAAAAGGAAAGAGTGTCAGTGAAAAAGTTAAACGTGTTCTGAGTGCTAATGTGGACATCGAAAAAATTAAGAACATTCGTAATGTTCTGAAAGGCGAAAATTCTGTTTTAACTGGCATGTGTCCTTTCGATGTAGCTTGTTTCAAATTTGCGCCTATCACTTCAGTGGAAGTAGAACGTTCCTTTTCCATGATGAAAAACATTCTTTCTGACAAGCGTCTGTCTATGACAGTTGATACTTTAAAAAAGCATCTTGTTGTAGCTTGTAATCAGGGAAAGTAAGAGTAAGTACAGTATTTAAAATGCACCTTTTAATTGATAATTAGGAATGAGATTCCTCTTTGCCTTCACTCCTTGTAAATACCTATTTTAATTAAAGTACTTTTATGTATTTCAAGTGCCTTTTTGCCTGCCTATTTTAACCAAAATTAAATGCCTAACTTCCGGGCTCTAATAATGAGTAAGATTCATCTTTGCCTTCACTCCTAATAAATGCCTATTTTAACGAAAGTACTGCCTATTTTCAGTATTTTAACTGCCTTTCTGCCTGCCTATTTTAAACAAAAATAAATGCCTAACTTCCGGGCTCTAGTTATAACTATGGATAGAAAATGATGTTTTTTAAACATATTATAAATAAGTATATAAGGAATATTTTCTATAAATGGCTATGAAAATATGAGCACATTTTAAGTAACAATGAGAATGGTTAGATTTCATATTCCCAAAACAGGAGGCAGACTCCACAATAACTGTTATTTATAATTATTTTAAAATAGAATGTTTTCTAAAACCTGTGCATAATTTTCAAATGTAAATGAATACGGTAAATGTTAGGGAACAAATTGAGGCTTCCCTGAAAATGTACAGCCAGACTGTTGAACAATCTGTCCAGCAGCCCAAATAGCACACCTCACTGCAGTTTCCAAAGCCTCGCCCTTAATTAACATCGCCATAAAACCTTTAACAAAATCAAGCTTATTAAAAATATGGCAAGTATAATAATTCAAAGAATAAATTATATAGAAATGCAGTGAAATACATGCCGTTTTTAAAAACAATATTCTGCATTATTAATAAAAATTATTACAAAAAGTTATGTCATCATTTGTAATTTGTTCTCTATGAAAATAATGTGGAAACAGAATAGAGTAATTTAAAAGAACTGTGATAAAATAAAAGCTTTCTTGACAGTAGTTTAATATAATCGAATACCTAAAAAGTATATTTTAGGCTGCAAAAATTGAACATTATTGAAGATTACATTGACTACCTCCCTTCTCGCAAGCCATCTGATTTGGACTATACTTTGCCTTGAAAATATCTTTTCTCAGGCATAGAAGGAAAATTCTTATTAGATGAGTCAATAAGTTCATGAACATTAAAAGCATACATGAGATTCGCTATGAGTCACTAGTAGACTAATAAAATTTCAAATATATCGCTTGACTAATGATTTAGTCAGCCTGTCACCAATTGTTGTAAACATCAGAAAAATAATAGTACACATAGAAAATCAAAATCAATAATCAATACAAATGTGCTGTTTGGCTCACACTGAGGAGAATATTCTGGTCTCCAATGATGCAGAGCATTAGCAACAATAAATAAAATGTGCTGTTACAGTTTTATTTTCATGTGTGACTCTGCCAGATCTGCAGAGATAACAATTGAGGCATTGCGGATACGAAGGGCAAACTCAACAAAAGGTAGTGTGAGGAAAATGTGTTTTAATATTTTTCCATAAGGGAAAAATAGAAGTAGTGGATATACTCCACTAGAGTATATTCAAAACATTTGTTCATTGCGAGATGTCTCATTGTTTGTTTATTCATTTATATTAATTACAAATTATATAGTAATTGACGAGGAATTAGTGCAACTTGATGTTGAGTTTGCCCTTCGTATCCGCAACACCACAATTAATACATGTACATGTTGAACATATTAACATTGTAAGGACTGCCAAGAAATTATTTAAAAAATTCTGAGAAAGCAGCATGATGAACCTCCTTAAGTTTAATAACAGCTTTCTAAAAATTCTTGAGAAGTCAGAGCCACAATAACCTGAGCATCAGATGGCAGAAAGGATGGATTCATCTCACGGATAAAAACTGCTCAGGAATATTAAATGTCAACAAAGAGTTACTTTATCATAATAATGCAAGAATACTTATGGATTGAACAATGCCACAAAAATACTTTGCGCCAAGAGATTTTC
Source organism: Gonocerus acuteangulatus (assembly GCA_946811695.1). NCBI lineage: Eukaryota > Metazoa > Arthropoda > Insecta > Hemiptera > Coreidae > Gonocerus > Gonocerus acuteangulatus. Next base: position 96,244,184 of record OX328123.1, read on the forward strand.
ACTTCTTTGTGCTTCACAATTTTTTTTCCAGAAAAAGATAAATTCTAAACACGATGTACTAAATGAACATTCAAATTTGTTTGCATAAGAAGTAGAGGCTTTCTACGGCAAAGAAGTTTTGGATAGTGAAGAAAAATATATCATTGATTAAGTGTTCAATTGTGTTTTATTTACAATATTTAAAAATTTCCCAATAATGTGCATGAACTTTCTGATCGACCTCATATCTTTCCGGAAAAAGATAAATTCTAAACACGATGTACTAATTCAACATTCAAATTTGTTTGCATAAGAAGCAGAGGCTTTCTACAGCAAAGAAGTTTTAGATAGTGAAGAAAAATATATCATTGATTAAGTGTTCAATTGTTTTATTTACAATATTTAAAAATTTCCCAATAATGCGCATGAACTTTCTGATTGACCTGATATCTTCAAATTTAAGTTCATATGTGTTTTGGCCGCAATTATTTTCATAGCTATTCTTATGTGTGTTTCATTCTGTCCATTTTTATTGTTTCTACCCTCTATATGCTAGTTATCTTTGAATTAATATTTTCTTAAATTATTGAGAGTTAACGATTTTTAAATTAACAAATTTAAATTCTTAAATAGTTCTGACATTTCTTAACTTTTGTTTTAAAAAATAAATCATATGATAATATATATATAAGTATATAAGTATATATATATATATATATATATATATATATATATATATATATATATATAAATATATAATAATGATAATGGGAACCATACCTCCAACAAAAGCATCACCAGCTCCATTTGTGTCTACGATTTTATCTTCCGATATTTTTTCTACAATGTATTCAGTGGCGCAACCATCTGCAAACATTTCATTATAGTGAGATAACAAAGTTTTAAACTTAAAATAATCTAAATAAATACCTGAAGTACATTATAATTAGGACATATATTCTTAAGTGGACATTTTTATCATCAATTACAACTTATTGTCAAATATCAGAAATTCAGGGCTTAAGGGCAAATTCATGAATACTACAGAAGTACTTCAGATATTAGTGAATTACTTTGCTAAATAAATTAAATATGTTCTAGAACTCACAGGGGCTAAGTAAATATGGTGTCACGAAGTACATTTAGCAATAATGGCACTACACTTTTATTAATTAAAACTAGCTGGGGTACCTAGCTTCTCTCAGGGGTTTGACATCAAACTGTGTGGTAGTTATAGCATGATCAGATAACCCCAAGAGTTTAATTGTGCATGCGCGAACGACGGTGGGTTATCTCCCTGCACTCTCCTTTCTGTTCCGCCATTTTCAAAGCCTTTTAATACACAAGTAAACAAATTTTAACTTTTTGGAAGTAACACGGAAGTGAACCACCATTTTGGGGATTTTCGGGTGTGCTGAATCCAAATCTGACATTAGTTTTTTCCCTATAAGTAAAGTTTTTAAAATATAGGGCTTTTAAGTTGTTTTTTATAATAATGATTCCTAAAATTTGCTCTGTCTACAGACATTTTTTGGCGTTCTGGTTTCTATAATTTTTAATGCTTTTTGGGGTGGAGAATACGAATATTAAGTTGGATTTCTGATAACTTGGTTTGTTTTTGTAAAAAAATATACTCATCAGTGGCAGAAGGTCAAATTCTTCTAGAGACCTTCTCTAAGGTATAGGCTGTAACCATATTTTATTTTATAACGTGGGCCATTAGCGCCGACATTCAGGGAACAGCAAGGAATTTTTCCAACGAGCCGTAGGATGAGAAAATTCCTGTCGCCGGTAGGAATCGAACCCATCTCCCGCTTATGAATCTAAGGCGCTAGCCACTAGACCACGGGAAACCCCAAGAATTGATGTTAGCTGTCTTTATTTCACAAGTAGAAGCAGAGTCCTGCTATTGATGAGAACCAATCCCTGCAGAATAAACTGCCTAAAAGCACCTTGCCTTGTAGAAAATATAAACATCGACAGAGAGAGGGAAAAGGGGAAAGAGGGCAGCAGACCAAACTACTTTTTTCTTACCTTTTGCTACTATGACTGGCAACGTGCCCTGTGTAATGATAACAATCCTCTGTCGATTAGGATTCTCTTTAGGCAATGTAGTAATTTTCAAAGCAATCTCCTTCATGTCAGCTGTTTCAAAGTTATGTTCTTTGGCAAATGCAGCAGCTTCCTGAAAAAAGAAAAAGAAATATTGGAAAATTATCAGCATCATAATCATAAGGGCCACAGAAGCAAATAAATAAATTCTTGATGGGAGAAAATATCAATTTTTCAACCCAAAAGAATAGTCTATTTAAATTTCTAAAATTTAAGTCCAATCCTCTATGACAAATAATTATTTGTTTATAATCACATTAACTAACTAGGGACCTTCCGAAAACAAATCCCTAGCCATGTTCAGTTGACAATATATCGCACTAGTATTTCTTAAGTGACACAGCTCTAAAGTCAGTGTTTTTCAGTTATGACTATGAAAGACTTGGTAAATGTCTCTTTATCAACCATCAACTGTATATACCCAGCTTCAGAGATTGTATGCCAGAGGGCACTTGTGTCACCCTTCCTGTCTTAATGCTATTCCCCCTATTTAGGTAAGAGTGACACATTTTCAGTTGCGTTTTTTTTTTTTAATTGTGCCACTTTAGAAATACTAGTGCGATATATTTCCTAATGAAAAGATGATCTATACATAATTAGCTAAAAATTAGTAATTAGAGAAGGTAGATTGATCTTGGTATCTTAATAAAAGTACATTTTTTATAAGAAAATGTAGTTTTATTTTTGTCGACTTTGAAATTCAAGCCTTCATCAGGGAAGTAAAACAAGGAGATCAGAGTTAATACTATTTTATGTACAGGAGAAATAAAATGAAAAACTAATTTTAAACTAGTAGTGAAAGGACTTCCGGATTGCATCATGACGTCAACCTCATAAGCGGGTTCCCTCCTATGGAGGGAGAAGAACCGCACTTAAACATTTTAACACAGTCTGAAATTCCTCTAAAGTTTTAGATAGTCATAAAAGTAGGTTTGTTTTATTCGATCTGTTGAAACCCTCGAATTATGAAAAATAATTAGTAATAATTGTTCGTATTCTAGAAGAAAATTGAATGGCTTCCTAGCTACAAATGTTACTCATTAGTGTTGTCAGTAATAAATTGGTGTACCTTTAAAGTTTGCCTAAAACATTATTCAGTATTGACAATTCAAATGACAAAACTTACTGTTTCATTTCCAAAAAGTATGTCTACATAGGGCATAGCTTGCATCATCTGCTGCTTGTAATAAGTAGGTAGAAAAGGAGCACTTAAGTTCATCAGAAATGGCTTATTTCGCTTATGAGCAGTTTGTGCTACTTCAACGATAGATTCTATGCTAACAGTAAGGAAGAAACCCTATAACAAAAATGAAACTTTAATGCTCAAAATAGGCAATGAGAAATGCAATTGGATATAAGTCGATTTTGTTTAGTATTATGAATGTAATATTACTGAGGAATAATAAAATTCAGCAGACTGTAGAACTTTCTGTACACAAGGATCTTCTAAATGATCTTTTGTAAAACATTCAGCAGCAGCTAAATTTGCACAAAGAGATCGATTGTGTCCATTATTAGTTATCAGTACAGCACAAGAGCCTAAAACCAACAAACAAAAAAAGGATTTAAGAAAGGAAAACTAGACTTATGTCTTGCCCAGAGCCAGACTAATGATCGCAACTTGGCTTTTTAAGCCAAAGGTCACTACTAGATATAATAACATTATACCGGCGCTAATGACCTAGAAGTAGATGCGCCGTAAAAAAAAAAAAAATAAAAAATAAAAATTATACATAGTAGGAATCATTTAAGTGTTAAAAATACTAGTCCCCATGTATGTTCTGCATGTAAGTACGAGTGGCATTCTATACCATTATACACTTCCAAAGTAATAATAATGAGCTTAACTAATATAATAAAATTAAATACAGTAGAACTTAGATAATTCAAACCCCAAGGGACTGATGAAAAAGTTCGAATTATCCAAAATTCGAATTACTAAAGTTTTTGAAAATAAAGGGCTATAAAATCGAACTTCATACTTTCACACATTTTTTAACCCTCCAGCAGTAGTACTGGCGCACTGAGTGTGCCTGAGACAACATTTTGTATTGTAAGAAATTGCCAGGAAATCCTACGGCCTAAAAACATCAGGTATTCCAAGCAAAAACCCTACCTACAGTGTAAAACGCCTACAGTGACGAGTGGTGTTCTACCCTTTCACGAATTCCTCAGTTCTAGATTGTAAACCGTTCGAAGAGCTTGATGGCCCACGCACTTCTCCCTACAATTAATGCAAGAATCTTGCATTTTAGCTCATGAATGGGAATTCGAAGTCCAGAGCAAGCATTCCGTCACTTCCTTCCGATAAAAAACAATATTTGTTAAGAAAATTCCCAAGGAGTCAAGAAGTAACAATCCTATACAATAATCCGTTCCATAAGCACAAATAGTAAAATATACGGCGGAAGGTCAAATAATAAAAATTTCACTACACAGTTACAACAACTTTATTTTGTTCCTAAATGCTTCACACTGTTTTGGTTCCTCTTCAGGAGAAAAAGTTACAGAAATAAAAATTACAGCCTCAACTTAAGGAGGAGAACCTTCTACTAGTAGGGCCACGTCCAGACCGATCAAGGTCTGAAAGAATGCATTATGGCGGAATATTGGATTCTTTTAGACCATGATGGGTCAGCTGAATACTAATTAGTAAAATATAAGCACAAGAAGAAAGCATAAAATATAGAGAAAAAATAATAAAGATTGAAAGCAAAATGAAAATAAAATAAAAACATATCTGTAATTAAGAGAATACAAGTTTACCAAAATCCACAAAACAAAGATACTTGAAGCATCTCAAAACCATTCTTGTCAATTAAGCATATTTCCTGTGGAAATTATCAGAAGTCGACAACTGGACGCAAGAATAGTTGTCCACATGTCTTCTATTCTGCAACAAATAGAAGTTCTGTACACTCTTAAATACAGATATGTATTCATAATACAGGAAATCACTTATATTTACCTGTAGGTCGCTCTGTAGTATGTTGGAATCTTGCTAAAATACCATCTTCTCTCGCCTTATCTTCAAGAATTTTACTAAATTCATCCTTCCCAACACAGCCCAAATAAGCGCATACGTTGGGTCTTTGGAGAATCCACTAAAATTAATAAAATGAGAAATAATAAAAAACAATATAATTAAATTGGCACCAATTAACAAACATTTACCTGAGCTACCCTCAAGGAATTCAATGTCGATCCACCGGCGAGATAATCTACTTTATAATTATCAATGAGTTCTTTATAAAGTGGCATATGTTCTTTTTCTGCGAGGATAGCATCATTTGGTTTCAATCCATATTTTTCCAAAATATTGTCATCTGATATCACAGAAATATCAAGAAGGGGATTTCCCATTCCAACAAGCATTCCGTCCCTAGTGAAAAGAAAGTTGAAAGAAAATGACACCAAGTAATTGTCCTGATAAAATATTATTGAATTCATTGCAAAGAATAATAATAAACAAATCTTTGTTTTTCAGCTGATTAGGATTGTTCAAAATAGATTACCTAGTTGTATTTTTTTTATCGGTATTAATACTTTTTAATTCCTTAATACCTTTAAAAATCAACAGATTAAATTAATTAAAATGGTTGGTAATAAAGAGAAAATATAGAAAGATCAATGAAAGTATTTTTATAATTAGGTATCTAACTTTTCAATCCATTTAAACTACAATTTTTGCAGAGTGAAGCATTATTAGCGTGTTTCCCTCCCTCCATAGTGAGGAACCCCGCTTATAAGGTTGACCTCATGACGCAATCCGGAAGTGCCGACTAGAAAATTTTGTGTTTCAGAACCCCTAGAGACCGAAAATAACTGCAGTTCAAATTTGTGTGTGTGTGTGTGTGTGTGTATATATGTATATATATATATATATATATATATATATATATATATATATATATATATATATATTTGTCTGTTCGCGCTCTAGACGCCTCAAAAATTTTGATTTTGATGAAATTTGGTACAAAAATCGTTCATCTAATTTGAAAGGTCAAGTTCGTTAACCAGCAGAATCCGCTCACCGGAACATGGTTTTTGAAGCGAAATTCGCTTGAAAAAAATCGTTGCGTTTACTTCATATGCTTGCAAGTACTCGTTTTATAGGCTTCTTGGCCTAGGAAAACGAATAAAAACATTTTTAAGGCGATAGGTTCAAAGGTTTTCGAGAAAATTGGAAAAATAGTTGCTGAATAACGTTATTGGTTTGGGTACTTAGAATCAAAGGGATTCAGTTGAAACATTTTCTGCATGTTCGAATTTCATCAAAACTATTATGTTGAAATTTTGGTTATGTTTGGAGTTAAGTAAGGGTTAGAATAAAATATTTTATTAACAGACATGAAAAGCTTTGGGTCCTTCGTATACTTTTTTTAATATCTCAAAAAAGGTTGTGAATCTTGGTAAACGGAAGGTTACCATTAGAAAGCTTACTAAATGCTCTACAAAAAAGGTCCTGAAGAAAGTTTTGATTAGGCAATGTCAATCGGAGAAATAAGTGCTTCTTTTTGTCTGTTTTTATTCCTTTTTAGCACTTTCCTCTGAAGGAAAGTAGCTATTGAGGTTGGACTCATGACGGAATTTTTGAAAAATTTCTTCAAATCTTTATCGATCCTACCTAGTAGACACCGAAAATGACCCCCGTTAAAATTTATATATATATATATATATATATATATATATTGTAATGATTAATTATTATAAAATGAAATGCGCCACGTTGGGTCGCCAATAATGTTATGATTAATTTTTTATAAAATTAAATGCGCCACGTTGGGTCGCCAATAATGTTAAGATTAATTTTTTATAAAAAGATTTTAATTACTTTACTAAGTTTTATTATATTAATTTTACTTAATCTCAGGGATAAAAGTTCCGAGCGAATGAATAATATAATATTTATTTTTAGACAATCTTGAGATACAAACACCTAAAAATAAAAAATTCTGGATTCTGTTGTCTTCTCACTCTGTCTTCTATGATAATTAACAATGGACTGCGCTCAGTATTCTCTGTGGCTAGCGATAGACTCTAGCTCCGCACTCGACAACTGCTAGGAATAGACTTGACTCCGTACTCCTCGGAGGATAGCTAGACTCAAGCTCCGCACTCCAGGGCTGCTGGGAATCAACTGACTATTGTAATTTACAGAGTACAGACCCGAGCTCCGCACTCGACAACTGCTGGGAATCAACTGACGCCATTCGAGCGGGAAAGTATGGCGTTCTTTATTTCCAACTTCCGCAGTATGTTGGTTCATATATGAAAGTAATAATTATATTTTTCGTAACTTCAAATAATTAATTTATTTTCACCTGAATGTACATTTAATATGTATATATTGTACACCAGTATTGTCCAAAAATATTATTAATTTAAAATGTATATAATACGATGTTATTTGTATTTTATGGTTTGTGCTTTGCGCGGGCTTTTCAAACTATCGATGGTTATTTGAATTTAAAAATATTTTCGAGAATGTAATATATCATTACATTTGCACTCCTGTCTAAAAAAAAAAAAATAATAAAAAAAAAATGATTTATGCTCGGTTTCAAAATAAAAAATAGAATTCAAAATTTAAATTTGGTTATCGAGATTAGATCTATTGGTCAGCCTGTTATTATTTATTCAAATTTTCAAAAACTTATTTCGTTACATAATTTTTATTTATTATTATTTCTCAATTTAAATTATCATTTTTCATTGTTCTTTTTTAAACATTATCATTATCAAAACTATCTTATCCTAAAGTAATATGATTATTAAATTTATGTTAAATTTTTACATATTATTATTATCCATTAAATCTTATACTAAACTAATTTTTGTAACAGATATAAATTCTAAACTAGTACTACATTTAAAAATTGTCCTGCATCCACTATTTATCATTAAAATCTTTTTTGCATCTGTCCGAATTATTCCTAAGGATTTGTTTTATTCTCTTACGTGGTGGCCGATTTAATTTTGCAATTTTTTCTATCCCATTTTGACATTGATACTCAAAAAGAATTTTTACTTTATTACCAAATTTGATGTCCATATTTTTCAGATGATTATTGTTGTTAACATTTTTATTCATTATATTATTTTGATTATTACCATTATTATTATTATAACTCATTATTTTTAAACTAATTATATGATCATCAACTAATTTTTTAATATTATTTTGTTCCAAAATCTCATCCATAACGTCTGTACTTATTTTATTTTTTAAATTATCATTAGTTATATTATTTTTAATTATTTGATTTATTTTCTCATTATTATTATTCAAATTACTCAATAATATTTCTTTAATTTTATTAACTTCATTCACTAAACAAACATACTCACTTTCATCTTTAGTTTCAACAAATATTTTATTTTCTTCACATTTTTGATCAATAATACTACAATCGTAATTTAAATTATCTTTCATTAATTCACTTAAATCGTCATTATTGAATTGTGTATTGTCATTTTCGGTAATTTTAATTAAATTTTCGTCATTATTTTCCTTAATCTCTATAATTTCTTTACAACTTATATTATTTTTATTAAAAAGGCTATCATTCGATTTTTCCAACTCTATCGTCTCTTCATTTTGATTTTCACCCATATTATTTAAATATGCACATAAATCGTCCACTTTTTTATTTTGTTCTATTCTATTTGCATCTATTTTATTTTCCAATATTTTATTATTTTTACTTAATTCGAACTTTAGTTCTTTATTTTGTTCGATCCTATTTGCGTCAATTTTACTTTCTAATATTTTATGGTTTTTACTTAGTTCTTTATTTTGTTCGATCCTATTTGCGTCAATTTTACTTTCTAATATTTTATGGTTTTTACTTAGTTCTTTATTTTGTTCGATCCTATTTGCGTCAATTTTATTTTCCAATTTTTTATTTTGTTCCAAAAATAGCCTCATCAAATGTTCTAGGCCTTGAGGATGCATCTCATTATCCCTTTCGGAAGTATGATTCCCGCCATTGGATAGAATTTCCGTTGCTAAGGAACCCGCCGACGATTCTCTGAATGCTATTGCATCATCCTCCTGCAATTCATTTTCACGTGTTTCGACTATTATATTTATTTCTCCTGGTGTAAAAAATACGTATTCCGGTGATTCTACACTATTTTCTTCACCGTTATTTTGAATTTGTTCAATATTCACGTCAGACATTTTTATTATATAAAAAAAAAATATTTTTTAAATTTTATTTTTAATATTTATTTACTGTTTTTAATTTCAATTCACTCGGCCCCACGTTGGGCGCCATTAAATGTAATGATTCATTTTTTATAAAAAGAATTGCGCCACGTTGGGTCGCCAATAATGTTATGATTAATTTTTTATAAAATTAAATGCGCCACGTTGGGTCGCCAATAATGTTAAGATTAATTTTTTATAAAAAGATAAAAATTTAATTACTTTAATAAGTTTTATTATATTAATTTTACTTAATCTCAGGGATAAAAGTTTCGAGTGAATGAATAATATAATATTTATTTTTAGACAATCTTGAGATACAAACACCAATATTAAAATAAATACAAATGACAATAAAAGAATTAACAATTACAAAAAAATAATTTTACCTCTATATTAATTTGCTTCCAATAAAGCTTCAATATACTGCGCTTCAGTAATTCCTTCTTCAAAGTGAAACGCTTTCGTGCATAGAATGGATATCTTGAAATTCTGGATTCTGTTGTCTTCTCACTCTGTCTTCTATGATAATTAACAATGGACTGCGCTCAGTATTCTCTGTGGCTAGCGATAGACTCTAGCTCCGCACTCGACAACTGCTAGGAATAGACTTGACTCCGTACTCCTCGGAGGATAGCTAGACTCAAGCTCCGCACTCCAGGGCTGCTGGGAATCAACTGACTATTGTAATTTACAGAGTACAGACCCGAGCTCCGCACTCGACAACTGCTGGGAATCAACTGACGCCATTCGAGCGGGAAAGTATGGCGTTCTTTATTTCCAACTTCCGCAGTATGTTGGTTCATATATGAAAGTAATAATTATATTTTTCGTAACTTCAAATAATTAATTTATTTTCACCTGAATGTACATTTAATATGTATATATTGTACACCAGTATTGTCCAAAAATATTATTAATTTAAAATGTATATAATACGATGTTATTTGTATTTTATGGTTTGTGCTTTGCGCGGGCTTTTCAAACTATCGATGGTTATTTGAATTTAAAAATATTTTCGAGAATGTAATATATCATTACAATATACATATATATATATATATATATATATATATATATATATATATATATATATATATATATATATATATATATATATATATATATTCTTTTTTATCCTAGGAGGCATGGGGGTCATTAAAGCAGTCTTCCTTTATTACAACACTTCATTTATTAGGCCCGACATGTTTCGTGCATCTTTTCTTCGCACCTCTTCAGGGGCACTTCTACAACAAAATATAATTTTTTTGAACATCCACACCAACCTTTTTTCTACTATATTAAAACAATCAATACGATCTTTGAACTGTTCCACAAAATGCATTAAAACATTATCATGCTCATTAAATGTTACCCCTACCCTAAATATTGCAATAATTATAGCTAAATTACATATTTTTTATAAAAGGTGTTGAGTCCTACCTTGCAAGGAAGTCCTCCCGTTACCAAGTACTCCCTCTGGAGTCCGGCTTAATACTAACCCTGTAAGTGGATAGCCAAAATGGCCCTGTCGTTATCTGTCCTTTGTTGTTGTCCTAGTAAAGTCTACTCGTCAAATATATTTTTATAAATTTTTGGGTATTAATCTATTATTCCATAGAAAATTTGGTGAACATTTTTCAGATCAGTTCTTTTATTGCAAGGTAGGACTCAACACCTTTTATAAAAAATATGTAATTTAGCTATAATTATTGCAATATTTAGGGTAGGGGTAACATTTAATGAGCATGATAATGTTTTAATGCATTTTGTGGAACAGTTCAAAGATCGTATTGATAGTTTTAATATAGTAGAAAAAAGGTTGGTGTGGATGTTCAAAAAAAAATATATTTTGTTGTAGAAGTGCCCCTGAAGAGGTGCGAAGAAAAGATGCACGAAACATGTCGGGCCCAATAAATAAAATGGTGTAATAAAGGAAGACTGCTTTAATGACCCCATGCCTCCTAGGATAAAAAAGAATTTTGATATTTTGGGTCATATATAAGAATAATATATTTTAATGATAAATTATTATAAAAAGGTTGCGCCACGTTGGGTCGCCAATAAATGTAATGATTAATTTTTACAATAAGAAACAAAGACATTTTAATTAGTTTTATTATATTAATTTAAATTAATCTCAGGTATCAAAGTTCCGAGTGAATGAAATTATATAACATTTATCTCCAGACAATTCTGAGATACAAACAATATTAAATCACATACAAACAATAATAAAAGAATCGACACTACAAAAAAAACAATTCTTACCTCTAAATCAATCTGCTTCCAACAAAACCTCAATTCACTTGGTATTCCTTGGAGGAGAGGTCCGCCTTCAACCAACGCTGAGAATAGAATGGGAGAGACGCTCCGTTCGAGCGGGAAAGTTTGGCTTCTTTCTTTCTAACTTCCGCAGTTTGTTGGATTATATATAAAGATAACAATTATGTTTTTTGCAATACAAATAATTAATTTATTGTTATCTGGATGTAAATTTAATATGGATATATTGTATACCAGTATTGTCCAAAAACATTATTAATTTTGATCGTATATAATACGATGTTATTTGTACATATGGTTTGTGATTTGCGCGGGCTTTTCAAAATATTGATGGTTATTTGAATTTAAAAATATTTTCAAGAATGTAATATATCATTACATTTGCACTCCTGTCTAAAAAAAAAAATTTAAAAAAAAAAATGTTTTTAGTCCGGTATAAAAAATAAATTTAAAATTGAATTTTTTAATTTGGAGTTTCGGGATACAGAACTATTAATTAGATTGGTCAATCATGTTCTCATCATCATTTGGATAAAATTTCTTTAATAAACTGGCATGAAATAGTCCTCTTCTAATTCCATCCTTGTTTTCTAAAAGGTACGTATGTCTGGAGACTTTGGTGTTAACATTATAAGGTCCCTCATATAAAGGTAGTAACTTGGCATTTAGACCTCCGTTCTTCGGAATGCGTAGTGCTCTTACAAGGACTTTATCATTTATTTTAAAAGTTGAGAATTTGACAAGTTTTTTATTTACAATTTCTTTTTTATCTTTTAATTTTTGAAAATTATTTTTAATCTCTTGTTCTATTTCCTCTAATGTTAAAATTTCTTCTTGATTTAAACCTTCTCCTATGTAATGATCCCAAAACCTTCTTGGTTTTATACCAAACATAGCTTCAATGGGGGTAAAACCGGTAGTAGCATGATAAATAGTATTTATACAATCTTCAATCTTTTCTAAATTTGTTTTCCAACGGTATTGATTTTTATCTAAAATAATTCTCAAGTATGTGAGCACATCTCTATTAGTTCTTTCAGAGTTATTACCACAAGGATGTCTTATGGATGTTAAAATACGTTTAATGTTGTTTTTAACAAGAAAATTTTCCCATTTCATTGATGTAAATGAAGTAGCATTATCACTTAGACACTTTTTTGGTTTTCCAATAGTTTCAAAAAATCGTTTCATTGAGTTGATAGCTTCTTTTATGTTAGCTTTTTTCGTAGGGTATAATTTGGTTAGTTTAGTAAAATTTTCTAATATTACAAAGACATAGCGATAATTCCCAATTGAGATTAAAGGTCCAAGATAATCAATGGATATAAGATCTAAACGACCTTTAGGTATAATGGTTTGTTCTGGTACTTTGTTCATTTTTCCTGGTTTATTTAATTGGCATTTCAGACATTTGTTAATTTCTAGATTTATAATTTTTCTTAATTTTGGAAAGGTAAACCTTTCTTTTATAATTTGATAACACTTGGTTACCCCTACATGACAAAATGTATTATGGACTATATTTATTAATTTCTTAATATCATCCTTTGTTGGAATTACAAAAAATTTATCTCTCACTTTTTTATGAACCATATTATTTATAATTTGGTATTTATTTGGTTTTCTTTTCACATTTTCATTTAGGTCCATGCTTAATTTCTGGTTTGTTACTAGATTCTGAAAAAATGTTTCTAAATTCAAATTGTTTATCTGGAATTCTTTTATTCTTGATTTATTCATGATTGGTATTCGGCTTAAATAGTCTGCCATAAAATTGTCTTTTCCAGGAATATGCTCATACTTTAACGGTAAATTGTTTAAAAAATTCATCCACCGAATAATTCGATCTGGAGGATTTTTGCAAGATTGCATAAAAAGAATGGATTTACAATCTGTTCTTATTATAGTGGGGTATCCTGCTATAATGAAATAAAATTTTTTAATTGAGTGGATAATGGCAAGTATTTCTTTTTCCGTGCTGTAATAATTTAATTCAGCGGCTTTGTATGATTTACTACAAAATCCTATTATCTGTTTTTCTTTATTTTCTCCCAACTGATATAATATTCCACCAGAAGAAAATGCAGATGCGTCAGTTTCCAAATAAAATTCTTTATTATAATCTGGGTACATCAATACAATATTTTTATTTAACAAAGATTTTAAATTTTCAAAAGCATCTTGGTGATCAGTTTTCCAAATAAATTTAACTTTTTCTGAAGTTAACTGGTATAATGGTTTTGATATCTCTGCATAATTTGGACAAAATTTGTTGTAGAAATTTACTAATCCGAGAAAACTTTGTAACTCTTTCTTATTTTTTGGTTGTGGAAAATTTACTATATCATCAACTTTACTGGGTTCTTTTATAAGGCCATTTGTAGTTATTATATATCCTAAAAAAGGCAATTCTTTTATGAAAAATTGTGATTTCTTTAAATTGATTGTTATTCCTGCAGATTGAAGAGATGAAAATAAATTTTGTAGTGTATTGATAAATTCATTGAAATTGTTGCTATGTATTAATATATCATCTACATATATTTTAATATTTTTATCTAAATTTTTTGGAATTACTGTTTTCATTGCTCTAATTAAAGATGCTAAGCTAGAATTTAAACCAAATGGCATGCGTTTATAGGCATATGTGGAATTTCTAAATTGAAAAGCAGTGTATTTTCTACTGCTGTGATGCAATTTCACTTGCCAAAAGCTTGCTTTCAAATCTAAAGTGGCCATGTATTTAGTATTATTACAATTTGCTAAGATTTCATCAATCTTTGGAGGGGAATCATACATTGGAACTATTCTTTTGTTTAAAAATCTTCCATCCAGACAAATTCTAACAGATTCATCTTTCTTCTGAACCAATATAATAGGGTTTACATAGCAAGAGTCGGATACTTCAATTACTCCTTGTTCTAACATATTGTTTAATTCTTTTTCAGCTTTGTCTAACAATTTTGGATTTAATTTATATTGATATTGTTTGTATGGTGTAGTGTCTGTCAATTCCAAATAATGTTCATACGAATTTATACAGCCTACTTTATTACTGAAAAGATCTTTTGATTTTATTAAAAGTTTCTCAAAATCTTGAATTTCTGTTTTATTTATCTCTATTGTTTTTTCTTTGTTTATAATTTCATGAATTTTCTGTTTTATTTCCTTTAATGGATCTGTTTCAAATTCAGTTGATTGATCTCTTAATGAGCTATCCTCTTCTTCGCTCTCATATATGATATTATAAATTTCTTTATTTTCTCTTGTCAATATAACTTTATAAAAAGGTATTAAACAATCTTGGTTTTCTGGATTTAAACTCATTGTTCTTTCTTGGAAATCAATTTTTGCTTTGTGTTTATTTAAAAAATCATTTCCTAGGATTAATTTATTTGTCAACCCAGGCACAATTATTAAATTTACATCAAATCTATATTCCTCATACTTTGTTTCAATAAATAATTGTTTATTACAACATTGCGTTTTCTTTCCATTGGCCGAAATTATAGATGTATTTTTTAAAGGTAATAATTTATATTTTTCTAAATTTTTTCTTATTTGTAAGTAATATTCTTTTTGTATTATGCTGATTTCACTACCCGTATCTATAAGGAATAAACATTTTTTATTATTATTTTTCAATTGTATGAAAGGTAATTCGTAAGAAGGAATTTTGACTTGGTTTGATTCTTCCAAAAGTATATTATCTTTAATGATGTTATTCGAAAAATATGTTTGTGGTTGATCTTTTTTATCTGTAAATGTTAAATTCCGGGTAGAGTCTTTTTTTAGTCATAATTCTTCAGTTTGATTTTTATTTCTTTGATCATTGCTATGAACTTGGGCTTCTACAGAAATTTGATTTAAATCTCGGTTGCGTGTTTCTGTTCTATCCTTTATAGCTTGTTCTCTTTCCCTATTATAACGACTTTGAAAATAATTTCCGTTTTGACTTGTGGTTATTTCATTTCTTTCTTTATGGGGTTCAGACAAGTGTGGCTTCCTCCAGTTTTCATACGATCTTTTATATGGACTACTATGATTTCTGTCATTTGTTCCGAAATAGTTTGGTCTTTGTTTAAGTCTATAATTATGGTTAATACCATGAACTTTATTAAAATTATTATACTCCGTTTTTGTTTGATTATCATATGCTTTTCTATATGGTTGATTATAATTTTCAAAAGTTCGTTGTTTAGTTTCTACATAGGTTTCATGATTCATATTAAATTTTACTGACCTCTTTAAATCATTTACAATGGTATCTTGACCAACATATTGTATTACCTCGAGCAATTCGTTTAGATTTTTTACTCCTTTATTAAAACAAACATTTTTAACAGTTTTCCCAAAGTGTTTTATTAAAATGCTAGTGGCTGAATTTTCCTCCAATAGCTTGGCGGTAATAATTTTAGTTGCAAATTTTGAAAGATATTCTTCCGGAGTTATATGCATATAGTGAGAGTAATTTGTTTGGAGTAAATCACTTAAATATTCTATGTATCTATCTCCACAAAATCTGTTATTAAATGCTTTCTTAAAATCCGTCCATGAGTCAAAAGATTTTTTATTTATTTTATACCAAGATTCAGCAGTACCGGATAAATAATTTATTAACTTTTCTGAAAATAAACTCCACTCTTGACCATGCAATTTATAATTTTGCTCTAATTTATCTATAAACTCATTAGGGTCTTGCTCTTCAAAATTTTTAAATAGGATTTTGATTTCAATATCTTTAAAATTGTTATTTCCATTTTGCCCTCTTAATTGGATATAATTAAATTTTTCTTGCATTTCTTTAGTTATTGTTTCTTTAAACTGGTTTATTTTGTGTTCTACTTGATCTATTTTGTTAGTATTTCCTTCCATTCTATCTTTTAAAAATCTTGCACACCCTTCCATGTTCTTATGGTTTGTTTCACATGTTTGTTTGTTATCATTTGTTATTTCTTCTAATTTAGCAACATCTTGTTTTATTGTTACTATCTCATTTACAGTCATTTTTTGTTTTTGATCTACAATATCTATTGATTTTTTCATTTCCGCATTTTGTTCATCTATTTCCTTTCTTAATGATTGCAATTTAAAATCCGTCTCTTTTGTTATCTTGATTTCCATGTTATTTAAAGCATTACATAAATTGTCCAATTTTTTATTTTGTTCTATTCTATTTGCCTCTATTTTATTTTCCAATATTTTATTATTTTTATCAATTTTATTTTCCAATATTTCATTATTTTTATCAATTTTATTTTCCAATATTTTATTATTTTTATCAATTTTATTTTCCAATATTTTATTATTTTTATTTAGCTCAACCATATTTTGATTTAGTTCTTTATTTTGTTCTAATAATAGCTTCATCAAATGTTCTAAGCCTTGAGGATGCATCTCATTATCCCTTTCGGAAGTACGGTCCCCGCCATTGGATATAATTTCTGTTCCTAAGGAACACGCCGTCGATTCTCTGAATGCTATTGCATCATCCTCCTGCAATTCGTTTTCACGTGTTTCGACTATAATATTTATTTCTCCTGGCGTAAAAAATACGTATTCCGGTGATTCTACATTATTTTCTTCACCGTTATTTTGAAATTGTTCAATATTTACGTCAGACATTTTTATTTAAAAAAAAAAAATTACTTTTAAGTTTTATTTTCAATATTTATTTACCGCTTTTAATTTCAATTCACTCGGCCCCACGTTGGGCGCCATTAAATTTAATGATAAATTATTATAAAAAGGTTGCGCCACGTTGGGTCGCCAATAAATGTAATGATTAATTTTTACAATAAGAAACAAAGACATTTTAATTAGTTTTATTATATTAATTTAAATTAATGGTAAATGTCAAGGAGAGTGGTCTCCACGCCGATTCTTTTGAAACTTTGCACTATAACGTATTTTGATGCACTAAACACGAATCCGTTAAAAAAAAAGGTCGCTTTTCACTAGGAAAGAAGTTATTTAAAAAAAAAGTTCACTGTTATGAAGGTTAGGGAAGACTGCCTTGGACGACTTTTGGGCCATAGAATTCTTTTCATTTCTGCGAGTTGGATTGACTAGGGGTTTTGATGTTTTCTTGAGCGAGCGGAGCGTAGCGGAGCGAGCGGAAACGCACAGCGAATATGCCCAAAAGCGACAATTTACGACCAAGTCAGCTACCACAAGGTGAGTCTAAATTTCAATTACACTTCGTCATTAAGGACTATTGCGCATGCGCGTGTTTACAAATTCGCCGTTAACCCGTCTTTTATAACCTCCATAACAGTGAACTTTAGTGTTTCATAACTTCTTTCCTAGTGAAAAGCGACCTTTTTTTTTAACGGATTCGTGTTAAAGCAGTCTTAAGGCAGTGTTAAGTGCAGTGTTAAGGCAGTCTTAAGCAGTCTTAGTGCAGTGTTAAGGCAGTCTTCCCTAACCTTCATAACAGTGAACTTTTTTTTTAAATAACTTCTTTCCTAGTGAAAAGCGACCTTTTTTTTTAACGGATTCGTGTTTAGTGCATCAAAATACGTTATAGTGCAAAGTTTCAAAAGAATCGGCGTGGAGACCACTCTCCTTGACATTTACCAAATTAATCTCAGGTATCAAAGTTCCGAGTGAATGAAATTATATAACATTTATCTCCAGACAATTCTGAGATACAAACAATATTAAATCACATACAAACAATAATAAAAGAATCGACACTACAAAAAAAACAATTCTTACCTCTAAATCAATCTGCTTCCAACAAAACCTCAATTCACTTGGTATTCCTTGGAGGAGAGGTCCGCCTTCAACCAACGCTGAGAATAGAATGGGAGAGACGCTCCGTTCGAGCGGGAAAGTTTGGCTTCTTTCTTTCTAACTTCCGCAGTTTGTTGGATTATATATAAAGATAACAATTATGTTTTTTGCAATACAAATAATTAATTTATTGTTATCTGGATGTAAATTTAATATGGATATATTGTATACCAGTATTGTCCAAAAACATTATTAATTTTGATCGTATATAATACGATGTTATTTGTACATATGGTTTGTGATTTGCGCGGGCTTTTCAAAATATTGATGGTTATTTGAATTTAAAAATATTTTCAAGAATGTAATATATCATTACAATATATATATATATATATATATATATATATATATATATATATATATATATATATATATATATGTGTGTGTCTGTTAACACGATAGCGGCCAGAGTTTTTGTTTTTTCGTCACGAAACTTGGTATATAGCATTCAATTAGCAAACGATTGAACGAGTTCGTTAACCACCAAAGTCGGTCCACCGGAAGGGGGGGGGTTACCCCGAACCCAAAACACTAATTTGACTATATCAGCCGTAATATTTGTTATATTTCTACAAAACTTGGTATTCGTAGTGGTAATATAGAGAGAAAAGTGAGATATAAAAATGAACTAAATCGGTTCATTAGAAGGGGGGGGGGGGGTTTACTCCGGACCCACAATACCAATTCGCCACTACCAGCCGTGATTTTTGGTATATTTCGACGAAACTCGGTATTCGTAGTGGTAATCCACAGGTAAATATGGGTTGTAAAAATAAACTAAATCGGTTCATTCGGAGGGGGGTTTACTCCGGACCCACAATACCAATTCGGCACTACCAGCCGTGATTTTTGGTATATTTCGACGAAACTCGGTATTCGTAGTGGTAATCTACAGGTAAATATGTGTTGTAAAAATAAACTAAATCGGTTCATTAGAAGGGGGGGTTTACTCCGGACCCAAATTCCTAATATACTCATACCGGTCGTAATTTCTGCTGTATTGTAACGAAACGCGGTATACGTCGTAGGTAACTCATGAGAAAGAAGTGTGGTAAAAATGAGCTGAATCGGTCAATCGGAAAGCGGGGGTTTAATTTGTAATATATTTCAATAGAAAAGCCCGCCAGACGTAGGTTCACAAAGCCGCCGCAAGGAGCGCTTTCTACCACTAGAGTGACTGTATCCTGTTCCTGCCTTAGATCAAAATACGATAATATGAGGTTTTTTGTATTTATTACGTAGTGTAATAGGTACCATGTGTAAACATGACTCTGGAAGCAAATTAATAATTGATCAGTTACTCATTACAAATTTAAAAGAGAACTATTCATGTTTTTATTTTATTTATGTAGGATATTTTAAGCAAGTTGTTCTGGAAAGCAGTCTACACTACCCAAATTCTGAGGAAAGTGCTTAGTTATGCAGCTCCTGCGTGACAGACTTTTTATTTTTTAATTGCTTATAGTTGGATAATGTATTGGACAATAAAACAGATTAAGTAAAATAAGAAGAACAATTTATTGTAAGAAATACAGCTTTCAAAGAGAGGGATTCCAAGGCTTTCCAACTGCCTCAGTGAGGGGGCCTTTCTGGGGTTGGCCGACCCATTCAGGTAAGATCATAAAACCTTTTCAAGAAAATTCGAACCAAAGTAATAACTTTTTTGAGAGGAGATCGTTGACCGTGGATGATTCAAGGTAGGGATTGTCGGGGTTCGGTAACTGCTTGCTCAAGCAGTGACCAAACTCCGACAATCCCTACCTCAAAGTAATAACTGTTTCTATTTTAATCTTTTGAAATTAGACTAGGGATAAGAGCCGAACCACGCTATGATGACGCAGTTCCTGCGAGTTGGACTTTTTTTTTCTAATAGAATCTAAGAAAAATATATAAAATTTATCTAAATAATTTTTTAAATATAATAATTCACTTTTTGTTGATTTGTGTTAGAAATGTACTTAAGTGATAAGAAAATGTCTTTAAATTAATCAGCCTCATTAAAAGAGAATTGAAACCTCTTTAAAGTTAAATCATCATTTCAGGGAACTTTTATGTAGTCATATAATCATTGTAGAAATTGCTAGAAGTCTAGATTTAATCAATTATCAATTTATCAGTAGATTTGGGGTTCTGCACAAATTTTAAGGGAAATTGCCTTCCATCTAATTATTCTCAAAAAAACAGTAAATTTTGAAGATGTATTATTGTTATACAATGACTGCATAATTTGATTGTTCAATTGCATTACCTCTGAGGTAATTAAAATTGTTTACAATGGTTTTAAAGTTCACTATGAAATCAAAATTTCGGTTATGGATGATACCTTTAAATATATTTCTTTATTTTTGCTTGCTTCATTGGTTAATATTTTACTATTAGTACAACCAAATTTATTTTTTCAGAGTTTACAGAATCGTGATAATGAAATATAACTTCTTTGACTCCTTTATTTCTGCACTCTTCAATGCTATTTTATTTTGTATATAAATTTGTTTTTCGAAATTTTGGCAAGCTTTTCCTGAGTAATTTTCATTTCAATATAAACAAAAACAATTTTTTTTTTTTTATAAAAAAAAAACATCCTGTTTTATCAGAAAATTATCTTCTAACTTTGAGGAATATTTTTCTAATTTATTAGTTCTTTTTAATTCTAAATGTATATCATACATGATTTTCTTAGAATATTTTTCTAATCAGTTCAGAAAAACATGTGTACATGAAACTATTGGTTTCCTATTATCATTTGGGGGACATGGTTCATTTTATTGTTTATTAAGTTTAATTTTATTAAAAAGCAGGCGCTATTTTTGTTTTGTGGTATTATTATAGGAATATAATATATATTTAATCTCATCAATGAATTTCTCGGTGATTAATTTAATACATTTTACAATTGTATTTTTCATAAATAATATCCTTTGATTTATATGTTTCATTTCATGTTCCTTAAATTCCATTATTCATAAGTGGGTTATAGTTTGACATAATTTTCAGTGGCATTTAAATTGATTAATTAGTAAATCATATACAGAAAATATTTTAAGCTCTTTTAAAATAGTCTTCACTAATGAATTTGTTTTAAAATACTTTTTTTGCTCACCGTATAATTATTATTATATGGTTCATTTTTTTTATGGCTGCAACAAAAAGGTTTAGAATTACTACTTCTTATATTTCTTAAAAATCATATTTTTTCCCCAACTTATTTCCAATTTACAGTACTGTCTAAAAGGGGTTTTCCTCCTAATATTCATAAAATTCTTCATAACTTATAGTTTGTAGTACACAGATTTTTGTTTAACATTGTATATTGATCTTAATGGTACCTTTCCTCAAAAATATAACAGAAAGGCAAATAATAGGAGAAATAGTACAAATGGACATAAATTTTCATTTAGTAAATTCTACATTTACAGATTAGGCAAAGACTGCACATGTGACCATTTGCACACAAGACTTTTTGAGCTGCGTAAAACACACTTTATTTCTTCCTTGTACTAATTGATAAATGTTAATGTATTTCACCTATCTCATCAAGCTGTGTAAGCTAATGGACACATGTTTAAATACAACTTTTATTTACAATGGTAGGCATGGCCAACTTTCATCATTTAGTTTGTTTCAAATTAAGTTTTTAAAGAAATATATTCTCCATTGTGAGCATTTGAAAAACATTAATAATTCAACCGATAGGTAGATATTTAGATTTTTCCCTCAACATGGCTCTTTTCTTAAAAACAAGATAAATGAAATGGATTTTTTTTTTTAATTATAATATCAAAATTACTTTTAGTTTTTAACCACAATGAATTAATTTAATTTAGTATTGTTAAATGGATACATTTATAAATAAAAAACAAGACTTGCCTTAAAACTGTCTCCATTCTTATCAAATGCTGGTTTTTGGTCAATTAAAAAAAGTTATCTTTCTCAAGAGTGCTTTACAGCATGAGAGAAAATGTCACTGGCAAAATATCAAATTTAATGCTCAGCTAACCAGAAAGGTTATCTTATCTCATATACGTAACCGGCTTTATAACCTTTCCTTTTGTTGATAATGAAAGTGAGTAGACTGTATTATACGAATAATTATCTGCTGAATTCTAACAATTTAATGAAGTCATGTCTAATGTTGAGGAAACAAAGTGCTTGACTGATACAAACCAATTTGTTTCAAATTTGTGTAAGGGAGATCGTTCTTCCTGTAGTGATGACAGTCTATTTTATTTTGAAACAGACTTTTTGCCTATGAAAGGTAATGCTGACTATCTGAAATTGATGAGAACTCTAGCTATTTTGGAAGTTCAGAGGATAAAAGTGTGCCAGGTATTAATTATTTGAAATATAAATATTTGCATTTAAACATTTATTTTGTAGAATTGACTATATGAAATTATTTTTCAGGATATACAAGAATTGGAGGAACTAAAAATCAAATCCTTAGAAGAACCTTTCAAAGTCAAGCAACAAATTTTAGAAGGAAAACTTTCATGCCTTAATCATTGCAAAATAGAAAAGGTATTTGCTTTCTTCTATTTTTGAATGTTATAGGGGTCTAGTATTTCTTTGGCTTCCTTATCACTGTATTCCTTTGTTTAATATAGTTATCTTGTTTACAGCATCAGTTCAAATATCCTGTTGTACTTCCATAAAAACAAAAACATATATTTATTACATTTTTGAACCTAGCTATGTTATAAAATAAAATGAAAAGAAGTAACATGGTTTGAAAATTACACTGAAACATATTATATCTAGACTAATAATTATGATTAACTATTCCTTCAAATAAGATTGTATCTTTAAATGGAATTTATGTTTATGGTATAAATATAATTACGTTTGTTTTAGTTTTTTGCCAGTTGCTATAACTTTGTGAGAATACTAAAATGTTATAGTTACGTGTTGAGGTTTATGATCAGTGTATTTTATTTGCAGGTTCCAGAAATAGACTTTTCTAAATATCGTTCCTTGAGTAACAGCAATAAAAATGTCTCAACTAGAAGGAAAACAACCAGACAACAGGCTTATAATAAGGAAGACGAAGAAAACCCTGGTGGTTCAGAAATTAAAGTCAGGGGGAGAGTTTATAATGAGAAGAAACCACAGACATTTAACCAAGTGAGTTGTTACATTGTGGACTTATTTTTTTGTTGTTGTTGCTCTAGTTTGTTTAACTTTATAACAAGTGTAATTGAGATATAATCTTCATGCTCTTAGAATTGTAGTAGTACTTATTTTTCAAGTTATATTTTGTTAAGCAAAATTTCATCATTATTGGGCACACAGTTGAAAAGGATTTCAGTGTGTCTCCTTCCTTCCCCTGCTATGAAACTTGCTTATGACGCAACCCAGAAGTGCCAACTAGAAACAGAGTTTCAAATTTGTGTGAATAATATATATATATATATATATATATATATATATATATATATATATATATATATATATATATGTCTCTTCGGTCGCAATGGATCAATGTTCATGACATTTGATTCTGAAATACTTGGTCTAATTTAAAAGGTCAAGTTCGGCAGTCAGCATAAGCCATCCATCTAACATGGTTTTTGAGCAAAATTTGTGCTGAAAAAATTGTAGTGCTTACATTTATTTATTTTGGCCATTATCATAGATAAATTAAAACAAAACAAAAAACAGTCCCTTAACAGGCAAAGAGGTACCAGACGGGCAGATACTGCAAAGGGATCTTATTCTTGACCATACAGCCAGTGATGTGAAATACCCGGGTATTTATTCTTCAGGGTAAATACCCAATTTCATAAATACCCGGGTATTTAAGGTATTTAACTAAACCGAGACTCGAAGTAATGGAATATTGTAAAATGTGATGGATCTTACCAGTTTAGAGCTCTTGCAACACCGAGAAACTATTAAAACAATAATAAATTATAAAAAAAGACCACTGAGAGGTTAATAAGTAATAAATGATTACTTGAAAGTTTGCCATGGACCTTACGACTACCAATAAAACAAGTTGTTAGCCTGAAGTTCATACTACTGTATTGCATTCACAAAAATGTAGCCTCAGTTAAAACTTTGGACTAAGATTATCTCAATTTCTCAAAACATAAATTTAGTTAGCAACTCATTGATCATTATCTTTATCAAAATTTGTTCTAGCCTAAGGCTAAGGTGGTTTGTTTTTTTTTTTACTAAACTTACCGCAACCATAACTACTGACTGCAGTTCTCTTCATATACATACATGTATGAAATTTTACAAAGTTAATAGCAAGTGACCACATGAATAATATGTTGGAAAATTATAACCTTCTCCAATGTAAAAGTAATCATGGAGGCCCGCTGGCCGTGAGCACTTAACACTCCGTGCCAAACGTCGTGAGTTCGATTCCCACTAAGGGTTGGGGGCTTTTCTTTAGAAAAAAGAAAAGGCATCAGCCCTATCCTGGTTAGAAAAAGGTGGTAACCTACAGATAACCCTTCCCAAAATTCATAGTTAATAATAATGGACGTTAAAATTTAAATTAAAAAAAAAAGTAATCATGAAAATTCATTGATATGCATTAAGTTGTAAATACCCATAAATACCCGAACCTACTTTTAACTTTATTTAAAATATTACTGGGTAAGTATTAATGTTTATTTAGTTTTTGTGATCAAATGGATGAGTTTCAGTCCTTGTTTGCAAAAAAAAATATTCAAAGAAGTTGTATCAAGCTCAAAAACTGAAAATACCCACTTTTTGGGTATTTACCTTCCCCGAGGCCTCTGGGTATTTACCCAGCCAACTTCACTGCATACAGCACACTAAGGGGACAGTGGGGCCAGTTATAGTACTGAAGCATAGCTGCTTCAGTTGCCTGATTTTTCCCTTTAAGGCTAGTACACACTGGGATACAATGTTGCGCGTCATTGTTGCAGACCTGAATCTCTTTTGAATCTAGATTGTTGCAATTCTGCTGCGCAACATGTCCCCTTGTATCAGGAGTGAATTGAGGGTTTACCTGATACACAAATCTGAGTCCCGCTGGTTCGGGACTCACTGATACATTGTTGCGCAGCATTACGAGTGTGGACGTGTTCCGGAGCAGCCCCCAGTCTACAGTCAGCACTGACAGTTCCCTGTACGGACTTGTAGTTCAATTTCTTGTAATATGTAGGCGACTGAATTGACAATAAATTTAAAAGAGGACTTACAAATACTTTCACGTTGTTCTGATTATAATTTAATATCACATGTATCCAGCTTTAATTCAACATAGTATATATTTTAGTTGTTATTAAAAAAGAAAAGAAAGACAACGCTAAAAATTTATTTTTATTTGTACATATTATCATGGGTGGCTGTCATAAAAAAATTAAAAATAAATTAAATAAGAACACTTAGCTTAGAACACTTAGCTCCCAGCCCCCACCCCTCGGAATGCTCCCAGCCGCCCCCCGCAATCATTTCCTATATACGCCCGTGCCTATTTTGTTAATAAATAAGTTTTCATTAAGATAAGATAAGATATACCCAGGGCCCCTCTTTTCCGGAGGGGAAAGCAACTCGACCTCAAAGGTCTATTGTGCCCCTGACACTCTGCTGGGTCACTTATAGCAGCCCTGTGTCCCTGACAAACCCTCTGATCTTCTGAGGTGTGAGCTCAGAGTCTCTTCCTGGGTCAGTTATTTTTACAGATCCTAGGTACGTGAAGCGCCTGCGTGAGAGTACCGTGCAGTCACATATTATGTGTGCGGGCGTTTCCTCCTCTATCCCACATAACCTACATAGAGAGGTTGTAGCCAGGCCCAAATTGTATAGATGTTTATTCATCTTAGCATGACCTGTGTAAAGAGCCACGGTCTCCTTCATAGCTTTCCTATGTAGGGACAGAAGCATCTTTGTACGTTTCCTGTCAATTTGATTTAGGAAACGCTTTGACTGTCTTTGCGTTTGGACTCTTTGCCAGACGCCTAGATGTTGTAGCCTCGCCCAGTCATCAATGATACCTTTTGCTAGGGTTAGAGATATACCACAAGCTGGTTCTGGCCCACAAAAGGACTCCTTGGCCCCCTGTCTTGCCAGCTTATCAGCTTCCTCATTCCCGAGTATATCTGAGTGTCCTGGCACCCAGTGTAACTTGACCCGGTTTGTGACAGCTAAACGATCTAACATCCTCCTGCATTCATCCACAATCTTGGATTTAATGCAGGTGCTCTCGATGGCTGATATTGCTGCCTGGCTGTCAGAGTGTATGTTGACCCTAGCACGAGAAATTTCACTTCTCAGCAGCATCTCCGTGCAGGTCCTTATGCCAATGACTTCTGCCTGGAAGACTGTAGGATACTTCCCCAACGGGATTGATATCCTCAATTCTTTTCTGCTTGCCACCCATATTCCGGCTCCAACCCCTTCCGGAGTCTTGGAGCCGTCGGTGAAGCAGTGAATTTCCCCAACCGGGAGCTTAGACTGCCAGGTTTGGGCAGTATTTCTGTCTGCTTTAATTACCTCGAACCTCCTGTCCAGTCTAAAGACGGGTAACATATAGTCCGAAGGCATTTGTAGCATAAACAGTCCATCATTTCCTGCGAGGATTTGCTTAAAGCTTCCACAGGGTGTCATGCTTGAAAGGTTCTGCGCTTGGAGCTTATATGCAGAAATTCTGGCCAACCTCTCCACTTCTAAGTGCAGAGGCCGCAGATCTAGTAATACCTCCATCACCCTGGTGGGTGTGGTTTTCATGGCTCCAGTGACTAGTAAGCAACCTAGTCTCTGTATTTTATCCAGTTCTTTTTTGTGAAGTTCCACTTTACACCTATGCCACCATACCAGCGCCGCATAGGTGACTGTGGGTCTTACCACCATGGTGTATATCCAGTGCGCCACCGATGGCCTGATCCCCCAGGACCTCCCAACCACGCCCCGACAGGACCAGAGCACCTGTTTGGCCTTTTCACAGACATACATTATGTGTTCGTTCCACTTGAGTTTTGAGTCCAATATCACTCCCAAGTGCTTGACTTTCTTGACAAAAGGTATCCTTGACCCAGAAATAACTGGTTCTAGGAGACCGTCAAGTTTCCTCTTGTTCGTGAAGGGGACTATCGCCATTTTGGACGGATTAATTTTAAGTCCCCTTCTATCACACCACTGCGTGGATCTACGCAGTGCTGCACCAAGTAACTCTGACATAACATTCAGGAACTTACCACTAATCAGGATCACTATGTCATCAGCATAAGCCTGCGCATAAAAACCATGGCCCTGTAGATCGGTCAGTAATGAGTCTATCACTAGACTCCACAAAAGAGGCGAAAGTACACCCCCCTGCGGACATCCAGCAACAGGTCTCACCCTTACCGTGGATCCCCCTAGGGATGATTCCAGGACCCTAGAGTCCAGATATGTTTCCATCCAGGCCTCGAGAGCCCTGTGCAACCCAAGCCCCCGTATCGATTCCACGATGGCCTGAGTTGAGGTCCTGTCAAAGGCGCCTTCAATGTCAATAAAGGCGCCAAGAGTGACCTCCCGCTGTTCAAGCGCTTTCTCTATCTTATTAATAAGATGGTGTAACGCCAGTTCGCATGATCTCCCCTCTCTGTATGCGAACTGGAGATTATTAAGTGGGTTTGCCTTTAAGGCATTCCCGTGGATGTACCTAGCCACCAGTTTCTCCAGTGTCTTCAATAAAAAGGATGAGAGACAAATGGGTCTGAAGGCTTTAGGGTCATTATGGGTATTCCTCCCTGGCTTTGGGATAAAGCAAACTCTTGCTTCTCTCCACCTGCCAGGGAGATAGCCCATTGCAAGGCTGCTCCTGAGTAGTATGAGCAGGTACGGCAACAATATATCCTGTCCCTTTTGTAAAAGGACAGGGAAAATGCCGTCAGGTCCCGGAGTCTTATATGGCCCAAAAGAATTTAGGGCCCATCTAAGACCTTCAGGCCTAACAATACCCTTTGCGAGGTCCCAACCCTCCTTGCTTCCCCTTGAGGTTGGCATGAGCGGCCTTCGCTTCGGATCTATTTTCTCACATCCTGGAAAATGGGTTTCCATAAGCATGTTGAGGGTATCCTCGCAAGGAGCGAGGTTCCCGCCCATGCCCAGTGCCCCCAAGATATCCAGGGTTTTTTTTTATATAATCCGGTGCAAGCGTGCACTGGAAGATGTGTTCTCAAGGTCAGCACAAAATGCTTTCCACGAGTTTCTTTTGGCTCTCCGTATGGTTAGGTTATATTCTGTCAGTCGTCTACTATACTGATCCCAGTTATTTGATACCCGGGACCTGTTGAATAGTCGCCTGACGTCTTTTCTCATTCTTTCTAGTTGTTCGTTCCACCAGGGTGGGTTGTTAGCCCTTCCCTTCCGAACGGGCTTGCAATTATTCTGAAAGGATTGAATAATTGAGTCGGTGATAGAATCGTTCATGACCTCAAGTTGCCAGGTATTCCCGGCACGATTAGGACATGAACGTAAACGATCTGATAGGTCACGCCCATAGCCTGCCCAGTCAGTTGACCTCGGGTTTCTAAAAATATTACCCTCCCGTTTATCAAAGACTATGTCGAACCTAATATATCTATGGTCCGACCCAGATATTTCTTTTGATACATGCCAGCCCCTAATCAAGCCAGCAATACCAACAGATGCTATAGTAACGTCAATGACCTCCCTTCTTCTTACATTGACAAAGGTAGGTTCATTTCCACGATTTATAACTTCTAGATCATTAGCAATAATATATTCTAGAAGGGACTCACCTCTTATATTGGTGTTTGTGCTCCCCCATATAGTATTATGGGCGTTGGCATCACATCCCGCGATTATCTGCACCTTCCTACCCTTGGAGTACTCCACCGTTCTCCTTACGTCCTCCGTGGGGGGGGGGCAGGTTGTTCGAAGGGTAGGTAGGCGGAGATTAAAATAATCTCCTGTCCACCATCCCCTCGGGCTGAAAGCCCGGCCGCTAACAGATCCCTGGAACATAGAAACCATAAAGGGATTAGTGGGATTCTGGTCTTATGGAGGATGCAGACCCTGGGACTGCACTGGGGAGGAACTATAAGTCTGTATCCCCTACAGCCCAGAGACCGCACCCTACCATTTAAAACATACGGCTCTTGTATAAGAACAATGTCAATATTCTTACCTCTCAAAAACCGCTGCAACAGCCCAGAAGCCGCAACACAGTGGTGGAGGTTTATCTGCAGCAGCCGGAGCATACTACTTGGGATTGGTGTTCCCAGAGGAGCCGCCCGAAGAGGAAGAATCTCCGCCGTCTGCCACTGCAGCTCCTCCAGTTTCCGGTCCCCCTGCAGGTGTCGTGTCCTCCTTTACCTCAGGAATCACAGGTGTGAGGGTTTGGGAAGAGATTTTGTGGGTGGGGGTGGATTTGGGTTTTATTACAAGTTTGATAGGTAGTTTTGGTTGGGATTTAGGTACTATTTTTGGTTTCGGTTTGGAGTGGGTAGGGAGGGGGGCAGGGGGAAGGGCGGAGGATGTGGAAGGTTGAGCTACAGATGTAGTGGTGCTCACCGATGTCTCCATCGCTATGGGTCCCCCAGCTGCTAATGAGGTCTCCCTCGGAGGTCTTAGAGGTCTGCGAGGTGCACCTGCTCGTGTCTCTGTCTTCCTCTTCCTTCTGTTCGTAAGAACTATTAGCTGCACCATGATCATAGCATAGTGCAGCCGAAGGCTCTTAGACTGAAGCTTCTCCAGATGACTCTCCGGGGCTTTGAAGGCAGCAAAGAAACCACCCCCGGACTTCTCCTTACAGCCCACGACGGTCCAATGCCGAATTTGCCCACGCAGCTCCGGATTCTGCACCGCCAGTCTATGCAGGAGTTGTTGGTTACTAGGAACAAGTCCAGGGAAATGTCCCCCCAGCCTTATTATCCTAACTAATTCTTTAGGCTCGGCGATCCTGAGTGAGGCATCGCCCAGTTTTAATTGGTCAATCACGCTGGTTAGCCAATTCTTGGTTGCAATGTCCCGACACGACAGGAGTATTCCACCCGTTTGGAGTGTAAAACCCTGAAAGCTCGGGCCGAAGTTCACTTCAAGACTGAAATTGTCAACCAAAGATAGCAGATGTTCACCAAACTCAGCGATATGGCCGGCGTTAAGTGTTGTGCTTGGGTAGTTCACCGGGACCACTGCGATCCTGTGTTCTGCCAAGGTTTGAGCGAAACTAGGTTGGGCAGAATCAATTTTCCGCCTTTTCCTAGCCTCGGGAGAGGGTGTTTCGGGATCTGCATCCCCGCTGGGCCCAGTACCAATTTCCCCACGAACAACTTCGCCAGGACCCTCATGGATGCCTGGTTTCTGCTGCCCGGGAGGATTTGAGCCTGATACCCCAGCGGGAGCTTCCCCCTTAGCCCTTTGCCTGGCGCGCTTCCTCTTTTGCGCACCAGATAGTCTTTTATAGCCTGACTGAGCCGGTTCCTTTGCAGTACCCCGCTCAGGTAATTCTGGTTCCGAGACCGTACCCAGAATTGTTATCGTTGGTTCCGTTTCCGTACCCGGCTCAACAGGCGCAGGTTCCGTAGACGTACCCTGTGCCCCCTGAGCCAGTTCCGCGATCGTACCCAGCGTTTCTTCTACCACGGTTTGTTCAGTGAACAAACCATGAAATTCCTCAAGCAGATCCGACAGGGATCCGCTATCGGACTCGACATCCCTTTCGGGTTCGAGGTAAACTGAGTCGTCCTCAGGATTGAAAAATTTTTTTGAACTAATTTTGTTCCCACGATAAGCTAGGGAAATAACAGTCGTCCGTGACAGAGCCCCGCATGCCACGGAAAGGCTAAATACAATGGGGTGTCGCCCGGTGCCCCAAGTGGGTCGTTCGATGCACATATATTTAACCACCCTGTACCATTCAGTCCTCGGCACGAGCTCCCTCAACCTTGACTTGGGTGTATGTCATCCTAGGGGAGGTGACCCTAGGGTGTGTACTGTAAGTGACCTTTGTCTGTAAGTGTGGGGGTGCATGTAGTGTGCTGTATGTGTGTACTGTGTGGGTGTCAGTATTTTTGTTCCTCCAACCTGGGGGGTGGATGGCTATTGCGGTACAAGACCGGGCGATGGGCACGCCAAGATCCCTACGCCAATGTTGCAAAACTTAGCATTTCATCCATTATTGGAATTGGATGAAGCAGCAAGTCCTGCATTTAATGTTGCACGTACATAATATGGGAGAGCCATGTGGAAGGCTGATCCCTACATAAACATATGTAGTGCTTATAAGTTTTCATTACTTTAATGTATGTTTTCAAAACGATGATTTTTGCCTCACACACTTCTGGAACAAATGCAGATAAACTTTGCTTGGAAATTCTAAAAGTAAACATAAGACTTGTAAACAATTGTTCACTTGCAAGTAACCTTAAAGTAGTAGCACGTTTTACGATAGGAGAAATTGAATTTCTAATGTTTGTATCTTTTTTAAATACCCTTAGTCTAACCATTTGCATAACATTCTCAAAATCTTGAGGCCTAATTCTTATAAAGTTGACAAATTCCATTCTATCTTCAAGTCTCAATGTGTCTGGACGCTTTATTGTTGGTTCTGAACAATTTTCAACAGCATCAACTTCTTGGTTTTTTTCATGTTTGGATTTTTAATTAACAGTAACAACGATAGAGAAACAGCTGCGAGGCCAGCTTCTGAGAAATGTTAGAGGGAACTGGCTATCTAGTGTGGACGCGATTCTTTGTTGCGGGACAGCTCCCAGTGTCCCGCAACAATGTTGCGCTACTTTGAATCTCAGTGTGTACTAGCCTTTACAGGCACCCATTAATACATTAATTAAAGACCAGATGGGCCTAGAGATGGTTAGGGAATGCGAATCCAACCCACAAACAAAGACACTAGCAGATAAAATCTTTAGTTTGTTCGAATTTTGAACTCAGGTCCTCCACCATATTAGTCGAGTGCTCTATAATTAAATGCTAGTAATAATCTAGTTTTGAATTTTAAGTCAGGCGGTTTTCTTTCGTTTTAGCAGATTTTTATATAAAATAATATAAAATTTCTTTCTGCTATTAACTGCCTTTCATGCCCAGAATATTATAGCTGGGCAGGGTCCTTTCTAAAGCATTCAACATTAAAGTTACATTTATGTACTTTAATGGGGGGATTTATTATTCTTATGAAGGATTGATCTATTATATTCTTAAATTCATATCAATATTATTCAAAATCAATAATAATTTAAAATCACAAATATTTGGCAGCCCTATTTGACATAAGGTGACCATTTTGAAATTCGGCAGCAGCCATATCTGACTCAGCTCCATGCCCATGGCATGCCTGTGATGCATGAAAGAATATAAATATATATACTAGCTGAATACCCGTGCTTCGTCATGGCAGATAAGTAGTTATTTTATTGCGTTAATTAATGTTTCATTAAAATTAGGTTACTATACAATTATGTGCAGTTTATTATAGCACGGTTCCCGTCATACTATATGTTATTCAATGGGCGTTAAAATTTAAAAGTTTATGTTTCCAAAAATTTGTTTGGAAACACCCATTATATTTGCGAGCATTACCAAAGTTATAGGTGCGGAGGCTGTGCAAGAGTTCCGGATATTATTACCTCACCTGGAAAACTCTAAGGATAGGCTTGCCATACATCACGGTTTGATCGGGACTGTCCCGGTATTTTGCAATTGTTTCGGTGTCCCCCCCCCCCCCGGTTTTATCAATGTCCTGGAAAAGGCTGTTAGATGTAAAAAGTAATGAATTCATGTTTATAAGAATCTTTTATAAATCGGTTACTTTGCTACAATTAACATTTTTTTAACTACTGCTCACAGTGTCAAAGAAATGAGAACTGTAAAACGCTGGAACTACCTGCACAGCGCTGCCAGCTGCCAGACACTCTACTATTTGGCTGAGAGATTTTTTTAAGAAAATCAAGTAGCAAAAAAAGTTCCGTTCTTATTTTTAAGGTTTGGGTAGACTAACAATTCAGGATTCCCCCTTCCCGTTACTTGCTAGGCTTAAAACTCACCATTTTGCTTATAATTTGTACTGTTTTTATATTTTAGAAAATATACTGAGATCCGAAAACTTTGTATCACCATTCATACATTTTTTTCCATATACTTCGTTTCTGAATACCCAAACAGAAAATGAGTTTTGAAAGGGATTTCTATCAATTTCTCTGGTAAATGGCTACAGAACTCGCTTAAAAAATAGTTTCATTCGTTTTCCTACGTTAAGGAATCTCTCGCACAAATTTCGCTCCAAAAACCATGTTCCAGTAAACGGATTTAACTGGTTAATGAACTTGACCTTTTAAATGAGAAGAAAGATTTTTGTACCAAATGTTATAAAAATCAAACCATTTTTGAGCCGATGAGAAACTTCTTAATAGTTCAAACCCCCCTAAAAGTACTTAAACATTTGAATATTAAAACAACCTTTCTTAGCGAGTGTTTACACTCTACACGTATTGTCCGTTCAAAATTTCAAATTTTTCTGTCAAGTGATTCGGGATATTATTACCTCGGATGGACCATCACCAGGTACAGTGTAAACTCTATGAGGGACAAAATCACGGTTTATTTATGGTAATTCAAGGACTGCCATCATAGTGGAAATTAACCTCAATTAAAAATAATACTATGAAATAGATAATGTACGGTAACAGCTGTTCTTTATCGTCCTAGCAACGCTTGCTGCCTAGGCTTGCATGTTCTAACCAACTCAAACTTTAAACCCCTCTAAAAATACTTAAAAATTTGAATATCAAAAAATCCTTTCTTAGTGAGTGCCTACGTTATATAGGGAGTGTCCATGCAAAATTTCAAAATTTTCTGTCGAGCGGTTCGGGCTGGGCGATGATAGGTCAGTGAGTGAGTGAGTGAGTGGTATTTGACAAATATATAGTACTAGCTGAATACCCGTGCTTCACCACGGCCGATAAGTATTTTTCATATTGAGTTAAATAAGATATGATCAAAATTAACGCTACTACATAATTTTGTATAGCTTATTATTGCACGGACTTTAAAGTTACCCAGGAAACACCATGTGGAGGTAACCGTGCTTGTTTCCGTTGGATAGTAAAAAATAAATAAAATAAAATTAAAAAATAAATAATACAACAAACGCTTAAAAAGTTAGGTAAACAGAGACAAATACAAGTTGAAAAGCATAAAACTAACAAATTTGAAGTTGTAAGCACTTATCTCTTCAATTGACATCGCCCCACCGAACATTACAACAGAATCTTCTTTGTAGAGAATTTAGTAACCTTTCAAAGAGCCGCCTTCCACTTACTACGAGTTCCCAACCGTTTTCGAGATATTTTAGAAAATATACTGAGATCCGAAAACTTTGTATCACCATTCATACAATTTTTTCCCATATACTTTGTTTCTGAATACACAAACAGAAAATTAGTTTTGAGAAGTATTTCTATCAATTTTTGTGGTAAATGGCTACAGAACTCTCTTAAAAAATGGTTTCATTTGTTTTCCTACGTTAAGAAATCTTTCGCACAAATTTCGCTCCAAAAACCATGTTCCAGTAAACGGATTCAACTGGTTAATGAACTTGACCTTTGAGAAGAAAGATTTTTGTAGCAAATGTTATCAAAATCGAACCATTATTGAGCCAATGAGGAACTTCTTAATAATTCAAACCCCCCTAAAAGTACTTAAACATTTGAATATAAAAAAAAAAACTTTCTTAGCGAGTTTTTACAATCTAAACGTATTGTCCGTGCAAAATTTCAAATTCTTGTGTCAAGTGGTTCGGGATATTATTACCTCGGGTGGGCCATCACCAGGGCGTACACTCTATGAGGGACAAAATCACATTTTATTTTTAGTAATTCAAGATCTGCCATCATAGTGGAAATTAACCTCAATTTAAAATAATACTATGAAATAGATAATGTACAGTAACAGCTGTTCCCTTATCGTCCTAGCAACGCTTGCTGCCCAGGCTTGCCTGCTCTAACCAACTCAAACTTTAATCCCCTCTAATAATACTTAAAAATTCGAATATCAAAAAATCCTTTCTTAGTGAGTGCCTACGTTATATAGGGAGTGTCCATGCAAAATTTCAAAATCTTCTGTCGAGTGGTTAGGGCTGGGGAATGATAGGTCAGTGAGTGAGTGGTATTTGACAAATATATAGTACTAGCTGAATACACGTGCTTCACCACGGCCGATAAGTATTTTTTATATTATGTTAAATAAAATATGACCAAAATTATTGCTGCTACATAATTTTGTACGGCTTATTATTGCACGGACTTTAAAGTTACCCAGAAAACACCATGTGGAGGTAACCGTACCGGTGGAGAGTAAAAAAAAAAAAAAAAAAAAAAACGCTTAAAAAGTTGAGACAAATACACGTTGAAAAGCATAAAACTAAAAAAATTGAGGTTTTTAGCACTTATCTCTTCGATTGACATCGCCCCACCGAACATTACAACAGAATCTTATTGTAGAGAATTTACTAACCTTTCGAATAGCCGCCTTCTACTTACTACGAGTTCCCAACCGTTTTCGTGATATTTTAGAAAATATACTGAGATCCGAAAACTTTGTATCACCATTCATACAATTTTTTCCCATATACTTTGTTTCTGAATACACAAACAGAAAATTAGTTTTGAGAAGTATTTCTATCAATTTTTGTGGTAAATGGCTACAGAACTCGCTTAAAAAATGGTTTCATTCGTTTTCCTACGTTAAGAAATCTTTCGCACAAATTTCACTCCAAAAACCATGTTCCAGTAAACGGATTCAACTGGTTAATGAACTTGACCTTTGAGAAGAAAGATTTTTGTAGCAAATGTTATCAAAATCGAACCATTTTTGAGCCAATGAGGAACTTCTTAATAATTCAAACCCCCCTAAAAGTACTTAAACATTTGAATATAAAAAAAACTTTCTTAGCGAGTGTTTACATTCTAAAAGGATTGTCCGTGCAAAATTTCAAATTTTTGTGTCAAGTGGTTCTGGATATAATTACCTCGGATGGGCCATCACCAGGGCGTAAACTCTAGGAGGGACAAAATAACAGTTTATTTCTAGTAATTCAAGGACTGCCATCATAGTTGAAATTAACCTCAATTAAAACTAATACTATGAAATAGATGATGTATGGTAACAGCTGTCCTTTATCGTCCTAGCAATGCATGATACCTAGGCTTGCCTGCTCTAACCAACTAAAACTTTAAACCCCTCTAAAAATACTTAAAAATTTGAGTATCAAAAAATCCTTTCTTTGTGAGTGCCTAAGTTATATAGGGAGTGTCCGTGGAAAATTTCAAATTTTTCTGTCGAGCGGTTTGGGCTGGGCGATGATAGGTCAGTGAGTGAGTGAGTGGTATTTGACAAATATATAGTAGATATAATATATATATATATATATATATATATATATATATATATATATATATATATATATATATATATCATAGTGCCAAGATGGCGGATTGTATAAAACAGCTAGCTAGTGCAGTGGATCTATTAAACACAATTTCACAATTTCCAATATTAAATTTAAATTTTAACGTCCATTTATTATTAACTACGAATTTTAGGACGGATTAGCTATAGGTTACCACCCTTTTCTAGCCAGGATAGGGGTGATGCCTTTTCATTTTTCTAAAGAAAAGCCACCACCCCTAGTGGGAATCGAACCCACGACCTTTGGCACGGAGTGTTAAGAGCTCACGCCTTAACCCTCACGGCTACCGGGTCTCCAATATTAAGAAAGGACTTAAAATCAGCTTTATTTCAAGCTTTAACGTATATACAATCGGTGCAACGAGTTTTGGAAGATAAACCCGAAGACAGAAGACCAGAAAATGAAGAAAAATCTCAACCTGCAGTTACACGTAAGTCTTACTCAGACATATTAAGAGTTAGACCTGAAAATGTAAAATCAAAACATAAAATAATTATAAAAAAGAAAAATGATAGTGCCCCTGCTGAAGAAACAAAAAGGCAATTTAAAGCTGAGATTAATCCTAGATTTCTTAAAGTAGGAATAACTAATTTAAG
Source organism: Gonocerus acuteangulatus (assembly GCA_946811695.1). NCBI lineage: Eukaryota > Metazoa > Arthropoda > Insecta > Hemiptera > Coreidae > Gonocerus > Gonocerus acuteangulatus. Next base: position 96,281,580 of record OX328123.1, read on the forward strand.
AAGCACACAAAAAGGTTATGTTATTGTTGAGACTGAAAACAAATCAGATCTTGAAAAAATAACAGCTGTTATCACAAAAGAAGTCCACACTAGTACCCACAACATTGAATAAATTTAACCCACGAATGATTATTAAGAATATTCCAGAGGAAGTTAATGAATCTAATCTGGTGGATACTTTAAAAGAACAGAATGAAGAATTGGGATTTAACGAGGAGAATATTAAATTAATAAGAATAACCAAAATAAGATCTGACTCTTCTAGACGGAATGCAGTGATCGAAGTGAATCCTAAACTAAGGGAAATGCTGCTGAATAGGAGATTGAAGTTATACTATTCTATCAGCTATGCAGAAGGTTACTTCGGGATCGGACGCTGCATGAAGTGCAACAAGTTCAACCACTCAGAAGCTGACTGCCGAGGGAAGCTGACCTGCGCCATCTGCATGGAGGAACATCCTACCAATACCTGCACGAAGAAGGAGGAACTTGGAGCTTACAAATGCATAAATTTTTATTATTTTAATGAACATTGAAAGCCGCATCAAAGAATTTCACATAATCATACATCATTCAGTAAGTTATGCCCTTCTTATAAAAATGCAATTAAAAAATTAATCCAAAACACTAATTACACATCAATATAAATAATACAGAATACATAATTAAAACAACACTATTCCTAAGAAAAATACATTCTGAACTTAGTTTTTTAAACATTTTATTATTCACACCAGTCAAATGCTTTCTTGTAGTATCATTACAAAATATTTTTCTTTTTAAATCAGTTTTATCGACACAAATAAACTTTTCATCATCAAAAAATAGCCCAAATAAACTATCAAAGCATTACAACCTTTCTTATGGTTAATTTTAAAAGTATTAATGTAGTTAAAATAAACACACAACATTCTTGGAAAACAGCTGTTTTATTAGATGAATTCATGCAAAGAAAATCCATTGATTTGGCTATAATACAGGAACCATATGTTTATAAACAAATGCATTTCAATACAAAATATAAATCTTTTATTGGAGGACATGGAAATTCTCGCACTAAAATAATGTTATTAAATAAAAATATAGATGCTATATTATTAAATAAATATTCTGACGACATAACTGTTATTCAAATAAAATATAATTCGTTTATTTGTATAATTGTTAGCGCTTATTTTGATATAAACAGAGACATAGAAATAGATATTTGTAAATTAGATAAAATATTACAAGATTTCAAACAGAAAATATCCTAATAGGAATGGACAGCAATTGTAGATCGAAATTATATTATGACGTACAAATTCAAGAGGACGGAAATTAGAAAATTACATTGTATCTAACAATTTATTTTTAGCAAATATTAACAAAAATCTTCCTACTTTTGATGGTCCAAGAGGAACTAGCAACATAGATGTTACACTAACATCAACATCTTTTTTTTTTTGGTTAAATTTAAGGCGTGTCAACCGTTGGGGTCATTAACGCCAGTAGAGTTTAATGGTGTTTACATAATGATGTTAGCTGTAATTGTCTGTGTTGTAATTACTTTGAAGTAAGTCTGTAGATATAATCGGTAATGTGATGAAGGAAGGGGAGAGTGAGTGGCCCAGAGAGGCAACCAACACGGGGAGGCAAAGCAAGCAGACACTAGAAGCCTTCTCTTTCTATTGCTTGGCAGCTGTATTTCTGTGTTTGTACATCGGGTTCGCCTGTGAGAAAGTGGACGTGCTTGCTCCGTCCATGCTCTCGCGAATCCCGGGGTCTCATTGATGACCCGAGAGCCTTCCACTGCCTAACCAACATCACCCCCATCACGCAGGAAACCACTCCATTCTCCCCACCCCTGCCTCCCAACACCCACCACCGTCTTAAATTAACTTAAATTGAGTCGTAAATGCTGGCTTGTTTTAAGAAAGTTATTAATTTTTCAATGTTGTCGAGTCTGTCAGTCAGTATTTCGTCAAGTGTTCCGGTTACCCCGGATTGTCTTCTCGCCTCCTCATACATCCTACACTCTGTTAATATATGTTTGACAGTTATAAGAACACCACAGGTTCTACATATCGGTGGCTCATCTCGTGACATATAATAACCATGAGTGAGGCGAGTATGTCCTATCCGGAGTCTAGTGAGGATTACCTCTTCTCGTCTGATTGTTCTATATAAGGTCTGCCAAGGTCTAGTGTCACCTTTCACTTCGCGTAACTTATTTGAAATGGTCTGCCGCCAAGTTATCTCCCAGTGAGCTTTGACCTTTTCTTTGATCCAAGACTTTAAATCATTTTGAGGCACCATTGCGAATTCAGTACCGTGAGTGGTTGCTTCTTTCGCGGCTTTGTCAGCCTGTTCGTTTCCAGCAATATCGCAATGACTTGGTACCCAAACAAGGTTAATAGTATTATTATTTGTGTTATATACATCTATAACCTCTCTTATTTTAGTTATTAGAGGATGTCTGGGAAAGGTTTTTGAAATTGCAACTAGGGAGGAAAGCGAATCCGAAAATATAGTAATACCATTCTCAGTTGGCGTAACTATGCACAAGGCCTTGTAAATCGCAAGTAATTCCGCTGAGAAAACCGAACATATAGAGTTTAGTTTGTACCTATATGATTGGCCATTGACAACAAATGCCGCACCAACCTCTCCCTGGAGTTTGGATCCGTCAGCGTAGACTTTTGTTGCCAAACCATGCATCTCAGCTATTGTTCTGTATTCTGTGCAAAATAGATTAGGGATTGTATGACTTTTTTTAAAATTTTGTAAGGGTAAGGTTTATTTTAGGAGGAATCATTAACCAAGGTTCCTTTGCAGGAATTTCAACTTTGAGGATGGAGGTGACCGTTATATTATAAAAATGTAGGAGTTCGTTAGTTCTATATTTGAAAGGTTTCTTTTTTACATTTCTAAAGACAGGTGTTAACGGAGACTTTAGATAATTATATAAAGGATGATTTGGTAATGAAACTGTAATGAACTGTAATAATTTAGCGTCAACAAATCCCTGCGATATCTGAGAGGTGGTTCTCCGCATTCAGCACAGATACTATCCACTGGGCTAGATCTAAAGGCCCCTGTGGCTATCCTTAAGCTTTGATGGTGTACGCAATCTAGCATTTTCAGGGTACTCTCCGATGCCGAGCCATAGATCATACAACCATAATCAAGTTTGGAACGGACTAAGCTTCGATATAACCTCAACATACTCAGCCGATCTCCACCCCAAGCAGTGTTAGTTAACATTTTAAGTATATTTATAGCTTGTTGACAAGAACTTTTCAGCTGCTTAATATGTTGACGCCAATTTAGATTTCTATCGAAAAGAAGCCCAAGATACTTTACACAATCCGTGTATGTGATAGGATTACCGTTAAGATATAAAGGCGGGGGTTCATTTACTCGCCTAGTGGCAAACATAATACATTCTGTTTTTGTGGGAGAGATGGTAAAGCCTCGATCTCTTAACCAATTGCATAAAGTGTCTATGGCTTCCTGAATAGTGGATCTAAGGGTGTCAACGTTTTTATCAGTTGCAAAGAGTTTTAAATCGTCTGCAAACAAACTTGCTGAAATTCCTGGAGGTAATACCTGTATGACTCTACTGAAGGAGAGAATAAATAGCAAAGGGCTTAATACAGACCCCTGGGGGACACCGTTTGCCTGATTGTATGTGTCTGAAAACTGCCTTCCGATTCTAATTTTAAATTTTCGATTGTTGAGAAATGTTTGGATAAAGTTAAAAACATGACCAGATATTCCGATTCCGAGCAGTGATTCCATTATTTCCCGCCTCCAAAGACAGTTGAATGCGTTTTGAATATCGACAAAAACTGCTAACAATTTTTCTTTCCGAGCGAAGGCCTCATATACTTTAGATTCAAGAAGAATTAGGTTGTCTCGAGTACTCCTACCTCTTCTAAAACCACTCTGCCATTCCTCAAGAAAGCCTTTACTTTCTATATACCAATACATTCGGTTAGAAATAAGCTTTTCTAGCAGTTTACATAAGGAACATGTGAGAAATATTATTCGGTAACTAGATAGATCATCCTGGGGCCTGTTTTTCTTAGGTATTGGAACACCAATTGATTCCTTCCAAATACTCGGAATATATCCTGACATGAATATCTTATTCAAGAAAGATAAAATTTGGAATTTGTTATTGCAAGACAGATGTTTTATAAAGCTAATGCATATATTGTCTGGTCCAGGGCTGGTATCTTTCCTGGAGTCAAGAGCATCTCGAAATTCAGAGAAATTGAAAGGGAAGTTCAAAGGATTTAAGGGGTCAAGTTCATTGAGTAGAGGTTCGGAATCTTTGTTTCTTTTTATGGTCTGGAATTCTTGTGAGTAATTTAGATCGGAATAAACTATTTGAAAATATTCACCAAAACAGTTTGCTATTTCTAAAGGATCGGTAATGGGAGTGTTATTGACTTTGATGAAATTTATACTATTATTTCGCCGATTGCGACCCGTAATTTTTCTTACCGTGTCCCACACTTGAGCTGGCGGAGTGAGGGAGTTTATGTTTGATACAAATTCTTGCCACGACTTTCTTTTAGCACCATTTAAAATCTTTCTCTTATTGCGCCTTGCAGCAAAGAACTCATCCTCGTGTTGAGAGCAAGGGTGACGTAAAAACCCGTAGTGATCTCTTACAAGCTCTCACAGCATCCCGGCATTCGTCACTCCACCACGGCACGACAACCCTTGTTCTTAAGGCTTTAGTTACAGGTATGGAGCTAGCCGCCGCTGATAACAGCCTATCTGTAATCTGTGAATTAATATTATCAACATCAGGATTATCGAGGTCTATATCCGACAGGTCAGCCAACCTTTGGTATTTATCCCAGTCAGCATCCTTAAGTATCCATCTTGGGAAGTTTGGTTGTGACGGGATTCTTTCTAGGATGTTAATAATAATTGGGAAATGATCTGAAGAATATAGTTCCTCGGCTGTACTCCATGAGAGTTTTTCTAGGAGGGAGGGGGTAGCCAAAGAAAGATCGATGTGTGAAAAACTATGATTTTGAGTCGAGTAATGAGTTGGAGAATCATTATTAAGTATAACTAATTGTGAGGAATCGAGAAATGATTCAACAACCCTGCCACGAGAATCGAGAGAGGAAGAGAACCAAAGCGGATTATGACTATTATAGGCGCCAAGTAAGAGGAGAGGTGGAGGTAACTGATGGAGAAGATGTAGTAACTGGGCCTCAGTAAAGGCTACATTAGGAGGCAAGTACAGAGAACAGATAGTGACTTGTATAGGCTTATAGATACGGACAGCTATAGCTTGGAGATCACTGTCTATATCTATAGGAACTGCCGGAATATCATTCCTAGTCAGAATACAGACCCCACCGCTGGCTATGAGGCCACCTAGGTGATCATATCGGAACGTTCTGTAGCCATTTATGTTAAATGTATCAGATTCCTTAAGGCGACTTTCTTGAATGCAGACAGCCAGAGGACATGTCTCTTGTAAAAGGGCAACCATATCAACCTTATGGAAAATAACACCATTCACATTCCACTGTATTATATTATTATCCATCATGATCAAAACAAATAAAAATAGTTCCTGTTATTTGGTTAACTAAAATTTTACGACAGTTGCCTGAAAATTGAAAGAAATGTATAATGTTTAATTTTGTACCATATAATGGAGGATCAAAAGTCGGTAAAATAATATTTAAAAAAGAGTAAGAGGATGGCATGTGAGAAATAGGTGTATAAGGAACTATCATATTTTATTAATGTTTTTAATTTTGGGTGGTAACGGTTTGGAATCCGCCCCAGAACCAAAAGATGAGTTAGATCCTAGTGTGGAATTGTTTGAGCCCTGGGATGAAGGTCTCTCCCTTTTGGCACTAGTAGAGGATTTACCCCTACCTGTAGCAGTGCCTCCATCTGTCTGCTTATTAGGTGCTAAAGATTGTTTGGACATTTTTGAATTTTCATATGAGTTTTGGGGTGGCAGGTGAGCCGATGAGATTTTAATTTCACTATTTTCCGTTTGATATTCGTTATTGGTTGAGATTTGATTAATTTTTTCTTCTAAATAATTGATTTTGTTTGTTAAGGTTTCCATGAGGGAAGCCATACGTTGAAATTGTTCCATTACTATCTCGTTCGAGGTAGATGGGGACGGAAAGGTATTAGCTATTTGGGCATATGATGTACAGGGCTCGGTAGGTTGCTGAGTAGGAGGTGCAGGGAAGGGAGAAAACCCAGGACCCAGGAGTCGCTCGGCTTGACTATAGGTCACCTTTTGTGTCACTCTTATTTCTTCTATTTTTGTCTCTTTTTTAAATACTGAGCAAGAAGTAGCCCACGCCGGATGAGGACCGGTACAGTGCTTACATTTAAAAGTTGCACAATTGTTCTTCTCGTCAACGGAAGGGTGATGAAGGCCGCATTTACCGCATATCTCGGTAGGACTACGACAGCTTTTTACACCATGGCGATATTCAAAACACTTATAACACATCAAAGGTCTAATATAAGGTATAACACGGATACTTAGAAAATCATTTTGTATTCTCCGGGGTAGCTCGGTCCTATCGAAGGTTATTATCAGAGAAGGGGTTGCCTTCTTCTCACCGTTCACCGTCTTATAGATTCTTCTTAGATGGACTACATTATGTGGTGCTAATTCTTCTAACAATTCCTCCTCAGAGCAGCTAAGGAGCTCCTCTGCAGTTATTATTTAGAGTAGTTCAAAGACCGGTGTAAGGAAAAATTAATGGGATAGTTTTCATAACTTCGGATATTTTTAAGATTAATATAATCCTTCTCGAGAGAAACCTCCAAAAGAATTATACCAGATCTCAAGAATTTTATTTTTGTCTGGGGGCATAACTTTTTATAAATCGGGATAATTTAAATGGGCTAAAGCTTTTAAAGTTTTTATTTTCACTTTTTGGGGCTATGCTCATGACAATAAATTTTTTACACCACTTCCCTCGTGGCAATTCAAAATTAAATCCTGGGTCAGGCGGTTTGGGATCTGGAGAATTTGAAACCTCCATGAAACCGCTTGAAATTCAGGGAAAAGGGTAAAGTACAAGTTTAAATCAAAAATACTAGGGAAAATACCCAGTATAGGAGTAAATTAAATGAAAATATAACAAATAAGGCTTAAATTAGTTTGTACTCCCTGGTAAGGTAAGCAGGTAGAGCCAGTCTTAGGCAATTCTTCGGGCATTGGACCCTCACACCTCAACGTGGATATGTTCTCACATCTCGGAAGTCAAACCTAAGACTCTGTGATATTTTTGTTCCAAAATGCTTTGAAAAATCTTCAAAAATCTTAAAAAACTTCAAGAGAATTTTTATAAAGGTTAAATAACACAAGCTTGAACAGCTGATCTGATCAACATCTTTAGCAGATTATATAAAAAATTGGAATATTTTAACAAATGAAGTTTTCTCTGACCACCTTCTTATAACATACACAATAGAACATCCTGTTTTTTATTCTCCTAACAAAACTTATGGTTTAAGATATATTACAAACAATGCTAATTGGAATTATTTTGAGGAAAATTTAGAGTCAGTAATTATAAAATCATTTAAGTTATCTCTAGATAATACTACAGATATTCAACTTTCGGCATGAGGTAATAACACTGAAATAAACGATTGTCTAAATAAATTTCAAAAATGTTTGATTAAATCTTGTAATAAATCATTCAAAATCAAAACTTATTTTCATAAAAGTAACCAGAAACCCCATAAATATACACCCTGGTGGGATGAAAACTTATCTGAAATAAGAAAAGAAACTAATCGTCTTAGAAGGCGTTATCAGCGTACTTCAAATGATTCTAATTTAAAAGAAGAACGTAAAATTTTATATTTCCAAAAAAGACAAATATATCTCAGAGAAATTAGAAGAAAAAAAACTAAAGTACTGGCAAGATTATTGTAATTCCATAGATTTTACAAATCCTTGTTCTTGGCCCTACAAATATTCTAAACAAAATTTACCTGAAAATCTAAATTTGAAAACTATTCTAAAAGAAGACGGAACCTACACTACTAACATTGAATCTACTTACGAATATATAATTAACAATATAGTAGGCAACGACAATCAGGAAACAGACAATGAAAAACATAAATTATTAAGAACTTGTTCTCAAATACCGCCCAACACCTTAAATGACTTACCTTTAACAAAATTCGAACTTTCTGACATTATACATAATTTAAATAAAAAAAAAATCAGTAGGAATAGACGGCATTTCTGTCGAAATTATCCAAACAGTTTATCAAAAATATCCTAATTTCATGCATACTATTTATTCAAAATGCTTTTCTCAAGGAATATTTCCATATTTATGGAAGAAATCAAAACTAACTCTATTAAAGAAACCTAATAAACCACCAAATGAAATATCCTCCCTTAGACCAATAAGTTTAATTCCAATTGGAGGGAAGATCCTGGAAAAAATTATTCATCGATGGCTCTCACATTTCCTTTACTCTAATAATATAATTGATAGCAATCAGTTTGGCTTTACCCCTCAAACAGGAACTTCTCAAGCTTTAGAGAAAATGAATACATTTATAAAACAAGCATTAAATAATAAAAATCATATCGTACTTATTTCACTAGATATACAAAAAGCATTTGACAGTGCATGGTGGCCGTCAATCCTCAACTCTTTGAAAGAATATAACTGCCCTCAAAACATTTATACACTTATTAAAAACTACTTAAACAATAGAGAGACTTACATAATCACACACAACATAATGAAAATGAAACGGCAGACAATTGGTACCCCACAAGGGTCTTCTTGTTCACCATTACTCTGGAATATTATCATGAACAACTTACTGAAAACTAGTACTCAACCTAACGTAGAACTAATAGCATTTGCAGACGATATCTTAATACTAATAAAATCCAGAATTCCAGAACAAATACAAAACAATATTAACATTATCATTAACACAGTTGAAAACTGGGCAAAACACAACAAGTTAACATTCAACAATCAAAAATCAACTTACATGATAATTACACAAAGCAGATTAGAACCGACCATCCACGTTACATTACAAGGAAACGAACTGACAAAAACAAATGTAACAAAATATATAGGAATATTAATAGACAACATACTAACTTGGAATAAACACATAGAAAATTTACAAAACAAACTTATTAAACTAATCAACTACTTAGGACTCACAGCTCGTAACACATGGGGACTGCAATCTTCAGCATTACACATCATTTACACAGGAGCAATCTTACCATCACTTACTTACGGACTACATATTTGGCACAGAGGACTGCAAAAGAAGTACAACTTAAGAAAATTGCAAAGGGTTCAGAGATTGATTGCTTTAAGAATAATAAAAGGTTATAGAACTATTTCTTATGATGCTGCTTGCGTTTTGGCAAAAATAATGCCAATAGACATTCTAGCAAAGCAATATATTACAAAATATAAACTTTTAAAATTAAACGAAGACTCAAATAATATAAAATCTGATGATTTGGAAAAGACGATACATTATACTCAATGGACACATCCCGGAAAACCACTCAAACTCAACGGATTCACAAACAAACAAACAGATTACCAAATATACACAGGCGGCAGTAAAGACAATGACAACGTTGGAGCAGCTACAATCATATACAAAGACTATAAACTATTAACAACACTCAAATTTAGACTTGGACATTACTGCACGAACAACCAAGCTGAACAACTAGCTATATTAAAATCTATAGACTACATTAACAAACACATCACTACTCCATCTTCTATACAGATACATACAGACAGCATGATAACATTGCAAAAACTCAAAAACACTGACATACATGAAGCACTAATAGAAAAAATACGACAACTGTTAAGAATATGCCAAAATACGCATACAATATATTTTAAATGGATAAAGGGACATTCTGGTGACGAAGGTAACGAAATCGCCGATCGTTTCGCCAAAGCAGCGTCAAAAAATACGTCACTACCCATAGAATATAATAAACTTTCAAAAACTCATTTAAAATATATATTAAAACTAGAATCAATTGCAGAATGGCAGCAAAAATGGGATATCTCTACCAAAGGTCGCCATTTATACAAATTTATCCCAATCATACACAACTTTTATAATAAAAACATACAAACAAATTTTTACACAACACAAGTACACACTGGACACGGGGTGTTTCTGTCCTATTTAAGTAGATTTAAAATAAAAAGAGAAAATTCATGCCCCTGTGACAGACATACAGAACAGAAAGCACACCACATCATATACAATTGTACACTGTTTAACGAATACAGAAACCGAATTAAAAAGAAAATAACCAATTGGCCTATTGAAGAAAATAAATTGTTTTTTAATAATTACAAATTATTCTCAACTTTATGCAAAGAAATTATTCAACGATTGAGCGAAAAATGAAAAATTGCATTTTTATTGAAGTAAAGCGGACCTTACTGAATATATAAGTTTATTTTTATACTCCTTGTTTTATACTAATTGTTTTAAGTTAACGTGAATTATTTATATGTAAACCTAACTAAAATACTAACTTGAACAAAATTAACTAAGATAAGAAAAAAAACATACATGTGATATACTGTACCTTGTATGATACATGTAGTACAATAAACGGCCTTCTAAAAGGGGTACTTTTAGAAGGAAATATATATATGTGTGTGTGTGTGTGTGTGTGTTTCATGATTGATACTACAATTTTTGTTGTTTTCTCGCGAAACTTTGTATATAGCATTCCCAAAAGAAACAACTGAACGAGTTTCTTAACCAGCAAAATCGGGTCATCTGATGTCAGGGGTTACTCTTGACCCAAATTGTTAATATGCTCCTAACGGTAGAAAGTTTTTTAATATTGCAACAAAACCTGGTATATAAGTTGCCCAAGTAATGAGATAGATATGTTATAAAAATAAGCAAAATCTATTTATATACTCATGGGGATTAAACTCTCAATCCTAGGAATGGATTGCTCACAGCTTCATTTTTAATTTTAAAATATGATGATTAATGAAACTAATATACAGAAATATAGTTATCATTAAGCTATCAAAAGTCCCGAGGAGTATATACTAAAATTAGTGATAATAACCTCACCTAAACTCAAGCTAAGTGCAAATGATTTGTTTTTCCAAAAGCCTGTTTTGTTGTAATGTGTACTCTCTCTATTCTTAAGGATATGAAAATTAAGCACAATTTCAGCCACAGATCCAGAATGTATGACATTCCAACAAAAAGACAGGTAATATACCTGTCTTTTTGTTGGCGGCGTACGGGCAGTTCTTATGGAAAACGCTCTTATAAGACTGATAATTCCTGCTTTTTTTCTGAATCAAAGCTTTCAATAATTAAACTTGAAATGTGCATGTATGTTTAATTGATTTGTAAAATTGATGTTCTATAATTGCTATATTTCAGAAATGAGGGAATGACCTTAGTTGTGGATGATCATAAGTAAATTAATAAAAAAATAAATTATTTTTCAGTAAGAACTTAGTTTATAATCGGAAAGTTTTCTTTTCTTTTTTTAGTTGTGGACTGTCGAGGAACAGTTACGCTTAGAGCAACTATTAATTGAAATTCCACCGGAACCAGTGGAATACAGAAGATGGGAGAAAATAGCCGAAGCTCTTGGTTAGTACAAATACATTCTTCTTTTTAAACTTGTTTTGTGTCCTTTGTATTGAAATTTATGGGGATTAAAAGATTCAGGATTGTCGTTTTAGTGAATTTTGTTGTTAGCACTTTCCTCCGAAGGAAAGTAGCTATTGAGGTTGGACTCATGACGGAATTTTTGAAAAATTTCTTCAAATCTTTATCGATCCTACCTAGTAGACACCGAAAATGACCCCCGTTAAAATTTATATATATCTATATATATATATATATATATGCATATATATATATGTGTCTGTTAACACGATAGCGGCCAGAGTTTTTGTTTTTTCGTGACGAAACTTGGTATATAGCATTCAATTAGCAAACGATTGAACGAGTTCGTTAACCACCAAAGTCGGTCCACCGGAAGGGGGGGTTTACCCCGAACCCAAAACACTAATTTGACTATGTCAGCCGTAATATTTGTTATATTTCAACGAAACTTGGTATTTGTAGTGGTAATATAGAGAGAAAAGTGAGATATAAAAATGAACTAAATCGGTTCATTAGAAGGGGGGGTTTACTCCGGACCCACAATACCAATTCGCCACTACCAGCCGTGATTTTTGGTATATTTCGACGAAACTCGGTATTCGTAGTGGTAATCCACAGGTAAATATGTGTTGTAAAAATAAACTAAATCGGTTCATTAGGAGGGGGGGGGGTTTACTCCAGACCCACCATACCAATTCACCACTACCAGCCGTGATTTTTGGTATATTTCGACGAAACTCGGTATTCGTAGTGGTAATCTACAGTTAAATATGTGTTGTAAAAATAAACTAAATCGGTTCATTAGAAGGGGGGGTTTACTCCGGACCCAAATTCCTAATATACTCATACCGGTCGTAATTTCTGCTGTATTGTAACGAAACGCGGTATACGTCGTGGGTAACTCATGAGAAAGAAGTGTTGTAAAAATGAGCTGAATCGGTCAATCGTAAAGCGGGGGTTTAATTTGTAATATATTTCAATAGAAAAGCCCGCCAAACGTAGGTTCACAAAGCCGCCGCAAGGAGGGCTTTCTACCACTAGAGTGACTGTATCCTGTTCCTGCGTTAGATCAAAATACGATAATATGAGGTTTTTTGTATTTATTACGTTGTGTAGTAGGTACCATGTGTAAACATAACTCTGGAAGCAAATTAATAATTGATCAGTTACTCATTACAAATTTAAAAGAGAACTATTCATGTTTTTATTTTATTTATGTAGGATATTTTAAGCAAATTGTTCTGGAAAGCAGTCTACACTACCCAAATTCTGAGGAAAGTGCTTAGTTATGCAGCTCCTGCGTGACGGACTTTTTTATAATTCATGAAGTGATTTATATTTATATGTGTGATTATTTGGCAAGTAAAAAGGCAAATTGGGTGGGCTTGAGTGCATCTGACTATTAAGTTGCCTAGTACCTTCCTGCAAACTTAAGGTCTGAACATTTAACCCTCCCCCTCACCTGGAATATTTACTTCTGTTGTACACAAAAATACACCATCTGATGGGATACACAATAAATATTTTTTTATTATTTTTTACGGCGCTTCAACATCCAGGCCATAAGCGCCAACAATAAATAGTTAACCTAATTGTTAAAGGTATATTCCTGACTAAGCCAATCTCTCGGTTTAAATGGAGCTTTGTATATTCGATGGCATAGTGGAAGGTAACTGACTAGCTGACTGAATGATTGAAATATTAAATCTAAATACATCGAAAAGTAATAACAAAAATTGTATTTATTCCACAACTAAGACCGCTCTGAAGTGTACATCTCTTCATTCCAAACATCTTCAGGCTGATATTCGAAAATAAACATTCAATAAAAAACTGAATACTTTGAGGAGAAGCCAAAATTTGTTACGCCAAAAGTTAACGCAAATACATGAGTCCTATCACTCTTAATTTTATTTTTCAAGTTTAGAAAAATTATTTTATTAGTTATTTCCAAAGGAGAACTCTAAAAAGTTACGGTCTCAGCTAATGATGTATCTACTAGCTTAACAGTTGTTTCTTTCCTCTGCATTCAAATGGGAGTAGGGTCTCAAAATAAAGAAAATTCATTGCAGAAAATGTTGTGGAATTAAATTTATTATTAGAAAATAATTTTTACTTGTCTTTTTATATCATTTTCTCCAAAACGAAAATTCTGAGGTCAAGTTTAATTAAAACACCTTTTTATGATCAATACCTCAGACCATACATTTGTCATTTATTTATATTTCTGTTTTAGAATAATTTTTATATAATTTTTTTCATAAAGTAAATAAGTACTTTTTTTTTATTGTTTATGCCAGCTACTTTTTTTTCTATTCATATCGATTTTCTGAATTGTTACTTTTTAAAACATTTAAGGTATATTTTTCATTCATAATATCCCGTTAAATATTAAACCTATAACTTTGATCTTGGTATCACTTGAAAGGAAAATTAATAGGCAACAACGTTTGTATCGAGGTGTTTTTACGTAAAAGGCTTGGTTTCAGATTTGTCTACAAAAGGGCGATATTTTTCAGTTTTTTGCGTTTTACGCGCAAACGGTGCGTCGGATCAAAAGATGTCTCGGAATAAATTAGTCTTAAAATTAAATTTTCTATCAGAGTTCGTCATAAAAAATACCTGCCACCATTAGAAAATCAAGAGTTAGATGCGCTGGAGAAAAACTGGAGAATGTTACAAAGTCAACTAAACCTTGAAAAGAAACCTCATGCAACATAACTAATACCTACCAAGTTTCACTTCGAAATTCCAACAACTCTAGGAGGAAAAGGGGGTGGACACATATACTGGGACACCCTGTATAATAGTAATTTTAAGGTTTAATGTTTAGTTGTTGATATATGTGTTAGGATGACAAGGCATAAAATACAAGGTTTAATAAGGAGGCTACTGGTTTTAAGGTAAAAGAAGTTTTTAAATTATATACAAATATTGACATAGGGTTTTATATTAATATAAATGATGGAATAGAGGGTTTATGATGAAATTTGCACTTTCTTTATTTTTCTTCTAGAATTTGAAAATGGCCTGAAGGCTAAAACGTTATTTTTAAATGTGGTGATATAAATAAATGACATATTTATGGTCTGAGGTATTGATCATAAAAAGGTGTTTTAATTATATTTTTTTTTGGTGGCCTGGTGGCCGTGAGTTTTAAGGTGTGAGCACTTAACACTGAGCTAAAGGTCGTGGGTTCAAATCCCACTATGGGGGTGGTGGCTTTTCTTTAGAAAAAAGAAAAGGCATCGCCCCTATCATGGCTTGAAAAGGGTGGTAACCTGTAGATAACCCGTCCTAAAATTCTTCATTAATAATAACAGGCGTTAAAATTAAAATAAAATAAATTATAATTTTTACTGTTTTCGAAGTTCACTTAATATTTTTCAACTGTTTGTAGGAAGTCGAACTGCTCAGCAGGTGTGTAGCAGGGTGCAGAAGTATTTTAAGAAACTTGCTAAAGCTGGTATTGGTCCTACTGGAGTCAATAAGAAAAGTGGTCATAAAAAGGTTTAGCAGAATAGTAACCAATAAAGTACATGCTTGTCAGTTTCTTCCAAAATATTAGAATACTTTTTTTTTTGTTTTTAGCGTGCATATTACATTCACAAACAGCATAAGCACTACCTTTATAGGCCATCAACCTTTTTCCCAGGAGCTTCGATGGGCGAGTTAGAAGAGACTGATTCTGAGGAAGAAAGCAGTAGTGATTCAACTACTGATTTGGCCCATTGGACTGAAATACATAAAAAAATTAACGAAGAAAGGGAGAATGAGGAACTAAAAGTTAAGCATATTGGGTACAAGGTAGGAAAAATTTAATAAATATTGTTCAGTACTTTTCCCCTTCAAATAATTCAATTTATTTTATTTTTTAAATCTACTATATATTTGTAAAATACTAGTCACTGACTGACTGACTCACTCACTCACTGACCTATCATCGCCCAGCCCAAACCACTCGACAGAAAATTTTGAAATTTTGCATGGACACTCCCTATATAACGTAGGCACTCGCTAAGAAAGGATTTTTTGATATTCCAATTTTTAAGTATTTTTAGAGGAGATGAAAGTTTTAGTTGGTTAGAGCAGGCCAAGCCAAGGAAGCATGCGTTGCTAGGACGATAAAGAACAGCTGTTACCGTACATTATGAGGTTAATTTGAACTATGATGGCAGTCCTTGAATTACTAGAAATAAACTGTCCCTCATAGAGTTTACGCTATGAGGGAAAAAATCACCATTTTAATTGCGGTTCATTTCAACTTGTCCCCCATAGGGTTTACGCTATACCTGGTGATGGTCCATCCGAGGTAATGATATCCCGAATCCTTGCACAGCCTCCTCACCCGTCAACATCCCCAGTCAAAATACGTCTTGGTTATGCTTGCAAATATAATAGGTGATTTCAAATGACATGGTAAAAACAAATTTTTAATTTTAATGTACATTTATTATTGACAACGAAATTTAACATAAATCGGTTACAATGCTGTTACTGGTAACCATGGGGTGTATTGGAAATAATTTCGGAGGAGGGGAGGTACCATTTCCGATGAATGGAATACTAACATTTCAGAACTTGGAATAGTTTTCGGCAAATAAAACGCTATAACAACTAAAATGAAATATTTTCTATGAACTAAGTGATCTTATTTAATTTATTTTTAAGGGTTTTAAAACACATTTTTACCAACAAAAATATCGGGGGGGGGGGGCTGCAGACCCCTCAGCCCCCCTTATATACGCCCATGCTGGTAACCTATAGATAACGGGTTATCTCTAGGTTATCTGTTTCTTGTCACTGGCCGGAGCGCCCCAGTGTCAAGAAACATTATACTTTGATTATTTATCAATTGATGTATAACATATAGCATGAGGGCGACCATGCTATAATAAACTGCAAAAAATTATGTAGTAGCGTTAATTTTGCTGATACATTATTTAACGCTATAAAATAACTACTTATCTGCCGTGACGAAGCACGGGTATTTGGCTAGTGTCTAATAAAAACAGTTAATCTTAGTTAATAGTTTTCTTTTAGAACAATATTTTTTAGTTACAAGAACATGCATAGACGTAATAAATTATTGACTAACCCTATCTTCCATTTATTTGAGTAGATATCTATTTTGTCTAGAATTATCTTCTTGTGAACTGATCTGCCTGCTTCTGATGTGTTTCATGTTAAAATGGTTTCAGCGCAGTTCCTCCCTCCCCCATAGGGAGGAACCCCGCTTATAAGGTTGATCTCATGACGCAATCCAGAAGTGCCGACTAGAAAATTTTGCGTTTCAGAACCCCTAGAGACCGAAAATGATGGTGGTTCAAATTTGTATATATATGTATATATATATATATATATATATATATATATATATATATATATGTATATATATATATATATATATATATATATATATATATATATATATATATATATATATATATATATTTGTCTGTTTGCTCTCTAGGTAGAAGACAAAAGGTCCGATTTTGATGAAATTTGGTACAAAAATCCGTCGTCCAATTTGAAAGGTCAAGTTCGTTAACCAGCAAAATCCGTCCACTGGAAGATGGCGTTTAGGGCGAAATTTGCGCAAAAAAAATCGTAATGCTTATGTTTTTTAGTTCATAAGCTTGTGAGCACTCGTTTTATAGGCTTCTTGGGCTAGGAAAACGAATGAAACCATTTTCAAGGCGATAGCTTTAACCGTTTTCGAGAAAATTGGAAAAATAGTTTTTGAATACCGTTTTTGGTTTGGGTACTTAGAATCATGGGATTCAGTTGAAACATTTTCTGCATGTTCTACTTTCATTAAAACTAATATGTTGAAATTTGTGTTACGTTTGGAGTTAAGGAAGGGTTAGAATAAAATATTTTATTAACAGACATAAAAAGTTTCGGTAACTTTGTATACTTTCCTTAATATCTCGAAAAAGGTTGAGAATCTTGGTAAACGGAAGAATACCATTAGAAAGCTTACTAAATGCTCTACAAAAAAGGTTCTGATGAAAGTTTTGATTAGACGATGTCAATCGGAGAAATAAGTGCTTAAAACTTTAAAGTAATTGATTTCGCTTATTCGAACTGTCCTTTTTGTCTGTTTTTATTCCTTGTTATTTTTTAACTGCTTATAGTTGGATAATGTATTTGATAATAAATCAGGTTAAGAAAAATAAGAAAAACAATTTAATCTTAGAGATATGGATTTCCAAGATGTAGCTTTTCAAATGCCTAGCGGGGTCCTTCTTAGGGCGGGGACCCATCCAGGTAAGATCGTAAATAAGACCTTTCTTCAAAGTAAAGATGGAACTGTCAACTTTGGTCCTCCTCTGCCTCCCGGCACTTTCATTGCTGACGAAGGCTACCAATGAGTTGCCAAAACGTCCTAAATAATAATAATAAATATAGATTTTTTAACAAAAATCGTATTGAGGTTTCTTTAGCCGAATCCCAACCATTCCATCTTTACTTATCACCTCGACGGCTAACTATCTAATCTTCATGCTTTCTAGAAATGTGGACCCAAAATAATAACAGCTTCTATTTTAATCATTTTAAATGAGTCCAGAGATAAGAACGGAACCGCGCTAAGACGATGCAGTTCCTGCGAGTCGGACTTTTTTGATTAAATTAAACTCATCTCAACGGAGAAAAAAATTAAACAATGCAGTGAATCAAAAACATCTCCATAAATGTTCATTTAACATTGTACCCAACATTTTGAATTCACAATTAAGAACAACAGTTCAGAATTAGGTCACAAATTACTAAATGAGCTGTGGAAGGAGGCCTTCTTATTGTTTGATAGAAAGTTATGTGTCTTATATAAAAATTTGTTTACGCCACAAATTAAAATCTTTTAAAGCCAGTTTTGAAATAATTTTCTTGAAATGAAACACCTAATAAAGCAATTATAAAAAATACTCAATGCTTAAGATTTTAGTAAAACTTCGGTAGTGTAGGTCTTGAATTCCATTGTTTATAAACAATGATATTTTTAATTTAATTTAAGTATTGTACTAAATATCTATGTATTTACATATGAAAAAGTGAACATTTGAATTAATACGTTTCAGGAATTGAACTGAAGGCTATAAAGTTTAATTGTTTTGATAACATATTTTATATACGAATTTAATGATGTTTAAGTTTTGAAATGATTCATATTATTTTTATTTAATTTAAGGCATTTATTTCTTCGCATTACTTCTAACCATGACAATACTCTGAAATTTGGCTGGCTCTACATACTTCATTTCTAATAAATTTATTAAATAAATATCCCAAATTTTGTAAATAATTTCAGATTTTGATCTTGACAAAAATTCCCATTTCTAACTAAGTTCTACTAAAAAGTGTCTGAAAAAAAAATATCTACAATAAATTAAAAAAGTCCGACTCGCAGGAACTGTGCCATCCAAGCCCATTTATTATGTCATCTCTAGTGTAATTTGGAAAGTGTAGAACAGAATCATTTGATATATATTTTTTTTGCTATTTCATGAAAAATTTTAACGCAACTCAAATGACATCTTGAAGAAACATTTTACCTATGCAAATGACATCTTGAAGAAAAATTTTACATCTTAGGCGCCACCATGTACGGGAAACTGACATTTCGCCACTCTAAGCGGAAATTATTCATTCCACCTCTTCGCCCCCACGTAAGAAAAACTCGAGGATAAACATGTTTCTAATTTACTTAATTTTTGTTTTCCTGAAATATTAATTTTAATGTTAAATACCATTAAACAAAGAAACAACAAAAACCAATTAAAAACTAAGGAAAACATAAACAAAAAATCTTTCAAAGTAACGAACCAAAACTTTAGACTTGTAAGCATCGATTTATCCGACTGAGATCACTCTATTGAAAATATTTGTTGTAGGAAATTTAGTTAGCTTTCTAGTATTCATCTTATAATTACTATGATTTTCCAACCATTTTGAGATATTTAAGAAAGTAAACAAAAATCTCAAAAGTGTTCATGCCTATTTATAATTGTTTTAGCACTTTCCTCCGAAGGAAAGTAGCTATTGAGGTTGGACTCATGACAGAATTTTTGAAAAATTTCTTCAAATCTTTATCGATCCTACCTAGTAGACACCGAAAATGACACCCGTTAAAATTTATATATATCTTTATATATATAAAATGTAATGATATATTACATTCAAGAAAATATTTTTAAATTCAAATAACCATCGATATTTTGAAAAGCCCGCGCAAATCACAAACCATATATACAAATAACATCGTATTATATACGATCAAAATTAATAATATTTTTGGACAATACTGGTATACAATATATCCATATTAAATTTACATCCAGATAACAATAAATTAATCATTTGGTATTGCAAAAAACATAATTATTATCTTTATATATAATCCGGCAAACTGCGGAAGTTGGAAAAAGGGAAGCCAAAGTCTCTCTCTCGAATAGCCTCACTCTAGTCTCAGCAGCCATAGGGAGAACAAGTCTGTCTATTCCCAGCATTCATGGAATGAGGAGCTGGATCTGTCCTCATTTAATTACAGCAGCCTTGTATTGAAGAAGAAGTCTGTTGGTTCTCAGCGTTGTTTGAATGCAGAGCTCTCCTCCAAGGAATACCGAGTGTATTGAGGTTTTGTTGGAAGCGGATTGACTTAGAGGTAAAAATTGTTTTTTTTGTAGCTGTCAATTATTTTATTATTGTTTGTGTGTAGTTTAATATTGTTTAGTATCTCAGAATTGTCTAAGAATCAATGTTATTTCGTTCATTCACTCGGAACTTTGATCCCTGAGATTAAGTTAAATTCATATAATAAATGTAATTTCAATTTTTTCATTCTTTTTATTAAAATAATTAATCTTAACAGTTATTGGCGACCCAACGTGGCGCAATCATTTTTTATAATAATTAATCATTACAATATATATATATATATATATATATATATATATATATATATATATATATATATATATTTATATATATATATGTCTGTTAACACAATAGCGGCCAGAGTTTTTGTTTTTTCTTCACGAAACTTCGTATATATCATTCAATTAGCAAACGATTGAACGAGTTCGTTAACCACCAAAGTCGGTCCACCGGAAGGGGGGGTTTACCCCGAACCCAAAACACTAATTTGACTATGTCAGCCGTAATATTTGTTATATTTCAACGAAACTTGGTATTCGTATTGGTAATATAGAGAGAAAAGTAAGATATAAAAATGAACTAAATCGGTTCATTAGAAGGGGGGGGGGTTTACTCCGGACCCACAATACCAATTCGCCACTACCAGCCGTGATTTTTGGTATATTTCGACAAAACTCAGTATTCTTAGTGGTAATCTACAGGTAAATATGTGTTTTAAAAATAAACTAAATCGGTTCATTAGAAGGGGGGGGGGGGTTTACTCCGGACCCAAATTCCTAATATACTCATACCGGTCGGAATTTCTGCTGTATTGTAACGAAACGCGGTATACGTCTTGGGTAACTCATGAGAAAGAAGTGTTGTAAAAATGAGCTGAATTGGTCAATCGGAAAGCGGGGGTTTAATTTGTAATATATTTCAATAGAAAAGCCGCCCGAATTTTAGGTTCACAAAGCCGCCGCAAGGAGCGCTTTCTACTACTAGAGTGACTGTATCCTGTTCCTGCGTTAGATCAAAAAAAGTCCGACTCGCAGGAACTGCAGCATCTTAGCGCGGTTCTGTTCATGTCCCTAGTGCCATTTGATAAGCTTAGAAAAGAAATAAACTTATTTTTTTTTTATATATCTCGTGAAAATTGTCAAAATCCTCTTGAACATCTCGAATAAAAGTGATATTAAGGCGTCAGGGACACCGACAGTAGCTAACTTTTACACAGAAGCGGAAATTACAGAATCTGGCTCTCATTCTAAAGCAAAGCTCTATAAATCAATACAAAATATGCCTAATAAAGCCTTTCTAGAGGATACAGAAGCTTGGGCGTATATGAGGGGGGGGGGCTGAGGGGGCTGCAGCCTTTCCCGTAATTTTGAATTGATGATAAAAACTTCTCGTAAAACCCTTAAAAATAAATTAAATAAGATCACTTAGTTCATAAAACATATTTTATTTTACGTGTAATAGCGTTTTAGTTGCCTAAAACTATTCCAAGCTCTAAATATTTAGTATTCCTTACCCTGGAAATGGTCTCAGCCCCCCCCCCCCCCGAAATTGTTTTTATATACGCCCATGTACAGAAGGATCAAGAAGAAGTACACAAGATTGAGTAGAATACCCTGCCTAATATAGCCTATATAGAATAATATGCCGAATAAAACCTATCTAGTAAATACACAAGGACAAATAAAAGTCTTGACGAATAACAAGTCAAGAAAAAAAACTTTATTTAACAAAATAAAACAAAGTTTAGTTGCCCAACTACAATAGAATAATATACCTAATTAAGTCTATGGAGTAGACACAAATGGACCAAAAACAAGTCTTGTGGAATATTGTCTTTTTTCTAATTAAATACTTTTTATCAATATTTAGTATATAACCTTTGTTGAAAACTATTGATTGCTAATTGATGAATCGGTTTACAACTAAGTAGTCTTTATGAATATTTAGTATACAACCTTATGTTTGGATCTGAGTTTTTGGGATGCTCTCCGCCTAGGCTTTGTATTTGTGTCGGCAGATACCTGGGGTATATTTACAGCTCTTGAGGATTAACTCTTAGCAGGTAAATTTCCTGCGGCCCCCTTGTTTCTACGGGCATTGAACCGCCATATTCGCTCATAGTATCTAACCGTTGTGAAGTTTATTTTTTGGATTTAAGACTTAATATACATATGTTGACTAAATCATAGCAAGAAGTAATCCTCCGTCGTCGGTTCTTAACTATGTAGACTCGCTAATGTTATCCAATCTTTGATACATCGTATTTAAAATCCACAGCAAAAACACGACATTTCATCAGAATCCCCTGCTGAATAAAACTTATATAGAATAATATGCAAAATAAAGCCTATGTAGTGGATAAAAATAGAGGAAAAAAGCCGTTCGTGGTGGTAGAAAATCTTAAAAGTATTTCGCTCAGAAATCTCCGAAATATTGTCACTAATTTTACGTATCCTGTTTTATAGCCAAATAGATTTATATTCTATAATCAATAAGAAAAACCTACTAACAATAAAAAACTATGGGTAACAGATGAAAATAGGGAATACCAAGAATAATTCTAAAGAACGAAATCAACACTAGCACTGTAATCTAGATATTCATACGGCATCTTCGAATTCTAACAAACAAAATATTGATTCTAATTATACGTATCCTGTTTTATTGACAAATACATTTGACTACTATAAGCAATTAAAAACACTAGGGAATATGCCAAAGAACTCGAAGTAGGAGCCTCGACAGTTTCAAGACATTTGAAGGAAATCGACAAATCCAAAACTGACATTTCATACGGTACAGCCTGATATATTTTTAACAATGAATTGTTTTTCTTATTTTAATTAATCTGTTTTATTGTCAAATACATTATCCAACTTTAAGCAATTAAAAAATAACAAGGAATAAAAACAAACAAAAAGAACCGTTCGAATAAACGAAATCAATTACTTCAAAGTTTAAGCACTTATTTCTCCGATTGACATAGCCTAATCAAAAATTGTTTCAGAATCTTTTTTGTAGAACATTTAGTAAGCTTTCGCATGGTAACCCTCTGTTTACCAATATTCCTAACCGTCTTCGAGATATTAGGGAATGTATACGAAGTTCCCAAAACATTTCATGTCTGTTAATAAAATATTTTATACTAATCCTTCCTTAGCTCCAAACGTAACCAAAATTTTAACATATTAGTGTTGATGAAACTCAAACGTGCAGAAAATGTTTCAACTGAATCCCATAATTTTAAGTATCAAAATCAAAGACAAAAAGAACAGTTTGAATAAGCGAAATCAATTACTTTAACGTTTTAAGAACTTATTTCTCCGATTGACATCGCCTAATCAAAACTTTCATTAGAACCTTTTTTGTAGAGCATTTAGTAAGCTTTCTAATGGTATTCTTCCGTTTCCCAAATTCTCAACCTTTTTCGAGATATTAAGGAAAGTATACAAAGTTACCAAAACTTTTTTATGTCTGTTAAGAAAATATTTTATTCTAACCCTTCCTTAACTCCAAACGCAACCAAAATTTCAACATATTAGTTTTAATGAAAGTAGAACATGCAGTAAATGTTTCAACTGAATCCCATGACTCTAAATACCCAAACCAAAAACGGCATTCAATAATTATTTTTTCAGTTTTCTCGAAAACGGTTAAAGCTATCGCCTTGAAAATGGTTCCATTCGTTTTCCTAGCCCAAGAAGCCTATAAAAAGAGTACTTACAAGCTTATGAACTCAAAAACGTAAGTGTTACGATTTTTTTTGCGCGAATTTCGCCCCAAACGCCATCTTCCAGTGGGCGGATTTTGCTGGTTAATGAACTTGACCTTTCAAATTGGACGACAGATTTTTGTACCAAATTTAATCAAAATCGGACCATCAGGGAAGCCAGAAATGAGCGAACAGACAAATATATATATATATATACATACAAATTTGAACCACCGTTATTTTCGGTCTCTAGGGGTTCTGAAACGCAAAATTTTCTTGTCGGCACTTCCGGATTGTTTCATTGTATCAACCTTATAAGCGGGGTTCCTCCCTATGGGGGAGGGAGGAACTGCGCTAATACGGTAATATGAGGTTTTTTGTATTTATTACATAGTGTGATAGGTGCCATGTGTAAAAATAACTCTGGAAGCAAATTAATAATTGATCAGTTACTCATTACAAATTTAAAAGAGAACTATTCATGTTTTTATTTTATTTATGTAGGATATTTTAAGCAAATTGTTCTGGAAAGCAGTCTACACTGCCCAAATTCTGAGGAAAGTGCTTAGTTATGCAGCTCCTGCGTGACGGACTTTTTTTATATGTCCTCAAACCTAACATAACCTAAATTTGTATTTCTCAGTTTTTAACAATGTCAAACATTCGAAAATTTGTCCACACAGTCATCTTAAAGTATCCAAAATGAAAATTCCAGCTGTTTTATCACTTTAATTGAAAATTTTTATCGGTATCGCCTTAAAAAATTGTTTCATTTGATCTCTCACATCAAATTAACTATTAAAAGTCTACCTGGAAGCCTATAAAAGCAAAGCCATAAGTGCTACAATTTTTTTTAGTAGAAATTTGAGCCACCCTTTTTTCATGGTTCTGAAATGTGAAATTTACTAGTCGGTACTTCTGGATTAAAAGCAAGAAAATACGCTAAAACATTAGTGTCACGTTCTGAATCTGAATTTGTTTCAAGTTATGCTCAGGTGTCTGTATGAGGCGGGATAGTGAAAATTTCAGCATTGGAGGTCAATTTAATTTTAAGCAATAAATATTATACAATATAACAAATATTAATATTAACGCTTATTTATATGCATTTGAAATGCTCAGTCCAAATATGTCATTAGTTTTTCTCGATGCTCAGCATTCTCATAATTGCCCATCCATGTTTTCCTTTTACGTCTACAGCTTAGGCTGCACATACATTGGACCGTATTTCTCCCATCCAATCCGATATCAGTCGACTGTCAGCAGTCGACGTGAGTGCCTACATTGGTCCTGACCCGATTCGATCTAGTCACCGCTCGTCAGTAATAAACTTGTAGTGAAGTAAAAATGAGTGATTAATTTAAGAAATACCACATAATGAGCATAGAAACCTTCAATTGCCTTTTTGGAGGTATAAAGGATGAGTTGAGAGGCCAATCAATGTTTCGGAAGTATATCAGTCCCAAAAAAAAAGTGTAGTGTAACAGTTAATTTTTAACCATTCCATCATTTTATAAATATAATTCAGTTGCCCTAACATATTCATATGCTTGTTTTTTAATCTATATTTTTATTTTCAGTGTCACCATTGCAGAAAAGAGCCGATAACTGGAATTCGTTGGGAATGCAAAAGCTGTCCAACAATATCCTTCTGTTCAGAATGTATGTCCAACCTGTGCAATATGAATCCTCCTCCACATCCTATCACTCATCATTTTCGCTTCATTGATTTATTCAATAATGCTTCCTACAATATTGGTGCATTCTCTTGTGATAATTACTTAGATCCTAATGCTCATTTAACATGATATTTTTATATTTCAATTATTAAAATATTAAAAATTGAATACTGTTTTTCTGTTTCCTCCCTCTTCTTAGTAACTATTCCATTTATGATTTTTTAATAGTTTTTGGAACATTGACTGCAAAGACCATTATCCCTCATTCTGTTTTTATAAATTTCATTACATTTATATGAATACAAAAAACTAGACTTTGTTAAATACTTAGTGGAAGGCCAGATGGCCGTGAGTGCTAAGGCATATGCACTTAGCACTCATGGTTTTTCCTTTAAACAAAGAAAAGGCATCAGTCCTATCCTGGCTAGAAAAGGGTGGTAACCTGTGAAAAACCCATCCCAAAACTCTTTGTCATGTATATGTGGAGGTTAAAATTGAAATAATAATGAAATACATAACGAGAGGGTAAATAAACACCATTTTGAATCTAGCTTTCATAAAAAACAAAATTGGGATACCCTAATTTCAACAATTTTTAATTCATTTTCTGTATAAGAATTTTTGTTAGAAATGTATGGCTTTAATTGTCATTAATTTGAAATATTTAAAATAAGTACACATTTTATTTGAATTTTTTAATTTCTGATCCAATATGAAATTAATTCTGGTCATAAGTTTAAAATTGTATTTAATTCAGTAAAATTTTGGTTTAAAAAAATTCTTTTTTTTTTTTTTTTTTTTAAATTACAGGTTGTCAGCCCCGGAGTTTTTTGCTCAAAATTTGAGGGATCCACATAATCACCTAAAAGTGCCCTAAAGCCTAATTCTCAGCTCCGAATGTGGACCCTCTGTTTATTTATTATGCAAAAACTATCAAACCGATTTAAAATAAATTTGGTAGGTTTTACTATATAATTGTCATCATACTACTGGAATATGAAGGTCCTAAATGTATTCTAAGGAGCCGAAAAAAATGATACAAAGTATTACAAATATTATAGTCTTCTGGTATTGGCCGTATCACAAACTTCTTTGCCGACATTTCGATAGTCATATCGTCGCTACAAATGCAAAGTATCGAATGTGAAAATTACCACTTTTCAGAGTGGAAAAGCATTTATTCCTAACTTTTTTTTGGACAGTCAAATATTCGGCAGATTTGACCTTTTGATAGCGAAATACTTTACCTTTAATAGAGTGATCTAAGATTCAAGAATTTGCCATACATAAGTCCAGCAAAAATTAGTAAAATTGACAATGAAAGATGCATTTTTTCACATTCGTTACTTTGCATTTGTATCGACGATATTGCCAGCTTCCTCAGGGCTTAGTCTGAAAATGAGACTAAGCCCTGAGGAAGCTGGCAGTATGACTAGCGAAACATCGGCAAAGAAGTTTGTGACACGGTCAAGACCAGAAGACTCTAATATTTTTAATGACTCGGACTGTGGAAGCTACGAGATACAAAATATGCCTATTTTTCATATGTATTGCTATTTCGCACAGCTGTGAATAAATATTACCATTTTTAAATAATATGGCATAATAGGAAATTTCATTACTTTTGTTGCCTTGGGAAAAACTCTAGCGTCAATACTTTATGAGTGCTAGAAGTACAAAAAAAAAAAAAAAAAAAAATGTGTTTTTTTTTACTTTTACATAAAAAAAAATATTATTATTAAATATATATGTATTAAAAATATATATTGGGAAATTTTCAATTTATGCATTGCTGAATTATTTTTTTATAGGGTCTTCCAAAGGTATTCTCACAAAAATTAGCTTGCCCCTTCTCAACAGCCAACTCGAGCAGATGCGCCCTCTGATCTAAAAAAATGTTGACTCTCTTTCTTTACAAGTTTTTTTTAGAGGTAATTGGCTTCATTTATTTTATTTGTTGAAACTTTTAATAGAAAAAAAAACCTAATGTTTTACATAAAATTTATTACATAGAAATAAAACAAAATACAATCATCTTAACATAAGAAATTATTTCACAATATGATTCTGACAGGCTTAAATAAATAAATAGATACTACACTATAAGCTGTTACATAAAAGAACAAATGAGATCGAATAACATGTAAAACTGATTTTAAAAATAAAATTTATGATAAATGGATGGCTTGATTAAAATATTGAAGAATACAAATGATGGGTAATATATAAATAAATAAAAGGAAACATTCATTGAACAATCAAATATTTTAATTTTATAATTAACAAATTGCACCTCTTTATAAAGGGTGAAGGTAAGGCGTTTATTATCAACTCAACGTAGCTTTTCATTTCATTTATAACAAAAATATATTAATAAATTAATCAAACAATTTAAAATTATCAATTGCATTGAACAACAATAAAGGATTTAACTTACATTCCATCTAACTTCAATACGAAACAATAAAATAATAACTTTGGTATCTAGACATAGTTATCATGCTAACAAATTAAAAATTTATGTTCATTAAATTTACCTATGATTTAACTTATATATATATATATATATATATATATATATATATATATATATATTATATGAATAATAGAAGAAAAGGATGTACATGGGTGAAAATATATATTCATCATTCTTTATGAGTAGGAATGTTTAAAGCCCAAATTTTTATTGAATTAGTACTACCTACATTCAAATTATATATTAAAAGTCAGATAGCTCTGATTTAATGATATTAATTTTTAAAAACATGTTATGTATATTATCATAACATAGTTTATCGATGTATTCTGTCTAAATTGCATAAAACCAAATAAGAAATTAGGTTCACCTTATTTCACCCGACTGGGTCGATTGATAGATGCCAGTCATTTGAGTAGAAAAAGTTCGATCTTTGATGATAACGAGCAAACACTATTATGCATAATGTAGGAACAATTCATGCTTTCAAATCAATATACCATATTAAGGAGTCACTGCACAGCAACACTAATATAACAAATATTTAATTTAAAACAAAATAAATTGTTGTTAGTGGAGTTTCATCAATGGGACCAGTAGCCTACATAATTCGATTGTTCTTATTATCGTCTTTAATCCGAATCATTCTCTTCAAGAACTTAAGAATGACAGGGATGGGAAGCGATATCTGACTTCATGTATGGCGTACTCCAACTTTAGTCAATTGGCAGAAATGCAGCATTTTTTCACTAAAGTGATCTATTTTTTCTAACAAGTATAGAATGGTAATTAGTGCAATATAAAGAATAAATATAACTATTGACCTTCTGAATAGTTATAGAATTATTATCAAAAAGTTCCACACTTTTTTAGGTATTATTAGGTAATATGTTATGTAATCAAATTAAGTTTCATATATATATATATATATATATATATATATATATATATATATATATATATATATATATATATGTGTGTGTGTGTGTGTGTGTGTGCGCGCGCGCGCACGTGTGTATAGGATTATTTGCTGGCATTAGAATATTAATGTATTAACAATTTTCATAGATTAATTTCTGGATTTAAAATAAAATGTATGCCCATTTTTATGATCTTCCTTGAGCTCTCAAAATCTTATAATCCATTTCATTTCTGTTTGCAATTAAGGATAAAACAAGTAAATGTCATAAGGATAAAATTATGAGGAGTAGGCGCAATCAAATGACAGTTTAAAAGTAATAATTTAATGTTTCTTTCCAATATTTTAAAAACCGAAATTTGATATTCTTGGGTCCAGAAACATGGCATGTGACTACTTATAAGGTTACGTGTACAGGTAGGCCAAATCGACTTAGTCTCTTAGCTATTTCATTGTGACCATAATTGTGTCAACTTCACTATACTTTGTATTTTTTCTTAACAGAGATCTGTGATAAGGGTCGCTATTAATTCATTATCATATGAAATATTTATAAAGTGAGAAGGAGGATGCTCGAACTGTAGGAAACACATTAAAAATTGAAACAGTAAACAATCATTTGGTCACTTGTTGTGGTCTTGCTATTGAGAACAGTTAAACACAACTTAAACCACAATCGGAAGAAGAAACAATGGTGAAGTAATCTTTCTTTAGTTCTTATGTCATGCAACAAGAGTTCAAAACAAGATCCTTAACATGGAGAATTTTGAAATGGTATCTTCAAACCAAAAGTTAGTGATCATTCAAAATGTGTTGTTTAGGCTTATTATGATGGGCAATACCAATAATTATTACATGAAGCTAAGGAGCTTTTTAAACATTTAGTACCTTAGTGAAGTATTTAAGAATTTGGGCGTCCAAGGAAATATTTTTTTGGGGGATTAAACCAATGCCACATTTTTTAATTAAAATTATTGAATTAAACATAATTGAATTAATTTGTACCAAGTAAAAGCAAAATGTAAAAATAAACAAATGCCTACTTACGTTTTGGCATATCTGTATGCCCCCTTATAAGACTGTGCAGTGAAAAAATAAGTAATATTTATGTGCTAGCATATAATGTTTCTTTCATTTATATTTTTTTAAAGGGACAGTTTTCTATTAATTCCTAGTCAGTACTTGGTCATTTGAAAAAATGTATAAACTTCTAAGGCAAACTAAACCTTAAAAGTAATTTTCATTCTGTAAGAAAATATTTTTATTGAAATTGTTTATAACTATAATTATTGGATATTTCAGAAGTTCTAGTGAGAAAAAAAAATTAGAACAATGGAAAGAAAAGAAAGCATATTTTTCAATTACACTCACCTTATATATATGTTATACAGTTTTTTTTTACCAGAGAAAGTTTTACATGAAACATAAGACATATTTTGTCAAAATAGAAAAAAAAAACATATATATAATTCATTTTGAATAACTATTCAATTTCCAAATAAAATAAATTAAACTTCCTTATATTTTTATTGTCTAGATAAGAAGTGTAATTTATAAGAAAATTACTTTTTTATAATTGGACTTCGGATGTTTTTATGATAGGGTTCATGTCGTGAAGATGCAGAGGAAAGTTTAAGACCTAAATGAAAACAAAAAAATCAACAGTATAGGTGTCATTTAATGTAAAGGATTTTGCAATCATAAAAATTGTCTACATGGATCTGCAAGGTTAACAGTGTGAAAAGTTACTTCCTTTTGAGGAAAAATTGAAACATTTATGTACCAACAATTTTGTGCAATGGTAGGCAGTGCATATATTGTCCTAACCTAATGACCAAATTGGAAGATTTATTTTTTAGAAATATTTGCAACTGAACAACAAAACTACAGAATTCTTGAAAGAAGAAAGCTATTTTTTCCAAAATACTTTTCCTAACTATCCATCTAAAAATAATAAGAGTCATATTTTTTTTATTTATTTCAGTCAATATAATTACTATCCCTACTATAAAATTTCTTTAAAAATATCTGATAAAAATAATTAATTCATTACAAATATTGTATCATATATGTTGTTTCAGGATAGTAGTCAATAA
The DNA here is from genome assembly GCA_946811695.1 of Gonocerus acuteangulatus. Lineage (NCBI taxonomy): Eukaryota > Metazoa > Arthropoda > Insecta > Hemiptera > Coreidae > Gonocerus > Gonocerus acuteangulatus. The sequence goes on from OX328123.1 coordinate 96,312,817, forward strand.
TCTTCATAAAGTAATAGTCGACAATACTATCACATTTAATAAATAAATAATTCAGACAAAAATTTAAATATAATAGGAACACTAAAGAAATCAAATATATAAATTAATACAAGTAGCTGATTACAGCAGTTTTATTTATCAGTATGGTCACAATTGATATTTAAAGAAATAACATAGAAGAATTAATTAACTTAAAGACAGACAGTAAATTCTCAAATGTGCATACATATGTAGTTTTATCTTTATGAAACTGCTCACCTATAGTCTTAAATTATAATAACTTTGTTTATATTTCATTGCAATGATTGGACGGGAGTTTCTGTATTCATCATTTTATAAAAACATGAAAATTATTCATGAAACCGGACGGCTTTATATACTAGAATTTATGAGATCTCAATGAAATTAATGTCCATCAAATGAAAGAGTGGTCTCCACATCTACTTAAAAAAAGAAATATGTATCCCTTGTGGAACATAACTGTTTAAAGGACATCACTGATTTCTCATTGATTAGAATCACGACATCTTAACACTTTGACGACCGTTGGCATCAAAACGGTTGGAAGAAAACACATACCCAAAAAAAAAGGCAACATGTTGGTTCACTAACCATCAAAGTGTTAAGAAGAGTAGAGTAGGTTCAAATGCAGTTTGGGTTGGGTTGAGCTGTAGGCTCGTTGATAGAGGTATTCCCTTCCCTGCAAATATTCAGTGAGCCACCAGTAGAGCTCACTTGGTAGGCAATAAATTGTACAAAAATAAAAATAAATAAAAAGTTTCTAGATTCAGCTGTTTAGTCCATGGCCATTAGGACTAGATGAACAGAAGTTTCACAACACCAACATATACATATATTGGTGTAATCTGTAAATGTCACAAGTTATGTATATATCGAAATGTAACATTTAAAGAGATATGAGACTCATATCCCAATACTCTATCAATTACCACTTTAATTAGATACCAAGCACGGATTTAATTAGGTAGTGATCATAGGATGTATAAATCACTAAGACTAATAATTTGGTGCAGAGGAGAATTGTATTTCATTTAGTTTTAATATTCAGATAAGGTGTTTTGGGATTAAATAATATGTGACCTAAACTTTAAAGAAAAATGTTTAATGGACACTACTTATGTACATATGCTGGATTCTTCACCGAATATTACTGCCAAGACTTAGTATTCGGAATCATATCTTAAAAACCATGTTATAGGGTTCTAATAAAGAAGAAACTGGGAAATATATTAGATATGTGTCTTAGAACCTTACTTTTACATGGTACTTAACCAAATTAGCATTCCTTCTCAGAAACAGGTCATCGATCAAATATTGGAAACAAAATATTATAAGATTTAGGCAATATAACCACGTCTATAACACTTTATTTATTTAACAACCGTTACCATCATTGCTATAGTATTGTCTCAATAAAATACTTTAATACAACATTAAAACTTACAGAAGATAAAATTAATTCTTCAGGTCATTCTATTTATGCATACTTATGAGAATTTACTGTATTTCGAACCATCCTGGTTCATTAAAAAAATACTGATATAATATTAAACAAGGATTAACTATCTGTAGGAGCACTTACTGTTATGAATATGTATATCATTTTCAACAGAGTGAGCAAATGTTAAATTATTATGATATGTAAAAGTGGACATTAAAATGGAAATGTAAGGCATTTTGAAGTTCGGTGAAGTTACTAAATTTGTAACATAGAATGAAACAGCTAACCATTAACATTTATATCATATCAAAACAAACAGCAGATCATTTCAGAGACAAAATAAAGACACACCAAAGTTAAATTAAGACTTTACAACATTACAGTATTTTAACACAAAGAAATATTAAATAAATTTTTCGTTAATATTAGCACAGCTCTTTGTGAATTAAGAAGTAAATTAGATAGAAGTATATACTCATATAACTTCATTAAAGATTCATTTACTCCGTTTGCCATTAATTCTTTAAGATAATCAGTCAAGTGATTTAAATTGATATCATTAATGCATGTGCAACTGCACTTCACAAAACATATCGACTGATAAAATATATTCTTAAAATATTAGCAATTTACATATCACATATAAATTTTAAGTTGTATATTAGTCACAAAAACACTATCAACATAGTTGCCTTTTAAAAATTTATGTATCAGATATTTTATAAACATCAGCAATAAAGTACAAACTGTAACTTTCAACTTTAGCTATTAGCTTTAAACTAATGAAGCCCGGGCAATTATCGTTTGACAGTGCTGTAACGCTTTATCCCACCTTAAAACCAGAACTTGGTAATACAATTAAAAACATTGAATGAATTCGTCATTCGAATAACAAACATGCCGCCGCAAAGAATGTGAAATAAGGAACACATCAAATTGAAACCTTTTAGCAGCAGGATTTATCGGCCATCTTTGGCGGTCAGTTTTTCGATTAGCTCCTGGAGAGGTGCAAGCTCCCTTCTGTCAATTAAGCTAAACTCCTAGAAATAATTAAATAAATAATATAAAAATAGTCTTACAATATTATATGCATAAGTAAAAAATAATATATATATATATATATATATATTTAAAAAAGTAATTTACCTGAACAAAGAAAATAAAGTGTTTGAATGAAGTATTTAAATGTGCTTCTTCTCCAAGTTGAACTACCTCAGAAAAATGTTGATGGTATATATGCGCGTAGACTCTGAATAACCTCTTCAGAATGGTCTTAGCAATAGACTGAAAATTTTTCGGAAAAGGTACACCTAGAAAATACATAAAAGAAATGATTTCTCTGTAATGTATCATTTAATGAGAAGTATATATCATGGTAACATTCTTCAAAAATGTTATATTTGTTAAAAGAAAGATGGGCCACGGCCTTCTTATCATATGAGTGAGATTAAAATTGTAAAATATTGCTGTGATCTGGCAATCACAATAGGTGCCTAAAATAAATAAGTACCTTTTAGTAGCTCTAAAAGACAAAATAAAATGCCCAAATTGAAATTTTTGTCATTCTTTCAGAGGATTGGACCATTTGTTTTAAAAAATTGACCAAATGATTTTATGTGTGGGAAGGATAACACGCCACTCAAAAGCAATTTTTGTTAAAGGAGGAGACATTAAATCAGTATTTCAATGTAGTTAAACATTATTTCTACCTATTTAATTTTGTTTAAAATTACAAATATGAGGTTTACATTTCAATAATTCGGGCAATGGTAACCTTGTAGTTTTTTGCCCTTTAACACAAACAAACAAACATTTTAATAATAACTGAGATTTAAAATAAAAGTGGAAGCCCGGTGGCCATGAGTGCTAGGCAGTTGAAAAGCTATATATCTTGGAAATCCATATCTCTTAACATTAAATTGTTTTTCTTATTTTTCTTAACCTGTTTTATTTTCAAATACATTATCCAACAATAAGCAATTAAAAAATAACAAGGAATAAAAAACAGACAAAAAGAACAGTTCGAATAAGCGAAATCAATTACTTTAAAGTTTTAAGCTCTTATTTCTCCGATTGACATCGCCTAATCAAAACTTTCATTAGAACCTTTTTTTTAGAGCATTTAATAAGCTTTCTAATGGTATTCTTCTGATTACCAAGATTCTCAACCTTTTTCGAGATATTAATGAAAGTAAACAAAGTTACTAAAACTTTTTATGCCTGTTAATAAAATATTTTATTCTAACCCTTCCTTAACTCCAAACGTAACCAATATTTCAACATATTAGTTTTGATGAAAGTAGAACATGCAGAAAATGTTTCAACTGAATCCCATGATTCTAAGTACCCAAACCAAAAACGGTATTCAAAAAATATTTTTCCAATTTTCTCGAAAACGGTTAAAGCTATCGCCTTGAAAATGGTTTCATTCGTTTTCCTAGCCCAGGAATCATATAAAACGAGTACTTAGAAGCTTATGAACTCAAAAACGTAAGCGTTACGATTTTTTTGGCGCGAATTTCGCCCCAAACGCCATCTTCCAGTAGGCGGATTTTGCTGGTTAACGAACTTGACCTTTCAAATTGGACGAAGGATTTTTGTACCAAATTTCATCAAAATCGGACCATTCGTCTTCTATCTAGAGAGCGAACAGACAAATATATATATATATATATATATATATATATATATATATATATGTAAATAAATATATATATATATATATATATATATATATATGTGTAAATAAATATATACATACATACATATACATATATATATATATATATATATATATATATATATATATATATATATATATATATATATACAAATTTGAACCACCGTTATTTTCGGTCTCTAGGGGTTCTGAAACGCGAAATTTTCTAGTCGGCACTTCCGGATTGTTTCATTTTATCAACCCTATAAGCGGGGTTCCTCCCTATGGGGGAGGGAGGAACCGCGCTAAAAAAGAATAGGCGTCAACCCTTTTCTGTCTAGAAACGAACTTGACCTTTCAAATTGGACAAAGGATTTTTGTACCAAATTTCATCAAAATCGGACCATTCGTCTTCTATCTAGAGAGCGAACAGACAAATATATATATATATATATATATATATATATATATATATATATATATATATATATATATATATATATGTAAATAATATATATATATATATATATATATATATATATATATATATATATATATATATATATATATATGTAAATAAATATATACATACATATATATATATATATATATATATATATATATATATATATATATATATGTAAATAAATATATACATACATATATATATATATATATATATATATATATATATATATACAAATTTGAACCACCGTTATTTTCGGTCTCTAGGGGTTCTGAAACGCGAAATTTTCTAGTCGGCACTTCCGGATTGTTTCATTGTATCAACCCTATAAGCGGGGTTCCTCCCTATGGGGGAGGGAGGAACCGCGCTAAAAAAGAATAGGCGTCAACCCTTTTCTGTCTAGAAAAGGGTGGTAACCAATAGAGAAACCATCCCACAATTCTCAGTTAATAGTAATGGATGTTAAAATTTAAATAAATAAAAACAAAAGATGCATCACAAAATTACTGAATAGGATTTAAGATTATCTGCCAATGAATTTTAGTCTATCAAGAGGGGGGGGGGAGGCGAAGAAAGAAAGAAATTGACAAATAAAAGGCATAATTGAAAGTAAAACTGTCACTGTAAAGACAACAAGGAAGTCATTGCATTGAAAAGGAAATAAAGAGTGATAATGAGATCAATTTTAGCTAATCCTTTTAAAAAATCTTAATCATATTTCATCTAATAAATGACTTTATTGCAGTGTTGTATAATTAAACAATTATAAATTAATTTAATTTTTCATTATCAGTACAGAGCCAATAGAGTGACAATGTGAAGATATAATTATTTTAAATCCTCATTGAAATAATATTAAATAATTTAAAATAGAAAGTCAAAATAAAAGTTATTTATTTTGTCTTATTTTTTTACAATGAAAAAAATTCAAGGGTAAGGGTGTTGTATATTTCTGCTAGTGGTTCTAAATGGTGGGAAATACTGATTACTAAGCAGTGTGGACAGAATTAATGTTTTCTCTTCGAACGAGTTAAGTAGATCAGTACATGAGAAGCACTGGTACTACAGAGAACCAGCCTATCAATAGCTGTTCACTTATATTATTCTGCCACAAGAAGTGTTAACAAATGGAAAGAGAAGGTTCCTTTTAAAGCTTTTCCTCTAAATTGTTTTTGGAAGGTATGGAACCTTTTTTACATTTGGTAAATGTGAAGATGAGGGTTCTAGGCACCGATTATTTTGAAATTTTGCACTATATCGTATTTTGATGCACTAAACACGAATCCGTTAAAACTCACTCTCAACTAGGAAAGAAGTTATGAAGCACTAAAGTTCACTGTTATTGAGGTTAAAGTTGGCGTAAACAGCGTATTTGTAAACACGCGCACGCGCAGACATGTAACATTGGGAAACAAAGAACTCTCATTTGAAATGTTGATAAACTATTTATAACCTCCATAAAATCGAAATTCTATCCATAACAGCGAGTTGGATTGACTAGAGTTTTGATATCTTCTTGAGCGAGCGGAAACACATAGCAAGTCTGCCCAAAAGTCGTCCTAGACATTCTTCTTAATATACATGTTTATTGATACGCTGTTTATGCCAACTTTTATAACCTTCATAACAGTAAACTTTAGTACTTAATAACTTCTTCCTAGTTGAGAGTGAGTTTTTTTTAAACGGATTCGTGTTTAGTGCATCAAAATACGATATAGAGCAAAATTTCAAAATAATCGGTGCCTAGAACCATTCGTCTTCACATTTACCTTACATTTTGTATACAAACAAATGTAGAGTGTCAAATACAGATATGTCACCACCTTCAGGTAATCAATATTTCAAAAAAATCTATCTCCTGCTTAGTTCAACTGTATATACCAATAATAAAAACTAATGGACAAGTGTGGAAGGTGATTTTTTTTTAAACATTTAAGACAGTCTCAAAGAAAAGTTAGCAAGACTATTTTTCTGTAATGACAAGTATTCAAGATAGATAATTTGCCAACATTAGTCTGATATACTGTGCAGCAGGGCTGCTGGATAGCCTAGAACCTAGATCACAGAGGACAACTTTATAAAATAAATATATATGTTAACAGCTAACTGACATTTGGCCAAGCAAAACTGTCTTAGTTTTTCTACAAGAGACATCTAATCTATTATATAAAAATGAACCGCTAAATGTGTTGGTAAGCACAAATCTCGAGAACAACTGAACCGATTTCGCTAATTCTTTTTTTATAATATTCCTTGAACTACGAGGATGGTTCTTACGGACAGAAAAATTAAAAAAATTGCCTGAAAAAGTATAAAAACAACACTTTTCGGGTCTTTTTCACTTCCTTAACGCAAATTCATTTTTAAATAAAAACATATGCTCTCAATTATAATATTTTTAACAGTTAACGTATTTGTATATCTATAATATAAAAATGAATCGCTAAATGTGTTGGTAAGCGCAAATCTCGAGAACAACTGAACCGATTTCCCTAATTCTTTTTTTATAATATTCCTTGAACTACCAAGGATGGTTCTTACGGAGAGAAAAATTTAAAAAAATTGCCCGAAAAAGTCTAAAAACAACACTTTTCGGGTCTTTTTCACTTCCTTTACGCAAATTCATTTTTAAATAAAAACATATCGTCGATACAAATGCAAACTAACGAATATTAAAAAATTCATCTTTCATTGTCCATCTTTAATAATTTCTGCTGAACTTATTTACGGTAAATTCTTCAATCTGACTTCACTCTATTAAAGGGAAAGTATTCCACTATCAAAAGGTCAAATCTGCCGAATATTTGACTGTCCAAAAAAAAGTTATGAATAAATACTTTTCCACTCTGAAAAGTGGTGATTTTCATATTCATTAGTTTGCTTTTGTATCGACGATATGTTCTCAATTATAATATTTTTAACAGTTAACGTATTAGGTTATTTGTGTATAAGTAAAAAAAATTAAAAAAAATAAGAACAATTAATCACTAGGTGACAATAGAATCACATGTTAATAATGCAATTTAAATTAATTTATATTTGTGTTAACGAAGTAAAAAAGACCCCACTTTTCTATATTCCCATACAAAAGATTTGTAATAATACTTAAAGGTCAATTAGAACTTTAATACCATACCATAAAGTTTAAGTGTTAGTCGAGGGGTTCTGGGAAGGCAAAACAATTAAGTGACATTACTCAAAAACAAATTGTCTTTGGTAAAATGTAAATTGTCTGTGGTAAAATGTCACTTGAAATTTAAACATCTCTTTGCTGTGCATCTATGATATTGCTAAATCTAAAAGCCACAAATTTCTATAAAATTACTAAAGTGTTGTATGATTGTGACTTACTTAAAATGCCTCCTATAAGGCGGCGGACAAATTTAGGCAGAAGAACCCGAAATGCAACGCATCAAATTAATTATCAATCTAATCGTACTGCCCAGGAACGTGAAGGAATTTGGTTAAGACAGACCCGCAAAGCGCGACATTCGACTAATAATGGTGCAAGTTTGAATCGAGCTGCTGTGAATTCATTACAGTGCCTGCAGCTGTGTTGCTATTGGACCTATGAACTCAGTTTGACTATAAAAAAATCCGGTGGCAGTCATTAAGTGTTTGTGGTATTAATCTAGAAAACCCATGTTTCTCGCATAGTCAATTGTATGTTGCCTGTTCCCATGTTGGAAATCCATCTGCTCTGTTTATTTACGCGTCAAGTAATGAAACAAAAAATATCGTGTACCATTAAGTACTACAATAAAAGTGAAACTTAATTTAGAATAAGTAAAAATAAAATGAAATATAATAAGTAGGTATCATAATATGAAATGTGATATTGTAATTTTTTAGTGACTATTAAAAGAATTTTAGTGTTTCATAATTTTTATTTTTTGACATAATTTAATTGTCGACTTATTAAGTTTTTTTTTTTTCTTTTTTTTTTTATCTTACTAGCTGTCCGGGTGTCCCAAATAGCAGAATAAGTATTAAAAAAAAAAGAAAGAAGAACTGACTGTTAGGCGGTACAAAGTTCGCCGGGTCAGCTAGTGTTTAATAAATCAAGTAGTTTTTAAAATAATGGCAAAAATACACCAAAATAAAATTGAAAACAAGCAACATATCTAACTTGAATAATTAATGTAAAAATTAATATCCATGAAATAAAATACCTATTTTTGAGGGGAAAAGCGTTTCATCGTCGAGCTGGTCTTGGACCCATGTCATTAAATAATCTATGTACTTTGGAGCAGAACATTTGATCGGTTTTTTAACAGTGTGTCCATCAGCCCAGTGATATTCATACTTTGGCCCAGCGGACATAATAGGACAGCTATCCTCAGTACAAAATTCTGTTACAGTGCCATAGAGCATATTAATCTGGTTAAAAAAGTCCACCGCTAAAATAAAATAAAATAAATTATGATACATTAGAGATATTTTGTATCCCCAAGAAGATAACAATAAACCTTACTGTTAACTGCAACCCATTCGTTTAAATCTTCTCCTTCAGGCAATAAAACAGCTAATCGAAGATTTCCAGACCCTAGAGTTGCAGCTGCAACTTTCATGAGGTCATACTGGTGAGTTCCTTCAGGAATGTTTTTCTTCGGCTTGAAGGTTTTAGAAGACCTGCTCCCACTGTCATGAAATAAAGTTTCCTTTACTTAATATATATTAAAACAATGGAAAACAAATCAGTAATGATATTATAGTAAAGTAAATGAGCAGTAAATTTATATAAATTAGAAATCAATCATGATTAGCTTGAAAGGATTATTAAACCCATGTACTTCACTCTAAAAAATAAACTTACAATAGGAAGCTCATTGTTAAGTTTGTTTTCAATAACGGGTAAATTTTGAAGTAATTATAAATACAATAGGCGTTACGTAAATGATCGCTCAGGTACGAAAACGTTATTTCAGTAATCATAGAGCATAATAAATACACTAATCATCACATTTTCAGACATTTATTTGTCAGCGGTCATAGTAGAGAAACAGCTGTTATTGGAGGAATGTATTAACCTGTGCAAAATCATAACATAACGAAGTTTCTTCTTCAATTGTAAAACTAAAGGTAAATCTCTGCAAGATTTTAATGTAGTAATATTTTTTTAATTGAATTGTAGTTGGGTTAAAAATTCAATCTTTGAAATGTAGAAAATATATACTTATAAATATTTTAATCAGACAGTATGATTGACAAGATTTTCAAGATTTAAGAAATAAAAAGACTAAAATATAACTAACTAATTTATCAATAAACACATAATCTTGATAAATTGGAATACAAACATTTATTTCTAATTAAGTAAGTTTAGAAAACGCTACATCCAAGAAGCGTCACTTCGATCTTTATTCGACGCCATCTTTTGACCCTTTATTACTCGCTGCGTCTCTGTTTTTCTTTTACTTCTTCCAGTTCTCTTATATTCTCAGTTGTGGTAAATCGGTTTCTTAAAGGACTTCGCAGGGAAAGAAATCATTCTGTAAGTAATTAATTTAACTTTTTTCTATTATCACGGCAGTAAGTCCGGCTTCTTGCCGCTTGTGGTTTGGCTGGCTCCCGTTACCCTTAGTTTTTCCAGCAATATATTTATGCTAGTAAATAAAGATCTTTCATATTTAGTTATGTTTTTAATTTAAATGAATTATATAGTTTGTTTTGCATACATAGTCATGGCTGAGATTTTGTATTTCTCTAGGTTTCCAATTATGGAAGTGATGCAATTTTGACTATTAACACTTGTAAATATTTCCCACGTTGTCTTTGGATGCTTTTTGTGAACACTAGATTATTGTTTCAATGTCATTTTTCACTTAGTGATTGCTTTAAATATAATTTTTGTTGTGAATTAGGAGTATGTATTGCATGATAAAATTTAAAAATGCTATCTTGCTAAATAACCTCTATGAGCTTTCTCAATAGGCAAGGGTTCTTTTATTTAATTTTACATTTGTATACATATTTTGTTAAGTTTTAAGTTAATTTTATATTTTTTTTCATTGCTTGAAGTAGTTATTGGTCTTCTCTTTAAAATGTTTTGGAGTTAACCCTTTAACGGGCACATTTCGCTAGCTACGTTGGAATTTTTTTAATTTATATTTGGGAGCCTGGGGGGCATCCTTTTACTAAATATGAACCCAGGTTGTTTAAATAAAAAAAATTGTATCCATAAATACGGGGTTGGCCGCTTGAGCGGCCCTTGCCCATTCCAGGCATCGAGAATCCCCGATATGCAATGCCTGGGCCATTCCATGTCAATTCAACCTATGAAAGTACTGTTTACAACCCGACCCTCTTAGATTTTTTTTTAAATTTTGAATCCTAATAGCTCTAACAACTCCTTGAATGGTACAATTTTTTTTAAAAAAATTATCTGTTTCCGTTTTTTTAGTATTAATTTTCAAAGTATTGAAAAACAGTCTTTTTTTTGGTCAACTGGAAAATGTTAATTGCTTGGTAGATTGAGTTCTATTTTAGCTAGAACAGTCAGCATAGTCTCATTGTTTAGCTAATTAAATGGACTTTAATTTGATATACAACAAGACCAACTTATTACAAATTTTACTTTTCAAAAAAAATTTCGAAAACTTGTACGTAACGGTTTTCGAAAAACTGTACTTTTAAAATTCTGAAAAAAATATTTTTGAATCTTCAGTTCATTGACTACATATGCTGCTAGTTTCATAGGATGGGAATGGGATCATTTTATAACATAATTTTGACTTTATAATTGTCACTGCGTAGTTTGTAAAAATATGGTGAGTGATGGATATTTGTATTGTAAATTTTGCAATAAGCTTCCCTGATCAAAATTTGATTTTTTTTTCTGACAACTAAAATTAAAGGGGAGATTTGGGGGAAAAAAAATTACTGGAACCCAGAAATTGCACCCTTTCATTCCTTTAAGTAAGAAAAAAATTAAGACTCAACTTTACTCGAACTTCAATAAAAGTGAAGTTGAACTGGTAGATAACTGATTTAGACACAGATACAGTAGCCTTTAATGGAAAAATATGTGGTAGTTTTATTGCCTGTAAATATGACGAACAGTGGTGGCTGACATGTGTACTCAACAAAAATGAGGAGATGGATGAAATAAAATTTAATATCCAACACGTCTCAATTATTACAAATTTCATTTTTCAAAAAATGTTTTGAAAATTTGTACAAAACGATTTTTGAAAAACTGTACTTTTAAAATTCTTAATATATTTCAATCTTCATTTCATTGACTACATATGCTGTTAGTTTCATTATGGGAACATTTTACAACATAATTTTAACTGATTTAGACTCTGATCCAGTAGCCTTCGAAATATGTGGTGGTTTTATTACCAGTGAATATGACAACCAGTGGTAGCTGGCATGTGTACTCAACAAATTACTCAGTTACACACAATAGCACAAAAATGGATTTGACTGTTTATTAAATGTTATAAATGTTTTTTTTTTTTTTTTTTTTTTTTTTTTTTTTTTTCCCCATTGCCATCCATCCCAGAATAAAACCAGCATCATTTGTAGTAAAAAATTCAGCTACCACTGGTTGTCATATTTACAGGCAATAAAACTACCACATATTTTTCCATTAAAGGCTACTGTATCTGTGTCTAAATCAATTATTTTAGTTCTGTCTGGAAAAAAATTCAAATTTTGATCAGGGATGCTTATTGCTGAATTTACAATACAAATATCCATCACTCACCATATTTTTACCAACTATGCAGTGACAATTATAAAGTCAAAATTATGTTATAAAATGATCCCGTTCCCATCCCATAATGAAACTAACAGCATATGTAGTCAATGAACTGAAGATTCAAATATATTTTTTTCAGAATTTTAAAAGTACAGTTTTTCGAAAACCGTTACGTACAAGTTTTCGAATTTTTTTTTTGAAAAGTAAAATTTGTAATAAGTTGGTCTTGTTGTATATCAAATTAAAGTCCATTTAATAAGCTAAACAACGAGACTATGCTGACTGTTCTAGCTAAAATAAAACTCAATCTACCAAACATTTTCCAGTTGACCAAAAAAAGGCGGTTTTTCAATACTTTGAAAATTAATACTAAAAAAACGGAAACAGATAAAAAATTTAAAACAATTGTTTTTGGTTATTTTTTGTTAGAGTAACCAACCTACCAAATATTATTAAAATCCAAGAAGGTCGGGTTGTGACCCTTGTTGATTTGACATGGAATGCTAGCCCACAATATCATTTGAAACAGAATTGAGAAAAACATTTCATTAGCAATGCCAAAAAAAGTATTTTTTCCTTCCAGTCGGACGAGAGTAAGGTACTTTACTTATGAGACGTATCAACGAATAACATGTAAGCGATATACTCATTCCAATTAAAATCAATTAATTCGTAATCTAGAATGTATAAAATAATTATTACATACTTTGAAACAATTTCCGGATAAGATGAGTGATCCAGAGGGCCAATAATGCACGGCCAACACTGACACAAGACGAGTGCGGGAATGGGCAAGGACCGCTATAGCGGTCAACTTCGTCATATCTCGGCTCGTCGGGCCCAAGACCTCCAAATACCCCGGCATCTAGCAGGAAGCATTGGAACCAATTCCGCCTCACTCGCGTAATTTTTTAATTTCAGCGAGCAGTGGCCGCTCAAGCGGCCCTTGCCCGTTAAGAGGTTAATAATAGTTTATACGGTAATTCTGATTTCTGTGCTTAATAAATACTGTTCTAAGCATTACCACCAGCTTTTTTTACATTTTTATTCTTAATTAGGTTAAAATGAATAAGTATACAAAGTTTAATGAAGATTGAAGTCTGGGCAGTTCTTGCCTCTTTGAGAGAGGGAACCAGGCTTTCCTGGGCCTGCTTGTTTATAATTACACTATTACCTGTTAAATAAATTAGTACTTACGTATCACCCCTATCCTGGCAAGAAAAGGGTGGTTACCTATAGATAACCCGTCCCAAAATTCTTAGTTAATAATAATGGATGATGAGGGAGGTTCAACTGTCATGAATTTTGACAAAGCACCAGGGACTTAACATCTGTTAGGCATTAGTTGTAACTTAAGCATTTGATATATAACAATAAGATTCATTTTATCTTGAACATGAAATATTTGTACATTTTGTAATAAACCTCTGAATTCCACCGAAAAACCAGTGATCTTTATTATCAGCAAGTTGGAGTGGCTAGAGTTTGGATACAACCTTAAGCAGATGTAGCAAGCAGAAACGAATAGCAATTATGCCATTAACATAAGTGCTATGGTTTCCTAAAGGTTATATTAAAATTCTAGTCAACCCAACTCGTTAAAAATATTAATATATGGTCTTTTCGTGGCCATATTGGCACAACTTCAATTGACTTTTGCGCTTGCACGGATGATCCAGATCACTGAATGAGACCCACTTCTCTAACCTGAGGTGAAGCTATTACGTAAGTACCAATAAGTTGAAAAGAAGCAATAATTAATAAAATTATTAATGTATTAATAATACACTCCACTATCATTTTGATTTCCTTCATTGTTGAAGTGTATTTAGCTTGTATAAACGGAGACTTTGTATTCTCAAGTAGGAAGTAATAAGATCATGTTATTAAAGGCTCAATGCTCTTTCATTTTTAATTTATTTAACATTGTTCTTGCACATTGCTTTATGCAAAAAATGCTTGGTAATTGTGAAGTTTAGGGGCCTCCTCACCGATTTTTTTTTACTGGTCGTTCTCTGAGGTATTTTGATGCACTAAACATGAATCTGTTTAGGAAAACAGTTGCTCTCAATTAGGAAAAAAGTTATTAAACACTAAATTTCACTGGTATGCAGGCTAGAAAGTTAGCATAACAACTATATTTGTAAACTTGCACATGCACGGGTATGTAAAAGTCTGTAATATAGAAGTCTAATTTAAATTTACCATCAGTTATTTATTCAGAAACATTTTTTTAAGTTATGAAACATTCTCCACATTTTTTGTTTCGCTGTTGAAAAGTATTATATGAAAGAAATCCCTTAATAATTAGCTAATGGCTTCACAATTAGCGCGCTCTGATAATTGCGAAAGTCAGATAAGTTTGCCTAATAATAATGAAGTTGCACGAATTATAGCAATTGTTCACACGAAAGAAGAATTATTAAATTTTGTAGTCGACAATAAGCTTCTAACCAATTCTATCGATCGTGGAAAATGTGGGGAGAAATTAGAATTATATAGAAATAATTTTTCTTAAAAAGTTTCAGTGTCATTGCAGATTTCTATTTACCGAACATCATTTCTGAAGATGTCTAAGAGGCTAAAGACGAACAAAGTGTTCATATTTTTGTTTTAAGTATTTATATTTTTTTCGCATTATGGCCATGCGTGCTATGCGTTTCCGTTTCTTTTGCTTCGAGTTGGATTGACTAGAGTTTTGATATCTTCTTGAGCGAGCGAAGCAAGTGGAAATGCAAAGCATGTATGCCTAAATGACGGGTGAGGAGGCCCTTAAAATTAACAATTACTTTTCACTAAATAATTTATGAACATTTCAAATGAAAGTTCTATATTTCCCAATTTTACATCCCTGGACATGCTTACAAATATTGTTGTTTATGCTAGCTTTCCTAACCCGTATAACAGTTAACTTTAGTGCTTGATACCTTTTTTCCTAGAGCGACTTTTTTTTTTTTTTTTTTTAATGGATTCGTGTTTAGTGCATCCAAAATACCTCTTTGAACATCCAATAAAAAAAAAAAAAAAAAAATCAGTGAGGAGGCCCCTTAACTTCACAATTACCAAATGCTTTAGCAACACGTGCAAGCTATATTTATCCTTGTTCTTCTAGAAAAAATGTGTGTTTCATTCTTGAAAACACACGTATTCGTTTGTTTTCATTTGGCAATTGATTTAATTTAAATATGTTTTCCCCGTTAATATATAAAATTTGAAACTTTTTTTTTTTTTTTTATAGTAAAAGAAAATGGGACAGGCAGGATTGAATGATGATGGGTGCGTTGTCAAAGTTAGAGGGTTGCCATGGTCTACTACAGAAGAAGATATTGTAAAATTTTTCTGTGAGTATTGTCATATCTGAAATGCACCAGCCACAAGTGTACCTTAAGTTGTTGTTTTTTCCTGAGTTTAGCTGTTACTAATAAGCCAAACTCCTCAAAGAAGTTTTTGTTTCAAATGTAGTCATTTTTAGCACTTTCCTCCGAAGGAAAGTAGCTATTGAGGTTGGACTCATGACGGAATTTTTGAAAAATTTCTTCAAATCTTTATCGATCCTACCTAGTAGACACCGAAAATGACCCCCGTTAAAATTTATATATATCTATATATATATATATATATATGCATATATATATATATATATATATATATATATATATATATATATATATATGTGTCTGTTAACACGATAGCGGCCAGAGTTTTTGTTTTTTTGTCACGAAACTTGGTATATAGCATTCAATTAGCAAACGATTGAACGAGTTCGTTAACCACCAAAGTCGGTCCACCGGAAGGGGGGGTTTACCCCGAACCCAAAACACTTATTTGACTATGTCAGCCGTAATATTTGTTATATTTCAACGAAACTTGGTATTCGTAGTGTTAATATAGAGAGAAAAGTGAGATATAAAAATGAACTAAATCGGTTCGTTAGAAGGGGGGGTTTACTCCGGACCCACAATACCAATTCGCCACTACCAGCCGTGATTTTTGGTATATTTCGACGAAACTCGGTATTCGTAGTGCTAATCCACAGGTAAATATGTGTTGTAAAAATAAACGAAATCGGTTCATTAGGAGGGGGGGTTTACTCCGGACCCACAATACCAATTCGCCACTACCAGCCGTGATTTTTGGTATATTTCGACGAAACTTGGTATTCGTAGTGGTAATCTACAGGTAAATATGTGTTGTAAAAAGAAACTAAATCGGTTCATTAGAAGGGGGGGTTTACTCCGGACCCAAATTCCTAATATACTCATACCGGTCGTAATTTCTGCTGTATTGTAACGAAAGGCTGTATACGTCGTGGGTAACTCATGAGAAAGAAGTGTTGTAAAAATGAGCTGAATCGGTCAATCGGAAAGCGGGGGTTTAATTTGTAATATATTTGAATAGAAAAGCCGGCAGACGTAGGTTCACAAAGCCGCCGCAAGGAGCGCTTTCTACCACTAGAGTGACTGTATCCTGTTCCTGCGTTAGATCAAAATACGATAATATGAGGATTTTTGTATTTATTACGTAGTGTAGTAGGTACCATGTGTAAACATAACTCTGGATGCAAATTAATAATTGATCAGTTACTCATTACAAAATGAGAACTATTCACGTTTTTATTTTATTTATGTAGGATATTTTAAGCAAATTGTTCTGGAAAGCAGTCTACACTACCCAAATTCTGAGGAAAGTGCTTAGTGATGCAGCTCCTGCGTGACGGACTTTTTTATATTTTGAAAATAGTAGTTGTTGAATAGTTTATATCCTTATGTTAAAAGTAAGTTGATTTATAATCTAAAATTATACTATAGTTCATCAAGAGGAGTCGGAACAACAACCCAACGTTTCCTTACATCTTATTCCTATCCTCCCACATTCCTTTCATACACCTTCTGAATCCACTTCCATGACGCCTGCCAGAGTTGGGATTGGAAGTATTCCAACTGTATTATCTTTATGATTAAACTATAAGTGAAAAGTAAGAAGAGACCTTTATCCCAATAAAAAGTGACTACTTTGTAGTATGTTAAAGTCTTAGTCCATTTTAATCAAAAACTTACCTCAGTGGTTCTTGACCAACCATATTGAAATAACCCCTTCCGTAGGCAGAGATTCACAAGAAGTGTTCTCCTGAACAGGATGCCCGTACTCAACCTTGGGCCCCTGTACAAGATACTTTTGCCTCTTGATCACAGCGCCAAATTACATCTTGTCTTTTATACTTTTAGCCATACAGGCTTCATGGATACTGTAATTCTTCCCTTCTCTTCTCAATCATTTATAGAATAAAAGGCGGGGGGGGGGGGGGCTAAAAGTGAACTAATTATGCTAAAACAAGCTACAGTAATGCTAGAATAGCTCTAGCCATGAAAAGAATAGTTGAAGAAAATGAGACTACAAGGAGCTCTCAATTGCTGGACAAATCAATGGTATTCAAAACACCTTTCTTAAAGAAATAAAAAGTTTCATGATTAAGGGAAAAAAACTTAAATTTTATTAATTGATATGTGTTAGAGAGTAGAATAATTTGATTTTACGTTCTTCTTGTTAGTGATTGCTTTAAGAAAATAATTTTTATTATTTTATCTTTAACATCCATCAATCGACATTTCTCAATAATAGATAAGATACTTGGTGTATTTATTCTATTAACTAAATATCTTGAGAGAATGCTGTGCATATGTGAAATAATATTTTGTACTTGTATCGTAAAAGTGACTGCTCTGATTAAATTTTTAGCGGAATGTCGTATAAGGAATGGAAAAAAAGGTGTTCAAATGACTCTGTCCCGAGAAGGTCGTCCAAGTGGTGAGGCTTACATAGAAATGGAGACTCCTGAAGATGTGGAACTTGCTTGCAAAAGGGACAGGGATTACATGGGACACAGATACATCGAAGGTATATTTTAACAATGATCGTTTTACTATTGATTGTTTCCTCGTTTACTGGACACTATCTCTATAAAAAAAATCAGTTTGTCACAAAAGCAACATTTTGTAGGCATAACTCTTTAATACTTATTTCTTCAAATTCTTTAAATATTTACATAATAATTTATGTATGTTAATGAACAGATTATTCCTTATGTAATGAATCTAGTATGTAAAGGATCATCTTATTTAAAATCATAGCATAATCTCTTAAGTTAGTTTACATTTTGCCTAGCCTGAATGACAATGGTTTATTCCTAAGGATGTCTGGTGAATAATTGGTCACAACCTTCTCAGTTTTTGATTGGCTCCCAGCCAACACTTATTTACCTTCTTATCTACCCAAGAGATGCACTATAGCAAAATGTCAAGGTGCATAAAACACTTTATGAAATGTGCGGTTATCAGGTCTTGGACTATAACCCTATGGAGACGGTGGCAGG
The DNA here is from genome assembly GCA_946811695.1 of Gonocerus acuteangulatus. Taxonomy (NCBI): domain Eukaryota; kingdom Metazoa; phylum Arthropoda; class Insecta; order Hemiptera; family Coreidae; genus Gonocerus; species Gonocerus acuteangulatus. Next base: position 96,331,482 of record OX328123.1, read on the forward strand.
TGTGTGACGGGGGGTACCTGGTGACGAGACCCTCCTGATACCTCTGTGTCCCTCCTGACAGCTACTAGCTGCATTCTATGCAACCCCCAGTTCAGTTGTCTTGTTTTTAGCTATTTCAAGATATAACCAAGTTAATTTTGTGTTTCTTCAAATATTTAATGTTCTTCTGCCTCCAATATTTGAAACGGAAAAATAGTTACAATTATCAATACATGTCTTAGAAAGACATCACTTAATACTTGAACCCATTCCTAACTCATTTATTTAATTCCTCTCTATTGTTTGCAAATTGCCCAGTTACCCTTTTTTTAAATTAGAAATTATAAGTATTACATTAGCAATAAGAAAGGATTAATTCCAAATAATTTAAAATTAAAGTATTAATTTTTTAAAATAAGTTGTTGTTTTTTAGATTTTGTGTTCATTTATTAGTAACAAATGTATTCTTTAATTCATGCAAAAACCTTTGCAAGTAACACCTTAGTATTATTGAAAGAAAACTTATTTACCTTGGAACTAAAATGCTTCCACAGCAAATTACATTGTTTATGCTTCGGAAAAGGCCTACTGTCTTCATATAAATCCTAGAATGCTCTTCAATAACAATTCCCGGAGCTGTGGAAGGACTAGGCTGCGATACAGCCCTTCTTTTGAGATGTCTCACTAATTGTCTTAAAGAGCTGCAGATCCCCACTGTTCTTAAACGATAAAGCGTGAGGAGTGGGGTGACTGCTGGAGAAGCTCACTGTCAGCCAGACACGGCCGGGCCTGGCTGCTGGAGAAGCTTACTGTCAGCCAGACACGGGCGGGCCTGGCTGCTGGAGAAGCCCACTGTCTTAAAAGTGTTAAACCATTTAATAAAGTTACTATGTTACAATAAATAAATGGCAAATTTCAATTATTCTCCTTCAGAGGAAAATGTTCAATGTCACTTGTTAACTGGAATTTTAATGCTAATTTTTCACCTTTATATTTGTATTTATCTTTAACATTTTCTTTTCAGTATTTAAAGCCAACAAATCGGAAATGGAGTGGGTAGTTGAGCGCTGTGGACACAATATGGAATTGAGCCGAGATGATGCCTGTGTCAGGCTTCGAGGCCTTCCTTTTGATTGTACAATTGATGAAATTATTCAGTTTTTCTCCGGTAAGCATTTCCTCTCCTTCTACTTTACTGCCTTCTCTCTTATTCTGATTTTCTTTTTTTTTATTTATAAAACTTTATTAATCCAAAAAGTTTAACATTAATTTTCCTGATTTTATTTATATTCTACTACCTGAAATAGGTTTTGTGAATGTATTTGATATGAATTATCTTATCTAGGTTTACACTTCCTGTATTTTTCTCTTGATTTTAATATTTTTAACAATTGCTTCAAAAAGTGGGAGCTTTGCACCACCACTATTAAATATTAGGGTGATTCCAAACTATCCTTACTCGTAATGTTTATTTTACAATAAACTACCCTTGGCCAATATATATATATATATATATATATATATATATATATATATATATATATATATATATATATATATATATATATATATATATATATATATATATATATATATATTATAACTAATCAGTCTTATAAATAAACCAATGTTAAATTAGTAAATTACCTTTTCGTTTAAAATAATATAAATTATATATTCAAATTAATGATGCATTTTACTTTATTGAAATACTTTTAAGTATATTAAAGAAAACCTGACTTTTCAAGAAGTTGCAGAATTGTGACAGTTCATTATTACACCCTTGATATTTAGCTTTTAAATCGGATGAATGATAGCGCATACTTACTATTGGTATCAAGAAGTTTAATGGCCCATATTTTAATATACTCATTTCATTCATTTTGTTCTTCAGGAATTAAAGCAACAAGTCATTATTATTGACAAATTATAAAAATTAATAATTTAACTGTGTGATAAATCATCTTTAGTACTTTTTAATATATTTTTTTGTAACTTAAATTTTTTTGAAATTGTTATCCCAGTTTAAGGATTAGTTTGGATTAATAAAGTTTTAGCGTAGTTATTTTATACAATTTTCTAAATTGGCAATTTTTTTATATTTTAATATATCATAATGGGCACTGATAAGAATTCATATAATAACTTCAAGTTATTTAATCTGATATTAATTAATTTATGATTACATTTTTCTTTGTATTTTTTTAGTTTCTATCGTTAATGTTGATATTTCATAGTTTCTATTGCTTCTAAATATTAAGCTTTTGTCATAACTGAAACCATTTTTTAGCTTACTCAGAAAATACCCTTAACCATAGAGATAGTTGTCATTCTGGCAATAGTTTAATAAAACTATATTTTGTTATAAAAAATGTAGTTTTAATCCAAAGTGACTATAATGGCCAAACCCTGACTATATCCATCTTGATGACTATATGGAATAAATTATGAAGCCCATGGCAAATTGAACAGATAAAAAGCAGACTATGGAATTACAGATAGTAGAGACTTTATAGGTACAAGTATTTTCTCCCATTTATTTATGAAACTCGTCCATTTAAATAACCTCTTATGTTTTATGAAAATTTAAGTAAGTCGTGGACAGCTCATTCCCAGGAATTTTTTTTTTTTTTTTGTTACATGAAGTAAATAAAAATATCAGGTTTGAATTGAATAAGAAGGCAAACAAAATTTGCAGAACTTGTAATGACAGGGTGTCTACTGCAAGAAAATGTAACTAAATTGAAAATGGGGCACAAAAACCATGTAAAAGTCATGAATTTTGAATCCATGTCACAAAATTTCAGTTTTACACTGGAAAAATTATGTAATCAAGGGACTTCTCCCCATTTGTAAAAGTTACCGTATTAATTTGGCAACACATATCAGTGTTCTTCTTATCCTGCACAACAATGACGAAGTAGCTGACGCTCTAAAACTGCAAAGAAAAACAAGGTTGTTCGTAAAAATGATTGCTTTGAAGACTTTATCATAGGCGGCTCTAGACAAACATTTCTGGGGGGCTAATTTAGTATGGGTCGTGCCTGGGGGTGTAGAATCAAATTTTTATTACCAGGCACCTGGAAATCATTAAGAAAGCATTTGATAAACTAAGAACATACGTTAATTAGAACTTATTACTATTAATTTGCCTAAAAAAATGTATAACTTAATCTAAAAAGATTGTGAATATTCATTCTGGGGGCTTAGCTCTCACCCCTTTAGCTGCCACTGGACATTATCTGTTATTTACATATCTTTTTCTCTAATCATATGCAGGCTTAAATATTGAAATTGTGAAAACTTTGATTTATTAAATTATGTATCTTCACAATAAATATTTAGTTAGTACTATTTTTAATTTTTGAATTCTACCACCAATATTTTGGCTTATAATTCCATATTCATTCTAAAAATTTTATTATACATCATTTCATCACTTTAAAAATTAATGTAACTATCCACTTTATATATATGTATATCATAGTTTTAATAACTGTTTTAAATATATGTAAAATTGAACGTTTATAAATATCAGGGTAATGCGACCCCAGGTTACCAACAATGTTTAGTTGAATCTTAAGTAAAATTATTTTCCTTTTAATGAGCTTGAAAAAGTCATGAAATTGACTTTCACGGAAGAAGTAGACACCATGAATGAGGATATTGTCTTTATCTGGTCTCACCGGTGTGAAGTTTTTGCTGAAAACTGACAATTAGAATAAATTAGTAAAACTGACAATTAGTAAAAATTATGTCAATAAAATAATAATGAATGGATTGTATGAAAAAGTTCTAAAAATGTTTCTTACTGTGTTAGATTTTTGTGTTATAATTTCATAGCACTTGTTTTTTCATTTTGCGTATCAACAAGACTTATCAGTGCCCATTTTGTGAATTTTTTATTATTTTCTTTTATTATGGTGGAATAAATAACAATACTGTGATATAGCTTTCATTGTTTCAAGAACAGGGATGGTTTCTAACTTAATAAAGCCAATCATAAGGCATATCTAATAAAGAATTCCTGAGTGAAACGTTGAGTTTTCAGAAAATTATTATATTTTAACTGTTGAACTTTAATAATTCATTTCTAGTTTTTATTTATTTAAATTTTTGCTGAAATTTTAATTCATAGTCATTTTGACATTACCCATGGTTATAGAAACTTTGATGAATCCAAATTTCTTTTGTTTTACTTAAATAATTTTTAGACTTATTAATATTAAATGCTTCAATTTTTTTGTTTATTTCCACCATTTTATTCAATTATTTGTTTCACCTTGAAGCGTATGTGCTGATGTATATATTTGGTGTATTATTAATAACCCTTCTACTGCTGTCTTACAAATACATTTTGATAATCAATATTGAGGAGATTGGAAAACTCAGGAATTTTATTATTTAGTAATTTTTAATAGAATGAAATCATGCATACAATAGGCTGGAAATTATGCATAAAATAGCTGTAATTCATTTGGTAATTTATGCTGGATGAAATACTTCATACCATGAAAAATTTATTTCAATCAAAGGTCTTATCTTAACCAATTGTATAATCAAATAAATACACTAGTCATATTAAGAATTTATATATCGAGAAGCAATTTATTAATTGCATTACTGATAAACATTTTTCATTAACAAATTTTACACTTGAGCTAGTACAATTTTCAAAGAATCTATGATGCCTGGATATGAGTTCTTTTTTTTAATGATTGATAATGCCTATAATAATTGGTCGGATATAATTTCCGTTGTATAATAAATTGATTTCATTCCAAATCAATGAATATTATTATTTTATGTCTTTCATACTTGCAATTTAGTTTGTATGAACAGCAGTAAAAAGGTTAATCAATATTTTATTATCTTTTATTTCTTCATAAGAAAGGATGTGTGGCTTATTGCTTGATTTTATTTTAAGATACATCTTCAATAATAACAATAATTTTATTTTATTAGTACGATTATTCTTCTTTTCCATTGTTGATCTGAAGCATAATTCAGTTCCATTTGTTACATTCTTTATTTAATTTATTGACAGTTCTTTATTTAAGAAACTGGTATTTTTGGCTAACATTCTGCAAGTTAGATATTTCTTTAAAAGTAAAGAATTTATAATATTTTTTTTTTTTTTTATAAATCTTTTATCTTTCAGAAATAAATTTTTAATGATATATACGTAATTTTAATTCACACAATTATTCTCCCTTTTAGATTGTTATATTTGTAAAAGATTTCGTCTTCTTCACTATTAATGTGTGTTTTTCTAAGTTCAACTTTTTGTTCGCATAACGTTATATTACAAAGGCACTTAAACTTGCAGATTTCAAAAGCATCATCATAATTTATACTACTGAAATAAAACATACCTAAATATTTTGTTTTGTTAATGACTTCAACATTTTCCCAGGAAAATCTATTGGTCTAGGAAGTGACTTTGTGGTTTGTTTTTTATTAATATTGATTTTCATATTTCTGAAATGCTATTTTTATTTACTTGATTATCAGGACATTTTTCATAAGCTAAACTGCACATCCTTGCTTATGTGTCATTTATTTTATATATTTTTTTGTTTATAAACCTCATTTTAAAATAAAATGATGGGTTATAACCGTGCCGATATTTGGTTGGTTGTTTGCTGGGCCAGGGCTGGAGATAGTTGGGAACGGGATAATTCTGGCGACTGACAACTCTGGGCGAACGACTGGGGAGGCGTACGTTCAGTTCGTTAACAAAGAGACGGCAGAGCAAGCTCTGCTCAAACACAAGGAAAAGATAGGACACAGGTGGGGGAACTACCACACAAGATTGTCAATTTTACCATGAATATCTTGATGAGAGGATGGTGTGTGATGGGAGGTCTTGTAATGGGACCCGATACTGAAAGAAGGGGGGTATGGTGGTTTGGTGGGGAGGTAAGGTGGTATTTTTTCCTATTTTTATTATCTAATTTTCTTTTTAATTTAAAGACTCCAACCCAACCACCCTACCAGGTAATTAATTAAAACTTTGGTGGACACACTTTTTCTTCCATTTTAAGTAGACTAATTTTAACACAAATCACACAATATGTTTATTTCTTATAATTAAAACATGGAGTGGAATTTTTATTTATAAGATAACTCACGCCTTAAGATTATTTTTTAAATAAATTAGCTTTTTGTACATTAATTAATGAAATCTCTATAATTGAATGCTCCATGATCGTACATATATATATATATATATATATATATATATATATAGTAATCAAATAATTAGTTCCAATATAAATATGGGTTATTCAATTAATTCGATAAAAATCAATTATTAAAAAAAAAAAAAAAACTAGTTGACTGCTACTCTTTAGAAACAATTACTCGTTGCCCATTTGTCTTAGGAAAAAATAAAAAGCTCACCGATAACTTGGCCTACAAAGCACAATAGATAGGCTATTTGTCTTCTAAATTGGGTTTTCAAAACCTATTTCTGGGGGAGGCAAGCATTTTATAACTGCCTCTAAATATATTAATGTCATAGAGGATTTAAGTTAGCCAGTTAAACATAATTTTTTTTATATATATTCTAGTAATAATGTTGCAGAAAGAATTAATTTATTCCGTAATTCTTCCTTTCCACTTACGCTTCTGAGAATTGACTATTTATTTCAGGAAATATGCATTACGTTTCTCAAATACCATTTTCCTCAGGGAGCATTTACTCAATTGTTTTACTAATCTATTGTTAAATGAAATTAGTACATGAAAAAGTGTATCTCACAATTAATATTTCTTCCCTTGATAAGGAAACAATTTTTAATTTTTTCATCAAGGTATGAAGATCTGTCTTCAGATCTTTTATTAAGATAGGAACTTACTGAGCTTATCTAGAATCTATTATTTAAAAAAAAAATAATCTAGTTCAATTTTTCCACAAGTTTCCCATTTGTATTTGTCATACTAAAATACTCCTATTTTTTCCATGGAGTTATACTATTTAGTTCTTTTTAATTATATAATTTCTTAAGATATGAAAGTAATAATAATAAAAATTCTTTGTTTTAAAAGAGATCCTTTTTTTTTTTAACTTTAGTTTTGATTTGTCCTCCGCATGTTAAGTATTAGTCCCTATTTGTGCTCTATGATTGACTTATTTTGCAATTTCTTTCTTCGTAGTTAGATTTAAACTAATAAGACCAGAATTAAATTCGTGGTTTTTAAACTGTTGTAGAAGAAAAATTATTGTAGTTCTTCAAAATAAATCCTTCTAGTTAATAAGTTTTTGTAGGATTAAAGCTATCTGTTGTTAATCATTTTTTTAGTTTTATAAATTCCTAAATAACTTCATGTGAAAAATTGTTTAAATTCAATGCAGTTCTAATTAATTCATTTTCAAAAATTTACCTCATTCTGCTCTGCTTAGTTGCCCCTGAGTTGATGGCCTGGATATTAAAAAATATGTTTACATCGGTTTTCATATCATCATTGGTTAATTCCATCATATTATTAGTTAATAATAACTATTTATTCCTATCTACAAAAGGAGGATATTGTGTAAATGTAAATTTTGTTACCTTTTCAATATGAAAGTTACGTGATTTTAAATTCCTTTTGTAATTTAACAAAAGATCATTTAAGGACCCGTAAAACGTTAATACCTAAAAACAAACTATTGACATTCTTTCAAGAAGAGAGTGCTGTCAAAAATATTTCAAAATTTAATTTTCTTTAAATAATGCGGTTATTATTTTATTTCTTAACAATTTTTTTTTCTTTGAGTTACATAAAATATTCTATATATTAATTTGTTTTGGAATAACTTGTTCATATATTTATCATTAAAAAAGCAAAGTTCTATTACATGTGTCCGATTTTCTTGTGTATATATCTACACAGACATCATACTTGCACACTTATTTTAAATAAAGAGGTTTGATTTGTACGTGTATGGGATAATGATAAGATATCAGTTTTTAAAATATATTTACACTTTGAATGAAAATAATTTCTGTGTGCTTTATGTGCATAAGACAGTTTTTAAGCTTTTTTGGATATTTATTTATTTTTTGTTATTTTTTCATTTACAGTATATTTTTGAAAAAAATTGAATATACAAAGTAAATTCACTTATTTTGAATTAAAAGTGAATTTGGTTACTTTTTTTTTATATATGAAAATAAAACTTATAACAAGCAGCATTAAGAATTTCAATCTGTACCTCTTTATTTTTATTTGTTTCTATTTTATTTTTGTTCATATTAGTAATTCTTATTACTAACTTTTAAAGTCGGACCTTTATCGATGATTTTAGTGGGGTGAAGGATTTAATTTTATTAACAATTTTGAAATATTTATTTAATTTTATGACATTATTTGTACTTTTGTGTTACTCTGATCTAAATTAATAACTCACTCTTGTGTGCATACACCTTGACTTATGCTATTCAAATTAATTTCATCCTATCGGCAAATGGACTTGGAATATCGTCTTACCATTTTCTCTTATCAACCTGTACAAAAGAATATATATATATATATATATATATATATATATATATATATATATATATATATATATATATATATATATATATATATATATATATATATATATATACTTACATACATACATACATCAATGTGAAGAGTTATCAATTCAATTTTTATATTTATTAAACATTAATCCTTGACAGTAAATATTTTCTCTTTTGTTTTAACTGTCTCGCTTTTTGAAATGTTGGCTCACCTGATTCCTGTTTTTGTTTGAAACTCCACTAAACTCAACACTGAATATATAAGTTGTTTTTATTTAACAGGCTTGTCATCTTAGAATAATGAATCGTAAGCTACAAAAATGGATAATTACTTCCTATTTTTTATTTACTTTTTGCCTAATTTATCCCTGCTTGCTAAAGTGATATTTTTTACGTAACATCAGTTATTCTAAGGTACAAGACAAGTTGCTTTTATTATTATTATTATTTTTTTTTTTTTGCTTAAATTTCATGGTTAATACCATCTGGTTGATTCACTTATAAAACCTACTGATTGATTTGCACTAATTATGTTATATAAGGAGCATGGGTGATAGGGATTTCCAATTTATACTTTTTATTCAAGTAGGGTTTTTTTTTGTTTTTTTTTTTTTACAATTATTGACCTCGAAATTTCAGATTTGAAAAAGAAATGAGAATTACTTTAAGTACCTCAAAATATGAGTGAGACTTTGTTAGGCTAATTTATTTTAAATCATAATGTTAGGTACATCGAGATATTCAGGAGCAGTATGGCTGAAGCAAAGCTTGCTGCTGGACCCAAGATGAGAAGTGGATTTTCAATGAATCAGAGACATGCTCCGTATGACAGAGGTGACAGATTTGGAGGAATGAACCGTTACAATCAAATGGCTGGCCGAAACAGTGGAAGGAGCTTCAGAGGTAACTTATATTACATGTATGAATTCTTAGAAGACACCTTTATTTTGTACTTATTGTTAACTTTATAATTCAAGTTTTGGATACCTTGAAAACAAATTGATTCCAGAATTAAATTAGTTAGTTTATTTCTGATAGTTTAACTTATGATAAGAATATTCTCTGTGCCGATTGATTCAGCAAAGACATAGTTATTATGTAATTAAGAATTTCTGATGTAGGTGTAGTTAGCTTAAAAATTATTTAATGTCACATAACACCTAGGCCTTCATACAGCCCTGTCGAATATTTCCATTTTCATACATATAACTTAGACATATAACTTCTGTTATCTAACATTAATGAATAGACTCAGGACTTTAAAAAGAATCTCTTTTTTAGTAAAAGTGATTGATAGTATTTTACCTTCTAAGCAGAGAAATGTTGAATGAGATCAAATTACGGATTAGAGACAGGAGTATTGTTTATTAACTTCATAAATTATTGGATAAATATAAAGAGCAATCACACTTGGTTTTCAATCAATACAAATTTATAAAAAGTATGAATATTTTAAAAGCCTGTTCTTTTAAATAAAAAATAATATTTATTGTTATTCAGTCTTTAGCCCTTTAGTGGACAAGAGATGATTTCTATTTAATACATATCCTTCTAGGATTGGTGCTGATAGTTTTTTTTTAATGTATAAAATTAGCTTTGTTGGGGATTTGATATTTTTTGTTTTGATGTGGTTAGCTCGTATTTAGTATTAAGGTTATTGATATGAATTTTAATTTAACAGAATTCCAAGTAATTGTCTTTTAATATTAGGTCTTCTTATCTATTAGAAGACCTTTCTAAACTATCGAAGAAATCAATTCAAAATTTTGTGGAAAAAAAAAAGCGTAATCGTTTTTTTTTTTTATTTTGTAAGCTTTGAATGAAAACCATTTATTTTTTCCATTCATATATTTTTAAAGGTTTTACTTTTAAAGGTTGTTTTATTTTGAATCAGTATAATCGTTCAGGTTTTGGTCTATTTTGGAAACCGGCATTTAAGTGTCATCTTCCGTTACTGTAGTTTTTCTTTTCTTTTACCTAATTGTTTAGGATAATATGAGGAGGCATTTTTAAGTTAATTGGTTTGAATTGGTTGGCAGGAATCGGTGGAAGAGGAGGTGGCAGTTTCAGTGACTTCGATGACGATCCATGGGATGATTGTCCCAGGCCTTGGGAGGACTCTAGGCGGGGCGGACCATGGGAAGACTCACGAAGGGGAGGTCGGTGACTCTGTTTTATTTCATGTTGTCCTATGTCAACTAATCATTTTATCTCATCTTAAACAAAAGGCTTGACTTAAAAAACTCAGGATATAAAGTATGTCTAATTCTGAAAAAAAAAAAAAAAAAATGGAATATTTATAGTATATTGGTGTTTATGATTCGATTTTGATATTATAAAAATCATGAAAAAATGTTAATATAGTTGTGACAACATTCCTGGCTCTTAAGTTTGAAGTGATTTTTTTTTTTTTTTTATTTAGTTGAAAAATTCTTTTTGTTCTCTTTCCTTTAATTTGTTCTCTTGTTTTTGTCATTTTCAAGACCCATGGATCTTTTTAGTATAGCCATTTCAAGCAGCTTCTAAGGCAAGTTTTACTACCTAAAAGGAGATACATCATTTACACATTAATTATTCATTACGATGTGATTTCTGATGGTAGAATTCAAAAACAATGTAAACTGAGAGTACTTAATGATGAGAATCATCCAAATCCAATGTCCAGGCCACTGAACCTTTCTGATTGATAAAAAAAATCCTGAAAGTACTCTTATAAACCTTGTGTTGAAAAACTAAATGCCCAGTTCTATATCAGAATCTATTTACTCAACAATATTTCTTATTATAATTGCTGTTAGCCTTATACTAATAATAACAAATTTAAATATCCTCATTGATTAACCTTACAGCTACCACATCCGATAAGCTTTACGTGCCAGTTTACCGGCCTGTGCTGAATTCTTTTTACTTGCGTTTCACCATTCAATCTTGCCTTTCAATAACTACTGGAGCTTGCGACTTTTTCTTTTCTTCCTTTTTTAAGACAAACTCCCACTGTGAAATAATATTTTAATAATAAAATAAAATAAAAAAAATTATGTGTTACTCCTCAAAAGATTTGTTAATAGTCCGATTATGCAATAACGGCATTCAAATTTTTTTTTCTCGGCTGTGGTTATAAATTCTCCAGCTCCCTCAGCAGTAAACCATTTTTTCTCCATTATGAGAATTTAAAAATAATGGACACTAAATTCTAAAATGAACTAAAATAATGAATCCTATATGATCCAACAACTAACTAATATTATTCTTACTAGCAGAAAATAACAATCCTAAAGAATTACTAATTCGAAAAATCTACTAACCTTAATTTAAAGAATCTAAATAAAGGCTAAAGGCTGTTGAAAAGAGGGTTGTTTTGCTCCAATTAAAGACACAAGAATCAAAACAAAAGAAGATGAAGGAAACAGTCAGATTAGGTATCAAACTATCTAACAGTAGCTTAATGGCCAAAAAAACAAGACAAAGAATACCTAAATTCTTCAAGAAAACCCCTGAAAGTGAACTAAGGTTGTTAAGAAAACAACCAATAGATTGATGGCAATAATGGATGGCAAACAGAGAGAAAACCTGCCCTAGGACATATATGCCGTCAACAGCAATGGCTGCAATATATGACATCGGTAGAGCAGGAGGCAGGCATCTGTGTGCTTATATGCTGTTAGTAGCAGTCGGAGGGTTGAACACATTCAAAGGATTTCTTGCATTTTTTCTTTCTTTTGTGCAGGAGGGGAGGGGGTAGGCTGATTATCACCAATAATACTTTCTTTGAATAAAGTAATTTTTCATGCTGTATTTCATTTACAAAAGATTGGTGGGGGCTCGTAGAAAAGAATCCCCTTAAAAAGTTAGACCACAAAAACTAGGAATATAATGGATTCCTGTTCCATTACTTGAAAGCTACACTGTATTTAGACACTATAATAATAGTACTGAGTTGATGAAAATCAAGTGAAATTGTCTTTATGCTTCAGTTTGTCTCTTTCCAATCATTTCACATATGTGAACCTAGAACATTTAGTGAGTAATTAAATTTTGACAGGTTTTGGTGGACCAGGTGGCGGTTTCAATGATTTTGATGATGGTCCTTGGGAAGGAGGTCCAGGAGGTGGACCATGGGAAGGGAGTGGCCCTGGAATGGGACCTCCAAGGGGAATCAAGCCTCTTATGCCTAGTCTTGGACCTCCTGACCGTGGGTTCGGTGGTGGACCTGGAGGAAATTGGCAGCCACCTACTCACTGTGTTCACATGAGAGGACTACCATTCCGAGCAACTCAAGCTGACATCGCAGAGGTTTGTTTTTTCTTTCTTTCTTAAAAGAATGTTTTATTAATATCTTTTACATTTAAACATTTCGAAAGGCATAGAGAAACAGTGATTTATTGTTAAATCATTGTATAAGACATAATATTGTCCTGTGCACTGTAAAATAGTGAATTTATAAAAATTCAATATTTCAGGAAAATCATTAAGTGAGAGATTCTACTTCACAATTTAATGCTGTAAGTTTATGTATTTATAACACACTAGCCGTTACCCGGCGTGCCATGCTACGCCTACTTTCTGCGTATAGAAAAGCCTAAATAAATTAGACACCAAATAAGTATTATTAAAATCTAATAACACGAATCTGTAACTGTTATGAACCCGTAGCCTCCCAACTGTGAGTCCTAGACGACTTTGACCTAACCTATAACACCCCCCGTATCAAGACATACACGTATACCAAGTTTCGTAAAAATTGGTCTAACGGTGTGGATTTGTATAAGGGACAAACATACAGACAGACAGCTGGTAGATTTTTTTGACCTAGCCTAGGAGATTTCTCGTATCAAGACCTACCATTATTCCAAGTTTGGTCAAAATCGGTCAAACGGTGTAGATTTGTATAAGGAACAAACAAACAGACAAACAGAAAAACAGACAGACACGTGATTTTTATATATATAGATTACACCTAACAGCCACCAAAAGGGTTTGAAACATGTAGGGAAGAAATAAATGTGTACAGTAAAGTTTTTTTGACCTTCCGCTTATAAGGTGTTTCTCTTTATTTAAGGAAATAAATAGTTAATTTGTAGTTTTGAATAATTAATTATTTATGTTTTGATTTACCTTGTTTTTTCATCTGTCTTGGTTCTAAAGTTTTACTTTTTTTTAGCGCAGTTCCTCCCTCCCTCCATAGGGAGGAAACCCGCTTATGAGGTTGGCCTCATGACACAATCCGGAAGTGCCAACACAAAAATTTAATGTTTCAGATCCCACAGATCACGAATATAAGGATGGTTCAAATTTATATATATATATAGGTACAAATATCGGATCTTAGTGTATTGTCGAAATATATCCCGAAAATGATTGGGAAATCGTTCACTTCAAAATTGTTAGTTTTGATTGTTACTTTTTAACGGGTATTTTATTGTCTCTGTTTACCTAATGTTTCAATTGGTTATTGTTTTTTTAATTGCATTTAATAGTAAAATTAGTATTTTAATAAAATAAGGTAAGAAAATGAGAAACGTCTTGGTAATAGTGTTTTCCCATGGCGAATGTTGAGAAGGGGGGATTTGCTTCCGCTTAGAATACTATCGGTTTCCTGATGTGGTGCCTTAACTCTTCCTTCTCTTTGAGATGTGTATATTTTTCACGAAAGATCAAAACCTCTACTAATAACTGCTTCTATTCCTTTATTAATGGCACTAGGGATATGAACGGAACCACGCTACAATGATGCAGTTCCTACTAGTCAGACTTTCTGATTTGATTTGGAAATTCTAATCTCATACTAAATATATTTATAACATTAACATGATTCTTATTTATTTTTTGTTTTACTCATTTATTTTATAGTAATATTTCATTATGGATTCACATTCCAATATGCTATGTGTTATGTTGAGCTTATTTTAAAAATATTCATAAATTTTCATTTGATTTTCTTCTTTGTTAATGGTTTTAAATTCCTAGCCTGTCCTAGGATATTATAGCTGAGGTATTTACTGGTTTATTCCCTTTTTAAACCCAATGATAAAGTAGGGACATAAATGTTTGGAATCTGGGCTCGAATAGAAGTTACTCTAAAAAGGCCTAGGTTTAGGACAGTTAGTTCTTTATGTATCTTGCTAACTTTCTCTCTGTAAACCCTTTATAAGTTGCTGTTTAATGCCCACGGTATGAATAGGTTTTTTGATTTTTAAGCACAGTTCCTTCTCATCTGTCCGGGTTATTGAAGTGAATGATTTATAATTTAGTTTATAATACCTCTAAAATGATTTTAAGTGGTAATTTCAGCCCAATAGAAATAAATATATTTAAGTAACAACCTTATAGAGCCTCTTTCTTTCTTAGGTTCTTAGGTTAGATCAGTCAATACCAAGCTGATATTATTTATGAAAAATAAACTTAGTTGGAATTGTTATTTGACCTTGTTACCTGTTTTCTTATTTGTTTTATAATATATGTTGTTGTACTGTTCTTTTAGTTCTTCAGACCTATCATTCCTGTGAGCATAAGGATTTTATATGACAATTCTGGGCGGCCATCAGGGGAAGCAGATGTGGAATTTAGTTGCCATGATGATGCAGTTAAGGCAATGGCAAAGGTTAGAAATTTTTACTTTTCAGTATTGTGCTATAAGTTAATATTGAGATTTGTTTTCTCACCCATTTTTTCATTTTGCATTTTTTTATTGTAATTGGAGAGCGTTACATATTAGCAGATGTTTAAGGGGCTTGTAATTTAAAACAATTCGTTTTCCAATAAGTTCATTCTATTTTTTGAGAAAAAATAAATTAAAGTTAGAAAAAATCAGTTTCATTCTTTTGAACGTTTTTCTTTGCCTCTTTCTACCTCATTTTTTAATTTTTCTTTTTAAATTTCACTGAACAATGAAACATGGGGAGAAAATAAAAAAAAATATTTGTACTAGTGTTTTCTAGGGCGAACATTGACAAGGTAGAAAGAGTATTTTTCGATGAGGATACTTTTATTTTAGTGCCTATAATTGTGTGTCTCTTTGAGATTTCATTTTAGAGCATTTGTAGGATTTTTAAGGACTCTTCATTTGAAATATTAAAATAAAAAAAAAGATCGGGTTTTGTATGCCTCTATTGATTGGTGATCGCCAGTAAATAGTACGCTGTTGTTTTAGTTAAAACAAATTATTTAATGAGTTGTAAAAATTTTGTCGAGCGGGCAATACTTCAGATGACCTAATACTTCACTTGAAAGGTGCAATCCCGTGTAAAGTAAATTTGGCCATAACCTTTCCCACCTTTGTTTTCTATTATACAGGAATGCTATATTGTTTCCATCCTTTTCAACTCTGCCACTGGCTTTCATACCAATGACATTGTTGAAACATTTTTAATACCCTATATATTTAAATATATACACACACGTGTGTATATATATATGTGTGTGTGTGTGTATTTTCAAAATGATTGAAATGCATGGACTATTGGAATGATTGATAGCAGGCTGCAAGTTGAATCGTAACCAATTCTTTTGATGGTTAATTTTTTTGAAAATGTTATGTACATTTTATGTTCATTGTGATGTCCCTTTTCAGGATAAAAGTCATATGCAGCACCGATACATAGAATTGTTCATGGATTCCACTCCTGGCGGAGGTGGTGAAAGGGGATTTGGAAATGGATTTAGCAGAGGTATAATATAAATAAGCTGAACATATTTTTATTTTTTTTTTTTAAGTCACCATCATCTAAGTGTTTGTTTTTATTTCAGGCATGAGCGGTGGTGGTTTTTCAAGAAGATACTAAATTCAGTGAAGCCATTTTCATTTAGTTAATAATGTAATTTTATTGTCACTTTTAAGTATGTGTATTGTATTGTCTTTGTAAGCTCTGAAATGTTCTCATATTATAAAAAATTGACTTTTTTCTTTTTTATGTGGAATTTGTATTATTAAAACTTATTCCAGACATTCATTTGTTTTCTTAACCGTGTTCATTTGACCAGATCTTTACCATATTTTTTTCCTGAATGAAAAAAGTTCTATAAGCTCTATTGAAGTTTTTTAAGCTTCTAAGCTCACCATAGGGCCTTCTTCAGCTGAGGACACTGTTCGATTAAGAAATCAAAAATAATAATTCAACAACTTAAAGTGGTTTATTTGAAATCTAGAGAAATAATTAGTTGTGTAGATATCTTTATTGCTTGTAATACGTAATAAATTTTAACTAAGGAATAATAAAGAATTGTACTGAGTTTTAAATAGAATAAAAAGCTATACTTAGATTAGATATAAAATATGAGCATTTTTTAACCCTTTAGAAGGTAATTAGTGTTACAAATAATGAATATTAACTCTCCTAAGAACGCCTGTTTTGTTGAATTAGCCAATGATAAATGTTATTTCTGGTTTCCGTTATCCCCCTATGGGGATTACGCCCCTTAGGGACGTGTCTGTATGGACTCAGCAAAAATGATACTAAACCCGCATAACACATACAAGTACAAAGTTCACTTTATAATGTGTGCAAATATCACTTGAATCATGCACGGAGCAGTGTATATTTGTTTTAAAATAATACCTTTTTATAAACATAATTACAAATTTCATTTTCTAGTGAAAAGGAATAGCATGTTATTTCCTTAAATAGCATACTCTTATTCAAAGATTGTGTAGTGAGAAAAAAATGCCTAAAACCTATCTTAATGATCTGAGCTTTTCCTACTTATGTCTTTGAATTGTATTTATTTATTTTATTGCTCATTTTGCAAGTTAGTCTTGCTCAGATCATATAAACCATGTTCTGAAAGTTGTTTAGCAGGGGATATTAATAATTTTTTAGGCTAATATCGTCCAGAAAGTCGAGTCTACGATATAAAAGTCCGACTCCAGTTCATTTTTTTTTTTTTTTTTTTTTCTATGGCTCATCTACATCTAGGTCATTAGCGCCGACATCCAGGGTTTAGCGAGGAATTTTACCAGCGAGCCGTGGGATGATAAAATTCCTGCCGGAGGTTGGGAATCGAACCCACCATCTCCCGCTTATGAATCCAAGGCGCTAGCCATTAGACCACGGGAGACCCCGGTTCCTGTTCATATCCCTATTGTCATTTGAAAAGCATAGAATAGAAACAGATAATATTCTCCTCGACCTTTGTTCAAAGGGTTTTATGGCTATACCTGGGGTCCGGGTCCGCAAGACCCTAGAAACCTCTTCTACCGATACTTCATTTCATACGTTTCAATGAATTGGAAAATAACAAAAATTTTCACATATTCCTGTGTTCTTTTACTATAGTAATAATTCTACAGATAAAATCAATTAAAAAATAAAATAAAAAAAACAACAGCATAAAGGCAATTGAAAATATTCAAAAGACGTCATCGAATCTTTTTCTCTTGGCAAGCTATATTTCTAACAATGAATTGTTTTTCTTATTTTGCCTAATCTGTTTTATTTTAAAATACATTATCCAACTATAAGCAATTAAAAAATAACAAGGAATAAAAACAGACAAAAAGAACAGTTCGAATAAGCAAAATCAATTACTTTAATGTTTTAAGCACTTATTTCTCCGATTGACATCGCCTAATCAAAACTTTCATCAGAACCTTTTTTGTAGAGCATTTAGTAAGCTTTCTAATGGTATTCTTTCGTTTACCAAGATTCTCAACCTTTTTCGAGATATTAAGGAAAATATACAAAGTTACCAAAACTTTTTAAGTCTGTTAATAATATATTTTATTCTAACCCTTCCTTAACTCCAAACGTAACCAAAATTTCAACATATTAGTTTTAATGAAAGTATAACATGCAGAAAATGTTTCAACTGAATCCCATAATTCTAAGTACCCAAACCAAAAACGGTATTCAAAAACTATTTTCCCAATTTTCTCGAAAACGGTTAAAGCTATCGCCTTGAAAATGGTTTCATTCGTTTTCGTAGCCCAAGAAGCCTATAAAACGAGTGCTTATAAACTCAAAAACGTAAGCAATACGATTTTTTTTGCGCCCGGTGTTGTCAAATACATTATCCAACTATAAGCAATTAAAAAATAACAAGAAATAAAACAGACAAAAAGAACCATTGGAATAAACGAAATCAATTAATTTAAAGCTTTAAGCACTTTTTTCTCCGATTGACATCGCCTAATTAAAACTTTCTTCAGAACCTTTTTTGTAGAGCATTTAGTAAGCTTCCGAATGGTAATCTTCCGCTTCACAAGATTGTCAACGGTTTTCGAGATACTAACGAAATTATACAAAGTTACCAAAACTTTTTTTGTCTGTTAATAAAATATTTTATTCTAACCCTTCCTTTACTCTAAAGGTAACAAAAATTTCAACATATTAGTGTTGATGAAACTCCAACATGCAGAAAATGTTTCAACTGTATCCCATAATTCTAAGTACCAAAATCAAAGACAAAGAACCCTCCCTAGGAAGGACGCTAGGCAGTTGAAAAGCTATATATCTTGGAAATCCATATCTCTAACATTAAATTGTTTTTCTTATTTTTCTTAACCTGTTTTATTTTCAAATACATTATCCAACAATAAGCAATTAAAAAATAACAAGGAATAAAAAACAGACAAAAAGAACAGTTCGAATAAGCGAAATCAATTACTTTAAAGTTTTAAGCTCTTATTTCTCCGATTGACATCGCCTAATCAAAACTTTCATTAGAACCTTTTTTTTAGAGCATTTAATAAGCTTTCTAATGGTATTCTTCCGATTACCAAGATTCTCAACCTTTTTCGAGATATTAATGAAAGTAAACAAAGTTACTAAAACTTTTTATGCCTGTTAATAAAATATTTTATTCTAACCCTTCCTTAACTCCAAACGTAACCAAAATTTCAACATATTAGTTTTGATGAAAGTAGAACATGCAGAAAATGTTTCAACTGAATCCCATGATTCTAAGTACCCAAACCAAAAACGGTATTCAAAAAATATTTTTCCAATTTTCTCGAAAACGGTTAAAGCTATCGCCTTGAAAATGGTTTCATTCGTTTTCCTAGCCCAGGAATCATATAAAACGAGTACTTAGAAGCTTATGAACTCAAAAACGTAAGCGTTACGATTTTTTTTTTGCGCGAATTTCGCCCCAAACGCCATCTTCCAGTAGGCGGATTTTGCTGGTTAACGAACTTGACCTTTCAAATTGGACAAAGGATTTTTGTACCAAATTTCATCAAAATCGGACCATTCGTCTTCGACCTAGAGAGCGAACAGACAAATATATATATATATATATATATATATATATATATATATATATATATATATATATATATAATATATACATATATACATATATATATATATATATATATATATATATATATATATATATATATATATATATATATATATATACAAATTTGAACCACCGTTATTTTCGGTCTCTAGGGGTTCTGAAACGCGAAATTTTCTTGTCGGCACTTCCGGATTGTTTCATTGTATCAACCTTATAAGCGGGGTTCCTCCCTATGGGGGAGGGAGGAACCGCGCTAAAATAGAAGACTGTTTTGTGTTCAAGAGTATTAAAAGGAATCACAAGTCTTTATATATGGCTGAATGTGTTGAATTCTAATCAAACACATAATGTTGTTATGTTGGTAGACATGAACATGCGGATTATCCGCATCACTCTAGTCTCGCCATCTTGTACTATTTGTGTAGTTGGATGTGCAATCTTTGCTTTAGGAGTGTTTGAAGATGTATCCAGAGTTTGTCATTGATGCCTTGGTCTGTTACTCCTATAGAATGTACTGTTAAAAGTTTTGTGGTTAATCTTTGCTTGTGAGGGAATTTTGATGTAATGAATTGATTATTTTTTCCATTTTATTTATAGAATGGATATCGTATTACCTGCCCAATTAACCCTAAGAGTACGGTATGGACTACCTACTGTACAAGTCGAGGAAACCGTTGCCTTGGTGCTATTGTCTTGTACAGTGTCCTCGCTGTATTTCAAGTGTTGAGTGCCTTAGAGATACTAATAGTTCCCTGTTTCATCTCTAGGATTCATCTAGGTGTACTTTTGTACTACTTCTGGCTTGAAGGCAAGCAATAACCTTTATCTTCGGTCTGTACTTTGCCCTTCTGCATAGTTCTTTAGCTCCTTCCTTCTTTTTTTCCAGGAATGCCTTAGACATACTTTTGTAACAGTCTACTCATTTCTCTTTTTCAAACATTACCACAAATTTAAAAATTATGAAATTAAAAAAAATGTTAAGGTTTTTAGAAAAAATCCTTTATCTTTAATTGGCCTGGAAAATTTGTTCCTCAGCAAGCTTGTTAAAAATTTCACAATAAAAAATATAGAGCCTTCCTCTATGTACTGACTCTTTTTCTATAATTTTATTTTTGACTAGCTGTGCCTGCAACTTCGTCCGCTTGGATAGTGACTTAGGGAAGCATTTTTGGATATCTCTTATGGTTTATTTAGGATTATAAACACCGCCATATGGGTATTAAAAAAAACATCTACAGTAATGCTTCTCTACGCGCGATATTAGGCGTAATGCCATGGGGATCAAGCGTACAGGCTGGTAAAATTGTTTAACGCGACAGAGCCACTAAGCTGACCGCTTAGGGATTGTTAAACCCTTGTGTGTAATTTGGGTCCAGAGTAACCCCCCCCCCCCATAATGAACCGATTTAGTTTATTTTTACAACATATTTTTCTATTAATATTTCCATAACGAATACTGAGTTTCGGTGCAATGCAACATTAATTGCGGCCAGTATGGGCGAATAACTACTTTAGGTCCGGAGTAACCCCCCTCCAGATGAACCAATTTTGCTGGTTACAAACTCGTTCAATCATTTGCTAGGGGAATACTATAGACCAAGTTTCATGCCAAAAAAAACCAAAAAAATCTGGTTTATTTCCACATATATCTTCTGTGAACAAACAGCGATCTGTTAGAATTTTATTATATGTGTAGATGTGTCTCTTCGTATCTATAATTTTTATCTTATCATTACTATCTGAATCACATAATTCTTAAACAAATGATGACCCTTCATTCCCACGAGGGGTGATGGCTTTTGTATAAAAAAAAAGGTGGTAACCTGTAGAAAATCCGTCCTGAAAATTATTGTTATGTATAAGTAGTCGTTGAAATTTAATCTAGAAATCTATAATATAAAAATGAATCGCTGAATGTGTTGCTAAGCACAAATCTTGAGAGCAGCTGAACCGATTTCGCTAATTCTTTTTTAGCGCGGTTCCTCCCTCCCTTCATAGGGAGGAACCCCGCTTATAAGGTTGATCTCATGAAACAAACCCGAAGTGCCGACTAGAAAATTTTGCGTTTCAGAACCCCTAGAGACCGAAAATAACGGTGGTTCAAATTTGTATATATATATATATATAAATATATATATATATATATATATATATATATATATATATATATATATATATATATATATTGTCTGTTTGCTCATTTCCGGCCCCCCTAATGGTCCGATTTTGATGAAATTTGGTACAAAAATCTTTCTACTAATTTGAAAGGTCAAGTTCGTTAACCAGCAGAATCCGCCAACCGGAACATGGTTTTCGGAGCGAATGTCGCACGAAAAAAATCGTTCCGCTTACTTCATATGCTTGCAAGTACTCGTTTTATCTTGGCTTCTTGGCCTAGGAAAACGAATGAAACCATTTTCAAGGCGATAGCTTTAACCGTTTTTGAGAAAATTGAAAAAATAGTTGTTGACTACCGTTTTTGGTTTGGGTACTTAGAATCATGGGATGGGAGTCAGTTGAAATATTTTCTGCATGTTCAACTTTTGTCAAAACTAATATGTTGAAATTTTGGTTACGTTTGAAGTTAAGGAAGGGTTAGAATAAAATATTTTATTAACATACATGAAAAGTTTTGGTAACTTTGTAAGTTTTCCTTAATATCTCTAAAACGGTTGAGAATCTTGGAAAGCGGAAGTTTACCATTCGAAAGCTTACTAAATTCTCTACGAAAAATATTCTAAAGAAATTTTTGATTAGGCGTCAATCGGAGAAATAAGTGCTTCAATCTTCAAATGTGGTTGTTTTGTTCTTTTGACCGGGTTTTCGTAGTTGTTTAGCTGACATTTTAATGGTTTTTTTTTTTTTTTTAATTGCATTTGTAGAAGAAATCAAGAAAATTAGAAGCATTTTGATATTTGAAATAACTATTTGTAGTAGTGGGGTTGGCCAACCAGTGGTGGGTGGATTCCAGGTATAAGGGTACGCTGCCCCTTGGTAACGGGCCCTTTGTTTACGGGGGAAAGGTTGAACCAAAATAATAACGGTTTCTATTTCAATCTTCCCAAATGGCACTAGGGATAAAAACTGAACAGCGCTAAGATGACGCAATTCCTGCGAGTCGGACTTTTTATAATATTCCTTGAAGTACGAGTTCTTACGGAGAGAAAAAAATTAAAAAATTGCCTGAAAAAGTCTAAAAACGGGTCTTTTAGCGCGGTTCCTCCCTCCCCGATAGGGAGGAACCCCGCTTATAAGGTTGATACAATGAAACAATCCGGAAGCGCCGACTAGAAAATTTCGCGTTTCAGAACCCCTAGAGACCGAAAATAACGGTGGTTGTAATTTGTATATATATATATATATATATATATATATATATATATATATATATATATATATGTATATATTTATATATATATATATATATATATATATATATATATATATATATATATATATGTATATATATATATTTGTCTGTTCGCGGATTTCTGGCCTCCCTAATGGTCCGATTTTGATGAAATTTGGTACAAAAATCTGTCGCCCGATTTGAAAGGTCAAGTTCGTTAACCAGCAAAATCCGCCCACTGGAAGATGGCGTTTGGGGCGAAATTCGCGTAAAAAAATCGTAACGCTTACGTTTTTGAGTTCATAAGCTTGTAAGTACTCGTTTTATAGGCTTCTTTGGCTAGGAAAACGAATGAAACCATTTTCAAGGCGATAGCTTTAACCGTTTTTGAGAAAATTGGAAAAATAGTTTTTGAATACCGTTTTTGGTTTGGGTACTTAGAATCATTGGATTCAGTTGAAACATTTTCTGCATGTTTTACTATCATTAAAACTAATATGTTGAAATTTTGGTTACGTTTGGAGTTAAGGAAGGGTTAGAATAAAATATTTTATTAACAGACATAAAAAGTTTTGGTAACTTTGTATATTTTCCTTAATATCTCGAAAAAGGTTGAGAATCATATTAAACGAAAGAATACCATTAGAAAGCTTACTAAATGCTCTACAAAAAAGGTTCTGATGAAAGTTTTGATTAGGCGATGTCGATCGGAGAAATAAGTGCTTAAAACATTAAAGTAATTGATTTTGCTTATTCGAACTGTTCTTTTTGTCTGTTGTTATTCCTTGTTATTTTTTAATTGCTTATAGTTGGATAATGTATTTTACAATAAAACAGATTAGGCAAAATAAGAAAAGCAATTCATTGTTAGAAATATAGCTTGCCAAGAGAAAAATATTCGATGACGTCTTTTGAATATTTTCAATTGCCTTTATGCTGTTGTTTTTTTTATTTTATTTTTTAATTGATTTTATCTGTAGAATTATTACTATAGTAAAAGAACACAGGAATATGTGAACATTTTTGATATTTTCCAATTCATTGAAACGTATGAAATGTAGTATCGGTAGAAGAGGTTTCTAGGGTCTTGTGGACCCAAACCCAGGTATAGCCATAAAACCCTTTGAACAAAGGCCGAGGAAAATATTATGTTTCTATTCTATGCTTTTCAAATGAGAATAGGGATATGAACAGGAACCGGGCTCTCCCGTGGTCTAATGGCTAGCGCCTTGGATTCATAAGCGGGAGATGGTGGGTTCGATTCCCAACCTCCGGCAGGAATTTTATCATCCCACGGCTCGCTGGTAAAATTCCTCGCTAAACCCTGGATGTCGGCGCTAATGACCTAGATGTAGATGAGCCGTAGAAAAAAAAAAAAAAAAAAAAAAAAAAAAAAAAAAAAAAAACTGGAACCGCGCTAAGATGACGCAGTTCCTGCGAGTCGGACTTATTTTTTACATGGATATCGCAAATTAATTTTTCAATAAAAACATGTTCTCAATTATAATATTTTGAAAAGTTAACGTATTAGGTTATTTGTGTAAAAGCAAATATTCACTCTTTGTTTTTACTGTTTTAAAAGTTTATAACTATAACAGTAATAATAATAACATGTGGAGGCCCGGTGACCGTGAGTATTAAGGCTTGAGAACTTAACACTCCGTGCCAAGGGTCATGGATTTAATTCCCACTAGGGGTGTGTTGTGTATTTGTATTTCTACCTCTTGGTTATATTATATCATGTGTTCTATAGGTCTAGGTTACATCATATGTGATGATCAGTTAATAAATAAATGTCAGTATTAAAAGTTACCTTATTTTAACATTTATTACATGGCGCAGTCGAGGTTTTAAGAACCAATGGAAGATATCAAGAATGGAGTCTTTGATCCCTGTACCAGTATCCCTTGTCTGTGGCGAGAACCCAGCGGGTGAGTGGGTGTCTTTTAAAGAAAGATTTTTATACATATTCGGATGCTATTGGAGCAGTTGAGATCTATAGTGAGAAATGGCAATTGGCTATTTTTAAGCATTTACTGGGGGTACAAGGCCTTAGAATTTTGAATAGTTTTCCTGTGAAGTATGAGAAGGTAGCTGATGCTATCAAAGGCTTAGATGAGTATTTTCTGCCTCAAAAGAATCTGATTTATGAGCGTTATAAGTTCTTTGGGTAAAAATGCAGTTTCACGCCCTCCAAACCGATTTCTTTCAAATTTTGTACAATAACGTATTTTGATGCACTAAACACGAATCCGCTAAAAAAAAAAAAAGTTCGCATTCAACTAGGAAAGAAGTTATTAAGCACTAGAGTTCGCTGTTATGCAGGTTATGAGAGCTTAATAGAATTCTATTAATTTAAGCGAGTTGGATTGACTGGGGTTTTGTTATCTTCTTGAGCGAGTGTAGCGAGCGGAAACGCATAGCACGTATGCCCTTAAGCGAAAGGTGACGACGGGTGAGGATGCCCTTAAAATTAACAATATTTTTGAATAAATGGTTTCTGAACATTTCAAATGAGAGTTCTCTGTTTCCCAATGTTACATATCTGCGCATACGCGTGTTTACAAATACGCAGATGACGCCTAGTTTTATAACCTTCCTAACTTTAGTGCTTAATATTATATTCTATTAATTTTAGCGAGTTGGATTGTCTGGGGTTTTGTTATCTTCTTGACCGAGCGGGAACGCATAGCATGTATGCCTTAAAGTCGTCCTTTATGCCTTAAAGTCGTCCTTTATGCCTTAAAGTCGTCATTTATGCCTTAAAGTCGTCACAAATTTAGTTGTTTACATTAGCTCTCATAACCTGTGTAAAAGTGAACTTAAGTGCTTAATAACTTCTTTCCTAGTTAAATGCGAAGTTTTTTTTTTATCGTATTCGTGTTTAGTGCACCAAAATACGTTATTGTACAAAATTTGAAAGAAATCGGTTTGGAGGGCGTGAAACTGCATTTTTACCGTTCTTTGTATGTGTTCAGAAGGAGTCTGAAACAATTGGGGATTATTTGACTCGCCTGAGATTGGCCGCAAACTCGTGTGAGTATGGTGGGTTGTCTGAAGGGATGATACTGGCTAGGTTGGTGGCAGGATTGAGTGATAAAGAACTGTGAGAGACCTTGCTCCAAGACCGGGACTTGACTTTGAACAAAGCTTGAGAAGTGTAAGGTGGTTCAGGAGTCTCGAGCTAGGAGTAAGGAGATGGAGGGAGGCCAAGAGGTGCTGTATGTTAAGCCCGTGCGGCAGGTATCTGGTCAAGGCCCTGCTGTCAACAAGGGCGGATCACAGGTTAGGAATTGTGACTATTGTGGTTATAGTCATGAAAAAGGGAGGTGTCCGGCCTATGGTAAGACATGTAGGAAATGTAATAGGAAAAATCACTTTGAGAGGCGTTGTAAAGAGGCAGTGGTGAGTCTGGTAGAGACAGACGTGGAGAAATCTCTTGGGGAAAGATATGTGTTTGCAACAGAAGGCTGTTCAAAGGGGACTTCAGATTGGATGGTGAAAATTAAGATTGAAGATAGGTGGATGAATTTTAAAATTGATTCTGGTGCCCAAGTTAATGTTATTCCATTTCAAACAGCACGGAAATGGCAAATTCCTATAATGAAATCTAATAAAAAACTTTCTACTTATGCTGGAAAATTTTTGAATGTAATAGGTCGATGTCGCCTAGACTGTTTTCTTAAAAATAGGAAGTACACTTTGAATTTTGAAATTGTGGATACCCCTTCGAGTGTTGCGCTGTTGGGATTGGCTTCTTCCGTCGAGATGGGTCTTATCTGCAGAGTAGACGAGATCTCTTTGGACTCTAGGCAGGAATACGGGGACCTATTTGAGGGATTCGGTAAGATGGTAGGTAAGTGCCACATCACCACGGACTCATCGGTGATGCCGACTGTTCGACCTCCTAGGAGAATCCCGTTTACAGTCATGGACAAGGTTAAGAAGGAGCTGGATCGGATGGAAGGTCTTGGGGTTATAGAGAAGGTTGACAAGCCGACAGATTGGGTGAGCTCTTTGGTTATAGCCTACAAGCCTAATGGTGGTGATGTAAGGATCTGTCTGGACCCTAGGGATCTCAATAAGGCTATGAAAAGGGAACACTTTCAGCTACCAACCGTGGAGGATATAGTAGGCAAGCTGAAAGGTGCAAAGTAGTACCCTTGACGCAATGTCCGGATTTTGGGCAATTTGATTCGATCAAGAAAGTTCTGACTTATGCACATTTAGCACTCCGTGGGCCGAGTTTTTAAGGATGGCTTTTGGACTTTCATGCGCCCCTGAACACTTCCATAGGGAATATAAGAAGATTTTTGAAGGTTTGGATGGGAGAGACACCTTTATCGATGATTTGCTGGTTTTTGGAAGGACGAGGGAGGAGCATGATAAGAATTTGGAGCGGGTCCTGCAGCGAGCTAGGGAAGCAGGTGTGAAGTTTAATGAAGATAAATGCAAGATTGGTCTGAGGGGGGCTTAGGATCATAGGTAATGCACCTATGATCCTATTTCCATTAGCGTAATCGCACGTGAATCTTTGTGTGTCCTTTTAATTGTATTAAAAAAAAAAACAAAAAAAATTGTTTCTTTTGTTTTTTTCACAAAAGAAACATCCCATGTCTCTATTATATTCAAACAAGTACAATAAAAAACAAAACGAAGGTATTGCGTCACTTGGTAAACTGTAAAGAACGAATAATATGTAGTGAATGAATATGTAACATTATGTAATCCGATTTATAACTAATTGATCAACCAGATGTATACGAATAATACCACTTGTTTATAGATGCATATATGTAATATCGTAACTGATGTATATATGTAATAACTGTTTGGAGCGAAACGCCTTGGATGCGCATGGATGCTCATAAATAAATATAAGAAAAAAATTTAAAAAAACAAAAAAAAAATTGTATTCAATGAAACATTCGATATTTCTTGCTATGGAAGTGGCGATAACAAACTTTAAGAGAGTCTGAAATAATTTTTGGTAAGTTTTAAGTGTAAATTAAAATTATCTCTCACTCTGTTAATATCGTTGTAATACATACGCATTACTGACACAGAGTTGAGCATCAATCAATTAATTTCTCAATCATAAGATCAAACCATTAACGAATTGTTATTTGTTAACAATGAATTGTGATTAATTTTTTTTAACGAGAGATACAATTAAATTTAATCGCTATTAACGGAGTTTGCAATTAATTTAGTCGTGATTCAACATCTTGTAATTGTAAGTGATTTAATCGCGATTACTTCATTTAACCATTCATTTGTTGAAGGAGGTCATAGGAGAGATATTGATTAAGGTAGGAGGAAGGATTTTGAAGGTAGTATTTCGAAGGATATTTTTTTTTTATGGTGCATCTACTGCTATGGTCATTAGCACTTCGAAGGATATTAATTATGGTTTTAGGAAGGATATAGAAGCTGGTATTAGGAAGGCTGCAGAAGGTAAAATTAGAAAGGAAATAGAAGGTGGTATTAGGAAAGATATTGAAGGTAGTATTAGGAAGGCTATAGAAGGTGGTATTAGGAAGACTACAGAAGGTGGAATTAGAAAGGAAATGGAAGGTGGTATTAGGAAAGATATTGAAGGTAGTATTAGGAAGGCTATAGAAGGTGGTATTAGGAAGGCTAAAGAAGGTGGTATTAGGAAGGATATAGAAGGTGGTATTAGGAAGGATATTGAAGGTAGTATTAGGAAGGCTACAGAAGGTGGTATTAGGAAGGATATTGAAGGTAGTATGAGGATGGATATTGAGGGTGGCATTAGAAAGGATATGGAAGGTGGTATTAGGAATGACATTGAATGTGGTATTAGGAAGGATATTGAGGGTGGCATTAGAAAGGATATAGAAGGTGGTAATAGGAAGGCTATAGAAGGTGGTATTAGGAAGGATATTGAAGGGGAATCGAAATATCAGTAATATTCTTGATAAAAATGAAAAATAATTAGATTAGATTAACTGTTGACTCATACCCTCCGCCTCACGGGGTGCACATCGGCCATTCGTGCTATTGTGCGAGTCCTAATTCGGTAAACCTTATCTTAGCATCTTGATGAACTTCAGGTATTGCCTGATCTCCGTTGACCTTCTAATCTCATCTTCGTTGATGCTCCCGAAGTGTAGAAATTGTCTACTTTCCAATGCTACACACTCAAATGTAACATGCTTAGGAGTCTCATCCTCTTCCCTACACCATCTGCAGGTTGGTGACGATCTGATCCTTATGACATTCATATGTTTATTCATGGTACAATGGCCAGATACTATAGCCACAACCTCTCTCAGATCCTTTCTGGCCATGCCCAAGAAAACCTCTTTTCTTCTTAGGCTTTTGAGATCTATAAAGGACTTAGTATGTGCAATTTTCTGTTTTTCCCAAATTTCATCGAATTTCTCCTTGGCCCTAGTTGTAATTGCCCGTTTAGCAGTGGCCACCGACACTCCAACAAAGGGCATTTGGACAATTGGCACCACTTCAGATCCCAAACCTGCTAACCTGTCCGCTCTCTTGTTGCCCAGGATGCCTCGATGTCCTGGTACCCAATAGATGACAACGTTATTATTCCTTGCTAAGTCATTTAGCCTACTATGGCATTCCTCAAAAATTTTTGACTTAATCTCAAGCCGCTCTAATGCCCTGCAAGCTGCCTGGCTATCAGGATATAAACTCTCCTCCGACAAACCCCCTCCTCGATATAGAAGGTGGTATTAGGAAGGATATTGAAGGTGGTATTAGGAAGGCTACAGGAGGTGGTATTAGGAAGGATATTGAAGGTAGTATGAGGAAGAATATTGAGGGTGGCATTAGAAAGGATATGGAAGGTGGTATTAGGAAGGATATGGAAGGTGGTATTAGGAAGGATATTGAGGGTGGCATTAGGAAGGATATAGAAGGTGGTAATAGGAAGGCTACAGAAGGTGGTATTAGGAAGGATATTGAAGGGGAATCTAAATATCAGTAATATTCTTGAGAAAAATGAAAAATAATAGTTTCCTAACTAATTTTCAGTTCGGGCACTGAAAAATGACGGATTCTTTGAAAAAATTATTAACTGTCATCAGAATGTTTCGTGATTTTTTCATATTTTCTTAACTATCTGGGAAATCGCGGTAAATGGTCAGTAACCATTCAAAGGCTCTACAAACATGGTTCTAAAGACATTTTTGATGGGATTATCTCAGGCATATTTTTTTTTTTTTTTTTTTTTTTTTTTTTTTTTTTTTTTTTTTTTTTTTTTTTATTTATGAGCATCCATGCGCATCTAAGGCGTTTCGCTCCAAACAGTTATTACATATATACATCTAAAAACAAATGGTATACATCCAAATATATATACATATACACACATATATATATACATATATACACATATACATACATACATACATACACACGCACACATTTGTATATATTACATCTATCATTATACATCTATAAACAAATTATATGTAGAAATGACAATATATTCACATCTAAAAACGAATAGTATATACAAATGACAATATATATACATCTAAACATCTAAAGACAAATGGTATACATATATACATTTAAAAACAAACAATACTTATATATATATATATATATATATATATATATATATATATATATATATATATATATATATAAACAAATGGTATTATTTATATACATCTGGTTGATCAATCGGATTACACAATTAGACATAGTTACTAATTCATTAATTACATGTTATCGTTCTTTACAGTTTACCAAGTTGCGTAATACCTTCCTTATGTTTTTTATTGCAATTGTTTGAATATAGTATTGAGATGGGGTAAAAAAAAAAAAAAAAAAAAAAAAAAAAAAAAGTAAGTAATTCGGTCATGTCATACGGTAAGTCTAGATTTTGACGTTGTCGGCATTCTGTTAGTATGTGTTTTACGGTTAGTTCGGTGTTACAGATTTTACATGTAGGCTTTTCTTTTTTAGTCATTAAGTACTCGTGTGTTATTCGTGTATGTCCAATTCTGAGTCTAGTTAGTACTACTTCTTCTCTTCTGTTTTGTCTGTGACTGGAAGGCCATTCCGCGATGTTCCGTTTTATTTGTCGCAGTTTGTTGTTGGTAGATAGGTTTGTCCAGTCATTTTGCCATTTGTTTGTGATTTGGTGTTTAGCCTGTCTCGTAAGGTCTTGGTAAAAAATGTCTAGTGGTAGAATTGTTAAGTCTTGAGTAGCCAATTTTGCTTGTTCGTCTGCAGTCGTACTAAGTCCTAGGTCTTCATGTCCTGGCAGCCAATATATTGTTGTATGTATGCCTGAAAGTTGTAAATTGTAGATGTGTTGTTTGATTTGGATTGCTTTGGGATGTTGACTGTATAATTTCTGTAATATGTGTAGTGAACTGAGAGAATCTGTACAGATGATAATGTTTGTGTGTTGTGATGGAGGAGTGTTAGTGAGGGCAAGAAATATTGCATGGAGTTCAGCTTCTAGTATATTGTACAGCGCCGGGAGTTTTTGCTTGTAGATAGTGCCATTTACAATAGCTGCCGATCCAATGCCGTGTTTTGTATTTGAACCATCGGTGTATTCAAGGATGTAGTTAGTTTGTCGATTTAAGAAGTCCAAGAAGTTAGTTTTGTATAAATGTTTGGATAATATGTTTGACTTTTAGCGCGGCTCCTCCCTTCCCCATAGGGAGGAACCCCGCTTATAGGGTTGATACAATGAAACAATCCGGAAGTGCCGACTAGAAAATTTCGCGTTTCAGAACCCCTAGAGACCGAAAATAATGGTGGTTCAAATTTGTGTATATATATATATATATATATATATATATATATATATATATGTATATATTTATTTATATATATATATATATATATATATATATATATATATATTTGTCTGTTCGCTCTCTAGATAAAAGACGAATGGTCCGATTTTGATGAAATTTGGTACAAAAATCCTTCGTCCAATTTGAAAGGTCAAGTTCGTTAACCAGCAAAATCCGCCTACTGGAAGATGGCGTTTGGGGCGAAATTCGCGCAAAAAAATCGTAACGCTTACGTTTTTGAGTTCATAAGCTTCTAAGTACTCGTTTTATATGATTCCTGGGCTAGGAAAACGAATGAAACCATTTTCAAGGCCATAGCTTTAACCGTTTTCGAGAAAATTGGAAAAATATTTTTTGAATACCGTTTTTGGTTTGGGTACTTAGAATCATGGGATTCAGTTGAAACATTTTCTGCATGTTCTACTTTCATCAAAACTAATATGTTGAAATTTTGGTTACGTTTGGAGTTAAGGAAGGGTTAGAATAAAATATTTTATTAACAGACATAAAAAGTTTTAGTAACTTTGTTTACATTCCTTAATATCTCGAAAAAGGTTGAGAATCTTGGTAAACGGAAGAATACCATTAGAAAGCTTATTAAATGCTCTAAAAAAAAGGTTCTAATGAAAGTTTTGATTAGGCGATGTCAATCGGAGAAATAAGAGCTTTAAACTTTAAAGTAATTGATTTCGCTTATTCGAACTGTTCTTTTTGTCTGTTTTTTATTCCTTGTTATTTTTTAATTGCTTATTGTTGGATAATGTATTTGAAAATAAAACAGGTTAAGAAAAATAAGAAAAACAATTTAATGTTAGAGATATGGATTTCCAAGATATATAGCTTTTCAACTGCCTAGCGTCCTTCCTAGGGAGGGTTCTTTGTCTTTGATTTTGGTACTTAGAATTATGGGATACAGTTGAAACATTTTCTGCATGTTGGAGTTTCATCAACACTAATATGTTGAAATTTTTGTTACGTTTAGAGTAAAGGAAGGGTTAGAATAAAATATTTTATTAACAGACAAAAAAAGTTTTGGTAACTTTGTATAATTTCGTTAGTATCTCGAAAACGGTTGACAATCTTGTGAAACGGAAGATTACCATTCGGAAGCTTACTAAATGCTCTACAAAAAAGGTTCTGAAGAAAGTTTTAATTAGGCGATGTCAATCGGAGAAAAAAGTGCTTAAAGCTTTAAATTAATTGATTTCGTTTATTCCAATGGTTCTTTTTGTCTGTTTTATTTCTTGTTATTTTTTAATTGCTTATAGTTGGATAATGTATTTGACAATAAAACTGGTTAAGTAAAATAACAAAAACAATTTATTGTTAGAAATATAGATTTCCAAGATTCCAAGACCTTGTCACTAGCGGGTCTGTTTCTAGTGTAGCGGACCCTTCCAGGTAAGATTGTAAATCATGACCTTTCAAGACTTTACTACTCACAGGAATGGTGTTAGTGACCTTAAGGGTTGACACGCCATTATAATAATTAATTTAAAAAAAAAGACTGGTGGAACCAAAATAATAACTGCTTCTATTTTAATCTTTCCAAATTAGACTAGGGATATGAACGGAACCGCGCTAAGATGATGCAGTCCTGCGAGACGGAATTTTTTGTACTTGGAGAGGGATGTGTCTATTGTGAATTTAATGAGCCATGGAGGAGTGAGTGAAATGGTCTGTTTCTGTATTGGTTCTGTTTGTAGATTTGTAATCTCCTCTATTTCTAAGCTTCTTATAGCAAGAGGTCGGGCATGCTTGTTATTTATTTGGTATTGATTAATATTAGGGTTTTCTATGATATCCCTTGTGCAGGATGGCTGAGGGAGAGACTTAATTTTGTAGTAATACTTTGCAATTAAGTATTTTCTTCGGATCTCTAGTGGAGGTTCTACTGCCTCTACGTTCAGGCTGCATATTGGGCTTGATCTGAAGGCACCCAGTGCTAGACGTAGTCCTGTGTTTGATATTGTGTTAAGCATTTTCAGTGTAGTGGGCTTGGCAGATGAGTATGCTACGCATCCATAATCCAGAAGGGACCTGGTGTAACATCGATAGAAGTTTAGCAGTACTTTTCTGTCTGCACCCCATTTAGTGTTTGCTAGAACTCTCAAAATATGCAGAGATTTTTTACATTTAACGAGAAGTTCTTTTAAGTGGGGAACCCATGTGAGGTGTTTGTCAAAATGAATTCCTAAAAATTTTATTGTTGTTGTTTTTGTAATGTCTGTATCGTACATAGTAAGTTGGTAGTCTATGTTCCGTCTTTTCTTTGTAAATAATATAGATTTTGTTTTGGTTGTCGAGAACTTCATACCTGTTTTGTCGTTCCAGAGTGTAAGTGTATTGATTGCGTTCTGTATTCGGTCTTGGGCTTGTTCAGTGGATTTTGAAGTGTAGAATATTAAAAGATCGTCAACATACAGGCTATATTCAATGTCAGGGGGTATGTATTCGACAATTGTATTCATTCCAATGATAAATAGGGTTGTACTTAGTACGCCCCCTTGAGGTACTCCCGTCTCTAGTTGATATATATCGGAGAAACAGTTACCATTCCTTACTGTGAAAGATCTTCTAGAGAGAAACCCAGCAATAAATGCCAAAGGTTTTCCTCGTATTCCCCATTCAGAGAGTTGTTTGAGGATAACATCTTGCCGGATTGTGTCAAAGGCTTTGTTTATGTCAAATGAGACTGCTAGGAGGGATTTTTTATTTGTAAATGCGTTAAGAATAGAGTTTTCTAGTCTAACGATGTGGTCGGTTGTCGAATGATTTGTCCTGAATCCACATTGGAATTTAGAGAGGAGACCTTGTGACTCAATATACCATAGTAGCCTTTTGTTGAGCATTTTTTCAAATAGTTTGCAGACGCAGCTTGTCAGGGAAATCGGTCTGTAACTGGAAGGGTCAGGTTTTGTTTTGTTTGGTTTTAGTATAGGTATAATTGTGCTATGTCTCCAATAGTCAGGGTAATTTCCTGTGTTATAGATATTATTGAAAATTTGTAGTAGTTTGAATTTTGTATTCTGAGGTAAATTTTTGATCATGTCATTCGTGATTTTATCAGGTCCTGGGGATGTTATCTTAGAGTTCGTTAGAGCATAAGTTAGTTGGTCAAATGAAAAGGGTTCGTCTAAAGGTGTAGTAACGGAAGGAGTGGATAAGAGTGTCATATCATGATAGTTGTGTTCAGGTAACTGTATGTCAGGCGGTTTTGAGATGTTAGTATAGTATTCAGCAAGATGGTCGCATATTTGTTTAGGGTCAGTGATAATCGAGTCTTGTATTTTAAGCCCAGATATGTATGTGCTTTCTTTTCTGTGTGAGATTCGTCTCATTCTGTCCCATATTACTTTTGAAGGAGTGTTTCTGTTGATGGATGATACAAATTCGATCCAGCTTTGTTTTTTACTCTCCACAATTACGTATCGGGCGACCGGTTTGGCTTTTTTATACTTTATTAAATTGTCGCTTGTAGAGCTGCGTCTAAATGCGTTTAGTGTCTTACGTTTTTCTTTTACGGCTTGCCTACATTTCTCATTCCACCAAGGGACTGGCTTGAGTTTTTTAATAGGGTTTGTTTTAGGGATTGTTAGGTCTGCAGCAGATATTATTTTGTTGTTGAAATCGTTTATAGTATTTATGGTGTTCGAGTTTTCAGGCTCTGTAAAATATTGGTGAAATGTGGTCCAATCAGCTTTTTTAGTGTTATATCTTGGAGTCGAAAGGTAAATTTCCGACTTGTAATCTGTGTTAATGAGGATGGGAAAATGGTCGCTGTTCATCGGGTCATAGTTTACTTTCCAGTCGAATTTTGTGTGTACGTCGGGTGTACAAGTAGTTATGTCGATATTAGAGTATGTTCCTGTTCGTGCGCATAGGTGGGTGTGAGAGTCATCGTTAAGAGGGATTAGATCGTTATTATCCAGTACCTGTTCTATTACTCGACCTCTAGTATTAGTTATTGTCGAATTCCAGGACGTACTAAGAGCGTTAACGTCACCTAGTAGCATGACTGGTCGAGGGAGTTGAGAAATTAGGTCGTGTAAGTCGGTAGGGTCAATACGTCCGCTTGGTGGTAGGTATATATTACATATTGTTATGCGAAAAGGGATGTACACAGCTACTGCTACAGCCTGTAGTGTAGTACGGATAGTAAGGCGCTCACTGTGTATAGTGTTCCTCACAAATGTGCATACACCTCCTGAAGCTTTTCCACCAAGTGTGTAATCTAGCCTGTATGTTGAGAACTCTTTTAGTGTAATATGTCTGTCTGGTGTTGTGTGTGTCTCTTGTAAGGCCAAGATGGCTGGCCTGTTTCTACTTATCAGATATTTCAGATCATCTAGATGTCTTTGCAAGCCATTTAAGTTCCATTGAAGAATCATAGCATAATAGAGAAGGAGGTAATACAAGTCTATTCAAGTAAATCAAACAGAATGTTTTATGTGAAGGAAAAGGACATATGAAGATGATTTCTAAGTGCTGAAAATAGCTGAGCACAGAGGATGGCAGTTCCAATAGTTTTGCTAGATCTTGTACGGATTTATGTATAAGAAAAATACGTTTATTTAGAATATTTAGTTCTTTCGTATGTTGATTTATAGTTTTTGAATTATTTTTCCTTAAAAAACGCCTGAATAGCCATTTATTTGTTAAGAACTGAGTAAAATTAGGTATGTGAGTTATTGAGGTACAAATGTGGTACAGTAAAATTATATGATGTGCTGTTATGATGTAAATATGGGGAGAGAATCGTGCGGTTAGTGTTAGTTTTGGGGTATAATTTAAATGTACCGGATGAATCTTAGATTTTCTAATAAATTTAATAAATGTTTTTGGTTGAAGTATATGCTTCACCATTTCCAGATATTTAGGACCATATGGGATTTGTGTAATTTTGGTTTTATCACGGATTATGTGCAAGTAATATGAATTAAAACAAATCATGTGATAGATTCATTGATTATTTATATCCTGCCGTTTATCTCTTTTTTTAGCTGTCCTAGTATTTAAAGTTTTAGTTTTGGTCTGAATTTTACCCTGTGCAGATTTTAATCGTGTAATAGGAGTATTGTAATGTAAAATAGGTGAATTAAAGGAAGGTATTAAATCAACATGGTTACCTGCTGATTTTGTTGGAGAATTCTTGTCTTCATGATCAGTGGAAGAAGTTTGTTGCTTAGCTGCTTCTAGATCTGCTGTACTTCCATCAGACTGGTCTGCTTCTTCGGTTTGAGTTTCAGCTGCGGATGTCCATGGATGAGTTGGTTTCAGAGAAACTTCTTTCACGGATGTAGTTGGGCACTTCTTTAGGCAATTCTCTTCCATCTTCTTCACTATGGTTAACATTTGAAGTTGGAGAGGTTTTAAAAATTCCCCAATTTTCACGGATATCATGTCCATTATATTTGAATCGTTTAAATTAGCTGTATTGTTACTGACTGCTGTTTTAGCTGCGTAACCATTAGTTGTTGGCTTGGTTGATCGTTGCTTTGCTTCTCTGTAAGAAAGTCTCTCGAGAGACATTAGTTTGTATATTTCTACTTCTTTCTTGTAGACTGGGCACCGATTGTCCTTACTAGAGTGTTCCTGTTTGCACAGGCTACATTGCAGTTTATTGCAAGGACCGTCGTGCTTAATCTCAGAGCAATGTACACATATCGTCTCCTTCGAACAGTTCTTGGCTGTGTGGTGAAGGTTCCAGCAGTTGTAGCATCGAAGGGGGTTCTGTATGTATGCTCTGATGGGCACTGTAAGGTAGCTGTTTTTTTGATTTTTTCTGGCAAACGTTCTCTATTAAAGGTGGCAACGAAAATAGTTCTATGTGGTGCTTTCTTACTTTTGAATCGTCTAATGTGAGTTATGTTTTCATTCCTCAATTCATACTCTATTTCCCTATCTTCTAGGTAGTCAATTTCCTCACAAGAGAATACACCCTTTATAAAATTCAGTGATTTATGAGGATGAACAGTTATGTTGTGTTCGTTGAACGTTTTTGCTTGGCATATTGTGTTAGCTATCTTAGTATTAGGACAGTTTATGAGTAACGTTCCTAACTTTCTGTTTTTTGTTACTTGTATGTTTTTTCCGAATCTAGATAGCCATTTGTCTACAATAAATGGACTAATGCTGTTAAATGACACATTTGGAGATGACGTGATTTTTATAGTAAGAAATCTGATGAACGGTAGATTCGTAAAGTTCTTACTTACATTGTTAAGGTTCGTTCCGTTCAAAACCATTTCTTCTTCTTTGTTGAGTGTTTTTAGGTCACAGATAGAAGCGTAGTACCTGCTCGAAGTTGATCCTCTACGTAGTAAAGTCTACCTGTCGGCGTTTCACACAAAGGCACCGAACAACAAGTAATATAGGCTCTGGATAATAAACATCTACCCGGCGGCGTTTAACACAGAAACACTGATGTTAGGACTAAGCCGAGAGACATGTCCTAGTCGAAGGGACTATACCTGGTCTCCAATACGGAAAAGCCGACACAAAGGTACTACTGACGGAGAGCTCCCTGGCACAACCTCTCTCGTCGGAAGCTACCTCAAGACTCGCTCTCAGGCATATAAATAAGTTCCTAATACCTCTTCTCTTTTTTGCTGTTGGACGATTTCTTAGTGTAAGAAAGTGCATAACAGAGGATATCTTGTAGTTATGTACAAGACTATAGAGTTGAGGCGGGGTTCACCCTGAGATATGGTAGGCTATGACAGAGTCAAGGCACGGACTCCCTTATCTAGTTAACGCTCCTCTCATGATAAGGCAATTAGACTCAGAGACCCTCTCTCTCTCTCTCTCTATCACTCTCATCTTATTATTTCTTCAGATATATTCTCTCTCTCGCGTCCAATTTTGTACATCTCATCCAAGTCTAATTCATTATTCCATAGGCTTTTCTTGTCACACATATCAATTGAACTCCTCTCATACCCTTAAACCCTAATCCTCAATGAAATTAAATTATTTGTTCCTTTTGCATTCAATTTAGAAATAATGACTCAAGACACTATTTTTCCTGTCACTTGAATAGGACAAGTCGATCACATCAAATAATTGAATCGATATGAGATGAAAAAAAGAGTCCTAAACATTAGGACTATTTTCTACAACGATATTTTTATACATTTACTTTTTATTAGCTGAAAGGCTATTGTGGGAATGTCAGCTTTAAAAAAAAATGATAATAGTAATTTTCTTCAGTTTAATAATCGATATATTTATTGGTTTCATGACACTAGGGCGCTCTGGACCTTTTTACAACTCTGCGCGTGTGTACACAAGAACGTTGGAAAAAGTTGCCTTCAGTTTTTCTAGGAATTAATTAAGAATAGAAAGATTTATTGGCCCAAATTTGTGTTTAAGTGAGCATGAAATTATCATTGGTAAGCAAGAAATCAATTGATTGTATTTTACTGGCCCACAACAGTTAAATTTATGACATCACAATTCAACCTAACCTCAGATGCTCAAAGTCCAACAACGAAAGATGCTTCAAAGCAATCAGATTTTACTAGTAACACGCTACATGGGCGGATCATTATGTCCCAGTGAAAATGCAATAGTTTTGAAGACTGTGACTGGAATAAAACAGGAAGATTATGTGCTGCGTTTGATTGATGTTGTCGATTCCTAATATATAACATTTGCATCCTATATTTCTAGAGGTAGATTCTGTATACACTTAAACAGTAAGGATGAAGTGGAACGTTTAATAAACCAACATCCTATTATAAATATTGGTGGCCATGATATTGTAATAAAACTTCTCCTTGAGCCAGCTATTCGAGTAATAGTATCGAATGTTTTTCCAGTCATACCTAACCAAGCCATTGAGAGGTTAGGTATTGGCATAGTAACGCCTTTGATTTGTTTGAACGCTAGTCTTCATGATCCACGTGCTTAGTCATAGAAGACAGCTGTTCATTAATCCAGAGCACAATAACAAGTTACCTTCCTCTTTGGCTATAAGAATTGAGAATAAATCATTTAACATTTTTTTTTTTACCACTAAAGGGCTAAGCTGTTTCATTTACAGAGGAAATCATTTAGCTTCAAAATGTCCTGTACCTCTCGAAAACAAATCATGGTAAATGTGAAGACGAGGGTTCTAGGCACCGATTTTTTTGAAATTTTGTTCTATATCGTATTTTGACGCATTAAACACGAATCCGTTAAAAAAAAAAAAAAAAAAAAAAAAAAAAAAAAAAAAAAAAAAAAAAAAAAAAAAAAAAAAACGCTCTCAACTAGGAAAGAAGTTATTAAGCACTAAATAATACTAATAAAATTCACTGTTATGAAGGTTATAAAAGTTGGCGTAAACAGCGTATTAATAATCATGTATATTAAGAAGAATGTCTAGGACGACATTTGGGCAGACTTGCTTTGCGTTTCCGCTCGCTCAAGAAGATATCAAAACTATAGTCAATCCAACTCGCTGTTATGGATAGAATTCCGATTTTATGGAGGTTATAAATGGTTTATCAACATTTCAAATGAGAGTTCTTTGTTTCCCAATGTTACATGTCTGCGCATGCGCGTGTTTACAAATACGCTGTTTACGCCAACTTTAACCTCAATAACAGTGAACTTTAGTGTTTCATAACTTCTTTCCTAGTTGAGAGCGAGTTTTTTTTTTTTTTTTTTTTTTTTTTTTTTTTTTTCTTTTTACAGATTCGTGTTTAGTGCACCAAAATACCATATCGATGGCCTAGAATGAAAACCTCGTATCTCAAAAAAATACGAAAATCATTTTTTTACGTTATTAGAAGGATAAGCTCATATTACACAATACGTGAGTGTCAACGAAATTTAATCTTAATCGTGTTGCGCTCTATCGACCAAAAATCAAACCTTGTATCTTTCTCAGTTAGGATTTGAGTGTGACAACCACGCATATTGTGTCCAGTTCTGTGCTCAACAATCCTCAAGAGAGTGTCTATATTGTTGTTAGGAGGCGATAAGGAGTTTCATTGGGATCAGGTAAGTGTAATTTCTGTTCTACAGTATTCAATAATAAATATTTTCTCTTAATCAAGAGAGTTTTTCTTAGTGTAAGTTGAAGTTGTAACAATGAAAACCTCGTATATAAGTGGATAGTGGCCAAGCCATATGTGAAATACTCGTAAGTCAATGATACGAGGTTTTCACTTTAAAAGGTACATAGCCAGATATCTGAATATTTATTATTACAACGTGTTATTATTGAGTTACAAGGTTTTCTCATGTCCTTTGTGTGAGGAGGTTTTTCTACAATATTTATTTATTAACCAGACGGATCCTAAAACGAACTTTTAGTATAAAGAATACGTACAAATAATAACTAAAATTTTATTGCACTAGAACAGTATTTTAGGCACTTTCCAGACATTCAAGACAGGTCAGTTTCCATTGGTATCCACATAAAAATGACTTACATATCACGTAAGTTTGGTAAACTTTTTTGCCAGTTCTAGGGCACACTATACATCTTTTTCGATTCCTGTTCTGCTCTAAATTCTGTGTGTCTTAAACAAAATTTCACCCATGAAGAAACAATGCCTACCTTTCCACACAACTGTCTAACACAGCTCTTAAGCTAATACTGAGTTTATTGTGTAGAGGTGCAATAAATACAAATGTATAGGGATGGGGTTGCCCTTTCTTTAGTGGGGGGGGGGGTGACTAATAAACAATAGCTTAATGGTCATGACGACTCGCCGCGACCAGTCTCGGTTTAAATAGAGGAAAAATCAAAATATAAGTGAACAAATACCAGAATTGAAGTGTTAGAGCACTATGTCACTGGTATATTTCTACATGTTGATCATTAAACTTATTTCTTACATTATTATGATATTATGTAATAAAATAGTGCATCTATTCTATAATATTTTACAGATGGCCGATAAAAAATACACACGAAGGGGCAATTGGCTCGTAGATTTAGCTCTAAAAAAAATTGCAAAGCAAGAAGATGATGATAACGGTAAGATAGAAAGATAACTAGATAAAGATTTAAAAAAAATTGTTTTAAAATACTTTTTGCTCAAAAATTTTACTAAAGAAAATGTATCAATTCAAACAGATCATTAAAAAAAACAAAAAAAAAACTTTGTGATTGTTCATGCTAAGTAGGTACCATTTTCAGGTGGAGAATGTCATGGAGCTAGTACTTCAACAATGTTACAGACTCGAGAAGAAAACAACAATGTTCCCATTGTTGTTCTTGTACCAGCCGATCCAAAGGGAACTTGTAATAATGCTTTAGAATACATAAGTGCACCTGTAGAAATTTCAAATGATAACATATCACACATGTCCAATGAAAATGAAACTGAATCCGATTTAGGCAGCTTCATTCAAGGTGGAGCTAGTCTACAACTCGATTTGCTTCTAAATCCTGACCTCTTCTCCATAGACACTTACGACAGTCTGAATATAATTTCAGAAGAAACGTTACAGATTTCATCAAATTCTCCACATACAAATGAGCGTCCTGTCACAGAGCCAAACGAAGAATCTGGACTTGATATGAAAGAAAATAATGTCCGAAACTATGAACCAAGTTCAAGTGAGAGCAATCTGAGTAAAAATGAAATAAACGTGGATCCTCGAAATCTGATTGGCAACACCAATGAATGGAATTTGAGCGAGAGTGATGAAGATGCAAATCATAGCAAAGAAAATTGTTATGAGCGCAAAAGAGCCAAACGGGGAAAAGCTAATACAAAATCATGGGTAGCTATCGTTAATAAAATGAAAAGAATGAAAGGAGAAGAATACAAAGGGCGAAGAAAGGATGAAGATGGAAAAACTGTTTTTGATGTTGAACGACAAAAAAGGCAGCTAAAACCACGATGTTCTTGTAAAGTCACTAAGAGAAATAAGTTCAAATGTATGCTGATCACAGATGAAAGAAGAAAACAAATTTTTGAATATTTTTGGAACTTAGATTGGGAACAAAGAAAGATTAAAGTAAACCACCTTGTCATTGGGAACCATGTCCATCAGAGAACAGTACCCGCTACCGAATCAAGAAGAAGTCATACCTTAAAATATCACCTACAAAATAATAAAAATGGAGATCGAATTCGAGTGTGCAAGAAAATGTTTTTAAACAGTATTGGTCTGCGTGAATGGACAGTTCGAAATTGGGTATTGAAATACCAACTTCATGAGAAAAAGTCCGTCACGCAGGAGCTGCATAACTAAGCACTTTCCTCAGAATTTGGGTAGTGTAGACTGCTTTCCAGAACAATTTGCTTAAAATATCCTACATAAATAAAATTATTTATTTTAATTTTAACGTCCGTTTATTATTAACTACGAATTTTAGGACGGGTTATCTATAGGTTACTACCCTTTTCTAGCCAGGATAGGGGTGATGCCTTTTCTTTTTTCTAAAGAAAAGCCACCACCCCTAGTGGGAATCGAACCCACGACCTTTGGCACGGAGTGTTAAGTGCTCACGCCTTAACCCTCACGGCCATCGGGTCTCCCTAAATAAAATAAAAACGTGAATAGTTCTCATTTTGTAATGAGTAACTGATCAATTATTAATTTGCATCCAGAGTTATGTTTACACATGGTACCTACTACACTACGTAATAAATACAAAAATCCTCATATTATCGTATTTTGATCTAACGCAGGAACAGGATACAGTCACTCTAGTGGTAGAAAGCGCTCCTTGCGGCGGCTTTGTGAACCTACGTCTGCCGGCTTTTCTATTCAAATATATTACAAATTAAACCCCCGCTTTCCGATTGACCGATTCAGCTCATTTTTACAACACTTCTTTCTCACACGTTACCCACGACGTATACAGCGTTTCGTTACAATACAGCAGAAATTACGACCGGTATGAGTATATTAGGAATTTGGGTCCGGAGTAATCCCCCCCTTCTAATGAACCGATTTAGTTTCTTTTTACAACACATATTTACCTTTAGATTACCACTACGAATACCGAGTTTCGTCGAAATATACCAAAAATCACGGCTGGTAGTGGCGAATTGGTATTGTGGGTCCAGAGTAAACCCCCCCTTCTAATGAACCGATTTAGTTCATTTTTATATCTCACTTTTCTCTCTATAGTAACACTACGAATACCAAGTTTCGTTGAAATATAACAAATATTACGGCTGACATAGTCAAATAAGTGTTTTGTGTTCGGGGTAAACCCCCCCTTCCGGTGGATCTACTTTGGTGGTTAACGAACTCGTTCAATCGTTTGCTAATTGAATGCTATATACCAAGTTTCGTGACGAAAAAACAAAAACTCTGGCCGCTATCGTGTTAACAGACACACACATATATATATATATATATATATATATATATATATATATATATATATATATATATGCATATATATATATATATATATATAGA
Source organism: Gonocerus acuteangulatus (assembly GCA_946811695.1). Taxonomy (NCBI): domain Eukaryota; kingdom Metazoa; phylum Arthropoda; class Insecta; order Hemiptera; family Coreidae; genus Gonocerus; species Gonocerus acuteangulatus. Next base: position 96,375,764 of record OX328123.1, read on the forward strand.
TATATATAAATTTTAACGGGGGTCATTTTCGGTGTCTACTAGGTAGGATCGATAAAGATTTGAAGAAATTTTTCAAAAATTCCGTCATGAGTCCAACCTCAATAGCTACTTTCCTTCGGAGGAAAGTGCTAAAATGGGAATGAACCAAACAGAAATTTTGAAAAAAGTAATGGAACTGATATAACTCCAAAAACAAGACAGCAAGATCACAACGATGCTGTCCGGAAAGTTATAAATGAATTTCTGGAACTCCTTCCGAAATTAGAATCTCATTTTTGTCGTAAGGATACCACAAAGCTGTATCTAGAACCGTTTTGGCAATCAAAAGCACAATTATTCCGACAGTACAAATCATATTGTATATCACAGAATAAGGAACACTTAGTTGCATCCTCTTTTACATTCCATGAAATTTTTGAGTTGATGAATTTAGGACTTTTTTCCCCTAAGAAAGATCAATGTGATTTATGTTGTGCTCATAGACAGGGTAATGCTTCTGAAGAAGAATACAATATTCACATAAAAAGAAAAAAGTCCGTCACGCAGGAGCTGCATAACTAAGCACTTTCCTCAGAATTTGGGTAGTGTAGACTGCTTTCCAGAACAATTTGCTTAAAATATCCTACATAAAAATGTGAATAGTTCTCTTTTAAATTTGTAATGAGTAACTGATCAATTATGAATTTGCTTCAAGAGTTATGTTTACACATGGTACCTACTACACTACGTAATAAATACAAAAAACCTCGTATTATCGTATTTTGATCTAACGCAGGAACAGGATACAGTCCCTCTAGTGGTAGAAAGCGCTCCTTGCGGCGGCTTTGTGAACCTATGTCTGGCGGGCTTTCCTATTGAAATATATTACAAATTAAACCCCCGCTTTCCGATTGACCGATTCAGCTCATTTTTACAACACATCTTTCTCATGTGTTACCCACGACGTATACCGCGTTTCGTTACAATACAGCAGAAATTACGACCGGTATGAGTATATTAGGAATTTGGGTCCGGAGTAAACCCCCCCTTCTAATGAACCGATTTAGTTTATTTTTACAACACATATTTACCTGGAGATTACCACTATGGATACTGAGTTTCGTCGAAATATACCAAAAATCACGGCTGGTAGTGGCGAATTGGTATTTTGGGTCCGGAGTAAACCCCCCCTCCTAATGAACCGATTTAGTTTATTTTTACAACACATATTTACCTGTGGATTAGCACTACGAATACCGAGTTTCGTCGAAATATACCAAAAATCACGGCTGGTAGTGGCGAATTGGTATTGTGGGTCCGGAGTAAACCCCCCCTTCTAATGAACCGATTTAGTTCATTTTTATATCTCACTTTTCTCTCTATATTACCACTATGAATACCAAGTTTCGTTGAAATATAACGAATATTACGGTTGACATAGTCAAATTAGTGTTTTGGGTCCGGGGTAAACCCCCCCTTCCGGTGGACCGATTTTGGTGGTTAACGAACTCGTTCAATCGTTTGCTAATTGAATGCTATATACCAAGTTTCATGACGAAAAAACAAAAACTCTGGCCGCTATCGTGTTAACAGACACACATATATATATATATATATATATATATATATATATATATATATATATATATATATATATGCATATATATATATATATATATATATAGATATATATAAATATATATAAATTTTAACGGGGGTCATTTTCGGTGTCTACTAGGTAGGATCGATAAAGATTTGAAGAAATTTTTCAAAAATTCCGTCATGAGTCCAACCTCAATAGCTACTTTCCTTCGGAGGAAAGTGCTAAAATGAAGCTAGAGAAGAAAAATCGAAAGACAAAGAAGAAAGCGGTCAAGACACTGCAGTGTATACGATGGATGTTCAAGCAGTGTTATTATGCCCTTATCTTAAAGCTTCTGCGCTCTACTACAGAAGAAAACTAAAATTGCACAACTTCACTTTGTACAACCTGAAAACAGGAGAAGGTTACTGTTATCTTTGGGATGAAACTCAAGGAGGTGTAAGCGCTGATGAATTTGCAACCATACTCACCCATTTTATTGCAACATAAATCAACTTAGATGCTCTCAAACACGTAATATTTTATAGTGATGGCTGTACCAGCCAAAACAGGAATGCTATAATGGCGAATGCCTTGATGTTAATGTCACGTGAATCCGGGATTACAATAACCCAAAAATACTTGGAAAAGGGCCATACTCAAATGGAATGTGATAGCATCCATAGCAATATTGAAAAAAATATGAAGAACAGGGAAATATATTCCCCAGCAGGATATGTTGAAATAATAAGAACGGCTAGATTGAATCCTCAACCATACAAAGTATTCCAGCTGGACTTTACCTTTTTTAAGAGGTTCAATAAAGTCAACATTATTTCATCTATAAGACCAGGTACAAAGAAGGGAGAGACTGTAGTAACTGACCTTAGATGTATTCGTTACACGCCAGATGGAAAAATCCAAGTGAAACTCAGCCCTAAAGATCAATTTTTTGACCTCCCCAGGAGAATCAAGAAGTTTTCTACAAAAATTGAAGAGCTTGACCAGTTGTACAATGATCCGTTACCGATTGAAGGTATTAAGTTTCGTCACCTTCAAGAGCTCAAACAGGTAATACCAAAAGACATTCATACATTTTATGACAATTTACCACACCGTCTTTAACATATTCAGTTGCTTGTACATGAATAATTTGTGAACCAACAGTACATTTTTTCATTGTGATATAGTATAAAAAAAATAATGTAAATTGTTATGAACATTAAAATATATCATTGTACAAGACATCTAGTTTTTTTTATTAAGAAAACCTCTCATCTCTATCAAGGTTAGGCGTGATAAATACTCTTAACTAAAAATTAAGATGGAATCCCTCGCAACTCATTTTGCCGAAAAGTTAGAAAACCTCGCAAGTCAAAATTAAAAAACAACATATCAACATTTTAAAATTTAATGCCATTAAGCATACTTGTTATAAAATATAACAAATTTAGGTACTAACTTCTGAGTAAGTATCTTTACTATTAAATAACTGGAAGGTTTTTTGCTTCTCCTGTAAAGTTTGCATTTTCTGAGTTACGAGGTTATCATTCTAGGCCATCGATATAGTGTAAAATTTCAAAATAATCGCTGCCTAGAACCCTCGTCTTCACATTTACCCAAATCATGTAGTCATTACTAATAAAGAACTCCCTATAAATACAGAAAATCCTACTACAACAGCCTCAGATGTGATTAATGAATTTCATTAAACTACATACCATTCTCAGAATGACGAAGGTCGTATAAAAGATCCTAAAATACCACGCTTAAAAGAAAAGAAAGAATATAATCTATCAATTTTAGGAGGTGAGTTCTCCGGTGTTCCGACCACGCAGGAATATCTTGATTTAGAAGAAATGATTATAAGAGAACCGAAGCATGCTGATTTAAAGTTAACATTGGATATCTTAACCCAGGAAAGCACTGAGCGTCTGGATTTCATAGAAAAATTCCTGAGAATGATGTCTCCTAAGAGAGATCGTCCTCCCGAAGAAGCTAGGGGCCCTCGAAAGGAATCTGGTAGTAGTATGGCCCGACAAGTGGAGAGCCTTCCGAATGAGAATGAAGATGTGGAAAGCTCTGGAAGTAATAAAAATACGAACTATCTGCAGCAGATACAACCACGAAAACCAAAAAGAACGAAGACTGCGGCCAGGAAAAAGTAAATATACATGATGAGTAAGTGACATTTTTCCCATGATTTTTTTATTTTTATTTATTTATTTATTTATTTTTTTATTATTTTTTTTTTTATTTTATTTTTTTTATAGTAGGCACTGTCTGCCACTGAATTTGTATTTCAAAATCACGAATAAAAGTTCAGTATTTCCAAATAATCTTTTTTTTTCTTTTAGTCAGAATGTATTTGGGGACAGCTCCATTTTCTGAAAACGTGAGCCAGCTACAGCTAGACGAGCTTAAATGTGGGCCTGCCCCCAGAAAATTTTTGAATAAAATAAAAAAAAATATTTGAAAGTAATGAATATTTATTCATAATTTTGAAATATAAATTCAGCGACAGACAGCATAGTACAACACTACTGACAATAAACTGCAACAAACAGTAGTGGTATTGCCATTCAGCCTAAGATGAAACCGAATAGAAGAGGTAGTTTTAACTCGACTCCGTATTGGCCTTCAATTTTCCACCATCCAGCAATTCCTATAATGAATACGTACCTGTTTTTTTTTGTAATATGTCCTTTCATCTTCGTAAATTGAGTCGTTTGTTTCTATATTCTGGTGGGTGGTTGCTAATTTGCCTTTTTAGTCTAAGCTAGTGATTCCTGTAATGTCCACACATCCACTAGCTAGAACAGCGATAGATACTTGTTTAATTTTTGGATTCGAATAATTCATTTAAAGTTTTGGTTGCTAAGAGTTGTACATTTTATAAATTTTGTAATATTCTCAATGAGGCTGTAAACAAAATAGTGTTTTTCCTTTTCTGTGTCTTCTATGTTGCTTAAGCACAGCAGAATATGAACTAGACACTGCTATTTTCTGTTGCAAAATCTTTCCTACTATTATAGTAGCTGTATAAGTTCTATTCTCTGTTAGTGACAAATCACTGAAAGTGAAGAGGCTGTCAGAGTTTATGCAAGGAACTTCCTTAAAAGGAATTTATAAATGTGTACCGATGTTTCGTACGATGTTTTTCTTCATAAATTTTGTGTCTATTTTGAAATATTGTATTTGCCAAGAAGGTAATGAGTAAGAAGTAATGAATTCGTATGTAATGGTTTATTGGAAGTAGATATATTTTTGATGCATTCTTTATATCGAAAACACCGTTGCGACTATTTATATTGGTCTAGTACATTGTTGCATATATTTATCGTAGAAAGAGTTATTTTGAATTCCATTTGTTCAGGTCAGATATAAATATTTATTTTGTAGGTATGTGCTTAATGCATAGCGCCTACCTTCTGTATTTTAATGAGAGTTCACCTGCTTCTACAAAAATACGGACTAGACCTGAACGCTCCCGTTGCCAGCTAAGCGGGGTCGTACAAGCGTATAAGAGCGGCGCACATTGGGGCCGAACGGCCAAAAACGGGCGGAGACAAGTCAATATCTGTAGAACGGATTAATATAGAAACCTGAGGTCGGTCTTATTCGACTCAGAACAAACAAATACATCAAGTTAATTGTTATCATTATAATTTTGAAGAAAATTAATGAACTAATGAGGAAATGAAAGTCATGTGGGACGTTAAAATCTTTTTAGGATTTCGGAAAAGGTTGTACTCATCATTTTGTTAAAGAAATACGTCGAAATTTGTACCATGTTGTTGCACTCACACAAATCGCGGTATTTCTTTTGCCCGTGCACCGCGCACGGCGTTTTATGTACTTGGACAGTACGAATCCTGGGAGATATCTAGAGGTTACACGTCAGAAGATCAGGGGGTTCGACAATAATGCAGGGCTACTATAGGGGACCCAGCAGGTTAGGAGGGGCACAATATTTGAGGTCGAGTTGCTTTCGGCCTTAGGTAGACTTGGTGCTAACTATTGGAGGTTCCCCTTCTAGAAGACATTCACATGAATATACAATAATACGAATAATGGAATGTTAGATATACTCGACGTATTACTGATGTATAAGTCACATTCAATCAATTCGTATCTGTCATTATTAACGTCTTGCCATTCGTCAGTCTTGTCTATTTATGTAAGTGCAATTGAAAACCTCTCCTTAGGATAATGTAATATATGGATCAAAATATAGATCAAAACGTTTAGCCAGTATTGTTAACCCTCGATAATCATCAGTAACCACCATTACAGTTCTGTCAAAACTTAAAATATCTAGTGACATTGTTGTCCTTTCCCGTGTTATCTTTATTTCTGCTGTAGTTCTTATTTTCAAAACAAAAAACAAAACTCGGATCTTGATTCTTCTTGGAGGGTTTAAATTAGTCACGGATCGTAAAGACAAGTAAAAGATTGAATGAGTCCTGAGGAAATTAGTGGTGGCTAAGAAAGAGAGAGGGATGAGTCTAACAAGAGAGTCCCTTGCCTTTCCCTTATCAGAAGGTTTTCGCCAATTAATCCAGAAGAAGAGAGAGAGAGAAAGAGAAAAGCCCAGAGAGTACAGTGGAAGTAATCAAGCTGACAAGCTACCTCCAGCCTTTTTTGTGTAGACTCAGCGGTAAACTTGGCCTAGTCTTGGCATTTCCATATCGCTGGCCTTCTGCACCCAGTCAGCAACCATCTACCCCTTACTCATATTCCTCTTCTCTTTACCAACATTTTTCTACGGTCTTTCAGTTTTATTTAGAACTGTCTCTTCCAACCCCCTGGCTTTATCTCCTTTCTCCAAGCTTTGTTTAATCGCTAATCACTTTTTTTTTATGGCTCAGATTAAGTAGCCACATAATATCAGATAAATTTATGGAAATGTATTATGTACCGGATTTTTTAGAATGTAGCAAAACCTGGCTTATTAGCCATAACCTACAGACAAAGATTATTTTATCTTATTAGAAAGCATAAAATCTTCTTTTTGAACTTTCCACGTCTATTGGAATCTTCTGTGTAATGAAGTCTACTGAAAGATATCTGAATAGCCGAGTTCAATAAAATATCGTTCTGGTCATGAATATTATTAGTGACATTAAACACCAGAATCCTCAATGTAGGTACATTTCTTATTCCCAACTTTATGGTCATAGTAATTTTTTGTATAAAAATGGCTTGCAACGGCACAAGGCTGTTAAATCTTGGTTGCTAAGGTGGTTCACTTAAAGTGCAGTTACCATCAACTTGTTGTTTAAAAATTATAAATTAGTTATGGGATAGAAAAACATTACTGCACTTATATCGAGCGTTGATAAGACCGAAATTGGACTATGGCTCGATAGTGTATGCCTCTGCCAGTCCTACAGCTCTGAAGATGCTCGATGTGATCCATAATTCCTGCTTAAGGATTTGCATAGGTGCCTTCCCTACGTCTCCTGTAGCTAGCATATTAGCGGAAAGTGGGGAACCGCCTTTAGCAATGAGACGAGCTTACCTTGCATTGTCTTATCATGTATCTCTTTAGGGAGAGGAGACTGCATGATTCTCTGAATGCTATAGAACAGGAGAACAACCTCCACGGACAGCAGAGGATTCCAAAAAATTTCAAATATTGAATTAAATTAATAGTGGACAAACTCGACTTAAATATACCTGACGTATTTGCATCCCCACCAGAAGTTATGCCATTATGGAAAACCAAGCAAATAATCCTTGACTTCACCTTAACAAATCACACCAAATCTATCACAAACCAAATTATCTATCAAACAAGTTTTTTGGAACATGTTCAAAAGTACACAGACTACACTAAAACCTATTTCTAGACACGCTATCACGGACGGACATAAATTTGATTTCCAAAACATCTCCATCCTCTCCACTGAACCCAACCTTGAGAAGCGTCTCCTTTCTGAATCCATATATATCCATCTAGAAAACAATCCCGTCAATGACAAAATTGACAAAGAAGTCATCTCCTCAACCTATTCCAACATTTTCCATATCCTCAAAACCTCCCGTTAGGTAATCCCACCCGGTTCGTTGCCCTATTCCCACACACCGTCTGATCCTTCCTTGTACCTGCAATACCCATCGGCAAGTCCTTTATCTTTACCGCCGTCCCTCTGTCCTTACTCCCAGGTCGACTTTCCCCAACCCCCTCACCCCCATCCTCTCCTGTCTAGCCCTGGCCCAATCCTTCCCTGTACCTGCAATATCCATCGGCAAGTCCTTTATCTTTACCGCGGTCTTTACCCTCTATCCTTACTCCCAGCCCCACTTCTCTCCACCCCCTCCCCCCCATTCTCTACTGTCTAGCCCTGACCCATCCTTCCAGTCTTCAGAAATGTTCTCTTCTTGAAACGGGACAGTTCTCAAACTTCTCAATAGGTATGTTACTATGACACTTGTACTGTATTCGCTTGGATACCATATACATGTATATTTATTTATATTGCTATTATTATACTATATATATATATATATATATATATATATATATATACTTATATATATATTTATATTTATATTTTCAAGCATATAGGTACTCATATTTATGTTAATGTTTCTAGCAATAGGTACGTCACTATACAGGTATATTTATTTATATTGCTATTATTATACTATATATATATATATGTATATATATATACATATATATATATACATATATATATATATATTTATATTTATATTTTCAAGCATATAGCTACTCATATTTATGTTAATGTTTCTAGCCTTTTTTTGTTGTTTTTTGTTATTGTTTCTGTCCTTACCATTGTTATACCATATATGTTTTTACAGCCCTGAAGATGGCTTGTATAGCAAGCCGAAACGTTGGCGGCAATAAATATACATTTTAGCAAATAAAATGTGTTTTATTGAATAAGAACACTGACCGAAACCCCGACGATCAACGCTTCCTAAAACCTATACAGATGCATCAAAAATCGACTGCCAAATAGGATGTGCCTTTTTGAGGGACAACTTCTGCAAAAGTTATAACATGCATGAAGCAAACAGTATATTTACAGGAGAATCTTTCGCGATTTGGCAGGCCATTGAAGATATTAGGTTTCAAGAACACAACAAGCACTTTATCATCACGGACTCACTCAGAGTGATGAGGGCACTGCCAAAACTCAAGAACGGCCATCCTATAATAGCTGAAATTAGGGAAAATCTTGCAAAACAAAATAAAGATATTGCTCTTTTAGGGGTCCCTTCCCACATGGGCATTGAACTTAACGAGAAAGCAGATATTGAAGCCAATAATGTAAGAAAAGAACACAGTGATAACATAAAAGTGGCAGAGGTGTGAGGACAATATTTAAAAGTATTTATTAAAAAACAAATATTAACAATGTGGACTAAGGAATGGTTAGAAACAGATAAAAAACTAAGAAACATTAAAAGAAATCTAAATACTTGGAAAACCCCTGAAAGGCTGAACAGGAAGGAGGAAGTAGTTTTGGCGAGAATGAGAATTGGCCACACCAAATTAACCCACAGTTATCTTCTGGAAGGACTGAACCCTCCCACCTGTAAACATTGTAATGTTATATTAACTGTTGAACACTTCACAACAGAATGTACTGGATACACACCGGCGAGAAAAGTGAACAACATTGAAGGCAGCCTTGGTGAAATCTTACAGGACGACGAAAGGGCTGTACAAAAGGTATTCAAAGATATAGGCCTCTATCAAGACATATAAAAACATAGAACTGCCAATGACTCACGCGGGTAGAGGCAGTATAATTAAATAAATAAATTAGTTATGGAGTGTGATGTAGCCTTTGACTTTGAGTATAGGAACAAGCTGCGAAAAACAGCGACTCGATAGCTTTCATTCGTAAACACTTCAGAAAACTCGTCAGTGCCATCTTCTAGGACAATACGTACGTAGACACTCAATTATCTCTGGACTATCTCAACCAGGAGTTGCCTCATGTATCCGTAAATGTAAATGCATTCCTACAGCAATGAACATTTGTAAAAATATTTTAAAATATAAGTGTTATTTTTTTGATTGTTTTAAAATTTATTTTATGTTTACATTTGTGAGTTTTTTTAATCCATAACTGAACACCCATATTTTTCTTGTTGGGATTTACTGATTAATAAAATACCCATATTTCCAAAACCTAAGGCCCAGCGCACACGGTGAGACTGTTTTGCAACTCCTGTTGCAAACTAGTTGCACGCGCAACTGTTTTGCGACCTCGGCAATGCATTTCAATGGACAGGCGCACACGATGCAACTTGTTTTTGACGATTTAAAACCAGTCACATGCAACGCAACTGCAACCGCGGGCCCACGGTTGCAGTTGCGTTGCATTTGAGTTGTACGAGACTTTCGTCGGACAGCCTTGCATTCTATCGATATTTGTGGTTGCTTAGTTACATGAAGGTTCATTTATTACTTATATTATTCAGCTATGTTATCTTGGGTTATCAGTCCAGGCAACGAATGCTTGAAAACAGCTATTTTTTTTTTTTTTTTTTTTTTTTTTCTTTTTCTTTTTTTTTTCTTTTTTTTTTAAGGCGTGTCAACCTTAGGGTCATTAACGCCATCGAGTGAATGTTTTATTATATTTTGTGGAGAAATGTTTTCTTATTGCTTTTGAATTTATTAAATGGTTAGATCAGCTTTTGAATTTTATTTAATTATTTATTATTGATTCTGGTTTATTTTGCTTACTGAGATTACTTGCAATATCATTTTCATTGGCAAATATAGATACAAACATACTCAAAATGTACACATACACACATGGACACACCTACGCACATACACAAACCCAGTTCCATTCAACCTTACTCACAAACACTAAACACACTCACCATTCGCTATCTGTTCAATTGTAAGCTTTAGATTTTATTAATTAGTTCCGTTTTGTCTATAAAGTTTAATAGCTTTCTAACGTTATCAGCATCATCTCCAAGGATTTCATCCATGACGTCTGATAACATTAGCTCTTCTCTAATTGATTGATATATTCGGCATTCTGTAAGTAAGTGTTTTACTGTTACTTGAGCGTTGCATGATTCACAGATTGGGGGCGGTTCTTTAGAAAAAAGGAATGAATGCGTTAATCTTGTATGCCCAATCCGCAATCGACTTAAGGCAACTTCATGTTTTCTATTGATGCTGGGTGGGGTCTTCCAAGCTTTAACTGTCGATTTTATTTCTCTTAATTTATTGTCCTCTATTATCTGCCATGTATATTGCCAGTTTTGCCAGACTATTTGCTTGAGGTAATTAATGATATCATTCTTTGGAACATTGTGATAGGGGATTCCTTCATTTACAGCTCTTTTCGCTAAGGTATCGACCTCCTCGTTCTCTTTAATTCCAGAGTGGCCGGGGACCCATACGAAAAGAACTGTTTTACTGTGAAGTTCTGCTATGGTTTCATGAGTAAGTGTGATTAATGGATGATCTGAGAATGGATTCCTTAAAGCAAGAAGTGCAGACAACTAATCCGTAAAAATTACAAGATAATTATTGTTAGTATTTATATTTAAGGCTTTCGTTATGGCCAACAGTTCGGCAGTGAAAATGCTACACACATATTGCTGAGGGTGAACATATTCTTTGTGGCATTGGAGAGTGTAGCAGCACCAACTCCATCGATATCCTTAGAACCGTCAGTGAAAATATGACTTGCTTGTGGTGATTCATTTCGTATTTTAAGAAATTCTTGCTGATAAATATATTGGTTAGTATCTTTCTTCATGAATTTGGTTAATGCAAGGTTGATATTGGGAAAGGGTAGAGACCATGGTTCTCTGGAGGGTACAGCATTATGAATAATAGGCGGTAGGATAATGTTGAATTTAGTCAATAATTCTGATACCCTGATGGGGAAAGGCCTTCTTGGTACTCTTCGTCTAGGCATTTTTACAAGATCCTGGATATATTCGTTAAAGGGGTGATGTTTGGAGGATATGATTGTAATGTAGAAGTTAAGTGTTAATAATTCTCTACGAAGTTCCAAAGGCAGTTCTCCTGCATCAACGCATAAACTGTATGCAGGGCTGGATCGGAAAGCTCTGGTTGCTAGTCTGATGCCAGCATGATGAATGCTATCAAGCATTTTTAGAGTTGTGGGGGAAGCTAAACCATAGGCCGTGCAGCCATAATCCATCTTGGCTCTCACCAGGCTGCGATATAGTATCAACATGCTGACCTTGTCTCCTCCCCATTTAGTGCAAGACAACATTTTGAGGATATTTAGTGCCTTGAAGCAATTTGTCCGCAGAGTTTTTATATGCTTTTTCCAATTAAGATTTTGATAAAAAATAAGTCCCAGAAATTTAGTATAATCTACAAACTTTATACGAGCTCCATTTACAAATAACGGGATTGGGGTTTCTACTTTCTTTTTAGCAAAATATATTGAAGCTAATGGAATGCTCTACAACTCAATAACCGTTATTTATTTTTTGGGTGTATTGGTGAAGAGATATCCGGTCGAGAATAGAAAAAAGTGTGTTTTTTCCCAAAATGACAGACTTTCAAGAGCAGATATTTCGAAAACTAAAGATACCTCGAAAAACTTTATTAAATAGAACTTGTAGGAAATTTAATCAGCTTTCATTTGTTATAGAGTAGTCATGTCGCTAGGACGCAGGGATTCCGAGATATAAGTGAAAAGTCGAAAAATGGGACCTTCTAAACCCCCCTCCCCCCCGGCTTAAAGGCTAGGGGCGAGGACATTTGATATATTCACCTCCTATCTAGGCCAAACAAAGTTACGAAATAAAAAATTGTGTTCCAAAAATTCCCATCTATAACTGTTCGTTGCCTGGACTGTATGTAAAGGCAGTTTTATGTAAAGTGTATTTGAGCCATGTAGCCAATAACAATATGTGCCATCAAGAACTTAACGTGAAGCAATTTTTGATTTAAAAACTGATGTCAGATTCGTTTTTAGCACATAAAAAAAAACCTAAAATCAAATTTTGTGAATATTACAAAAAAAAAAAAAAAAAAAAGAAAGTATTTTAAATTTCACTAAGGGGGAGGGCCCTTATAAGTTTATTAAAGATTCAAGAATCCGGCCATATTTCAAAGAATATTTACCCGATTCAAACCAAACTTGGAGGGTCGATAATCTGACACATTTCCTTCCAATGAGGGTGTTTCTACGTGTTCTGGGATTGACGTTATATGCAAAAAAATTAACATTTTATTTTTATTTTGAGAACCATTTTTTGCAAGTACATTTTGATATAATACAATAGTCATTTATATGATGATGGTCATTTATTGGTTAGAACAAGGAGTCTTTCTTCTTTTTAAGGATTTCAATGAATTAAAAATGGGATTATCTCAAGACGAGATATTGAATTTCAAAACGTCACGTTACTTTTTCGCTTACAAATTTGTAGTCTCCTTCAGACTGGGAAAAATCATTAGTTTTTGTTTTCAAAGATATTCACCACATTAAAGTTTTTTGGGGTGCTTATTTCTGCTATTATTTTTGGTCTAAAAAAATGTATAATGCTAATTTACTTGAAAACATAAACATATTTTTGAATTTATTTGACGTAATATAAATTATTGTTTAACGATTATATTTTCCTTTTAATTTAGGAACTCGATAAAACAAATGAATTGGTGAAAGAATCATGTCGATATAATTTTTTAAAGTCGATGAAAAAAGCACTTTCAACTTATTTTATTTTATTTCTCGGCTCCAAGGCGTATTGGACGAAACGCTCGGACACGTGTCGACTATTTTTCGGTGTAGAATCACCAGAAAAAAAAAAATGGTCCAGATCGGTGACCCCATCGCTGTATACTCCCCTTGTGAGTCTGACATCGCAAGTTCTTAAAAAAAAAAAAAAAAAAAAAAAAAAAAAAAAAAAAAAAAAAAAAAAAAAAAAAAAAAAACACGTAGCTCACTAAATAAACACACCACTTGCGAAACTGTTGGGCAATTTATTTACAACAAGCCAATATACTGGTGTGTTTTGTTTCAGTTGCAAACTAATTTCATACGCAACTGGTTTGCAACTCTAATTGCAGAAAAATCGCACCGTGAGCAGAAAGAAGCTTTATTTCAGTTGCAAACTGGTTTCAGACGCCTAGTTTGCAACTCGAGTTGCAGTACAGTCGCACCGTGTGCGCTGGGCCTAACCTAACTTTAAAACTGGTATTAACACAGTAAAGCTATAAGGAAATAATTTATCGGTAAGAAACGGTCGATCGAAGAAAGTAGGAATAATTGGTGACCAAATTACGACCTTCATCTGGAAATAACCATATATAACCTATAGGAAGATATAACCATATAAAACATTTTCATTAGTCAGATTAAATAAATAGATCTGGGAGAATCCAAATAATATTTGACCATCTTTAAGTATCTACGTTATTTATGAATAATAGGCTGGACGCCAGGAAGCTCTCCGCGAGGCGAAATCCAAACAAAGAAAGCAGATCAAAGGACAGAGGCCTTACAGATTTATTCAGTAATAAATAGTAAATCCCCCCAAAAATACACCTGGGCATAGTACTATACAATACATGCATACCATAAAGATCAGATCATCAGTAGTCAGCAGATGGAATGAGGAAAATGATGAGCAAGCATGTTACATTTGAGTATGTAGTACTGGAAAAAATACGATTCCTACATTTTGGAATCCTCAACGAAGACGAGATCAGAAGGTTGACTGTGGTCAGACAAGACCTGAAGATCATGAGGAGTTTAAGGTAAGGTTGACCATTCAAGGGTCGCGCACAATATGACAAATAGCCGATGTGCACGGTGAAGCGGAGGGTATGAGTCACTAACCAAGCTAATCTAATCTAGTATTATTATAGAAATCCACAGTACTATCCATAATATAGTACTTATGCGCTGTCTGGTTTGTTGTCCTTAACACACACTTGAAACGTCTAGTAACATTTCAAAGGAAGGTACTCGGTATAATGCCCAGTGCTCCTTGATTTGTACGGAACCGCCAGATCCACAAAGAACTGGTTGTCGATCCGTTTTTCACTCACATGGAAACGGTGCGAAAATACCGTCACAGTCTTCCAACCTCAAGAAGTTCCTTGTTTTATCGACGGAGTCAAAAGTATCTTGAACAAAACATAGACTATACTATCTATAATTATTGTTGTTGAGATAATACGTTTTTATTGGGCCAAATAAAATTGTTTATTAGCTTGTTAAGAACGTTTTTAGAGTAAAGTTGCCATTTTGTATCTACAAATATAAGGATAGTAGTTCCGTCTTTTTTCAACTGGGCCTAATAAAAATTTCTCAAGTAAAACACAGATTTAACCAAAATATTTTAAATCTCATAGTTCAGCCCATCAGACTCCATGAAACACTAGCAAAATGCATGGCATTGATCAGCGAGGCCAACACGATATTTTATAGAACATAAATATTATTCATACAAGCAAATGAATAAATATACAGTATCATAAAATATCGAATATATTAAAATTAAAATTACAATTAACTTGGTTTTGAATTTCTAGACATTTTACAATTATAAATATCCTAAAATGAGAAATGAAGAAATGGATGAATCAGCCTAATGTTTTTAATCTGCTTACAAACCTCTCGGCTAACTTTTAGCAAAGCACCTTAACCGATTTTTAAGGCTTTACTTATAAAAACCTTTTTCTACTTTTATGGAAGCAGGCAAAAAAATAAAAAAAATAAAAACTCCTCTGTGATGATTGTTAAAATATCATAAACTTCCTTGGAGAACAAATCCCCTTTAAACTTTTGGCTTGTAATGAGAAAGAAGTCTAACAGCTCAAACAAGATTCCACTCATTTAGGGAAGAGGTCAACATTTTATTCAGCATTAATTTATTTACATACGAACTACGCGAATAGCTCTTTATTTATTTTGTTCTCCTGTTTTTCTTCTACTTATTAAAATTTGTCAACAATGTAACTGAGGAAATAATTGTAAAAATAACGAGCATCTATTCAGCAACACTGCAAACCATCTCAGTTGATTTAGAGAATACACATTCATTAAATATCACTTACAGCCACAAACCAATAGTTATACAAATCATAGATAAAATACACAATATAAACGAACAAGGCACTATACACTGTATAGTACACAGGCTGTCCCACGTTGAGATGTCATAACTTCAGGAGTTTATTCATTTGTAGTTCAGGGGCGCAAAAATGAGCGTTGTATCTGAAAATTTAGAGGAGCTATTCAATCTTTTGTCTATTTTAAAAAATACTGGATTTTTGAATGAAAAACTGTGTTTTCAGGATTTGTGATCAATGTATTGTAAATAACGTTTTTTACATTTTTAGAATCTACATTAAATTTCCAATAAGAAGCACCCGTTATTGAAATATTACCATGTAAATTAAGAGTTAAATTAAAAGCCACATAGAAGGGAATATTTAATATTAGAGTTTTATTAAATTATTCAAAATTTTCTTAATCACCTATTTTTCGACTTAGAGGTTTGCCTCTACCTCGAAAGTTGCAATATTTAATAAGCTTCAAAATGGTACCTCGTAGTTTTAGAAAAAAATCTATTTCAATCTTTTTTTTCTGATTTCTAAGTCAAAACCAATAAATGTGTTTTAACATGAAGGAGGCTTCTTAACACATTATTTAATTTCACAGGATGATGGCGAAGTCCCATCCTTCCCAAACTACAAGAAATTTATTATACAAGCCCATCTACCAAATAGTAACTCACTCTGGTTTCAAATGGATGGTTATCCAGCTGATAATGGACGAGTGGTGACGAAAAGGCTGAAGAGTGAATTCCCTAACCGTTCCCACACTACGTAAACACAATTTTTGCTCTGATAAGGATAGGGGGGCACTTCGAAATCAAGGGTGAAAGAACTCAGAAGAACATATTGGAAATAATTACCATTATTGTAAATACAATGAATAGATGTATTATATGGTTTTGCCTTGAGGCTCTTATTTTATTTAATTTGTGATATTAATTCTATTCTATTTAATAAAATTTCTGCTTATAAGTTAACTGGGTTATGCATTACAATAATTTGAAATTGTTCCAGTTCATTTTTTTTTTTTTTTTTTTTTTTTTTTTTTTTTACGGCTCATCTACATCTAGGTCATTAGCGCCGACATCCAGAGGTTAGCGAGGAATTTTACCAGTGAACCGTGGGATGATAAAATTCCTGCCGGAGGTTGGGAATCGAACCCACAAACTCCCGCTTATGAATCCAAGGCGCTAGCCATTAGACCACGGGAGACCCCGGTTCCTGTTCATATCCCTATTCTCATTTGAAAAGCGTAGAATAGAAACAGATAATATTTTCCTTGGCCTTCGTTCAAAGGGTTTTATGGCTATACCTGGGGTCGGGTCCGCAAGACCCTAGAAACCTCTTCTACCGATACTTCATTTCATACGTTTCAATGAATTGGAAAAAATCAAAATTTTTCACATATTCCACTGTTCTTTTACTATAGTAATAATTCTACAGATAAAATCAATTAAAAAATAAAATAAAAAAACCAACAGCATAAAGGCAATTGAAAATATTCAAAAGACGTCATCGAATCTTTTTCTTTTGGCAAGCTATATTTCTAACAATGAATTGTTTTTCTTATTTTGCCTAATCTGTTTTATTGTAAAATACATTATCCAACTATAAGCAATTAAAAAATAACAAGGAATAAAAACAGACAAAAAGAACAGTTCGAATAAGCAAAATCAATTACTTTAATGTTTTAAGCACTTAATGTTTTAAGTCTCCGATTGACATCGCCTAATCAAAACTTTCATCAGAACCTTTTTTGTAGAGCATTTAGTAAGCTTTCTAATCGTATTCTTTCGTTTACCAAGATTCTCAACCTTTTTCGAGATATTAAGGAAAATATACAAAGTTACCAAAACTTTTTATGTCTGTTAATAAAATATTTTATTCTAACCCTTCCTTAACTCCAAACGTAACCAAAATTTCAACATATTAGTTTTAATGATAGTAAAACATGCAGAAAATGTTTCAACTGAATCCCATGATTCTAAGTACCCAAACCAACAACGGTATTCAAAAACTATTTTTTCCAATTTTCTCAAAAACTGTTAAAGCTATCGCCTTGAAAATGGTTTCATTCGTTTTCCTAGCCAAAGAAGCCTATAAAACGAGTACTTACAAGCTTATGAACGCAATTTTTTGCGCGAATTTCGCCCCAAACGCCATCTTCCAGTGGGCGGATTTTGCTGGTTAACGAACTTGACCTTTCAAATCGGGCGAAAGATTTTTGTACCAAATTTCATCAAAATCGGACCATTAGGGAGGCCAGAAATCCGCGAACAGACAAATATGTATATAAATAAATATATACATATATATATACATATATATATATAAATATATATATATATATATATATATATATATATATATATATATATATACAAATTTTAACCACCGTTATTTTCGGTCTCTAGGGGTTCTGAAACGCGAAATTTTCTAGTCGGCACTTCCGGATTGTTTCATTGTATCAACCTTATAAGCGGGGTTCCTCCCTATCGGGGAGGGAGGAACCGCGCTAAAAACACTCTCCTGCAGATAAAAAGCGAAAAAAAAAATACATTTAAATGAAAGGCACCCTCAAAAGTTGCTTTAAATTGTTACATCGTTTTCCTAGGAAAAATCTATAGAAATATATGGACGAGAGAAAAATGGTTATTACTGTGGACTAATAACTATTTGTCCAGTAAATATTCAAAATGTCTACAAATATAAGCTTAACGTCTAACTGAATCCACGGCATTATCGAGGACGTCTTGTCTTGCATATTGTGTCTTGTATTGCATATTGTGTCTTGTCTTGCATATTGTGTCTTGTCTTGTGCATTGTGTGTCATTACGGAGTTCTCATGAGCTGGTAGTGCTCCTGGGTCCTGTTGATGAGTTCCTCCGTCGTCGTCGCGGCCTCTGAGTACACTCTGCTCTTTAATGTTCTCCAAACATGGAAATCTAGAGGATTCAGATCAGGAGGCAAACGAACTGGTCCATAGTGGCCGATTCAACGGTTAGGGAATTCACTGCTCAGCCGTTCCGTCACCACTCTTCCATTATGAGCTGGGCAACCAACTATTTGAAGCCAGAGTGAGTTAATAAAATAGTTAATAAAATTAATAAAACACTAATATTAAATATTCCCTTCTGTGTGGATTTTAATGTAAGTCTTAATTTACATGGTAATATTTCAATAACGGGTGTTTCTTATTGGAAATTTAATGTAGATTCTAAAAATGTGGTCGTTATTTACAATACATTGATTTCAAATCCTGAAAACACAGTTTTTTATTAAAAAAAAACAGTACTTTTTAAAATAGACAAAAGATTGAATAGCTTCTCTACATTTTCAGATAAAACGCTCATTTTTGTGACACTGAACTACAAATGGAATGCAGAATAAACTCCTAAAGCTATGACATCTCAACGTGGGAAACCCTGTGTAGTGGCTCCCAGGACACTTTGATTTTAAAGAGACAATTGTAGTTGGAACCCTTGCAGACAGCTACAACGGGTACATCTAAAAAGCACTATCAGCCATAGCCACGTTGAATGTACCGGTTCCCGTTTTCACCAAAGGTAAGCAACGTCGGGCGTGCCAGTACCAGAATGGGTGACCGACCACGTGCTGTTTGCATTATAAGAGGGTGGCACTCTGTAGATAGCCCAGCGTTATTAGCCTGATTCTTGATACTCCATTATACAAAACAAAAAAGAAAAAAAGAACTTGACAAAACATTTACAACCAAGACGTTTTATGCATGCAAATTGAAGCCAAGAATTTTATTCTGAAAAAATGGCAACGATCTTGGTATATTGCTAAAACTAACTTGACTCTTCACAATCCAAAAAAAATTTTTTCTTGCTAACCTTGAATAAATTGTTTCCAATCGATGGGGCATCGATGAGGATCGAAGTTTCCCAATTTCATTATAATGGTGTCCCTAACGTTCTTGCTAATCCGGAAAAAGGTTTGAAAATCGTGGTACGTAGAAGGAATCATTCGAAAGCCTACTAAATCTTCTGAAAAAAACAATGAACAATGTTCTGAAAGTACGACGATCTCGACGATGAGGGACGATCTCGGTCGGAGAAATAAGTGCTTAAATATTCGATAGATTGGTTTCAAGCCTTTAACGGTTCTTTGTATTCGTTTCCCCCAGTTTTTATTGGCTGTGTTGTTTTTTTAATTACAATTAACAGGAAAATTATATTCCAGAGAAATATAAGATACATTTTTATATCAACTTCCTTAAGAAAGTGGCACGTACTGAATTGAGTAATTTCCTCTTCTGTGTAAGTTTTGTGAGACATTTTTAACGACATGGATGGCTTGCTTAGTATGGGCATGTTTGTATTTTGTACACACACACACACACACACACACACACACACACACACACATACATATATATATATATATATATTATATATATATATATATATATATATATATATATATATATATATATATATATCACAAATTACAATTTAATACTACTAAATGTCAATACATAATTTTTTCAAAAAAAAGTCCGACTCGCAGGAACTGCATCATCTTAGCGCGGTTCCGTTCTTATCCCTAGTCTAATTTGGAAAGATTAAAATATTTATTTATTGATAAGGCTTCGCAACTTTGGCGAATCGCCTGAAGATTAAAATAGAAGCAGTTATTATTTTGGTTCCACCAGTCTTGAAAGGTCTTGATTTACGATATTACCTGGAACGGTCGGTCAACACTAGAAAGGGTCCCGCTAGTTACAAGGTCTTGGAATCTAGGAAATCTATATTTCTAACAATAAATTGTTTTGTTATTTTACTTAACCAGTTTTATTGTAAAATACATTATCCAACTATAAGCAATTAAGAAAAAATAAGGAATAAAAACAGACAAAAAAAACCCGTTCGAATAAACGAAATCAATTACTTTAATGTTTTAAGCACTTATTTCTCCGATTGACATTGCCTAATTAAAACTTTCGTCAGAACATTTTTTGTAGAGCATTTAGTAAGCTTTCGAATGGTAACCTTTCGCTTCCCATGATTTTCAACCGTTTTCGAGATATTAAGAAATTATACGAAGTTCCCAAAACTTTTCATTATTTCTAGCAATAGAAAAATGGTCTCATTTTACCTATCCTGTTTTACACACAAATACATTTTCCTAACATAAGAAATTACAAAAATAAAAATCAATAAAAAGCTAAGGGAAAGAGACAAAAATTACAAAAAGAACGACAAACACCCGTTCATAAGAATTAAACAGAAGTATTTGAAGTTTTAAGCACTTATTTCTTCGACTGACATCACCTAATCAAAACTTGTTTCAGAATCTTTTCTGTAGAGAATTTAGAAAACTTTCAAATAGTTTCTATCCACTTATGAAAATTTCCCAGCCGTGTTCGAGATATTAATGAAAATATACGAAGTTCCCAAAACTTTTCATGTCTGTTCATGAAATATTTTATTCATAAATCGCCCTTCTTTAACTCCAAACGTAACCAAAAGTTTAAGAAATTAGTTTTGATAAAATTTGAACATGCAAAAAATGTTTCAACTGAATCCCATGATTTTATGTACCAAAACCAAAAACGTTATTCAGCAACTATGTTCCCGATTTTCTCGAAAACGGTTAAAGCTATCGCCTTAAAAATGGTTTCATTCGTTTTCCTTGGCCAAGAAGCCTACAAAACGAGTACTTAAAAGCATATGAACTCAAAAATGTAAGCGATGTTGCGATTTTTTTTTTGCGTGAATTTCGCCCCAAACGTCATCTTACATTGGGCGGATTTTGCTGGTTAACGAACACGCTAACAATATAAACAGATCTAAGGTGTGAAAGAATGAATGAGAAGGTCTCGTATTGTAATTCTCAGTATGCAGGGTCTGGTTCCAGGTAAAGTCATATACTTTTACTGACCTTTACCGTTACTCTGAAAGCTCTTTGTGTTTACAAACAAAGGACTCGGTATAGACCACCCGTATTAACCCAAAAGTGATTATATCTGGCTTGATAAACTTCCTCAATTAAATTAAGGAATTTATGGAATTTATGAGTGCTTAAAATACGTTCTTGATCTAGTCAAAAAATTCAAAAAGAATTAGATCATGAATAGAAAATCTCGGCCAAACAGAAGGAAAATAACAATAACAAGGATAGTCAAACTTCGTTTTCAAAGATTGTTAGTTGTAACACAAAAACGGTCACTCATGATTCTAATAAATTAACTGTGAAGGGTTTCACAAATATTCCTGTTGAGGCTTTAAAGCTTCAATTTAAAAAAACATATTAACCCACAGGAATTATAGATTGGCCTAAAAACATAAAATCATTGAAAAAAGGATTTCTTATTATTGAATCAAACAAAAACGATATAGAGGTTATATCAACAGAGTTTTTAAATATATGCAAAGACCTGTTGATCAATAAAATTAAAATAAAAAATAGAGTTCTCTGTAAAAGGTTTAATGAGTTCTATTAATTACATATTTTCCAATGTAGTTATAATTTTAACTATTGGAATTATTATCCAAAGATTCATATAATTACTCAACAATAGATTCTAATTTGAAGCACAGCTATTTTCGATATCTACCTGTTCTAAAACGTGAAATCATTTATTAGGCACTTCGGATGACGTCATTGGGTCGACGTCAGAAGCGTGTTTCCTATCTGTGGAGTGAAGCAGGAAACGAGTTAAAAACAGCAACCAATTAAAAGGTGAGGTAAATAGAGGAAAAACGCCGTTCGTGGTGGTAGACAATCTTACGAGGCATTTCGCTCAGAAATCTCCGAAATATTCTTACTAATTTTACGTATCCTGTTTTATAACCAAATAGATTTATATTCTATAATCAATAAGAAAAAACTACTAGAAATAAAAAACTATGGGTAACAGATGAAAATAGGGAATACCAAGAACAATTCTAAAGAACGAAATCAACACCAGTACTGTAATCTAGATATTCATAAGGCATCTTCGAATTCTAACAAACAAAATATTGCTTCTAATTATACGTATCCTGTTTTACAAACAAATACATTTTCCTAACATAAGAAATTACAAAAATAAAAAGCAATAAAAAACCAAGGGAAAGAGACAAAAATTACAAAAAGATCGACAAAAACCCGTTCATAAGAACAAAACAGGCGTATTTGAAGTTTTAAGCACTTATTTCTCCGATTGACATAACCTAATCAAAAATAGTTTTAGAATCATTTTTGTAGAGAATTTAGTAAGCTTTCAAATAGTTTCTATCCACTTACCACGATTTCCCAACCGTCTTCGAGATATTAATGATCGTATACGAAGTTCCCAAAACTTTTCATGTCTGTTCATAAAATATTTTATTCTAACCCTTCCTTAACTCCAAACGTAATATAACTTTTAACATATTAGTTTTAATGAAAGTAGAACATGCAGATAATGTTTCAACTGAATCCCGTGATTCTAAGTACCCTAACCAAAAACGGTATTCAAAAAATATTTTTCCAATTTTCTCGAAAACGGTTAAAGCTATCGCCTTGAAAATGGTTTCATTCGTTTTCCTAGCCCAGGAATCATATAAAACAAGTACTTAGAAGCTTATGAACTCAAAAAGTCCGACTCGCAGGAACTGCAGCATCTTAGCGCGGTTCCGTTCATGTCCCTAGTGCCATTTGATAAGCTTAGAAAAAAAATAAACTTATTTTTTTTATATATCTTGTGAAAATTGTCAAAATCCTCTCGAACATCTCGAATAAAAGTGATGTTAAGGCGTCAGGGACACCGACAGTAGCTAACTTTTACACAGAAGTGGAAATTACAGAATCTGGCTCTCATTCTAAAGCAAAGCTCTATAAATCAATACAAAATATGCCTAATAAAGCCTTTCTAGAGGATACAGAAGCATGGGCGTATATGAGGGGGGGGCTGAGGGGACTGCAGCCCCTCCCGAAATTTTGAATTGATGATAAAAACTTCTCGTAAAACCCTTAAAAATAAATTAAATAAGATCACTTAGTTCATAAAACATATTTTATTTTACGTGTAATAGCGTTTTATTTGCCTAAAACTATTCCAAGCTCTAAATATTTAGTATTCCATACCCTGGAAATGGTCTCAGCCCCCCCCCCCCCCCCGAAATTGTTTTTATATACGCCCATGTACAGAAGGATCAAGAAGAAGTACACAAGATTGAGTAGAATACCCTGCCTAATATAGCCTATATAGAATAACATGCCGAATAAAACCTATCTAGTTAATACACAAGGACAAATAAAAGTCTTGACGAATAACAAGTCAAGAAAAAAAACTTTATTTAACAAAATAAAACAAAGTTTAGTTGCCCAACTACAATAGAATAATATACCTAATTAAGTCTATGGAGTAGATACAAATGGACCAAAAACAAGTCTTGTGGAATATTGTTTTTTTTTTTCTAATTAAATACTTTTTATCAATATTTAGTATATAACCTTTGTTGAAAACTATTGATTGCTAATTGATGAATCGGTTTACAACTAAGTAGTCTTTATGAATATTTAGTATATAACCTATGTTTGGATCTGTGTTTTTGGGGTGCTCTCCGCCTAGGCTTTGTATTTGTGTCGGCAGATACCTGGGGTATATTTACAGCTCTTGAGGATTAACTCTTAGCAGGTAAATTTCCTGCGGACCTTCTGCTTCTGCGAGCATTGAACCGCCATATTCGCTCATAGTATCTAACCGTTGTGAAGTTTATTTTTTGGATTTAGGACTTAATATACATATGTAGACTAAATCATAGCAAGAAGTAATCCTCCGTCGTCGGTTCTTAACTATGTAGACTCGCTAATGTTATCCAATCTTAGATACATCGTATTTAAAATCCACAGCAAAAACACGACATTTCATCAGAATCCCCTGCTGAATAAAACTTATATAGAATAATATGCAAAATAAAGCCTATCTAGTGGATAAAAATAGAGGAAAAAAACCGTTCGTGGTGGTAGAAAATCTTAAAAGTATTTCGCTCAAAAATCTCCGAAATATTGTCTCTAATTTTACGTATCCTGTTTTATAGCCAAATAGATTTATATTCTATAATCAATAAGAAAAACCTACTAACAATAAAAAACTATGGGTAACAGATGAAAATAGGGAATACCAAGAATAATTCTAAAGAACGAAATCAACACCAGTACTGTAATCTAGATATTCATACGGCATCTTCGAATTCAAACAAACAAAATATTGATTCTAATTATACGTATCCTGTTTCATTGACAAATACATTTGACTACTATAAGGAATTAAAAACACTAGGGAATATGCCAAAGAACTCGGAGTAGGAGCCTCGACAGTTTCAAGACATTTGAAGGAAATCGACAAATCCAAAACTGACATTTCATACGGTATTTCTCCGATTGACATCGCCTAATCAAAACTTTCATTAGAACCTTTTTTGTAGAGCATTTAGTAAGCTTTCTAATGGTATTCTTCCGTTTCCCAAATTCTCAACCTTTTTCGAGATATTAAGGAAAGTATACAAAGTTACGAAAACTTTTTTATGCCTGTTAATAAAATATTTTATTCTAACCCTTCCTTAACTCCAAACGCAACCAAAATTTCAACATATTAGTTTTAATGAATGTAGAACATGCAGTAAATGTTTCAACTGAATCCCTTGATTCTAAGTACCCAAACCAAAAACGGCATTCAAAAATTATTTTTTCAGTTTTCTCGAAAACGGTTAAAGCTATCGCCTTGAAAATGGTTCCATTCGTTTTCCTAGCCCAAGAAGCCTATAAAACGAGTACTTACAAGCTTATGAACTCAAAAACGTAAGCGTTACGATTTTTTCTGCGCGAATTTCGCCCCAAACGCCATCTTCCAGTGGGCGGATTTTGCTGGTTAACGAACTTGACCTTTCAAATTGGACGACAGATTTTTGTACCAAATTTCATCAAAATCGGACCATTCGTCTTCTATTTAGAGAGCGAACAGACAAATATATATATATATATATATATATATATATATATATATATATATAAATAAATATATACATATATATATATATATACCAATTTGAACCACCGTTATTTTCGGTTTCTAGGGGTTCTGAAACGCAAAATTTTCTAGTCGGCACTTCCGGATTGTTTCATTGTATCAACCTTATAAGCGGGGTTCCTCCCTATGGGGGAGGGAGGAACCGCGCTAAAAACGTAAGCGTTACGATTTTTTTTGCGCGAATTTCGCCCCAAACGCCATCTTCCAGTAGGCGGATTTGGCTGGTTAACGAACTTGACCTTTCAAATTGGACGAAGGATTTTTGTACCAAATTTCATCAAAATCGGACCATTCGTCTTCTATTTAGAGAGCGAACAGACAAATATATATATATATATATATATATATATATATATATATATATAAATATAAATAAATATATACATATATATATATATATATATATATATATATATATATATACAAATTTGAACCACCGTTATTTTCGGTCTCTAGGGGTTCTGAAACGCGAAATTTTCTAGTCGGCACTTCCGGATTGTTTCATTGTATCAACCCTATAAGCGGGGTTCCTCCCTATGGGGGAGGGAGGAACCGCGCTAAAAAGACAAATACAACCACTTAAAATATACATACAAGGACAAAAAATAAACAGAGTCACAACACTGAAATACTTAGGGATTACATTTGATCAAAAATTAAACTGGAATACTCACATTGACAGACTAAAGAACAAACTTCTACACCTCATTCACAATCTATCCATAGCAGCCCGTACAATATGGGGCTTACCCTCTCAAGCACTACACATACTGTACAAAGGAGCAATACTAGCTTTACTCACTTACGGACTTAACATTTGGTACAATGGACTAACAAAACTACCAGAAAAAAAATTACAAAGAATACAAAGATTAGGGGTCTCCCGTGGTCTAGTGCCCAATGTACACCCCTGAGGCAGCCCAATGTACACCCCTGAGGAAATAGAAAGACCTGTGAAAATTAATATTGTACTAATATCACTATTAAAAAATGGGCATTGGTAGGTAATAGCGTGTAATGCTTGGCTTTTAATGCAAAATCCTAAAAAATAAAATGAACAAATTTTGTCCTTAAGGTAAACAAAAATAAAAATTGGGGTTGATCCCCGGGGTCGTGCCGTTTTGTTTTGTTACAAACACTGTTACAAGAGAAATTATATATATATATATATATATATATATATATATAATCGTTAAAATAAAGTATTAAAAGGAGTCGTCTTGATGGGTTATTAAGTAAGCGGAATGGAGAATGGAGAGGGAGAAAAACTAGAAAATTGTAATAAAGTTGGTCTCATAAAGGGTCGCGGGTAGAGAAGGCTAATATGAAAGAGTACTCTGCCCCTCTGGGCCCCATCAAACTTTAGTTTAGTAAGGTTCCAAGCCCTCACGGGACCAAACATCTCAATATCTCCTGTCTCAATCACTTCCCTAGATACAACTTCACAGCTACCGGTCTAAACCTCTTCTCCTTTAGTATTATCCTATACCTCATATAATATTCATGGGCCACCTTTCCGGCTTTCCTTTCCTATTGTCAAACAGTTTAGTTATGCGTTTTCTTCTTTCCATACTCTCAGCCAAGGCTTTAAAGGATCAATTTGCCCGAGCACCGATATCCCAACCTTATTATTAACCCTGGATTGCCACTGCCATTGACATCTACGTTAATGACACCGTGGGGTAAATTTTAACCGATACTTCGAACATTTTTAAAATAAATAAATTTCATTTTTTTCTTTTGCATTTTTGTACAAAAGCAACGCATAGAACAGGGACACCAAGAAATAAATTCAAACAGGAATAAATCTGCAAAATAATAATATTCACAAAATAGCTAGGAAATCCTAAAACTCGGTATTGTTCATACACCAAATAATTATCCTGAAAAAAATATTACTAAACTGAAAATATTTTTTACAAACAATAAACAAGAATGATCAAAAGCCATAAAAATAGGAACTTTAGGAAAATACAATATTCTGTCCAATTGAGACTCGTTAAAATTTAACACATTTTGGTAATCGGTGTACATGGCCCTTCTACACACAGAACATAGCGTTTTCGTCTTCTTGTCATCGTTTCTGCCACAAAGAACATCTCACGGATTTGTCCACGGTAACGAAAGATGTTGGAGGTCCATCAGGAGTTAATTCATCTTCTGAAACAACAAGCATCAGTGCCTTCAGTGGTTTTGGTATTTTCTCCAGTTGGGCATTAACTGTCATATGAGCTTTCACGTGTTGGTAGCCCAAATCAAAGAGAAAATCTTTTCGGGGCAGTTTTTAGGCCATTTTGTCACTTGGAAAGCCGTAACATAGAAGTGATCGAACCGTGAAGATTTATAAGATGAGCCAAAAAGTCATACGTTAACTACACCGTGGGGTAAAAAATACCCCATACACAACTTGCGACCTTCTCATGCAGCGATTCGCGGACAAATGGCGTTTTTTATATTAGGTTTTACCAGATAATGCACTTCCGATTATTTAGGAAGAAGGAGGGGCTCTCTGTGATTTAAAGAAATTAAGAAACACGCCATAGAACAAAGTGTGGGGTATTGATCACCCCACGATGTCAGTCCAGGGTTAAATGCATTTACATTACATATAATTTATTTATTTATAGAAATGGAGCAACTTAATAACAGAGATCGCCTGTTTCATCTGGTAGGAAACACTCACTTGAACGATACATATAGAATGTAAATGAAAGCCCGACTCGCAGGAACTGCGTCACCTTAGCGCGGTTCTGCACATATCCTTAGTGTCATAAGCAAAGGAGTTTTGATGTTTCGTGAAATATATAAAATGACATCTTAAAGAGAAGGAAGACTGAAGTCGCCACAACAGGAAACTGGTAGTATTCTAAGCGGAAATGACCCCCGCACCATCTGTACGTTCGTGGTAAAAACTATTACCGATACGTTTCTTTTATTTTTATACCTTATTTTATTAAAATAATAATTTTACTATTAAATGCAATTAAAAAAAACAATAACCAAATAAAACGTTAGGCAAACAGCGACAAAATTCCCTTGTAAAGAACAAAACTAACAATTTTGAAGTTTTAAGCACTTATATCTCGGATTTACATCGCCCTAAAGAAAATTACATCCAAACCTTTTTTGTGGGGAATTCAGTAAGCTTCCGAATGGATTCCTTCCACTTACCACGATTTTCCTACTGTTTTCGAGATATTTAGAAAATATACAAAAATCCGAAAACTTTTCATGCCCGTTAATAAAATAATTTATTTCTAATACTTCCTTAACACTATACGGAACCAAAATTTATCATAAACTAGATGAATATCAAACGTCTGGAACAAGTTTCAACTGAATTAATCGTTTCTCAATACCCAAACTGAAAATTAGATTGGAAAAGTAGATGTTTCAATGTTTCTCGAATACGGTTAGGTACAGATATCGCTTTACAAATGGTTTCATTCATTTTTCTATGCTAAGAAACTTATAAAACGAGCATATGAACTCGAAAACGTAAACGTTACGATTTTTTCGGGCAAATTTCGCTCCATAAACCGTCTTCCGAAGGACAAATTCTGCTGGTTAACGAACTTGACCTTTCAAATTAGAGGAAAGATTTTTGTACAAAATTTCATCAAAATCGGTCCATTTTTTGAGCAGCTAGAAAGCTGATATATATATATATATATATATATATATATATATATATATATATATATATATATATATATATATATATATATATAAATTTGAACCACCATTATATTATTGATCTATGGGATCTGATACATGAAATTTTCGTGTCGGCACTTCCGGATTGCGTCATGAGGTCAACCACATAAGCGGGTTACCTCCCTATGGAGGGAGGGAGGAACCGCGCTAAAAATAGTGGAACAACTACTAAAATTATTTTTGGATTTTATTAATTTGTGTGATTGTTTTATTAATACGTTTCCTTCCTCTCTCCATATGGAGGAAACTCGAGGATGAGGTTGACCTAATGACGCAATATGCAACAAAACGACTACAACATTTCATGCTTCAAAATCACGCAAAATAGGTAGTTCAAATTTATATATATATATATATATATATATATATATATATATATATATATATATATATGTATGTATATATATACTTGCTGACCCGGCAAATGTTGTCTTGCCATATGAATTACTAACTGAATACCCGTGCTTCGACATGGCAGATAAGTAGTTATTGTATTGCGTTGAATAATATATCATCAAAATTAACGCTACTATATAATTTTATGCAGTTTATTGTTGCATGGTTCCCTTCATACTATATGGTTTTCATTAATTGATAAGGAATCAAAGTATAATGTTTCTTGACACTGGGGCGCTCTGGACCAGTGTCAACAAACAAATAACCTAGAGATAACCCGTTATAAGTACCACTATGTTAACCAGTACAGGTTAAAATTCATTGTCAGTAATAAATGGATGTTAAAATGTATGTTTACAAGATATTTCTTTCCAAGATTTCTTTTTTCTAAAGAAATGCCACCACCCCTAGTGGGAATCGTACCCACGACCTTTTGACAAGGAGTGTTAAGTGCTCACGCCTTAATAATTACGGCCACCGGGCATGTCTACGTGAAAAAATCTAGGAAAATTGGACAAAACTCCTTCACCCCTCAGAATCGGACCAGACTTAAAATCACCTCCTAGAGTTTGGCTACTTAGACCAGAGACACCCTGTGCGTGTGTATGTACACACACACACACACACACACATATATATATATATATATATATATATATATATATATATATATATATATATATTTATCTCTCCACTTTCTAGCTGGATCAAAAATGGTTGATTTTGATAGGACAAAAATCTTGATTTTAGACAAAAGGGCTTTGTCTAATTTGTTTGTTAACCAGCTAAATTCGCCTTGTGGAAAAATGCGGCAAAATTCGTGCAAAAAATGTCGTAGATTTTTTCAGCTTGGCTTTTATACGCTTCTAGGTATACAAGGTGTAAAAAGATTGCCACACCACCATTTTTTATATGGTATGATGTGGAAGTAATATTTTTGTGGGGCTGGATAAATAAGTGGACTGTATGAATAATGAGTTGATAATTTATATTTATTGAGTACAAATGAAGAGTGGGGGGAAATTGCGAAAACAGAAAGAAATGGTGGTTAATATATTAATGGAATTTTGAAAGTTGTGGGACTGATGAGGTTGAAATAATGATGACCTGATGAAGTGGAGATGAAGATGGGCTGCTGGGGATCCATGAAGTTACATTAAATAGGTTGATGGTGCCTTGTTGGATAGAAGGGGT
Source organism: Gonocerus acuteangulatus (assembly GCA_946811695.1). Lineage (NCBI taxonomy): Eukaryota > Metazoa > Arthropoda > Insecta > Hemiptera > Coreidae > Gonocerus > Gonocerus acuteangulatus. The sequence continues at coordinate 96,406,721 of OX328123.1, forward strand.
GCATCTCTCCCTGTTTCCTCATTTATGGTCAGCTGCATGCCATTGTTGGGGTTAATAGATTGACGGGTCGATTCAAATCCCGTGAAAATTTCAGGCTCCGTCTGGTCGCGATTTTCATCCTTGGCCTCTGCCACATTCCTGGTCTTGGAGTGAATGAGAGTGTGGTGTTTACCCTTACAATGTCTGCACCTAAATTTGGAGGAGGAACGAGTTACCTCGTGGCCTATTCTTAAGCAATTAAAACAAACATGAAGAGACTTAACAAGCTCTGCTCTCTTGGTTGGCGGAAGATCTTGGAACCTTGGACACTGTGCTAAATTGTGTGCTTCTTGGCATGAGGGGCATTTAGTAGTAGTTTGTTTTGCAGCAGCAGACGTTGCATGGTTATAAGAGCTCGATTCTCCACCTGAAGGTTCATCATCACTGCTGTAGTTATATTTTGTGATCGCTGAACTGGCATGAAGAGAGACCGGATTGTATATGGCGGCTCTTCTGTTGGGGTAACGAGGACTGGTGGAAAATTTCTTCGTAGAGCTACTACTGGCTGAAGACGTGGTCGATGCACAGAACGACATCATTAAGGCTCCCGCACGAAGTTGATGACATCATCAGCAGTGGGGAAATTCTTGGCCGATTTTATGTCTATCTCGAAGTCCTTTCGGGTGTCAGCGTCTAAGGCTCGTAAAGCGGGCGTGGATAGAAGAAATTCCTCAGGGTGATCTAGTTTTAAGGAACGGAATGAATCAATGCTCTCTGCGACATCAGTGAGGAACTCGTCGTACCGTTGTAGTTCACTCCGGTTCGTCTTGATTTCACAGTCGACTATACGATGAATCAGAAGACTGGCCAAAATTCGGGGATTGTCATAGGTTTTGAGGACCTTTTCCCACGCCTGGATGTAAGAGCTGTCTTCTACAGGAAAGCGGGATACGAGAATGCTCCTAATAAATAGTGGAACTTCTCTACATTAGACAAGCCAGGATCATCGTGCACCATAGAGGCGAAGGTGTCTCGAAAATGTGTCCATTTCAGAATGTTGCCTGAAAACGTGGGAATCGGGATTTTTGGAAGCTGAGATTTCGAAGAAGGGCTTATAGTGGAATGAAATGCCGAGCCAGATTGAGGGACTGTTGTCGGCCCTTGTTGCACTGCTTGGTTTTCTTGAACGATAAGAAGAATGGTGTTGGCCTCGATTACCTCGTTCTTCAAGGAAGAATAACGATCCCTCCATGAGTTCGAAGGGAAGCCGACCGATTCTCCAATTAGCACCTGCAACTCGGTCCTCGTACCAAGTGGACTGGAATCTGGACCAATAAGATTCAGCAGCAGACAATTTTGCTTTAAAATTAACGAAGGCTCGACCGACAAGGTTTTCTTCTTCGACTTGAGAAATATGCTTGATGTTGAGTTCATAGTCAGTGAGCATGCGCTCAAGGGTGGTTGCCTTCGCAGTAAGTTCCTTCATGCGGAGTGCTGTAGGTTCTTCATCTCGAGTGGGATTCTTATTTCCACGCGTGTCAGGCATAATGAAGAAGAAAATAAACGAGAGAAAATAAAATAGAAAATAGCGAAATAGATAAATCCGATAGATGAAAGAATGACAAAATGAACAACCTACCGGGCAAGAGGTGAGAAGACAAAGCTGACCGAAGGGGAGAAGATACAAGAGAAATTAAACAGCAGCCCAAAAATGTCAACAATAAGAAAAATACAAAATAGAGAATTAGATAAATCACAAGAATAATTGAAATAATGCTCAAACACATATAGAATTGAATTAAAGCAACATGATCAACACAAAGACAAATCTGAATGAAAAAGAACAAGCTAGCGCTCTGAGACGCCACAAGAAGAATACACGGTGACGTCACAGGCATGAGAAAGACCAGCTCTTGATTGAGAAAGCGCGGGAGTGCCTACCTCGCTGGAAGCCGGCAAGCGGGAGACCAGTAGGGAGGTTACCTGCCATGTAAACAATGTGGATCAAGAAGCTGGAATAAACTAAGTTGTTCTGCAGAATTTGTGAAGAAATAATTGAAAACTAGTGGTTGATCAATTGTGAAAAGTGATAATTGAAGCATATATTGTGAATTAATTGAAATAAAGGACATTAAGAAATGATAATGTAAAATATGAGTCCTAACAATTGTATGTATTCACTTGATAAATAAAATAATTAAGTGTTCAAGATGATTTTATTAAACCTTGTCACAGAAAGAATAATTAATGAACAAATGCTGTGAAAGATTTAGTATTAAACAGCTAGAGTTATTAAATAAGAAAAAAAAATCATCTCAGTAGGTATCAAGTGAAGGTTATTTTAGACCTTAGCAAAATTTAATTTTAAAAAAATCAGCCTTGAAACAGTGTTAAAATAGAAATAAATTGACTTAATGGAAATAAACAATTTAATTTGATGTTGTTTCAATATGAATTTAACACTAATAGCTTAAGTTAAAGTATATTTGAAGCTCACCTCGCAATAATTAATGAATACTGATTTTATGCCCACTTTAGATTTAGAAAACCATTATCATAGAAATAATTAACAATTAACACAGATGAAATGGTTATACAATTAACTTTATTTGAGCCATTGAACTATTAGAACAATGATATGCAAGGTACTTGCATATAGAAAAAATAAAATTCTAAAACACAATATCAGGTATTGGTTGCTGATGGCTCATATGAAGCATTTTTTGTAACTATAAATTATCACTTTTGAGAATAATGAAAATCCGGCCCGGTCGGACCATGTAAAAAGATTGCCACACCACCATTTTTTATATGGTATGATGTGGAAGTAATATTTTTGTGGGGCTGGATAAATAAGTGGACTGTATGAATAATGAGTTGATAATTTATATTTATTGAGTACAAATGAAGAGTGGGGGGAAATTGCCAAAACAGAAACAAATGGTGGTTAATATATTAATGAAATTTTGAAAGTTGTGGGACTGCTGAGGTTGAAATAATGATGAGCTGATGAAGTGGTGATGAAGATGGGCTGCTGGGGATCCATGAAGTTACATTAAATAGGTACCTGTTGATGGTGCCTTGTTGGATAGAAGGGGTGCATCTCTCCCTGTTTCCTCATTTATGGTCAGCTGCATGCCTTTGCTCCTCCGCTGCCCGGTGGTTTTAGGTGACTACTCGGCCATGGTATATTAAAGCCGGTGAAAGAGAACAAAAATACTTTGAGCACTCTGTATAGCGAGATGGATTTCTTGACTTTACACGCTGTCTGAAAGCGGGGTGGACTTCGTCTGTCCCGACTTGACCGGGGGGTGGTTCGCCCAGTTGAGGTAGACGGCGCCACCGTTGGCAGAGTTGAAAAGAAGTAAAGCATCATTAGGGTGGCAACCCTAAACACAAGGTAATTTGACGTACGGGATCAAATAAAAAAATGTTCAACGTCATATCTGTAACGGTTAAAAAACATGGAAGATACTAAGCATTTTTGTATATATGTATTCATAAATATTTCGAAACCGGTTAGTACATGATAGTAAATGTTATGACCCTGTTTTCGTTTGTACTAAAATTGTCGGTTTTAGTATTTTTAACGGAAATTTGTTAGTTTTAATTTTTTTTTTTTTTTTTTTTTTTTTTTGATTCGAGATATAATAAATATTTGATAAAACAAGGCAATTAAATGAGGAAATTATTAATAATAATGGTTTTGTATAAGGCGAAGTATATAATTTTTCTGCTAAGAATACTTTCGTAAATTCTCAAAGATGAATGAAAAGCCAAGAGACCTAAGTTTTTCGTTGAGATTATTCTAAATTTTTTAAAACGCGCCAAGATGAAGCAATCCATGTGAGTCTGACTTTTTAATTTTCTATTTATGATTTTTTTTTTGTAAGCATCGACTGTTGATGCCATTAGCATACTTGAATCGATCCTTGCAAAAAGAGCTTAAGCCCAAAATCAGTAGTTTTGGGAAAACTAGACTGAAGCCCTTTCTACTTGGAATAATAAAATGATGACTATATTTCTATGATAATTATGTATTGTACTGAAGTCCTTCTAACATAGAAATGTGAAATTACCTTCAGATGCAAAGAATTATTACTCATACTAACGAAAATATTATCGTATTGGGGAAAAATAGACTGAAGTTCTTTTTGCATGGATCGATTCATTTCACAATTGAATACGATTTTCCACCTTTATCATCAAAGTATGACTGGAGCATGAAAAGTATGTGCAAAGTTAGGACTTAGAAGCCGAAAGAGGTACTTCTCTTACTAGTGGCCTATTCATGTCAAGTCTACATCCGGCGGAGTTTTGAAATAGCTAGATATTAATTAAGGTTGATGATCACTGAATGTAGAAGGCATTTCCCATTCGCCTTTAAGACATTTAGTCCTTCCTGTTTATTATTTACGGGAGGATTGAATCTTCTTCAGCCTACTTATAACATCTATATATATAAAAATCACGTGTCTGTCTGTTTATTTGTTTGCCTGTTTGTTCCTTATACAAATCCACACCGTTTGAACGATTTTGACCAAACTTGGCACACGAGTAGGCCTCGTTCCTGGAAGTACGTAGGCTAGGTCAAAAATGTCTACCAACTATCTGTCTGTATGTTTGTTCCTTATACAAATCCACACCGTTCGACCGATTTTGACCAAAATTTACACACAGATAGATCTTGATCCGGGGAGTGTCGTAGACTAAGTCGAAAACGTCTACCAGCTGTCTGTCTGTATGTTTCTTCCCTACACAAATACACACCGTTAGACCGATTTTGACCAAACTTGTCAAACAGGTAGGTATAGATCCAGGGAGTGTCATAGGATAGATTAAAATCGTCTAGGACTCACATTTGGAAGGTCACGGGACATCCTTTGCATCTTTTGGTTTTAGCGCGGTTCCTCCCTCCCCCATAGGGAGGAACCCCGCTTATAAGGTTGATACAATGAAACAATCCGGAAGTGCCGACTAGAAAATTTCGCGTTTCAGAACCCCTAGAGACCGAGAATAACGGTGGTTCAAATTTGTATATATATTTGTCTGTTCGCTCAGTAGCTCCCAGACGAATGGTCCGATTTTGATGAAATTTGGAACAAAAATCTTTCGTCTAATTTGAAAGGTAAAGTTCGTTAACCAGCAAAATCCGCCTACTGGAAGATGGCGTTTGGGGCGAAATTCGCGCAAAAAAATCGTAACGCTTACGTTTTTGAGTTCATAAGCTTGTAAGTACTCGTTTTATATGCTTCCTGGGCTAGGAAAACGAATGAAACCATTTTCAAAACGATAGCTTTAACCGTTTTCGAGAAAATATGAAAAATTCCTTGTTATTTTTTAATTGCTTATAGTTGGATAATGTATTTGAAAATAAAACAGGCTAAGAAAAATAAGAAAAACAATTTAATGTTAGAGATATGGATTTCCAAGATATAGCTTTTCAACTGCCTAGCGTCCTTCCTAGGGAGGGTTGTTTGTCTTTGATTTTGGTACTTAGAATTATGGTATACAGTTGAAACATTTGCTGCATGTTCGAATTTCATCAACACTAATATGTTGAAATTTTTGTTACGTTTAGAGTAAAGGAAGGGTTAGAATAAAATGTTTTATTAACAGACAAAAAAAGTTTTGGTAACTTTGTATACATTCGTTAGTATCTCGAAAACCGTTGACAATCTTGTGAAGCGGAAGATTACCATTCGAAAGCTTACTAAATGCTCTACAAAAAAAGGTTCTAAAGAAAGTTTTAATAAGCCGATGTCAATCGGAGAAATAAGAGCTTAAAACTTTAAATTAATAGATTTCGTTTATTCGAATGGTTCTTTTTGTCTGTTTTATTCCTTGTTATTTTTTAATTGCTTATAGTTGGATAATGTATTTGACAATAAAACTGGTTAAGTAAAATAACAAAAACAATTTATTGTTAGAAATATAGATTTCCAGGATTCCAAGACCTTGTCACTAGCGGGTCCGTTTCTAGTGATAGCCGACCCTTCCAGGTAAGATTGTAAATCATGACCTTTCAAGACTTTACTATACACAGGAATGGCGTTAGTGACCTTAAGGGTTGACACGCCATTATAATAATTAATTAAAAAAAAAAAAAAAGACTGGTGGAACCAAAATAATAACTGCTTCTATTTTAATATTACCAAATTAGACTAGGGATAAGAACGGAACCGCGCTAAGATGATGCAGTTCCTGCGAGATGGACTTTTTATAGATGCAGAAAGTAGGTGTAGCATAGCAAGCCGGGGTAACAGTTAGTCCCAAATAAAATGCGATTTTGGGAGATACGAATAGAAATGTTTCATGAGTTATTACGCCGGTTTGTTTTTCCTCTTTCCTTCCTTCCTTCTGGCAGGAAACCCCGCTTATGACGTCGCAAACTCCTGACGGGAAGTATTTAGTTCAATTGTGCATCAAATATCTATGTATCTAAGTATCTCGAAATAACAAATATATTTCATTTTTTTCCTTCAGTCAACAAAATATGCTATATAATATTATAAAGCATGAATTAAAAGTTGGTATTCACCAGAAAAAATTTAAAGGAGATAAACTTAGTTAATCTTTTAATTTAAGCACTTTCCTCAGAACTGTGGACAGTGTTGGGTATAATCATTATCATGATTACGATTATGAATATAATCACACACTTTCCAGTAGTGATTATGATCATGATTATAATCACAGACCTTGGGGATATGATTGCAATTACACTTATCACACGTTTGATTATAATTACACTCGTAATCACAAAATTTATCTATGATTACGAATTTCATCACCGCATTTTTCTGTAATTATGACTGAAATCCCAACTTACTTTATTTTTATAAATTCAAATCTATTACCATAATAGCAAAGGATCACAAAGTCCAGGACTGAGGCATTGATGTCTGTGTTTTGTTTGAGGCTTTTAAAGAGTGAATTTTCGGTCTGGAGCGTGCAAACATTTAGGGCTACTCTACTTGAATGGAGGTAGGTTCCTTTGGAAACCCGTTGGGCATTCTAATGTATGAAAATAAAAGATGTGTTTAAAGATGCACTCAGTAAAGAACTTGTGATTACATCTGTAATCGTAGTATAAATTGATATTACACCTGTGATAACCGAAAATAAAGTTGTGAGTACAGTCATAATTACAGAAATTGTAATTACAGTCGTAATTGCAGAAAAGGTTTGTGATTACGAGTGTAATTGTAATCAATGGTGTGATTAAAAGTTTAATCGGAATCACTCTTTTAATTACGATTATTATCGCAATCATATTCACATCTACAGGGTCTTTGGATATAAAATTAATCGTAATCACACATCTAATGCATCTGATTATTGTCAATATGGTTATGCCCAAGACTGATTTTCTTGTTTTACTCGACCTATATATTATTACTGCGACATTAGCTTCTCAATTTTGGCCTGATCAATTTTGCTACAATTTCCATGTATAGCTTTTGTCAATTCAAGAGGAAATTAAAAGATCTTTGTTCGTTTACTAGAACTGCTAATGAACAAAAAATGTATTTTTTCCCCGTTGTAACAGATCCAGTGACACTTAATTGGCTGACGTTTTGCCAATTAAGAACCAAATTTTGCACTGAATAAGGGAAATAATTACCTTTCTTTTGAGGTCATGTTTCGTTTTACTTTAGCGTGTTTCCTTCCACACATGATGTCAAACCAGTAAAGAGGTGTTGATAGGAAGTTTTAATGTTCTAGAACCGATAATTCATAAAAATGTTAGTAGTTCAAAATTGTTTATATATATATATATATATATATATATATATATATATATATATATATATATATATATATAATTATTTTTGAGATTTCTTCGCTGGGGAGTTTCGTTAGTGGTGGTACGGCATTCTCCAGCGGTCAGTTTATTTTGGTAATATACAGCGTGTCCCAGTATATGTGTCCACCCCCTTTTCCTCCTAGAGTTGTTGGAATTTCGAAATGAAACTTGGTAGGTTGTAGTTATGTTGCATGAGGTTTCTTTTAAAGGTTTAGTTGACTTTGTAACATTCTCCCGTTTTTCTCCAGCGCATCTAACTCTTGATTTTCTAATGGCTGCAGGTATTTTTTTATGACGAATTCTGATAGAAAATTTAATTTCAAGACTAATTTATTCCGAGACATCATATGATCCGACGCACCGTTTGCGCGTAAAACGCAAAAAACTGAAAAATATCGCCCTTTTGTAGACAAATTCCTATTTATCACTGAAACCAAGCCTTGTACGTAAAAACACCTCAATGTAAATGTAAAACACCTCATGTTACGTGGCGTTTGGGGCGAAATTATTATTATTTGTCATTATTTTTTTTGTGGGTACTTAGAATCGCGGGATTCAATAGAAATATTGTCTACATCTTGGAAATTCATCTCAATTAAGATGTTTAAATTTTGGTTATATTATGGAGTTAAGGAAGTATGCGGAAAAAAAAATTGTATTAATAGACATAAAAAGTTTTTGGATCTTCGTAAATTTTTCGTAAATAACTCAAAGACGGTTGGGAAATTGTGGTAAATGGAAGGTGATGATTCGAACGCTTGCTAAATTCTCTACGAAAAAGGTTCTGAAGCAATATTCCATAGGGCAATGTCAATAAGAGATATAAGCGCTTAAAACATATAAAGTTTTTGTTTTGAACGGTTTTTCTCTCACTTTTTAATTGTTTTTTTTTTGTTTTAAATTTCATTTATCAGTAAAATTAGTATTTTAGTAAAATAAGCTAAAAAACGGTGAAATGTATTGGTAAGAAGTCTGGAGTGGCCGTGATAATCAAGATGGCTGTGGCTAATCATGATGGCGTATGCATAGTTCGTTTTGAATTCTCCTATATATAACTTTTCTCATAGCCTCCAACTGAAGTTATGGTTATTTTTTATTTTATAGAAAGATTTAACCGACTACAGGATGGAATTTTATTCGCCATGAAGCACATATTTACAGTTGATTATAACAGTAAAACGAATTTGCTAGTAAAACAAGATACTTAAAATTACAACGAATTTTTGGTTATTTTGAATAGAGCCTTCTCAGCAGTAGTCGAAGAGTAAGTACGTTTTCAGTACATAATTGTATTGACTTATACAGCCTTCCTCAAGAATGAGGATTAAGAATTATCCGCTTCTGTGTAAGTTGGCTACTGTCAGTTTCCTGTGATTTGTGATGCTAATCTATTCCATTTCTTCGAGATGTACGGAACCGCGCTAAGATAGTAGCGAGTAGTCTTAAACGAGACATAATATTTTACGTATCTTGTTGTTTTTGAAATGGGAGTTTGCAAATGGTGGAATCTTCGGGAATATTCCCCTCAAAATTTCGCTCATTTGGAATTGAACTTTTCCGTCTATCTGAACTGGCTATACAATTCCTCAAAAACTTGTTGAGACTTCCCAGAAGAACCAATTATTTTAAAGCAAAATATTATTGGTGCTTTATTTCTCATTGTTGAACAGATAACAATGTTGTCTGATAACAATTTTTATTTTTATGTTGTCACCCTTGCTACCCATCGATGGTAGAGTAGGGAATGTTTTTAAATGGGCCCTGGAATTAAACAACTCAACCTGCTCCAGGAGGGACTCAGCCGTATCTCCCGCATGAGAATCCAAGGCACTAGACACTGAACTTCACGGAGTATTACTTAATGAATTTTACACAATTTATTTGTGTGGACTGTATGGAAACATCTTTTATTCCTTTATTAAAGCTATTTTGGAGTGTCCCAAAACCACAATTTTAGCTTTGTTAAGTTTTATTGAAAACGGCATGAGATATTGCTTTGCTTATTAGGAAGGCAAACAGAGTGTAGTATTGATAATTAGGAAGGATATAGAAGGCCGAACTAGGAAGAGTATAGTATTGATAATTAGGAAGGATATAGAAGGCCGAACTAGAAGAGTATAGTATTGATTATTAGGAAGGATATAGAAGGCCAAACTAGGAAGAGTATAGTATTGATAATTAGGAAGGATATAGAAGGCCGAACTAGGAAGAGTATAGTATTGATAATTAGGAAGGATATAGAAGGCCGAATTAGGAAGAGTATATTATTGATAATTAGGAAGGATATAGAAGGCCAAACTAGGAAGAATGTAGTATTGGTAATTAGGAAGAATATAGAAGGCCAAACTAGGAAGAGTATAGTATTGATAATTAGGAAGGATATAGAAGGCCGAACTAGGAAGGGTATATAGCCTTCTATATCCTTCCTAATAAGCAATACTACACTCTCCCCTGATTATACAGGGTGTTCAAAACTCGATTGACACCCCACTTTTTTCCCACAATTTTTGAAATTTAAAAACGGAACTTAGTGGGTCTTATGAATAACGTGGTCGAATGAACATTCGTTGGACCTAATGCACGACCTCTCAACTTTCTCCAGTTCTTCTCCAGAGATCCTAACTCTGGAATCTCCAATAGAAAGGGGTTAGTTTTATGACGGATTATTGTAGAGAATTGAATTTTATGTAGATTTTATATTTGTCATTTTTTTCGCTAAAGCTCACCAATGAGTAGCAAATTCCCAAAAACCGAGAAAACCCTTATTTTTTATGATGATTAGATAGTTAGCCGTCGAGGTGATAAGTAAAGATGGAATGGTTGGGATTCGGCTAAATAAACCTCAATATGATTTTGTTTTAAAAAATCTATATTTCGGACGTTTCGGCTACTCATTGGTAGCCTTCGTCAGCTAAAATGACCAAAAAAAGGAATTAATACAAAAACAAAAAAAAAATTATGATTGTGATAGGTAACAGAGCTATAGATACAAGTAACTTATAAAAGAACATATCGTCTTAAATTCTTAGAATGAAAAAGTGAATAGGTACAATAATTGATTTTAATAGTAATTATTAACGTTAATTGATTTTCCAAAGAAATAAGAAGCTACATACCAATGACAAATATAGTAGCTAATAGTAACATTAATTAATTTTACAAAGAAATAAGATACTACATACCAATAGAAATGCCGAGCGGCAGAGGAAGACCAAGGTTGGCAATTAAGTAACCATTGCAGAGTGTCTAAGGAGAAAAAGAAATCTACTGGGGTATAAGTAAGTAGAAACAGCAGGTGAATGAATGAAAAGTTTTATTCTTATTCCGGGACAGAAGTCCCATAGGAATAATTTTGAAATTACAAAATAATTTTGGATTTTACGTATAAACTTAAAAACTTATAAATGCTATCAGTATCAGTATATAGTGTACAGCTACAATATAGACTAGGGGTTGGGTAAAACTTGGAGGGATAGAAGGTGGTGGAAGAGTCGGGATTTAAAGGTTTCTAGGTTGGTAGAATGGCGGACAGACAGAGGTAAGGAATTCCATAGCGAGGTGGCACGGGTGACGAATGATTTTTCGAATATTGCTGTTCGGCGGGAAGGAATATAAAGATCGGAAGGACGAGATCGGGTGTTACGGGAGTGAACCGAGGATTTAAATTTAAGAAGTTGAAAAATATAAGAAGGTCTACGGGATTGAATTACTTGGTAAAGGACTGAGCCGAGGAAGTACTGACGACGATAAAGAGGGAATAGCCAATTTAGCTCCTGGTAGAAATGTGATATGTGGGAATCTCTGGGGATCCCGAGGATAAAACGAATGAAACAGTTCATGAGGCGTTTGAGTTTTGCCTCGAGATCGCCAGAAAGTCCACCGTACACCAAACAACCATAGTCAAACTGGGGGAATAATAGGGAAGTTACGAGGAGTTGACGGATCTTTGTTGGCAGGAGATGGCGGGAGAGGTTGAGCTGTCTCAGGATAAATATGGACCGACGGGAAATTTGGGAAATATGATTTTTCCAGGAAAGGTTCTGATCAAATATGATCCCAAGATTTTTAACTGATTTACAATATTTTATAGGGATGCTGTTAAGGTAAAGGGCTGGAAAAGGGGAAGTAGAACTTATGAGGGATTGGGAGCCTATAACAATGGCTTTGGATTTGTCTGGATTCAGGGAAAGCTTATTAGCTGCAGCCCAAGCATTGATGTTGTTAAGATCTACTTGCAGCTTGTCTACAGAATCTCGTAGCAAAGAGGGCTTAAAGGATAGGTAGATTTGGGTATCGTCAGCGTAAGATGAAACTTGGAATGAACTATGGAAAGAGGAAGATCATTGATGTAAATAGAAAATAGAGTTGGGGATAACGAGGAGCCCTGCGGTACACCACGGGAAAGAGGAAGAGGGCTAGAAGGATTGCTGACGGGGATGACCACGTATTGGGATCGATTGGATAGAAAGGATTGGAACCAGCTAATGGCACTGTTGGAAAAGGAAAGAGATTGGAGTTTGGTGAGGAGGATTTGATGGTCTACGGTATCAAATGCTTTTGAAAAATCTAGGAGAACTAGAATAGTGAGCTGTTGGTTATCTATGGCAGTTTGAATGTCATGGGTGATTTTTATGAGCGCTGATTGAGTGGAGTATGACGGACGGAAGCCAGACTGGAGAGGGTTAAGGAGATTATTTTGTTCAAGGTGGTTGGATACTTGAGATTGGACCAGGCGCTCTAAAGGTTTGGAAAGATTGGATAGAAGGGAGATAGGACGGAAATCCTTCGGAGAGCAGGGGTTTGATATTTTGTTAAGAGGGCGAACCAACGCTGTTTTCCATTGAGAAGGAAAAGTCGAGTTTTGAAGGGAATAGTTGTATATGTGAAGAAGGATAGGAAGGATTGCGGGTAAGCAGGCCTTAATCAGTTTAACGGGAACAGAGTCTGGACCGTAGTCATTGGTTCGGGATTGAAGGACCGCGGTTAGAAGATCTTCTGGGGTAATATAGGAGAAGTAGAAGTTGTTGGAATTAAAAGGTAGTGTGGAAGGTATAGGAGGACTGGATAGGACTGAGGGAGAAGATACAAAGTGAGCATTAAGAACATCAGGGGATAATGAGATAGAGCAAGGACGGTTAGTTTTGCAAAGGGAAAGTTTACGAAGGATTGACCATTTTTTTTAGAGTCAGGAGCATTGGATAGGGATTGGTGGACGTAGAGGGACTTAGCTCGACGGATGGAGGATTGGGTGAGGTTACGCAAGTATTTGTAGGAGGAGTAATCTTGAGGAAGACGGGCCGTCTAAATTTTCTTCTCGCTGCTTCTCTTCTTTTAGCACTTTCCTCCGAAGGAAAGTAGCTATTGAGGTTGGACTCATGACGGAATTTTTGAAAAATTTCTTCAAATCTTTATCGATCCTACCTAGTAGACACCGAAAATGACCCCCGTTAAAATTTATATATATCTATATATATATATATATATATGCATATATATATATGTGTCTGTTAACACGATAGCGGCCAGAGTTTTTGTTTTTTCGTCACGAAACTTGGTATATAGCATTCAATTAGCAAACGATTGAACGAGTTCGTTAACCACCAAAGTCGGTCCACCGGAAGGGGGGGTTTACCCCGAACCCAAAACACTTATTTGACTATGTCAGCCGTAATATTTGTTATATTTCAACGAAACTTGGTATTCGTAGTGTTAATATAGAGAGAAAAGTGAGATATAAAAATGAACTAAATCGGTTCATTAGAAGGGGGGGTTTACTCCGGACCCACAATACCAATTCGCCACTACCAGCCGTGATTTTTGGTATATTTCGACGAAACTCGGTATTCGTAGAGCTAATCCACAGGTAAATATGTGTTGTAAAAATAAACGAAATCGGTTCATTAGGAGGGGGGGTTTACTCCGGACCCACAATACCAATTCGCCACTACCAGCCGTGATTTTTGGTATATTTCGACGAAACTCGGTATTCGTAGTGGTAATCTACAGGTAAATATGTGTTGTAAAAAGAAACTAAATCGGTTCATTAGAAGGGGGGGGGGTTTACTCCGGACCCAAATTCCTAATATACTCATACCGGTCGTAATTTCTGCTGTATTGTAACGAAACGCGGTATACGTCGTGGGTAACTCATGAGAAAGAAGTGTTGTAAAAATGAGCTGAATCGGTCAATCGGAAAGCCGGGGTTTAATTTGTAATATATTTGAATAGAAAAGCCGGCAGACGTAGGTTCACAAAGCCGCCGCAAGGAGCGCTTTCTACCGCTAGAGTGACTGTATCCTGTTCCTGCGTTAGATCAAAATACGATAATATGAGGATTTTTGTATTTATTACGTAGTGTAGTAGGTACCATGTGTAAAGATAACTCTGGATGCAAATTAATAATTGATCAGTTACTCATTACAAAATGAGAACTATTCACGTTTTTATTTTATTTATGTAGGATATTTTAAGCAAATTGTTCTGGAAAGCAGTCTACACTACCCAAATTCTGAGGAAAGTGCTTAGTTATGCAGCTCCTGCGTGACGGACTTTTTATTAATGATTTGAGCTCGGTTGTAAGCCAGGGAGCAGGAGGACGGTTGAACCGGCGGGTTTGAAGAGGAGCATGGGAATCTAAAAGGGAGTGGAGGTGATGAGTTAAGGAGTTAACCATGTCATCTATGGAGTCAGAGGAATAAATGGAATCGTAAGGAAAGTTTTCTAAATCAGGTTCTAATTGTTCAAAGGACAGAGAATTAAGGTTACGAAACGTAAAGAATTTGTTTGTGATAGTATGGATAGGTAAATCAAAAGTTATTTGAATAAGATCATGAGAAGAAAGAAAGGAAAGGGTGTTGAGATGAGGCGAGGAGTTTATCGTGGGAGTCGAGGATAAAGAGATCAAGCCAAGTATCAGAGGACTGGGAGTGGTGGGTAGGTGAATAGGGAACCACAAAAAGATTAAGTGAAAAGAATAGTTCAGAAAGGTAGGTAACGTCAGGGGATTCGACAAGAAGATTGGTATTGAAGTCACCAGCAAGAATTACATGGGAATAACAGGGGACTAACTGATAAAGGAAGGTTTCAAAAGATTGGTCATATGGCACACGGGGAGGACGATACACAACGGAAAAGAGGAGAGGTGAAGAAGACGTTGATATCTCGGCAAAAATATACTCCAGGTGAGGAAGATCAGACGGAGGTGAAAGAAAAAGGATTTTAGACTTTAAACTATCATGAACAAAGAGGCCCACACCTCCTCCTGTTCTGTCATCTCTGTCATGACGTAAGAGGGTATAGTTGGGAAGGGAAACTCGAGAGGAAGGGATAAAAGGTTTGAGCCAGGTTTCCGTAACAGCTATAATATGATGAAAATTTTCGTTAAAATACAGGAGGAATTCATCATAGTGTGCAAGAAGGGATTGGGCATTAACGTGACAGGATATCAGGACATTAGTCATGACGGGGATTTATGGAAAACTAAACTCAGGAAGAAGTTGTTGGGTGTGGAACTGATGGAAGAAAAAAAGGAAGTGGATGGAACATACAATATACAAATACTAATTACATTCGAATAATTATAAAAACCAAAAACTAAATATTTACCAAAATAGCAATAATAAAAATCAAAATAATAATACTGACCAGTATAAAATAAGTAACAAAAATATCTGGATACTAAGTGAAAATTACCTCTGGCAGATGAATAAATATAATTTCTAATTATATAGCATATAAAAGTCCTTAATAAAAATATAAATATTAAATTTGTTTTAATGAAAAATAAAAGAAAATAAAAGGCTCTGTTAGGGGAAGAGATGAGGAGACTGATAAAATTGCGTCAAGGAAATACATCAAGATCTTCGGAACTGTTAACAATAACAACCGGATGACCATCACTTCGACGGCACTTGACTCGACCACCGCTAAACCAGAGGTACTTGATCTTGTCTGCAGATTTCTTCTGTCTGGCCAACCAATAAAGGTGTTTATTTGTAGGAGTCATCGCTTCGCCGATGTAGATTCTGTTGGAGTCGATGTCCGTCGAACCTAAGTGTCGGGTAAAAAAGTCTCTCTTTACTTTTCTCAGGCGGATAACCTCCTCAGTCAGGGATTGGCGGACAAATCGGGCTATGATTGGGCCTGGTGTTTCTTCTTGTCTCGATCTGAGTCTAAATACATGGTCCAGGTCTTCGGGGACTATCTTGAGACCGAGGCCAACACAAACATTCTGTACCACAGCCGGGAGCACTTCACCAGGTTTAAGTTTTTTAACACCCCACCAGGTGGTGGGGGAAATGTCGGTAAGGATCAAAAAGCAAGTTTATGACATGTCGGTAAGGATCAAAAGGCATGTTTATGACATATTTATGACAGGAAAGGAGAAAAAGGAGTTAATGGAAGGATACCCAAGGGGCATGGTAAAAATCTAGGTGGGAGGTCGGGAGAGTATTTGGAAAATATTAGCGTACATAGGAGAAATGCTTTGTTGGTCAGTTTTGTAGTTTATATTGTTTTTGTTTAAGTTTATGTGTTCACATTCCGAGATCTGTAGTCTTTTTTTGTTTCGTTGTGTAGAAAGAATTTTCGTGTCGTCGAAGTTAAAAGTGTGTTTTTGTGTAATTGCGTGTTTTGCAAGTGCAGATTTATCTATTTCTTTATTAGTGATGGTTCGTTTATGTTGTGTAAGACGTGAGTGAATGTCATTTATGGTTTCTCCTATGTATACACCATTACAGGAAGGGATTTGACAAGGGACTTGGTAAACACAACGGGTGCTTTGTTCAAAAGGGATGGGATCTTTGAGTTTGGTATAGAGGGTTTTGAGTTCGTTGGTAGTTTTCAAACCAAAATTTAGGGAAGGGTAGGATTTTTTTATTGTCTTTGTAAGTTTATCAGTCAGTCCAGGTGTAAATGGTAGAGATCGGAACATTTGGTAACTGGGAGTTAGGGAAGAATTGGGAGAGACAGTGTTGGGAGGTTGGGATTTTGCTTTTTTAACAAGGGATTTTATGAGGTTGGGGGGAAATTGGTTGCGTGCCAATATATCTGAGGCGATATTAATATTTTTATTGTGGAAGGAAGCATGGGATAGGGAGAGGACTCGGCGGAGGAGATTTCTGGCTACATTAATCTTGAGGTGGTAAGGATGGGATGAATGAAGATTAAGTAACCGTCCCGAGTACGTGGGTTTGGTGTACCAGTCAGTAATAATAGTACCGTCAGTCTGTCTAATTAGTAAGATGTCCAAGTATGGGAGCTGTCTGTCCTGTTCTATTTCGACTGTAAATTGAAGCCTAGGGTAAAAGGAATTGAAACAGGTAAGTATGTCTGTTAGTCTGTTTGGGTTAATCATCAGCAAAAGATCATCTACGTATTTGCAGATGAATGAGATGTCATCGGGAAACTGTGGGACGAGGGAGTTGAGAAGATCGTTGAGAAGGATTGAGGATAAATCGGGTGCAAGACAGTTGCCCATGGCTAGACCTTCAATTTGTTTATAGAATTTCCCATCATATTTAAAAAAAACCGCTGTTAACACAAAGTTTTAGACTTTCTATAAACAAATCAAAGGATAGAGGGCTATGGAGGTGTAGGGTGGGCCAATGGTTTTCGATTATTTCTAGCGTTTTGGCTAGTGGGACGTTAGTGAATAAGGATGTGGCATCAATGGAAACTAAAATGTGGCAGTGGGGAATGGTTAGGTTGGATAATTTAGAAATTAGGTCAAAAGAATTTTTATATCATAGGGATTATTATGGCTAAGTATTTGTAATGAGGGAAGTAGAAATTTACTGAGACTGGAAGAGGGAGAATCTATATTGGCAATGATAGGACGAAGGGGATTACCAGGTTTGTGGATTTTGGGGAGGCCATAGGCTCGCGGTGGGAGGGAATTGTGGGAAATTTAGAAGGACTTAGTGGATTTGTCGATTTCGTTAGAGTTAAAAAGTTTGTGAATGTGTTCGTTGAATTTTCGTTCTTGTATTTTCGTAATGTCCTTAGGAATGGGTAAGTATGTATTGGTGTCGTTGAATAAGTTGGTCATTTTTTCGTTGTATTCTGTTCTGTCCATGATGACGGTCGTGTTTCCCTTGTCGGATTTAGTACATATTATATGTTGTTCATGTGTCCGTAAGAAAGTTTTGGTGTGTTTTAGGTCTTTGTAAAATTCAGTGGAAAGGTGGGAGTGGCTGGGAGAAGGAATTTGCAAGAAATTGGTGATGCTATTAACTACTTTAGAGCGGGTTTGGCCTTCCTCTTTACAAGGAACGGTTTGTAGTATGTATTCTACATTGTACCTATTCACTTTTTCATTCTAAGAATTTAAGACGATATGTTCTTTTATAAGTTACTTGTATCTATAGCTCTGTTACCTATCACTATCATAATTTTTTTTTTTTTTGTATTAATTCCTTTTTTTTGTCATTTTAGCTGACGAAGGCTACCAATGAGTAGCTGAAACGTCCGAAATATAGATTTTTTAAAACAAAATCATATTGAGGTTTATTTAGCCGAATCCCAACCATTCCATCTTTACTTATCACCTCGACGGCTAACTATCTAATCATTATGATGAATTCACTGGGACCCTGCTAACGTGCTCCAAAGGAGGCAAAAATCTTTATCAACCGCATCTCCAAGTTCTCCAAGAACCTTGTCAAGAAGAAAGAGGGCTTGATCTTTCTGCTAAAATGTAAGTCGAACAATTTCTTACCAAAACACATAAGAACCTCAACCAACCATATCAACCCGTGCGACCTGAACTCCCCTGTTCAAAAACAACTTGCAACAGCGAAACTTCATTTCCAGAAAAAATTACTCAATATAGAAATAGCCAATTTAAACTGTGAAATTAAAAATTTGGAAACATTGTTAGAGTCACACTTTAATATCCTAAGGGGGTTAGTTGACCAGGACCTGTTTAATGACATATCCAATTTTATTTCAAACATTTGTAATAGTTTAAATTCGAAGTTAAAAATAAATCTTTTCCAAAAATTTAATAAAACTCGCCAGAATCACGTTCACCGCCCCATCGGTGACGAAAACAGGGTTAAAAACATCTCCTCGGTCAACGTCCCCCCTCAGGTTTACAACATACTTGGTTTAGGAGAAAAGTTTTCTTTACCTCCTATACCAGGTATTGTTGTTCCCAAAATAATTACCGATGTAGAATACATACTACAAACCGTTCCTTGTAAAGAGGAAGACCAAACCCGCTCTAAAGTAGTTAACAGCATCACCAATTTCTTGCAAATTCCTTCTCCCAGCCACTCCCACCTTTCCACTGAATTTTACAAAGACCTAAAACACACCAAAACTTTCTTACGGACACATGAACAACATATAATATGTACTAAATCCGACAAGGGAAACACGACCGTCATCATGGACAGAACAGAATACAACGAAAAAATGACCAACTTATTCAACGACACCAATACATACTTACCCATTCCTAAGGACATTACGAAAATACAAGAACGAAAATTCAACGAACACATTCACAAACTTTTTAACTCTAACGAAATCGACAAATCCACTAAGTCCTTCTAAATTTCCCACAATTCCCTCCCACCGCGAGCCTATGGCCTCCCCAAAATCCACAAACCTGGTAATCCCCTTCGTCCTATCATTGCCAATATAGATTCTCCCTCTTCCAGTCTCAGTAAATTTCTTCTTCCCTCATTACAAATACTTAGCCATAATAATCCCTATGATATAAAAAATTCCTTTGACCTAATTTCTAAATTATCCAACCTAACCATTCCCCACTGCCACATTTTAGTTTCCATTGATGCCACATCCTTATTCACTAACGTCCCACTAGCCAAAACGCTAGAAATAATCGAAAACCATTGGCCCACCCTACACCTCCATAGCCCTCTATCCTTTGATTTGTTTATAGAAAGTCTAAAACTTTGTGTTAACAGCGGGTTTTTTTAAATATGATGGGAAATTCTATAAACAAATTGAAGGTCTAGCCATGGGCAACTGTCTTGCACCCGATTTATCCTCAATCCTTCTCAACGATCTTCTCAACTCCCTCGTCCCACAGTTTCCCGATGACATCTCATTCATCTGCAAATACGTAGATGATCTTTTGCTGATGATTAACCCAAACAGACTAACAGACATACTTACCTGTTTCAATTCCTTTTACCCTAGGCTTCAATTTACAGTCGAAATAGAACAGGACAGACAGCTCCCATACTTGGACATCTTACTAATTAGACAGACTGACGGTACTATTATTACTGACTGGTACACCAAACCCACGTACTCGGGACGGTTACTTAATCTTCATTCATCCCATCCTTACCACCTCAAGATTAATGTAGCCAGAAATCTCCTCCGCTGAGTCCTCTCCCTATCCCATGCTTCCTTCCACAATAAAAATATTAATATCGCCTCAGATATATTGGCACGCAACCAATTTCCCCCCAACCTCATAAAATCCCTTGTTAAAAAAGCAAAATCCCAACCTCCCAACACTGTCTCTCCCAATTCTTCCCTAACTCCCAGTTACCAAATGTTCCGATCTCTACCATTTACACCTGGACTGACTGATAAACTTACAAAGACAATAAAAAAATCCTACCCTTCCCTAAATTTTGGTTTGAAAACTACCAACGAACTCAAAACCCTCTATACCAAACTCAAAGATCCCATCCCTTTTGAACAAAGCACCCGTTGTGTTTACCAAGTCCCTTGTCAAACCCCTTCCTGTAATGGTGTATACATAGGAGAAACCATAAATGACATTCACTCACGTCTTACACAACATAAACGAACCATCACTAATAAAGAAATAGATAAATCTGCACTTGCAAAACACGCAATTACACAAAAACACACTTTTAACTTCGACGACACGAAAATTCTTTCTACACAACGAAACAAAAAAAGACTACAGATCTCGGAATGTGTACACATAAACTTAAACAAAAACAATATAAACTACAAAACTGACCAACAAGGCATTTCTCCTATGTACGCTAATATTTTCCAAATACTCTCCCGACCTCCCACCTAGATTTTTACCATGCCCCTTGGGTATCCTTCCATTAACTCCTTTTTCTCCTTTCCTGTCATAAATATGTCATAAACATGCCTTTTGATCCTTACCGACATGTCATAAACTTGCTTTTTGATCCTTACCGACATTTCCCCCACCACCTGCTGTTTCCACTTACTTATACCCCAGTAGATTTCTTTTTCTCCTTAGACACTCTGCAATGGTTACTTAATTGCCAACCTTGGTCTTCCTCTGCCGCTCGGCATTTCTATTGGTATATAGTATCTTATTTCTTTGTAAAATTAATTAATGTTACTATTAGCTACTATATTTGTCATTGGTATGTAGCTTCTTATTTCTTTGTAAAATCAATTAACGTTAATAATTACTATTAAAATCAATTATTGTACCTATTCACTTTTTCATTCTAAGAATTTAAGACGATATGTTCTTTTATAAGTTACTTGTATCTATAGCTCTGTTACCTATCACAATCATAATTTTTTTTGTTTTTGTATTAATTCCTTTTTTTTGTCATTTTAGCTGACGAAGGCTACCAATGAGTAGCCGAAACGTCCGAAATATAGATTTTTTAAAACAAAATCATATTGAGGTTTATTTAGCCGAATCCCTTATTTTTTGTCATTTTTCTGCCAATAACATAGAATGTATGCCCGTAATGAAAAAAAGTAATCTATATGAACGTTGTAGAGGATTAAATTTACTTCCCAAAAAGTACCTTTAAATGCCTAAAATGTTAACATGAATGGAGCAAAACACACTTTTGTTTTTGAAGTTGTCAATAAAGTGTATTATCAACGTGATCTACGCTTCATTAAAACTTAATAAACATTTCCTAAACTATTTTTGCTCCAGCTGCTATTTTTGATAAATGTATTTTTGTGTAAAACAGGATAGTTAACATTTTCTGTTGTTAGAAATAGATGGGTTAGAAAAATATACGTTTGCGTAAATTCCTAGCAACCTGAAAATTTGCATGAACGTTAGGGAAAACATTATAATGGAAAAAACCCTTATCGATCCCATGAGTGCAAACAATTTTATTCGAGGTCAAAGTTCGCAAAAAAAGGTTTTTAGGAATTTTCAGCGAAAGGTTTAGTTTTATGGTAAAAATAGTTCAGACAAAAATTGTAGATCGTGCAATTATGTACAAAACTTGTCTTCACGCTTTTCTTTATTAGATTAACCATATATGAGAAAAGGCGATTCCAGAATTATCTTTAGTTTTATTCAGCATAATATGCTCGGCTAGAACTTTGTTGAGGGAACAATACTTATGCTACCTGGACCTCTTCAAGGTGCTGACAATAAGTACCGTTACAGCCCCAGCCATTAACCTCGCAAAATGACCTGCTTGACATTTGATAATATTAAACTCCTGAGGTAGTTCCTCTTTTTGTGTCTCTGTTTACCTCAGTTATTAATTTTTATTTATGTTGTACGCCTTATTTTTTAATTGGGTGCTGTTATTTTGATTGCATTTTTTTCAATAAAACAAGGCTAGAAATGAGAAGGATGTTCACGCTTATATAGAAAATAATTTCGGAGGGGACTGGGAGAATTTCGGGGGGGGGGAGAGCATTGTGGGGGTATGGAATACTAACAATCTAGAACTTGGAATAGTTAGACAATTAAAACGCTATTACGCCCAAAAGAAATTATTTTTTTCTGAACTAAGTGATCTTATTATTATTTTTTAGGTTTTTACGACACATTTTTACCGATTGCGGGGGGTGCAGCCCTCTCAGCCCTACTTATATACGCCCATGTATGTTTTTTTTTATTGATGTATAGAGCTTTACTTTAGAATGAAAGCTGGATTGTGTAATTTCCGCTTCTGTGTAAGTTACTACTGCCGGTTTCCCTGACGCCTTAATATCACTTTCATTCGAGAGGACGTTGACAATTTTCACGAGATATGTATAAAAAAGAAGTTTATTTCTATTCTAAGATTTTCAAATGACATTAGGGATATGAACCGAACCGCGCTAAGATGATGCAGTTCCTGCGAGTCGGACCTTTTTCATTACGGGCTTACATTCTACGTTATTGGCAGAAAAATGACAAAAAATAAGGGTTTTCTCGGTTTTGGGCAATTTGCTACTCATTGGTGAGCCTTAGCGAAAAAATGAAAGATATAAAATCGACATAAAATTCAATTCTCTACATTAATCCGTCATAAAACTAACCTCTTTCTATTGGAGATTCCAGAGTTAGGGTCTCTGGAGAAGAACTGGAGAAAGTTGAGGGGTCGTGCATTAGGTCCAACGAATGTTCATTTGACCACGTAAAGACCCACCAAGTTTCGTTTTTAAATTTCAAAAATTGTGGGAAGAAAGTGGGGTGTCAATCGAGTTTTGAACACCCTGTATAGATAATAATAATGTAAATATATACACAATTAATATAGATATAATAGAATGTAATAATATAAGCATAACGTACTTAATACGTACCAAATGTATGGTGTTCATGACCATGAAGCGGAACACCGACAAATAAATAAATAGTGCTAAAATTAATGTTTTAGGGATAACGAATATGGATATTAATTGTCTTAAATAGATACTTGGTTAATATTTAATCGTATAGTAAATTCATCTTTAGCAGTCCATTAGGGGAATGACTAGAATCTTCCAAGATAGTTACTGATTCTAGTAAATCTTTTACTTCTGTCTGGTAGTAATCTTAGTAAAAGTCTCACTTCCTCTACAGCCCACAACAGGTACATTGTATACCTCCACCCTTGTGCAATTTCTCTACCAATTCCGTCTTTCTCATTGTAACCCTTCAACTCCAGCATCTTACTAGAGAATCGAGTAATCTGATTTACAGGCCTTAGCAAGTGAATTCGCCAAACGTATGTCTTTTTATTTGGATAAAACGTGCACAGATTAAAAGATAATGTAAATTTTATAACTTCCTAAACATTTAAATATTCACAAAAATTAAATTAATACATAGGTAGAGCATGTTGGAGTTCGAGTTTAATTGTTATTATAACTATAGTTTTATATAAAATGTTTTATATTGGATTTCAAGTATTCTTTAGTGCTGTGAGTGAAGAACAACCAACCCCGTACTCATCCCCGATGTGATGTAGAGTTTTCCAATCTGATCAGTTCTTCCTCACCTCATAGCCTCGACGAAGGCTTCAAACAATGCCAATTAAAAAAAATCATATTTTTTGAAAATATATTTTCATAACATTCTTCAAAATATAAACAAACACGTTGCATTGTCCAGCTTCCCGGACACGAGGACATCGACATGACTACAGCTGTGGATGTACAGGCAAAACTGGCTACAAACCTACCCTTATCAGACGTAAAAACCGTCACGACATCAGACCTGACCAAAACTTTAAGAACTAACTCACTGTGTGAATGAAAAAAAAGATTGGTTGAAAAGTAGTTGCAATTTAAGATAAATGAAAAACACAATCACAGTCTGGGTTAAAGAACAATTATCTAGACGAGATAAAGTAATTTTATCCAGGTTTCGGATAGGACACACCCGACTTACCCATTTGTAGTTACCAGACAGAAAAGAAATACCGACTTCCAGACAGTGTAACAGAACTTTCAAACAAACAGACTGGAGGCAACGCAACAACTTGACAATTCCTCACTTACATGCCTTACTAACATAGGGTAGCCAATGCATCGAAATTCTTCTTACACATCTCAATTCAATAAACTATTATTCCAAGATATAACTATATGTATTCGTCTACGAACATATTTTATTTTATTCTGTCGCCATTGTAAATAACCATTGTTGCTGCTTTATGTTTTGTGTTTGTCTTAAATTTTTTTCTACTATTTTCTTGTGTTTTATTTTATTTAAGTTTTGTATTTTTTAATGTTACCACCTGGCTACTACTTTAAGGGGTTAATCGCTTCTGTCGCGGAACTCATAATAAATAAAATAAAATAAATTATTCATAAATATTGGACAGAGGGTTGATAAATTGTTGTAAATGAGAAATAAGTAGGTTAGAGTACTTTATTTTTCATCTAGAGTGAAAATGGCTAAATGTTAGAAACGTCACGTAAGAGAGAAATGAATAAGTTTTTGCTTAGAGGTGAAGATCAAAATGATAAGATGTTTTTAACAATTATATATGAGATATTTATGTTATCTGATTTATATTCCTGCTTTGAGTTATCTGTATTACACCGATAGGGTAGCTTATTTGTTCTGATAGTGTATATCTAATAGGTGAATTTAAATAATGAATTTACCAATGTTATTTATTTTCTTTTATTAATTCTACTATTCTATAATTACTCAGGAGACTGCCTTTGACTTTTTAATTTATTTAACTAGTAGGCTATTAGCCGCTTGCTATCTATAAGTAACCATCCTATTATAACGCCAACGCTTTTCCACATCCAAGTCCTGGCCATGCCTAAAATGTCCTGAATTCAGTCCTGTGCTTGGTGTTAACCCGTAGATAATCGCTGTATAAATGAACGTCAAAATTTAAATAATAAATTTGGTTCAAATTTCTATTTGTATAAACATCACAATTTCTTGGGATCTGAAATGTGGACATTTCTCATCGGAACCTCTGGATGGTGTCATCTGTTATTTTTATGACATTTAGATAAACATCAAAACAAAATTGAATAATAGAAAGTAATTTGTTAACTATTAATGAAAAGTAAAACAATATTATTATTTTTATCTACTAACTATCGAGCGCTACATCGCTTGCAGGACCTGGGCCTCCGCCATCATATTGGACCATGTCTCTCGGTCTTGAGCCAGGATCTGCAAGTTCCGAACTCCTAGCTTTTGTAAACCACGCTCCAGGACATTTAGCAATCTTCATCTGGGCCTTCCTCTGCTTCTAGCTCCTCCTGTTGAAACCAACAGCTTTTCAATGGTCGATCATGCTCCATCCTTTCTACATGACCCTGCTGTATCCTGCTCTTTCACGGCTCCAAATATCTTTCTAAGGACTCTCGCCTCCAATACCAGTAAGGTTTCCTATCTTGCTTGCTCAGAGTCCAAGTCACGTATTATTCTTTTATAGGTATTTATAAATGTTTACGAACATTTAAATACATATGCTTGCATTATAGGTATTATTATGTCAACGTACCATCAAGTAATTTGCAGTTAATTGAAACTTTTCATGATAGTGTTCAAAAGAAAAAACTTCGGTAACATAGATATTTATAAGTGGCCATGGTTTGAATGAGGAAATATTAATAACTGATGTTGGCTGAAGGTAAGTTAGTGCACGTTCCCAAATAGTGTGATGAATGAGGTAGCTGAAAGGGTTTCGAGTAAAAAGGGGTAAATTATGCACAAGAACTCTGCTTGACTCGACCCCTAACTCTTGAAGCAACAGGTTTCTGGGCAACAAGTAATTCTGACGCCCCCCGCCTTCTCTCTCTTCCACTCAATCCCCTCCGCATTTAGACATCTTCTCCACATCAACACATACTAACACACACTCTCACAGCCAGAAGCAGGCTGTAATTAAACAAGTTGAGCTACTTGAGAAGTCTTGCCAAACAGGGGCTGTCGGTTGCAGGCACCTTCCTACATCCATCATGCGCCAACGGGCACTTATCGCATCCGAAATTCAACGCCAGTCACAAACATGTCTTACAAGTTTCTGTCTGTTTCGAAACGACGATTTCAATCCTCCTTCACGTTTTCCTCCACATACGAAATAACGTGGGAGTGATATACTAATTAGCTACCAAATTATTATAATATCATTTCACGACAATCCCGCAACGGAAATAACCCCGTCGAGAACAGCTTGCTTTATGTTTTAGACGATATAAACCCAGCAATCAGATAGAAAATTCCAGCCTCAAGGCAATTCTGTAAAAGAAAAGTCAAAACTAGCAACTCTTCTATCAGACGTATATTTCATGAGCAGATAAATGTCAAGAATCCTGATAAAAAAAAAACCTTGGGGCCAATGGCCATAGCTAGGTTGAATGCACCAGTGTTGGGCAAAAATCATTCAGAATAATGAATAACGAATAAATCAGTTATTTCATTCTGAATAATGAATAATTTTTCATTCATTACTCATTCAATTCAATGAATAACGTATTTTTTTTTTATTCATTATTGAATAACAATGATTTATTGAATGAAAATTTGTATTGAATGAAAATTTTTATTATATAAAAATGATTTATTAAATGAAAATTTTTATTGAATAAAAATGATTTATTGAATGAAAATTTGTATTGAATGAAAATTTTTATTGTATAAAAATGATTTATTAAATGAAAATTTTTATTGAATAAAAATGATTTATTGAATGAAAATTTTTATTGAATAAAAGTTATTTATTCGAATGAAACAATTTAATTCATTTATTCGACTGACATTTTTTGTTAAATACAAATGATTTATTTTAACAATCTTTTCTAATAAAAATGACTAAGTTCATTAAACTTTTTCTTACTTTTAATGAAAATTATTTACTTAAGTGAAATTGCTTACTGAACTTAAAGAATCTGAGTTAGTTGTTCCATGAACCACACTATTTTAAATGTTATTATTTATTATTTATTTATTGAGATGTCACAACGAGGCGATATGCTCTTTAAGTCAATGTGCGAACAAAGCTAACAATTAAACAGCACCGTACAAACAAAAATGTATAAAAATAATAAATGAAGAATGATATATATTCATTAAATAAAACAAAAATCAGTTAATGAATAACTAAATAAATGAATAAATTTGTATTCAATAAAAATTTATTGAATGATAAGCCAATCCTGTTATTCATCGAATGCAAAAATAATCAGTGGATGAATAACTTATTCAATGAATAAGTTCTTATTCAATAAAAATGTATTTGAATGATTATTGAATAAAGAAAATATTGAATAATGCCCTACTCTGGAATGCAACAGTTCCCGTTGATCACCGAAGTTAAGCAAAGTCGGGCGTGGCACCAGTTCAGGAATGGGTTACCGTCAATGTTCTGTTGGCATTACAAAAGGGTGGCAACTGTAGATAGCCAGGCGTTAATATCCCGGAACAGAAGTCAACCACTCTACACATGAACAGCCATCTAGTGTTATAATACATAAAAAATAATAATTTATTGACGTTGTAGCATCGTAACTAAGGTGATTTGCTTTTTGAATTACAAAGCTTCTTATATTTAATAAGTAAAAAACTGCAATTGAAGTATGAACCCAAAATGTAAAAGAATTGTCAATTTTTATTTTAGAATTATACATATATATATATATATATATATATATATATATATATATATATATATATATATATATATATATATATATTTATAATTTACAACGATTATGAAATTACATTGTTCTTTACAGTCTTATTTTTCTAAACAACGACACCAACGAAATCAATTACTTCAAAGTTTTAAGCCCTTATTTCTCCTTTTTTGTAGATAATTAGTTAGCTGGGGTCTCCCGTGGTCTAATGGCTAGCGCCTTGGATTCATAAGCGGAAGATGGTGGGTTCGATTCCCAACCTCCGGCAGGAATTTTATCATCCCACGGCTCGCTGGTAAAATTCCTCGCTGCACCCTGGATGTCGGCGCTAATGACCTAGATGTAGATGCGCCGAAAAAAAAAAAAAAAAAAAAAAAAAAAAAAAAAAAAAAAAAAAAAAAAAAAAAAAAAATTAGTTAGCTGTCGAATGGTCATCGTCCACTTACGACGATTTCGAGATATTACGGAAAATATACGAAGTTTCCAAAACTTGTCATATCTATGAATACAATATTTTATTCTACTCCTTCCTTAACTCCAAATGCAACTAAAAGTTAAAAACCTTTGTTTGAATGAATCTGGAACAGGCAGGATGTATTTCAACTGAATCCCATGATTCTAAGTACCCAAACCAAAAACATCATTCATCAACTATTTTTTCAAATTTCTCGAATTGACGGAATCTGAGAATTAAAGAATTTGACCTCTAAAATGTGGCAATTAATTTTGTACCTTTCATCAAAATCGGACCATTTTTGAGCTGTGGAGAGTGCGAACAGATAGACACACACATATATATATATATATATATATATATATATATATATATATATATATATATGTATATATATACATATATATATATATATATATATATATATATATATATATATATGTATATATATACACCCAACGGTGCCTATGTGCAACAGTCTAATACGAACTGTAAACAACTAAAAAAGTGTGAAGGCAAAGGCCCTGCATCTAAGGCGAACAACATATTTTAAATACATATATCAACATATCGTACCTACCATTTCAAACTATCGAATATGCAAAAACTCGTTTTTCAGATTCGAGACTTTGCTCTTGGATTGTGGGCGATGCGGCTCGTCGCAAATTGTCGTAACTCTAACCTCTTTAGAATAACCTTTAACGCCTTAAATAAAGTATCGAATAAGACCATTTTTCAATATATTACTTCGTCAATGGATTCAATATGTTCGTTCTATAGTTTGTTCCGATTTGCATATTCGATAGTTTGACATGGTAGGGACGATATTATAAATTAGGCATTACTATTTTAGTGGTATTGGTATGCGAAAGGTTATTTTGCATCATGGCTTTATTTAAGTTAGATGTTATTTTATATTTTTGTTGAAGCATTAATGACAACATTCATTAAATTATTTAATAAATTTTATCTCAAGTTTAAATGTATTTTATTTTGCATTATTTTGATTATTTTACTATGTGTTTATGCCTTAGGCGGATGGAAACAGCACAGGCCGTACATTTTTTGTATAAATATATTTTTTAAAGCTAAAAAAAATCAAATCATATATTTTGTATGAAATAAATTTACATTCCTTCATTTGGACAGCACTGCTTATTTATTTTGAATGGCATTTTTTCTTTTTGTCTTCCAAAGAAAGTTCGCGGTATGAAATGTTTTATCAGGTGTTACTTTTGAAAGAAACGCTTGCCTCTATTTTAATTTCGTGAATTTCAATGAAAATATTTATATCAACATTTGCAAAATTTTAAAACCTTTAAAAATTGTTTTTCTGCACAACGGTGAAATGATTTTCTTTATTTTGGTTCCTTCGTGTATATGGGTGAGTTCACCTTTAACCTGGATTATTGTAATGTAGCCTGTATGCTTTATATAAGTGAATACAAATAGCATTTTTTTTTTAACATTTCTTGGCCTGATTTTTTTTTAACATTTCTTGGCCTGATTTTTTTTTATAATATCAAAACTATACATTTGTATGTTGTGCTATGTGAGAGTCCTTTCGGGTCATGTGCCCAATCATTGCAGATCTGAAACTAACTTGTTCTTTAGGATTGTCCTTGGACTCCTGTGTGACAACTAAAATTGGAAACGGTCGTTTCATGAAACCATAGCTTTATCTCGATCAAATTTTCCTGGGAAAGTTTTTGAACTTGTCTTTAATAAACATGATCTGACTATTGTTTTCCGGATATTTTTGAGGAATCACAGATGTATTTGTCAATCCATTCATATATTTTGTACCGTTAATACTCATGATTGATTCCCTTTTGATGTTCAAATAGAAATCAATCATTCCCCAATTTGCATTCAAACTTGTATTGAAATGAAGAAAATAAAATGAAAAACAGGATGCATTCTTTTCTATCCAACAATATCTTTAATAAGTATCAGCCGGTGATCTTTGAAAGGCCAAACCCTCGGTGGGATATTCCTACTTTGAACCTCTTCGAGTATCCACCAACAATGAGTTGAAAGAGCTTTTTTACAAGGTTCGTTTTAATTATACCTAGACCGTCAGATTTTAAGAGGTTAATAAAAGTGGCTGAATAAAAAAACCTTTTATGCATGTCTCTACAAAATTTGAAAAATAAAAGAAAGAAAGATTAATTTCATTAAAGCAAGCTCACTAGCTGTTTTAATAAAAGTGCTTTTGGAAGATAAGGGAAATTAGTTTTTAAGCTGACAGTGGCTCATCAGGTTTATGAATGGCCTTTCTTTCATATTGTTACTTAGAATAGATTCTTGGACAGCCACTTTTTATAATCAGTTACGTCTTCCCGATTTTATAAACAGATTGTTTGAATTTGCAGTATACAAATGCTTTTGTACAAGTTCTTAACTTCAAAATACCTTCTTGGAAAGCTTTTTGGAGCAAATAGCGGAGCTAACATTCAAATTATATTTTATGTAATTTGGTAAGTTTCCAGATAGTGATCCGATAAGACGAGGATACGGCATCTTAGCAGATCTAGAGAAGTCCTCTTCCCACCGTTTGATATAACTCACAGCAGAGTTGGGCTTATTCGAATAATTTTTTATTTAAGTAACGAATAAAAGATAATTTTTTATCCGTTATTAGTTAATCATAAAACCACGGATGACCAATTATCCGTTATTCGAGAAACGGGTGAATTATCTTTTATTAGTCATTTGATTATCCGTTATCTTTTATTCTTTATCCGTCCACAATACCACTTTTTTCTATCCATTCGGGCAAAAGACAAACTGTTCGTTGGCACTTTGCCCAATGACTGGGCAAGAACCGTTTGTTTTTGAAATGTGTAGAATTAATATTATCGCACAGGAGATATATAGAATTAATATTATAGGTTATCTCGTTTGTGCTTTAGTTTCGAATTGTTCTTCGTTCAAACAATTCCTCTTTACGTTTTTTTCTCGATTTAAATTTTTGTTTTTTGTGCACGTTTTTATTATTAAAGATACACATTTCTTTTTCGAAATGGACCTGGATGAAAATACCACCGGGAGCATTGGAATGTCTTCCCTCGAGATAAATTCTGGTGCAGAGGGAACATCTACACTATACTGTTCGTCAGTTTTGCTGGAAAACAATAATGATATGGATCTGGAGGCTGATGACGGTCATGACAATAAGGACAAGTACTCCTTTGAGAATATTTCAATTTTAGACGGGAAATTTTTTAAAGTTGTCAGTCAAAACGGGATAAAAGTGTCGGGCAAATGTTACTCTTGTGAGAGAGTAATTACAGGGGAAATAAAGTCTACTTCGAATTTCGTGTCTCACTTGAGACGGCTACATGCGGATAAAGAATTTGCTGAATATAAAAGGACTTCTTTGACACCGAAACTGCAAAAAAAAATAAAAAAAAAAAAAAAAAAAATTAGGCCCATTACACTA
The DNA here is from genome assembly GCA_946811695.1 of Gonocerus acuteangulatus. Lineage (NCBI taxonomy): Eukaryota > Metazoa > Arthropoda > Insecta > Hemiptera > Coreidae > Gonocerus > Gonocerus acuteangulatus. The sequence goes on from OX328123.1 coordinate 96,438,698, forward strand.
GCTCAAGATGGATTTAACATAGACGTTGTTAACTTTGTAGTTCACTCTATGGTACCTTTAAGGGTTGTGGAAAACAAATTTCTTACGATGTTGTTTGAAAACTTCAATGTGTTACAGCAAAACAACATAAAAATTCCTTCTCGTCGGCTGTTAGTACGCCTTATAGACGATTTATATGATAACTATCATAGAGAAGTAAAAGAAAAACTCTCAGGGGTCAAATATTTTTGCACGACTGCAGACGTATGGTCCAAACGGAAAAGGCGATTTTTTGGAATGACTGTGCACTGGATATCGGAAGATTTTAAAAGGGAGTCATCAGCATTGGCCTGCAAAAGACTGAAGGGCGTACATAATTATATAAAAATAGCTGATACCATTAATGATTTACATTCAGAATTGGGGCTAGCTAGCAAAGTAGTTGCTACGATCACAGATCAAGGGTCTGTGATATTGCCGAGGAACTATATTCGTCAGATCATTTCCCAATTATTATTAATATTCTAGAAAGAATCCCTTACAGCCAAACTTTCCAAGATGGATACTTAAGGTTGCTGACTGGGATGAATACCAAAGGTTGGCTGACCTGTCGGATATAGACCTCGATAATCCTGATGTTGATAATATCAATTCACAGATTACAGATAGGCTATTATCAGCGACAGCTAGCTCCATACCTGTAACTAAAGCTGTAAGAACGAGGGTTGTCGTGCCGTTGTGGAGTGACGAATGCCGGGATGCTGTGAGAGCTTGTAAGAGATCACTACAGGTTTTTACGTCACCCTTGCTCTCAACACAAGGATGAGTTTTTTGCAGCAAGGCGCAACAGGAGAAAGATTTTAAATGGCGCTAAAAGAAAGTTGTGGCAAGAATTTGTATCCAACATAAACTCCCTCACTCAACCAACTCAAGTGTGGGACACGGTAAGAAAAATTACGGGTCGCTACCGGCGAAATAATAGTATAAACTCATCAAAGTCAATAACACTCCCATTACCGAACCTTTAGAAATCGCGAACTATTTTGGTGAATATTTTCAAAGAGTTTATTCTGATCTAAACTACTCACAAGAATTCCAGACCTTAAAAAGAAACAAAGATTCCGAACCTTTACTCAATGAAATTGACCCCTTAAATCCTTTGAACTTTCCTTTCAATTTCTCTGAATTTCAAGAGGCACTTGACTCAAGGAATGATACCAGTCCTGGACCAGACAATATATGCATTAGCTTTATAAAACATCTGTCTTGCAATAACAAATTCAAAATTTTATGTTTCTTGAATAAAATATTCGTGTCAGGATATATTCCGAGTATTTGGAAGGAATCAATTGGTGTTTCAATACCTAAGAAAAACAGACCACATTATGATGTCTCTAGTTACTGAATAATATTTCTCACATGCTCCCTATGTAAACTGCTAGAAAAGCTTATTTCTAACCGGATGTATTGGTATATAGAAAGTAAAGGCTTTCTTGAGGAATGGCAGAGTGGTTTTAGAAGAGGTAGGAGTACTCGAGACAACCTAATTCTTCTTGAATCTAAAGTATATGAGGCCTTCGCTCGGAAAGAAAAATTGTTAGCAGTTTTTGTCGATATTCAAAACGCATTCAACTGTCTTTGGAGGCGGGAAATAATGGAATCACTGCTCGGAATCGGAATATCTGGTCATGTTTTTAATTTTATCCAAGCATTTCTCAGCAATCGAAAATTTAAAATTAGAATAGGAAGGCAGTTTTCAGTTGCATACAATCAGGCAAATGGTGTTCCCCAGGGGTCTGTATTAAGCCCTTTGCTATTCATTCTCTCCTTCAGTAGAGTCATAAGAGTATTACCTCCAGGCATTTCAGCGAGTATGTTTGCAGATGATTTAAAACTCTTTGCAACTGATAAAAATTTTGATAGACTTAGATCAACTATTCAGGGGGCCATTGACACTTTATGCAATTGGGTAAGAGATCGAGGCTTTACCATCCCTCCCACAAAAGTAGAATGTATTATGCTTGCCACTAGGCGAGTAAATGAACCTCCGCCATTACTTCTTAACGGTAATCCTATCACATACACGGATTGTTTAAAGTATCTTGGGCTTCTTTTCAATAGAAATCTAAATTGGCGTCACCATATTAAGCAGCTAAAACGTTCTTGTCAACAAGCTATAAATATACTTATAATGTTAACGAACACTACTTGGGATGGAGATCGGCTGAGTGTGTTAAGGTTATATCGAAGCTTAGTCCGTTCCAAACTTGATTATGGTTGTTTGATCTATGGCTCGGCATCGGAGAGAACCCTGAAAATGCTAGGTAGCGTACACCATCAAAGCTTAAGGATAGCCACAGGGGCCTTTAGATCTAGCCCAGTGGATAGTATCTGCGCTGAATGCGGAGAACCACCTCTCAGATATCGCAGGGATTTGTTGACACTAAATTATTATAGTTCTGTCCTTGCATTTCCAAATCATCCTTTACATATTTATTTCAATGCTCCGCTAACTACTGTGTTTAGAAATGTTAAAAAGAAACCTTTCAAATATAGAACTAACGAACTCATACTTGCTTATAATTTAACGGTTCCTTCCATCCTTAAAGTTCAAATTCCTGCAAAGGAACCTTGGTTAATGATTCCACCTAAAATAAACCTAACTCTTACAAAATTAAAAAAAAAAAAAAAAATCAAACAATCCCTTCAGTATTTTCCTCAGAACAATAGCTAAAATACATGGTTCAGCAACAAAGGTCTACACTGACGGATCCAAACTCCAGGGAGAGGTTGGTGCGGCATTTGTTGTCAATGGACAATCATATAAGTTCAAACTAAATTCTATCTGTTCGGTTTTCTCAGCGGAATTACTTGCGATTTACAAGGCTTTGAGCATAGTTACGCCATCTGAGGATGGTATCACAATATTTTCGGATTCCCTTTCCTCCCTAGTTGCAATTTCAAAAACCTTCTCCAGACATCCTCTTGTAACTAAAATAAGAGAGATTCTAGATGTATATAACACAAATAATACTATTAACTTTGTTTGGATACCAAGCCATTGCGATATTGCTGGAAACGATCAGGCAGACAAATCCGCGAAAGAAGCAACCACTGATGGTACTGAATTCCCAATGGTGCCACAAAATGATTTCAAGTCTTGGATCAAAGAAAAGATCAAAGCTCACTGGGAGATAATTTCAAATAAGTTGCGCGAAGTGAAAGGTGACAGTAGACTTTTGCAGACCTCCTATAGAACGATCAGACGAGAAGAGGTAATCCTCACTAGACTCCGGATAGGACATACTCGTCTCACTCATGGTTATTATATGTCACGAAATGAACCACCGATATGTAGAACCTGTGGTGTTCTTATAACTGTCAAACATATATTAACAGAGTGCTGGATGTATGAGGAGGTGAGAAGACAATCCGGGGTATCCAGAACACTGGACGAAATACTGACTGACAGACTCGACAACATTGAAAAATTAATAACTTTCTTAAAACAAGCCAACATTTACGACTCAATTTAATTTAAGACAGGCAGGGGTTCTCCTCAATTTGTTGGGAGGCAGGGTTGAAGGGAATGGAGTGGTTCCTTGCCGATAGGACCCCGGGATTCGCGAGAGCATGGACAAGCAAGCACGTCCACTTTCTCACAGGTGAAACTCGATGTACAAACACAGAAATATAGTTGCCAGGCAATAGAAAGAGAAGGCTTCTAATGTCTGGCTGCTTTGCCTCTCCACGTTGGTTGCCTCTCTGGGCCCCTTACTCTCCCTTTCCTTCATCACATCACCGATTCTTTCTACTGACTTACTTTAAAGTAATTAAAACAGACAATTACAGCTAACATCATTATGTAAACACCATTAAACTCTATTGGTGTTAATGACCCCAACGGTTGACACGCCTTAAATTCAACCAAAAAAAAAACATGAACAAAAAAAATACCAAGAAAATAAATATAAAACCAGATAACTCAAAGCTATTTTTTTTTCAAGTAAATACCTATTTTTACTTATTAGGCATTATTAGTTACAGATGCTATACATCTTGTTACGTTGGACGAGAACAAACCTTTTGGTTTAGATTTTGGTATAGGGAATTCTTCCGCTCCCAACGCAACAATTTTGCTTTTTTTCATCACACATTAGGAATCAAGAAATAGTTGGATTCGGCCAGGAACAACAATCGTATTTTCGTTAAAATCTATATTTAGAACATTTTGGCATGTTCTTTGGAAATTTTCTTCAGCTAATAAACAAAAAAATTAATAAACAAACAAGTATACTGAATTTCCGAAGAAAGCAATTAAAACAGTGAATAAATGTATTAGATCGGCACATAAACATCGGTTATAAGACATTATTCTTATTCATCGAGGAGGAGGCCACTTCATTCAACTTGTACTTAAGACTTACTTTATTCATTAAATGTCTATTTCAACAAGAAAAGTTTTCATTTAATTAGGAGAAGATCACAAAATGTTTCCTGAATGAATAAGACAAAACATAAACCGTTTCTGTTCTAAGCTGCTTGGGTTGCCACTTCCAAATAGCACTAGGGATAAGAACGGAAGCGCCCTATGATGACGCAGTTCCATCGAGTAGGAATTTTTTGTGATTTCGCTTTTGGATTTTATATCCCACTTTTGATTAAGAGTGCAAACCTCAATGACGGGATTTCTTCGGAATGGTCTAAAAAAAGTACATATGAAATACATTATTAATAAACTCATCCTTTTAGATGTACCTGCAATCAGTCATGTGCCAATAAAAAAATGTGATAAATTTCTAGGAGTCATATGCTTTTTCAAAACAAAGTGAAAAATCATGAACATCCGGTTCTCAATACTAACAATTTTTCGCTTTTTCTTTCCCCTTTATAATATCTTAGACTAAAAGTTGGAGAGGAGCTGATATATATGTATAGTGTTGCCTTCATAAATCAGCCACGGAGAAGTTGGGGTAAAGGATGAATCAAATTTCACCGCGAGCTTCCCTGTTATCCGATATTTGGCAGGAGCAACAGGTCTGTATGAATGATGGACCCCCCTCTCCCTCTCACAATACAATCGGCCCAAAGCTTCATATGTACAGATTACTTTTCCATCCAACTTCTTCGTCATTTATATATTTTATTCCTTATTTATAGCTTATTATTTATATAATGCAATAAATTATTCAATTAATAGATTTTGAATATATTGTTTCATGCTTACAAGGCTTTTTTAAAGAGAGGAGTTAAGGAGTCTATCCTGTTCATCCCAAAGTAAAAGATCTAATCTGCTGAAATTCTTTTCTCTCACGGACATTTTAGTAATTTTACTATTTAATATGCGTATGTACAAGATAAGTTGATATTACGAATTTATGATATTATGAACGAACTTCGTAAATGCTACATTAATGAAGAGTGCTCATCAATTACTTCATTCAATTATATTTATTTTATTTTGATTTTAACGTCAATTGATTATTAACTACGAATTTTAGGACGGGTTATCGATAGGTTAACATCCTTTTCTAGCCAGGATAGGGGCGATGCCTTTTCTTTTTTCGAAAGAAAAGCCACCAGTCCTTGTGGGAATCGAACCCACGACCTTTGGCACGGAGTGTTTAGTGCTCACACCTTAACACTTTGCGGGTCTCCATATTCATTCAATTATATAGAACGCGAAATATCTCTCTCAGAATTCTTCTTCTGCATGTCACGAATGGTCAACCGTTTAAGGAAATAGTTGAATGTTGTGAAACTACGAAGATAATTTTTGTTCTGTTTAAAATATGTATATAGGGGAAGGTGTTGTACCTCTGACCATATTGTACCTTTGACCACCGAGGCTGTGGCGGCATGTAGCAACATTTCATAAATTTAGCTTTAATCACTATTTAGCTCCTTCCCTAGAGGGCTTGTGTAACCTACTTTGGATAGTTCAAGTCAAAGAGGATTCTTGCAAAAAATACTTATCCATTTTTATCATAAAAATGTGAGTTATTTATTGATGACGTTTTGCCTCATAATATTTTTTTTATTATGTCTTTTTAGATGGAAATCAATTGATAAAGTAGCTATTACAATAAGAAACATGGCGTAGCTTTCGAAATTGATTTATCTTAACCCTAAACATTTTAGCATGCTTTTTAATGTTCACTACCAGGGTGTTGTACCTCTGACCATGACTAGGGGTTGTTCCTTTGACCAGGTCAAAGGTACAAAAACACCTGAGTAATTTTTTCATAATTCAATTTTTATGTTCTTCTTTTAAAAAAATACTTAATATTGGTTGCTTCAATTATCCAAAGAATTAAAGAATTAATTATTTCCAACTGAATTTATCAATCCTCGGTGTAGCAGATCAAACTTATCGCCCCTTATCGTTCCACTTGAAGTTGTAAGACCTCATCGAAAAGCTCATGCAAGGAAAATGTCAAATAGGGAACGGCCTCGTATCCTGACAGATATTCGTGAAAAGCTAATAATTGAAGGCGAAAAAAAACAAAACAAACGAAAGCACCACCCTAAGCGTAAGACACCACATACAAATAAACCCCTTCCAAAAAAAAAGTGGTAAATAAAAAGAAAATTATTCTAATGACAGTTCAGATTCTGATACTGACACCGAAATTTCTTCAGGAGAAAGTGACTTTGATTCGTCTGATAAATGTTGTGAGTTAGGTCGAAGACCACTAACAATTTGAAAAATATGATTTGGAAAAAGGAAATTTTTTCCTTTTTAAAAGTAAAAGTAAAAAGACTATTACATATTTAGTAAGATATCTGTGGTATTAAATGTCCAATTTAAGATCCAATATTTGAAAAAAAACAAACTTTAAGTGACAAGTTTACGAGAGACGATGAAAATTTGTATGATATTGATGTTGAAGACATTGCGGCTAAACTTCCATACCCTACTATTGCTAATAGATCTGCTTGACAGTTAAAACGTTTATCAATTGGACTGGATTTTTCAGCATATTAAGCATAACATAATATCAATAATTGCTTTTTTATTATGCTTACATCCTTGTCCTGTATTTATTGAACTTACAATTAATTACAATATTACTGAATACAATTTTTTTTCTGCACTGCTGTGTTGTTTTTAGGTGGTCAGAGGTACAACACTCCATGGTCAAAGGTACAACTGCATGTTGTACCTTTGACCACTGAACGATTTTTTTTTTTAAAAATTAATAAAAAATACTAAATGTAAAGCTAGAACCTTGAAAAAATTATATATGATAAGCAATCGAATACTCATTACATTGAAATAAAAAAAATAATTTAGCTTTAATATTCAAGCCGAAAAAAATTGAATTTTGCAAAGTGGTCAAAGGTACAACACCTTATACATATATATATATATATATATATATATATATATATATATATATATATATATATATTATATATATATATATTACATATATATATGTGTGTGTGTATATATATGTATATATATACATTCTCTAAGCCATAATTTGAAAACTTAAGTTTGGATTGACATGAAACTTGTGAAACATTTTTTAAAAAGTACTATCTAGCTACTTTATTTTTTCTCAAAAACTGTTGAAGATAAGAGATTTTAAAATGTATTCATTCGATTTACAACACCAAAATTCTAATTTCCCTTACTACCATATATTTCGATCGTTTTTGCACTCATTTGGAGTCAGAGCAAAGAATGATTTCACGTCTGGAAAGAGCTGTAAGTATGGCTGTCAGTTCGGCAGTTCCTGAATCACTTTTGGAACCTCCAATAAAGATAAAGAGTGCTTCAGGATGCCCCCTTTTCAAATATATTAAAACATTTTGGTATAACGTAGAAGAAATGGGTGCCTTCTTTTTATATTGTGTTAACGTGAGATTAATGTTGAAATTTTTTACTCTCCATGGGGGTTATGAAAGGACTGGTATGTATAGGTGTATTTAAGAATGTTGAGATGTCTGCATCTATTAGATTTTTTTTTTTCGCGCATCAACAAATCTTGGCTATTAGCACCGACATCTATTAGATGTTCTCAATAATAATGGTTTTACTCGTGCATTTCCTTGAAATATAAAACGAATAGAAGGAGTACTTTTAAATCTTCATAAGGTGACTACATCTCACAGTAATCTTTTTATGAAAATTATCACTAAGGATATTAAAATTGTTTCTACTTGAGGGTTATGTTTTTAGTACTCACTATTTACGCCTACTTTATCCCAACCTCATTATTGCTAAAACTTTAGGACATTATTTAAGTGCATGAAACCCTTTGATCTCATTAGAAATCGACTTTGGTTCTTTATTTAAAGTTTTATACCCAAGAAAAATATACTTTTTTTTTTTAGATTTTTTCCAGTCAATGAACGTTTTCAGGAAGTGTTGTATTTATTATATCTGCATCCAGGCCATTAGCGCCGCCGGGAATTATTAAATTCCAAACGTTCTTGGTTCGGAGTTTTATTTGCTTATGACGGATACAATTGACTCATTGGAAGAGAGAAAAAGAACTGAAATTGGCCTGGATGGACATAGTGACAGGGTCGGCTTTGTTGGCATTTCTATAGCTACCTGAAGCTATGTCGGAGTTTTTTATTTTGTGGGCTATTGTCTGGAATGGTCTGCTATTGAATGTTTCAAATCATCATCCATTAAGAGAAAGGAACTTATTAATTTACAATTATTTCAGATATTCCTTATAAGCATGTTCTCTCTTTTATCTGTTTCGATAAAATAATGTTTCAATTTAATCAGGTATTTTATCATGAGGTATGTGCGGAGTATGTTGTGTCCCAGTTTCTTTCTGATAACAATGTTCTGGAACTCATTCTCTTGGTCAGCGGTATCTTTTTGGAATTACACATTCAAACAGACATTAATTCAAGAACGATGCCTTTTCCTTCTTCGCTAATATTTATTACAATCTTATGGAATTAGTTCTAGAGGGAATAGATAAATGTAAATAGCCTTAAATATTTATTTTGGTTTCACATTTTGGCAGCGCCGCTTGTTTTTAAAGGTGTTTATTGTTCGGTGTTTAAGATTTGCTAATGTAAAGAAGGATCATTTTTTATTTGATTAATTAATCATGCATTATTTTGTTGTTGTTATTTAGGCTTTAGCACATTTTTTCCCTATTGGGGAAATGGTGGTTCAGATATTGGCCTGATGAGTACCAGTACTGGGTTCCTGTTAACATATCAGCTTTATCAGTTAACCTGAGAACTTTACCAGTTACTTGAGGAAAAGGATCTAATCCTATTAAATGATGGAGCGCCTACACATTTACTGTCCAATCTGGCGATTTTAGTGCCATTGACCTGAGTATTGCATCACCAACTATTGCCCCGCACTTCGAATGGTCAGTACTGTCTGATTTGCACGGTTCGGACCATTATCCTATTGTAATTAGCCATAATAGTATTTTCCATGAATTCAAGAGGTCACCCAGGTGGAAGATAAGCGATGCAAACTGACTACTTTTTGAAGAAAGTTTCTCAACCCCACAATTTAAGGATGATGCAAATCAAAATGTAAAAGAATTGACAAATGCAATCTTCTTAGCTGCAAGCGCTGCTGTCCTCCAATCGGTGGTTAACTCTCGCAGAAACCCTGTACCTTGGTGGACACATGATTGCTGGACGGCTAATAAGAAAAAAAAGAAAGCATTTAACAGATTCAAAAGATATTCTACTCTAGAAAACTTAATACATTTCAAAAAATGCAGAGCAGAAGATATTTTGATATTTATTTATTAAGAGTTTCGCAACTTTTAATAAATAAATATCAAAATATCTTCTGCTCTGCATTTTTTGAAATGTATTAAGTTTTCAGAGCAGAAGAAAGAAGGGTCAAACTATTAGCTAAAAGGAATTCATGGGCAACTTATGTCTCGACAATTACTAGACATGCACCAGCCAAGGAAGTCTGGGATAAAATTAGAGCAATTTGTGGCAGACACCAACTTGCACAGATTCCACTGCTACAAAATGATAACAGGAATGTAACTGATCCCCAAGATGTTTCAGAGGCATTTGCCGACTACTATACTGCAGTTTTCAGTTCTGTCTCCGATTCAGAAAATTTCAAAAACATTAAAAGACTAGAAGAATCTACACCTCTGCACTTTTCTGACATAGAAGGGGAGAAAATGGACTAAACATACAATTTACTATGGAGGAGATGAATAGAGCCCTGAAAACAATTAAACGCTCATCAGCTCCTGGCATGGACAATATACCTTATGAACTTCTGACTAATCTCCCGATCTCAGGTAAAACGTTTTTACTGCAATTATATAACCAACTATGGTCTTTAGGTATCTATCCTAATGAATGGAAGGAATGTATTATAGTGCCAGTATTAAAACCAAACAATGACCCACACCTCCCAAACAGTTACAGACCCATTTCTCTCTCATGCTGCTTGGGCAAGATAATGGAGAATATGATAAACTACAAGTTGACTTATATTTTAAAAAGCTGGATCTTATCTTTCCTTATCAGGCTGGTTTCAGAAATGGTTACTGTTGTACTGACCAACTTGCAACTATTGAAAACACTATCCAGTGCGCATTCATTGCTCGAAAACACGTTACAGCGGTTTTCTTTGATCTGTTACAAGCATATGACAGAACCTGGAGATATGGTATACTCCGCCAACTCCACTCTTGGGGCCTCAGGGGAAGATTACCAATATTCTCACAAAGCTTTCTGGAGGAAAGGTACTTTAGAGTAAGGGTATCAGACAAACTGTCTTCCCGTAGGGAGCAGGAGAATGGTATACCTCAGGGATCCGACCTAAGTGTAACGTTATTCCTGATTGCAATAAATGGTATTACCAGAGAAGTGCGGGGGCCTGGGGGGTGTTCTCTCTTCGCTGACGATCTCTCCTTATTTGTGAGCCATGATGCGTCGGATAATAATGTGAATTGTTTGCAGGACACAATTGATCTAATTGTTCGTAACGCTGAAGAAATAGGCTACACTTTCTCGGCAACAAAAACAGTTGCAATGCATTTCTGCAGATTGCGGAAAGCACATGACGCCCCTGAATTAAAAATTGGTATTACACCAATTAACATAAAGGCGGACCACAAGTGAGTTATTCTGGACTCACAGCTACGGTGGAAAGCTCACATTCAATATTTGGTTAAAAAGTGCAGTGGTGCTATCAATGTGATAAAATGTTTGTCAAAATTTAAATGGGGTGCAGAAAAGTCAATGCTATTAAGAATTTTTGATGCACTCATTAGATCAAGACTTGACTATGCATGCCCTGTATATGGTTCGGCGCGAAGATCTTGGTTACTTCAGCTGGATAGAGTTTACAACCTCGGCCTCCGCACTACCATTGGGACTTTCCGGACTAGCCCACTTGAAGCTATCTACGCGGAATCAGGCCATCTACCTCCTAACCTAAGACGGGAGCAAATAACACTTATCTACTTGACAAGTATTCGGGCGAAGAGAGACCATTTCCTCAATCCCTGCATTGCTGATCATACTACAATAGAAAATTTTCAAAGATTAAGATCCAGAACGAGACCATTAGCAGTCCGTGATAAGGACATATATGAAAGCAGCATTCAAGAAATATTAAAAACTCCAAAACCATCAATAAGCCCATGGACGTTAAAAAACCCAGATATTGACTTGTCATTAGGGGCGCTTAAAAAAAGTGATACGCCGCCGCAAATCTACAAAGCACTCTTCCAAGAAAAAATACAAGATTTTAGAAGGTGTCATCAAATATACACCGATGGCTCCAAGGCAGAAAGAGGTGTTGGTTTTGGGATCCTCATGCCTGATGGAACCGGCATAAGGACTCCATTATCAACATGTACTAGTGTCTACCATGCCGAACTGATGGCGATAAAGGAGGCTATGAATGTGTGTATGAACCTCGAGGAAAATTTTGTAATCTGTAGTGATTCAAATTGTGCACTCTTGGCGAATCATGACAAGTTCACTAAGGACCCACTTCTTCGAGCCTGATTCGCTAGGGACATTACAGCTACTGGGGAAACAAGTTTCGTTCATATGGATTCCAGGCCATGCAGGAATCCTAGGAAATGAAAAAGCAGACATCCTAGCTAAGGAAGCGACTTCAATGGCCCTCCCGGCGAATTCTTCCTCTCACCCTCGAGACTTGAAACGCCAAATAAAAGAACTATTATGGGAACAGTGGCAAAGAAGATGGGAAACAAGCACAACCCACTTGAGGACCTTTTATCCCTCAGTTCGCTCTACAATAGTCTACGATGACCTTTGTCGACGAGACTCAGTGGTAATAACAAGGCTGCGTATTGGACAGACACGTCTAACGTGTAACGTGTAATCATTGTGGTGATGTGCTTACCGTGGACCATATTTTAGCGGAATGCTCCCAGTTGCAAAGAGCCAGGGATAGGTTTGATATTAACAGTAGAGACATTTTGAATAAAACAGAAAAATATCAGAATATTATTGATTACCTTAAATTTATTAAAGCACACAAACATATCTAAAAATGTAACATCCCTTGAAATAAAAAATATATATAGAAATTTGGATTAAACTATAATATTGTAAAATAGAAACTTTAGTAAGGATTTCAATCATTATATAATATTCGGCTAACTTAAACAGTAGGGTATTGTGTTAAAGGCCATTGTAGTCGACGCACAATAAATTTTATATATAAAAAAAAAAAAAAACATATCAGCCTCGCAATCGCTGCTTCTTATCTTATTGTCCTTGGATTACTCGATGGTCGGGAAATGAAGTTCTCTTTTCATTTCACGAGTAAATGTGATAGTTGGTTTGCGAACGGTTTGTTAGGATTAATGTTATTCGATTATTACTAGTATGGTTAGCCATACTCGACCAACGAAGGGATTATTAATGACGAGACAAAATACTCCTACGAATAACCTTATATCAAAAGTCTCCTCTGATTCGAAGGTTTTATATATATATATATATATATATATATATATATATATATATATATATATATATATATATATATATATTCACGCTTTATCATAAGTATATCCAGGTAAAGGAGAAAGAATAATTGGCCCTCCCTATTATTCGGCTATTTCTAACAAGTATGGAGAGGGAATAAATATTAGAGAGGGGTTTCGGGGTTTATGGTTGTATCAATAAAAACCCTCCACACGATGCGGGCACTTCGTTGGGTTAAGTTCCATTTTATGCCCCTGCAGTGCAGGCACTAATATAATGAAGTTCTCTTAAAAACGACCAGGGGCATCATTATTTTCACAAATGAACTCATGCCACCCAAACGGTATATTCCAAACATTAGTTTCAATACTAAATCGAAGTAAAAATAATAATGATGAATGGGCGGGCAAAAGGGTTGCTGGTGCGGATATGGGAGCCGTCCGACTTCTTATAGGAGCTCTGCTAAGCTAAAGTGCCCTACTCCACTGCTTAGCATCTCCTAGTATACCTGAGCCCTGTCAACGCCTACTGCTAACCTCCCCGTGGTACCCCCAGACGTGCTTATGCCCTACAAGTACGGCGAACAGCACAGGCGGGGGTTTGAGAGGAAGTAGAGCCACTAAGCGGATCCTCCTCTGATACAGAGGGATATAGCTCCGGTCTGCCGGCCAAGGTGGCAGCCCTACCAGCAGACGCATTGACGAGGATTAGCGGTCTAAGTCGCCAAAATAAACCTTTCCTAAATCAACTTAAAAAAGTCCGACTCGCAGGAACTGTGGTTTCATTCCTTTTCTTATGCTAAGAAACCTATAAAACAAGTACCTGCAAGCGTATAAACTCAAAAGTCCGACTCGCAGGAACTGCAACATCTTAGCGCGGTTCCGTTCTTATCCCTAGTCTAATTTGGAAAGATTAAAATAGAATCAGTTATTATTTTGGTTCCACCAGTCTTGAAAAGTCTTGATTTATGATGTTACCTGTATGGGTCGGCCAACCCATAAGTCGGCTAGAAAGGCCTCCGCTCAGAGGCATTTGGAAAGCCTTGGGATCTCTCTCTTTGAACGCTACATTTTTAACAATAAATTGATCTTCTTATTTTACTTAATCTGTTTTATTGTCAAATACATTATCCGACTATAAGCAATTAAAAAATAACAAGGAATAAAACAGACAAAAAGAACCGTTCGAATAAACGAAATCAATTACTTTAAAGTTTTAAGCACTTATTTTCAGATTAACATCGCCTAATTAAAACTTTCTTCAAAACCTTTTTTGTAGAGCATTTAGTAAGCTTTCGAATGGTAACCTTCCGCTTTCCAAGATTGTCAACGGTTTTCGAGATACTAACGAAAGTATACAAAGTTACCAAAACTTTTCTTGTCTGTTAATAAAAAATTTTATTCTAACCCTTCCTTAGCTCCAAACGTAACCAAAATTTCAACATATTAGTTTTGATGAAAGTAGAACATGCAGAAAATGTTTCAACTCAATCCCATGATTCTAAGTACCCAAACCAAAAACGGTATTCAAAAACTATTTTTCCAATTTTCTCGAAAACGCTTAAAGCTATCGCCTTGAAAATGGTTTCATTCGTTTTCCTAGCCCAGGAAGCATATAAAACGAGTACTGACGAGCTTATGAACTCAAAAACGTAAGCGTTACGATTTTTTTGCGCGAATTTCGCCCCAAACGCCATCTTCCAGTAGGCGGATTTTGCTAGTTAACGAACTTGACCTTTCAAATTAGACGAAAGATTTTTTTACCTAACTTCATCAAAATCGGACCATTCGTCTAGGAGCTACAGAGCGAACAGACAAATATATATATATATATATATATATATATATATATATATATATATATACAAATTTGAACCACCGTTATTTTCGGTCTCTAGGGGTTCTGAAACGCAAAATTATCTAGTCGGCACTTCCGGATTGTTTCATGAGATCAACCTTATAAGCGGGGTTCCTCCCTATGAAGGGAGGGAGGAACCGCGCTAAAAGAACAGTTCGAATAAGCGAAATCAATTACTTTAAAGTTTTTACATGTTTTCCGCTTCGAAAGAAAAAAGTCCGATTCGCAGGAACTGCGTCATCTTAGCGCGGTTACGTACATCTCGAAGAAATGGAATAGATAAGCATCACAAACCACAGGAAACTGACAGTAGCAAACTTACACACAAGCGGATAATTCTTAAACTCTTAATACAATTACGTACTGAAAACATACTTACTCTTCGACTACTGCTGAGAAGGCTCTATTCTAAACAACCAAAAATTCGTTGTCATTTAAAGTATCTTGTTTTACTAGCAAATTCGTTTTACTGTTATAATCAACTGTAAATATGTGCTTCAAGGCGAATAAAATTCCATTCTGTCGTGGGTGAAATCTTTCTATAAAATAAAAAATAACAATAACTTAGTTGGAGGCTATGAGGAAGGTTACATAGATAGGATAATTCAAAACAAACTACGTCATCATGATTAGCCACAGCCATCTTGATTACCACAGCCACTCCAAACATATTAATTTTAATGATTTCCCAACCGTTATCGAGATATTTACGAAAAATATATGAAGATCCGAAAACTTTTCATGTCTATTAATAAAATATTTTTTCGCATACTTCCTTAACTCCAAATGTAACCAAAATTTAAACATCTAAGTTCGAATTAATTTCCAAGATGTAGAAAATATTTCAATTGAATCCTGCGATTTTAAGTACCCACAAGAAAATAATGACTTACAAAGACATTTATTCCACTTTTCTCAGAAACAGTTACAGATATCGCCTTAAAAATGGTTTCATTCGTTTTCCTATGTTAAGAAACCTATAAAACAAGTACCTACAAGCATATGAGCTCAAAAACGTACGCGTTACGATTTTTTTTTGCTAGAATATCGCCCCAAAAACTATCTTCCAGTAAACGGATTCTGCTGGCTAATGAACTTGACCTTTCAAATCAGACGACAGATTTTTGTACCAAATTTCATCAAAATTGGACCATTTTTGAGCTTGCTAGAGCGCGAACAGACAAGCATATTTATAAATATATACATATATATATATATATATATATATATATATATATATATATATATATATATATATATATATGTGAATGATATATATGTGAAAGTTTCTAGTCGGCACTTTTGGATCGCGTCGTGAGGTCAACCTCATAAGCGGGTTCTCCCTATGGAGATAGGGAGTAACCGCGCTAAAACCTCACTTTTCATTACCCTAATCACAACCACTCGTAAACTATGACAACTATTATCCTTATTGCTTCTCTGGTGTGGTGGAATAGGCTGCTGGAATTATTGCTGCTACATTTTGGTGATGAAGTGTGATAAAGATTCTTCGAATCTTTTAGTTCAAAGGTGAAGTGGTTAATAGTCACAAACTTTCAGAGCTGGCCATTTCAAAGGACAATTTCCTTTGGTTGTTCAAGTTTTAGCGCGGTTACTCCCTATCTTCACAGGGAGAACCCGCTTATGAGGTTGACCTCATGACGCAATCCGGAAGTGCCGACTAGAAACTTTCACGTTTCAGACACTATAGATCACGAAAATATAGGTGGCTAAAATTTGTATATATATATATATATATATATATATATATATATATATATATATATATATATATATATATATATGTGTGTATATATTTATTTATATGCTTGTCTGTTCGCGCTCTAGCAAGCTCAAAAATGGTCCAATTTTGATGAAATTTGGTCAAAAATCTGTCGTCTGATTTGAAAGGTCAAGTTCGTTAGCCAGCAGAATCCGTTTACTGTAAGATAGTTTTTGGGGCGATATTCTTGCAAAAAAAAATCGTAACGCGTACGTTTTTGAGCTCATATGCTTGTAGGTACTTGTTTTATAGGTTTCTTAACATAGGAAAACGAATGAAACCATTTTTAAGGCGATATCTGTAACCGAAATTTGCGTTTCAGAACCCCTAGAGACCGAAAATGACGGTGGTTCAAATTTGTATATATATATATATATATATATATATATATTTGTCTGTTCGCTCTGTAGCTCCCAGACGAATGGTCCGATTTTGATGAAATTTGGTACAAAAATCTTTCGTCTAATTTGAAAGGTCAAGCTCGTAAACCAGCAAAATCCGCCTACTGGAAGATGGCGTTTGGGGCGAAATTCGCGGAAAAAATCGTAACGCTTACGTTTTTGAGTTCATAAGCTTGTAAGTTCTCGTTCTATATGCTTCTTGGGCTAGGAAAACGAATGAAACCATTTTCAAGGCGATAGCTTTAACTGTTTTTGAGAAAATTGGAAAAATATTTTTTGAATACCGTTTTTGGTTTGGGTACTTAGAATCATGGGATTGAGTTGAAACATTTTCTGCATGTTCTACTTTCATTAAAACTAATATGTTGAAATTTGTGTTACGTTTGGAGTTAAGGAAGGGTTAGAATAAAATATTTTATTAACAGACATAAAAAGTTTTGGTAACTTTGTATACCTTTCTTAATATCTCGAAAAAGTTGAGAATCTTGGGAAACGGAAGAGTACCATTAGAAAGCTTACGAAATGCTCTACTAAAAAGGTTCTGATGAAAGTTTTGATTAGACGATGTCAATCGGAGAAATAAGTGCTTAAAACAATAAAGTAATTGATTTCGCTTATTGGAACTGTTCTTTTTGTCTGTTTTTATTCCTTGTTATTTTTAACTGCTTATAGTTGGATAATGTATTTGATAATAAATCAGGTTAAGAAAAATAAGAAAAACAATTTAACTTTTCAACTGCCTAGCGGTGTCCTTCCTAGGGCGGGTTGGCCTATCCAGGTAAGATCGTAAATAAGACCTTTCTTGAAAGTAATGATGGAACTATCAACTTTGGTCCTCCTCTGCTTCCCGGCACTTTCAATGCTGACAAAGGCTACCAATGAGTAGCTGAAACGTCCTAAATATAGATTTTTTAACAAAAATCGTATTGAGGTTTCATTAGCCGAATTCCTACCATTCCATCTTTACTTATCACCTCGACGGCTAACTATCAAATCTTCATGGTTTCTAGAAATGTGGACCCAAAATAATAACAGCTTCTATTTTAATCATTCTAAATGAGTCTAGAGATAAGAACGGACCCGCGCTAAGATGTTGCAGTTCCTGCGAGTCGGACTTTTGAGTTTATATGCTTGCAGGTACCATTTATAAGGCGATATCTGTAACCCTTCATGAGAAAAGTGGATTCAATGTTTTTGTAAGTCATTATATTTTTGTGAATACTTGGAATCGCGGGATTCAATTGAAATACTTTCTACAACTTGGAAATTAATCCTGACTAAGATGTTTAAATTTTGGTTACATTTGGAGTTATGGAAGTATGCAAAAAAAAATATTTTATTAATAGACTTGAAAAGTTTTTGGATCTTCATACATTTTTCGTAAATATCTCGATAACGGTTGGGAAATCATGCTAAGTGGAAGGTAACCATTCGAATGCTTACTAAATTCTCTACAAAAAAGGTTCTGAAGCAATATTCGATGGGACAACGTCAATCAGAGATATAAGCGCTTAAAACTTAAAAAATGTTTGTTTTGTTGTTTAAAAAGGGGGGTTCTCTTTGTTTATCTCACTTTTTAATTGTTTTTTTTTCTTGTTTTAAATTGCATTTATGAGTAAAATTAGTATAGTAGTAAAATAAGCTAAAAAACGGTGAAAGGTATTGGTCATAATAAGTTTGGAGTGGCTGTGGTAATCAAGATGGTTGTGGCTAATCATGATGACGTAGTTTGTTTTGAATTCTGCTGTCTATATAACCTTCCTCATAGCCTCCAACTGAAGTTACCGTTATTTCTTATTTTATAGAAAGATTTAACCCACGAGAGAATGGAATTTTATTCGCCATGAAGCACATATTTACAGTTGATTATAAAAGTAAAACGAATTTGCTATTAAAACAAGATACTTAAAATGACAACGAATTTTTGGTTTTTAGAATAGAACCTTCTCAGCAGTAGTCAAAGAGTAAGTACGTTTTCAGTACATAATTGTATTGATTTATGCACATTAAGAATTATCCGCTTCTGAGAAAGTTGGCTACTGTCAGTTTCCTGTGATTTTTGATGCTAATCTATTCCATTTCTTCGAGAAGTACGTAATCGCGCTAAGATGACGCAGTTCCTGCGAGTCGGACTTTTTATCTAAAAGTTTGTGGATCTTTCTTAAGATTTCAGTCCTGTTTAATTAAGATAATCATTGTCACTTGATGTAATGCAGAGCATGTTTTTATTATTTTTTTTTAAATTTTTATCTATTTATCCATTATGATGGATAAATAGATAAAAATTTAAAAAAAAATAATAAAAACATGCTCTAAAAAGTAATTATTATTACTTTTTAGCGCGGTTCCTCCCTCCCTTCATAGCGAGGAACCCCGCTTATAAGGTTGATCTCATGAAACAATCCGGAAGTGCCGACTAGAAAATTTTGCGTTTCAGAACCCCTAGAGACCGAAAATGACGGTGGTTCAAATTTGTATATATATATATATATATATATATATATATATATATATATATATATATATATATTGTCTGTTCGCGGCGTAGCTCAGAGAGCAATGGTCCGATTTTGATGACATTTGGTACAAAAATCCTTCGTCCAACTTGAAAGGTCAAGTTCGTTAACCAGAAAAATCCGCCTACTGGAAGATGGCGTTTGGGGCGAAATTCGCGCAAAAAAATCGTAACGCTTTCGTTTTTGAGTTCATAAGCTTGTAAGTACTCGTTTTATATGCTTCCAGGACTAGGAAAACGAATGAAACCATTTTCAAGGCGATAGCTTTAACCGTTTTCGAGAAAATTGGAAAAAATAGTTTCTGAATAACGTTTTTGGTTTGGGTACTTACAATCATGGGATTCAGTTGAAACATTTTTTGCATGTTTGAATTTCATCAAAACTAACATGTTCAACTTTTGGTTACGTTTGGAGTTAAGGAAGGGTTAGAATAAAATATTTTATGAACAGACATGAAAAGTTTTGGGAACTTCGTATACTTTCATTAATATCTCGAACACGGTTGGGAAATTCTGATAAGTTTATAGAAACTATTTGAAAGCTTTCTAAATTCTCTACAAAAAAGATTCTGAAACAATTTTTGATTAGGTGATGTTGATCGAAGAAATAAGTGCTTAAAACTTCAAATACTTCTGTTTAGTTCATATCAACGGGGTTTTGTCGTTCTTTTTATCTCTTTCCCTTAGTTTGTTATTGCTTTTTATTTTTGTAATTTCTTATGTTGTATTTGTAAGGAAAATTTATTTTTTGTGTAAAATAGAATAAGTAAAATGAGACCAATTTTCTGTTGCTAGTAATAATGAAAAGTTTTGGTAACTTCGTATATTTTCATTAAAATCTCGAAAACGGTTGAAAATCTTGGGAAGCGAAAGGTTACCATTCGAAAGCTTACTAAATGGTCTACAAGAAAGGTTCTGAAGAATGTTTTAAATAAGCGATGTCAATCGGAGAAATAAGTGCTTAAATTTTGAAGTAATTGATTTCGTTTATTCGAACGGTTCTTTTTGTCTGTTTTTATTCCTTGTTATTTTTTAATTGCTTAAAGTTGGATAATGTATTTGACAATAAAACAGATTAATTAAAATAAGAAAAACAATTCATTGTTAGAAATATATTAGGCTGTACCGTATGAAATGTCAGTTTTGGATTTGCCGATTTCCTTCAAATGTCTTGAAACTGTCGAGGCTCCTACTCCAAGTTCTTTGGCATATTCCCTAGTTTTTGCAATTGCTTATAGTAGTCAAATATATCTGCCAAGAAAACAGGACACGTATAATTAGAAACAATATTTTATTTTTGTGGAATCTTGAGATTCTCAGATGCCGTATGAATATCTATTAGGCCCCCTTCGTATATTTTCCTTAATATCTCAAAAATGGTTAGGATATCGTGGCAAGTGAAATGTAACAGTTCGAAAGCTTACTAAATTCTCTACAAAAAATGTTTTGAAGAAATGTTTGATGGGGTCGTCACATTAGTAGAAATAAGTGCTTAAAACTTAGTTAGTTAGTTTCGTTTATTTAAACGGATCTATTTGTGTGTTTCCCGCAGTTTTTTTTTCACTGCTCGTTATTTTTCTACTTGCTTAGAGCAGTCAAATGTATTTGTCAGTAAACCGGATGCGTATAATTAGAAGCAATATTTTGTTTGTTAGAATTCGAAGATACTGTATGAATATCTAGATTACAATACTGGTGTTGATTTCGTTCTTTAGAATTGTTCTTGGTATTCCTTTTTTTCATCTGTTAACCATAGTTTTTTTATTGCTAATAGTTATTTCTTATTGATTATAGAATATAAATCTATTTGGCTATAAAACAGGATACGTAAAATTTGTAACAATATTTCGGAGATTTGTGAGCGAAATGCCTTTTAACATTTTCTACCACCACGAACGGCGTTTTTCCTCTATTTTTATCCACTAGATAGGCTTTATTTTGCATATTATTCTATATATGTTTTATTAAGCAGGGGATTCTGATGAAATGTCATCTTTTTGCTGTGGATTTTAATTACGATGTATCTAAGATTGGGTAACATTGGCGTGTCTACATAGTTAAGAACCGACGACGGAGGTAGACTTCTTGCTATGATTTAGTCTACATATGTATATTAAGTCCTAAATCCAAAAAAATAAACTTCACAACGGTTAGATACTATGAGCGAATAGAGAGTCGGTTCAGTGCCCATAGAAAAACAAGGTCCCCAGGATATTTACCTGCTAGGAGTTAATCCTCAAGAGTTGTAAATATACCCCAGGTATCTGCCGACACAAATACAAAGCATAGGCAGGGTACAGAGAGCAATTTAATGATTTCATTCACCAAAATTTCTTAAACTATACTAGATTCTGAAATAACACACTTCCAAACATAGATTATATACTAAATATTCATAAAGACTACTTAGTTGTAACCCGATTCATCAATTAGCAATCAATAGTTTTCAACACAGGTTATATACTAAATATTGATAAAAAGTATTTAAGTAGAAAAAGAAACAAGCTTCCTCAAGACTTGTTTTTGGTCCATTTGTATCTATTCCATAGACTTAATTAGGTTTATTATTCTATATATTGACTTGTTATTTGTCCTTCTGTATCTACTATATAGGCTTTATTCTGCATATTATTCTATATAGGCTATATTAGGCATGGAATTCTTCTCAATCTTGAGTACTTCTTCTTGATCCTTTTGTATCCACTAGAAAGGCTTTATTAGGCATATTTTGTATTGTTTATAGAGCTTTGCTTTAGAATTAGAGCCGGATTGTTTAATTTCCGCTTCTGTGTATAATTTAACTATTGTCGGTGTCCCTGACGCCTTAATATCACTTTTATTCGAGATGTTCGAGAGGATTTTGACAATTTTCACGAGATATATATATAAAGTTTAATTCTTTTCTAAGCTTTTCAAATGACACTAGGGATATGAACGAACCGCGCTAAGATGATGCAGTTCCTGCGAGTCGGACTTTTTTTTTTAGTCACCCATGTTTCCAAGATGCATGAAATATCTCTAGTTTTAAGAGATATGCTGGTTCAAATTAAGAAGGAGGTTAACATTATTCTCAAATCACGCCAATAATTCACTATAAATCGTGTATTTCTATTTCTCGCTGAGTCGGGTACCGTTGTGACAGTATCGAATGCTCTGATAATGGGGCCGAGATCTTCCTGCGTCGATTCTTCCGAGATTTAGCACGCCGTCGAAGTACGAACTTTCCCAGCTTAGCTGAAGCCCGTTCCGCTACGACATTCTCCATCGCCCTGTATGTCTTCTTCATGGGACTACTCGTATCGTCAACCGCTGATGCTTCCTTCATCTCCTCCCTAGGATTCGCTGCTCCGATGGTTATCATTAACTCTTTATTCTTCTCCAGGTCTTCAAGAGAGTAGAGCTGACCATTCATTAAGAGTTTATCCCGCCTCAAGACTGCATGAATATTGTTCTTCCTGGCTACTGTCAGATATGGTATAAGTTGTTTTCGTTTTAATCTTATCTCTTTAGGTAGGTCATCTGAAAAACTTAAACCATGCTCCTTTATTTGTTTATTCCGACGAAGAATTTCAAACTTGCGCCAAGTTGAATTTAATCTGACAAGAACTGGCCTAACTTTACCTTCGTGTCTACGCCCCACTCTTATGGCACAATCCACTTCAATTTTCTGTAGGGGAATTCGAAGTTTTCCATCGATGAGCTGGACAAAACTATCAACAAGGCTGAGGGGAGTTTCTTCCCTGTTTTCCGGAAAATTATAAAGAATTAGATTTTTTCTTCGTCTCTGGATGTCCTGTTCTTCGATTATTTTATTTAGATTTTGAAGTTCCATTAATAACATTTTTTGAGAAGATTCTAGGGCCTGGACTCGTTCTTTAGTTTTTTCAAGTTCCTCTTTATATATTTTAGCTTCCTCGTTGCTCTTTTTTATGTCCTTATGGATCAGTGCTAAGATTTTGAAAACATCGTCTAGTGTATAGCCTGGTTTGTTTTCAAAATCGTTATCCATTTTGAAAGTATTAATTTAATTGAGAAGTATTATAACTGAGAATGAGATAAGTTCTTAGGGATTAGAGTATGTAGTAGAGATAAGAGAGTGGATAAGTCAGTATCCCTCGGTCAGGAGGCAATCCCGGGTCTATTTAGATAGTGAAGAAATAGAAATCGAAAATTTTAAAGTTACTGTTCTAGAAACATATGACACTATAAAGATGACGTCATCAAGAAGAATGGCGACTGACCTTCAAGTGTACCACGTTTTCTTCTTTGTTCTATACAAACATTTAAAAATGAAAAAAAAAAATGAAATTTTTTCGGTATTTTTCTTTTTCTAATATAAAGATCGTTGAAGCTTACCCTCAAAACGTCATTCAAAGATGAAACTAGAGAGCATCTGCATCAAAAACAAGGTAAGAAAGTCCACATTTGGATAAGCCATCACTACAGTGTAAATTTAAAATTTCCAGGTATTATTAGTCAACTTTTACTTGCTCCTCACTTGAAAAAACACTCTTCCACGATCCGGACAACATTTTCCGAAAACATTGTTCATCAATAATGTAAGCAAAATTATTTTTAACTAGAGCACAAAACACCGGCTGTCAACACTAGTGTAACCTTCCCCAGACTCCAATCTGAGAAAATATAGTAAAAAACCTACTGTTTTAAAGTTTTAAAAGAAAGACTGTTTATTAACGATAAAAATGACAAAGGCTTATTCTAGTAGACTTAATCTAAATTGTATAATAACAACGGATAACAGGATTGAGTCCTAAGCATTATCGACTTTAAGGTAATTCGCAGCCGGGCCTCATTCATTTTGATTGGGGTCTGCTTTAATGTTCCAACCGTAACAGATTCAGCCCCTGGGTTATTATTTCAATTAAATTTCACATTCCTTTAGAAAAATGAATTTTAGTTATAAAAATTAATAATAATTGATTAATACTGACAGAAAAGGAAATCGCCTCCCCACTCGAAGGACTCATCTTCTGTTGGAGGGCTAATGTTACTTCCAGAAGTATTAATATTTAATGGGTTTCATTACCGCGATTTAGCTAGCTTTTTGCACAGATCTCGGTTTGCATCAAGTTACAGGTCCCATCACGAACAAATTATGCACTATTATCATATTATGGGACACTTTTGCTGTCCCATGTTGTTTTACTAATTTATCTTTCTTTTTATTATTTTATTGATATATTTCTATTTAATTATTTTACTTTATGTTTATTTTACTTATTATTTATTTTTTTAAATGTTATATTAATTATTATTTTTTCATCGAATATTTTGCTTTAAGATTCCTATCAAACAATCAATTAACATAATCAACAGTTTTATATTATACAAAATCATCATGTTCCATCAGAATCCATTTGAACGTTTCATCTTGATTTTTTGGAGCCTCCTTTAGTAATATCCAAGGGGAGAAGAAAGACCAAAAAAAAGTGACCATTAAGTAAAAGTCACATTTAAGTAATGGTCATTTAATGTGACTAATCAGATCAGTTAGCCGATGAGGTGAAAATGAGTCCAGGAATGGTTGGGATTCGGCTAAGAAAAAACGTCAGATTTTCAGAAAAATCTATATTTCAAACGTTTCGGCATGGTCTTTGCCAGCATTCCTCAGCTAAAAAACAAACAAATACACAGAATTACCAAAAAGGAATAATTTAAAAATATTTTATGTCGGCAAATAAGCATTGCTTATCCTTTTTCTCATATATAATGATCATGTGCCTGGTAGATTGTTAGACGAGATTATAGGGAAAAAAGGCTGGTTGTTCAGGGAATGGGAGAAGCTATTCGCCAGAGGTGGGGAGAGCATGGACAGCTGGACGAGCGGCGACCCAGTACTGATGAAAGAAGCAAGTTCCAGGATACTGCTGTCACTCGCTAATCTCGAGCAGAGACGATGGGCAGAACTGTCTCAGGCGTCACATCATCCCCTTTACAAAAAGCTAAATCACACCGATGTAGCCGTTTCCTACATTTCAGATGACAGGTCCCTCTACGCAATCCGCTTGATCATGAAAGCTAGAACAGAGATGCTGCATCTGAACAGTAGGCCATGGTGTGCAGACGGACGTGCACACTGCTCCATGTGCAATCTTCAAGAGGAAGAAGACACTCTGCACTTCATTGCTAGATGTCCTGTAATGAAGGAGTTCAGAAGATTACATTACAGCAAGGATCTCCTCACGCCGGAAGATGTTAAGTTGATCCTTGACGGAAGGAACTGGGACACTCTGTATAAATATTTAAATAATACGGTCAAATACAGGCAATTTCTCATTAGTCAGTTCAATTATTAATTTAAAGTTTAAATTATTAATTTTTTTTCATCAATTATTATTGTTCTGGTCGCTAGTTAATCATTATTTATATATTCGTTTTGTTTACTGTTTTTTTTATTGTTATTTTCTTTTCTGTTTTTGAATATTTTTTCTTTTCGTAAGTTTTTGTTAAACAGGGGTATATAAGTTTCTATTTTATTAATTTTTATTTTTAATGTTTAATTAATTAATGTTTACATGCACTCAGGCTGATGGACACTGTCCAAGCCAATGTAAATTGTTCAGTTATTACTGTGTTAAATATTTGTGTAAAGGTATATAATAAAACTTACATTCATTCATTCATGATCATGTGTAATGTGAAACGATAGTTCATGCTAATTATATGTTAAACTAGTTGAATACCCGTTCGTCACGGCAGATAAGTAGTTTTAAGGCAGATTTTATTGCGGTAAATAATGTATCATCAAAATTAACGCTACTAAAAAAATTTGTGTTAACATGGTTCCCGTCATACTATATGTTATTCATCAATTGATAAGTAATCAAAATATAATGTTTCTTGATACTGGAGCGCTCCGGACCAGTGTCAACAAACAGATAACCTAGAGATAACCCGATAATTCGTTGACAATAAAAAATATATGTAAAAATTTAAAAATTTATGTTTCCAAGATGTCATTTGGATACACCCATTATATTTGCTAGCATTACCAAGAAGTGTTCTGACTGGGGATGCTGATGGGTGAGGAGGCTGTGCAAGGGTTCAGGATATTATTACCTCGGATGGACCATCACCAGGTATAGCGTAAACTCTATGACAAAATCACAGTTTATTTCTAGTAATTTAAGGTCTGCCATCATACGTGCAATAAACCGCAAATAAAAATAATATTATGGAATAGATACAGTACGGTAATCGCCGACCTGTTATCGTCCTAGCAACGCATGCAGCCTAGGCGCGCATGCTCACTTTAAACCCAACTAAAAATTCAAACCCTTCTAAAAATAGTTAAAAAAAAAAAATTGAATAACAAAAAAAAAAAAAAATTTCAAACCATGCAAAATTTCAAATTTTTTTGTCAAGCGGTTTTGGCTGGACGATGATAGGTCAGTGAGTGAGTGAGTGGCATTTGACAAATATATAGTAGATATGAATGGTAAAGCAATATTCACCATGCCAGACAACGTGCAGGCGAATAAAACCTTTTTTCATTTATGTATGTCGTCCGTCAGTGGATAAAAATGGACGGGGAAGAATGCTAAATTCCAATGACCAAGGTAGGAGGATCCGGGGGAGGCTAAGGTCTGAGGAATTTCCAATTTTCTCGACAATTGATAGAGGGCCTGTTTGATTGATGCTAGTAGCCAGCTACTGGTTTTTTTTTCCTCAGGTCTATCACCGTGTTAATTGCTCTACCTGAGTGGTCCTTAACTTACCCCCCCCCCCCCCCCCCCACCCTCAACCACTCTCTCCGCACATTCATCTTTCACTCTTACCTGTCCATTAGCAACTCATTCCCCTCTCCAATTACACGCCAAATTTTATATCAGTATAATCCCATTTATTTTGGTCAGCGGAAATTGCTCTCTTTTAGCTAATTTTCTTCTTATTCCTTATAATTCATCTATTCCAGATTATTTATGTACTTAGGTAGCACTCATAAAAGAATTGATTACACTTTACTTTAAATATTCAGCTATCCTACGAACGAGATAACAAAATTGAGCCCCGTTAAAATTTATATACGTATATGTAATACATATACGGAACATTTGTTTTTGTAACTATTTTTTTTTTTTTTTTTTTTTTTTTTTTTTATGTGTACTTAGAATCGTGTGATTCAATTGAAATATTTTCTAAATCTTTGAATTTCATCTAAACTAAGATGTTTCAATTTTAGTTACATTTGGAGTTAGGGAAGTATTCAAAAATAATATTTTATAAATGGACTTGAAAAGTTTTCGGATCATCGTATATTTTGGTAAATATCTCGGGAACGGTTGGGAAAACGTGGTAAGAGGAAGGTGATTCGAATGCTTACTGAATTCTCTGTAAACAAGTTTCCGAAACAATTTTTGATGAAGTGGGGTGCTTAAAACTTTTAAGTCATTGCTTTGTTCTTTTGAACGGGGTTTTGTGTTTGTTTAACTCTCGTTTTAATTGGTTGGTTTCTGTTGTAAATTCTATTTATTATTAACATTGGTATTTTAGTAAAAGAAGGCTAGAAAATGAGAATCTTATGTATTAAACAAGTCCTGGGCAGTTAGTTTTTCAATATCTAAGTTCTGTTTTTTTTACTTGCTGCTTTTGTGTATTTGTCTACTGATGAGTCTGGGACGACCTCACAAACATAATAGTGTAAATGTTTGGTTGCTGAGGGTGTTTAATTGTTCGCATAGCTGTTTAATTATTAATGTTTAATTGTTAATGTTTAATTGTTCGCATAGCTGTTTAATTATTGGGTGGCTTTTTTTTATGTATGATTCACTTTCAAACATTCTTGTCGTAATAGCTCCAGAAGAAGTATCAATATGATGATAATGTTATGACCGTTGAGTTTTGTTTAACAATCAATATGAGAAATTTTGTTATTAACTACTGTGGCCAATTTAAATTTAATTGAGGACATATTTATTTTAGTTAGGTTTATAAAATTTTATAAGATGCTAAGTGGATTCATTAGAATTGAAAAGTTACTAAAAAAAGTGAACAATGGTCATTGTCCTGCTCGCCGAATAATAAGGAAAGGGGAAGTCCTTACCTTTCAAAGCCATTCCAAAGGGATAAAAGAATACTCTTCGGAAGAATACAATGTCATAATTGAATCAATTTTATTGACAGTGGAAAATAGTATTAATGTTTGAAAAATCTTTGATTCTTACTAGCTATGCCATCTTAGCGCGTTGCTATGTGTTACTTATATCTGGTGGATCGAAACCAGCACTTTGGAAACATTAAAAACCGTTTTCACTTTACGATGACGATCAATTAACCAACATTTCGAGATATTTTAGAAAATAAACGAAATGTTGCTTGCTTTCGAGTAGAAAATTTATAAAAATGTGTGCATACATAATCCGGATAACAAAAAGAAATTTTGTTTACAAAAACGTATTTTAAATAGACGTATTTTACTTAGAATGTCTTTTCAAAAAAAAAAAAAAAAAAAAAAAAAAAAGAAAAAAAAAGTGTAACTCTTATATTTTTAACTACCAGACAATCTCATCCTGAGCGTAGCCGGGTTCACCAGCTAAAATAACGTATCAGTGATGAATAAGCGGACTGGAGATTATTATCAGGAGTAGTTGTATAAGTAAAGGGGATATTGGTATCTGAGGAGAATGGGGTATTATACAACTAAGCTATAGTTATCCTGAATTCCTTCTCTGGAATTAATCACAACAATAGAACATTCTCTAGAATAGGCAAGTATTATGGCTGCCACTGCCTAACAGGCTTGGCCTTTCTTTTTAGATGGAGTATTTATGGGAAAAATTTCATTACATTTGGAATAGTTTTACTTATTCAATTTTAACGTCCATTTATTATTAACTACAAATTTTTAGGACGCACTATCTGGAGGTTACCACCCTTTTCTAGCCAGGAAAGATAGGGCTGATGCCTTTTTCTTCTAAATAAAAGCCACCGCCTCAAGTGAGAATCGAACCCACGACCCTTTGGCACGGAGAGTTAAGTGCTTACGCCTTAACACTTACGGTCACCGGGCCTCCCAGAACAGTTTTATGGATGTTAGAATTCCAAGAGACAACATACAACTTTAGACGTAGACTTTCACAACCAAACGCACCACAAACAATATTGTCATTGGATTTTGACCGTGTCATGTTGCTAGTCATCAGAGTTAGGTCTGAGAAACCATGACTAGCGAAACGTTTGTCTTGAAAATGATGACACGGTCAGGGCCCAGAGACCATAAAGTTTGTGATAACTTAATCAATTTCTATTATTGGATAATAATTATCATTTTCTAACAGATGTGTTGTTTTCAAACCTACAATAGCTGTTCAGAAATAATGAAGCATTCAGCAGGTCGGACAATTCGAATGTGAATTACGGTTTTTAAGAGTAAAGAGCAAACGTAGAGACAGTACTTAGAAATTGAAGGATACGGTAATTGAAGTAACACCAACATAGGATGAGTGGAGAATTGGCCGGGTTGTTCGGATATCAATGGCTGTGAGGGAGCATCCCAGTCCAAACAGCAACTTAACAAGCGAGTTTGTTAACAGTTGCACAACAAGCTTCAATTAATTCTCGCTCTGATGAGAGTCAGGAGTCAGCGGGATTTTAATTATATTCAAATTACTACAATCTCCGTTTGAGTTCGTATTTCATCACTTTAGGTGGAGCTGTTTGTTCGGCAGTAACAAATCAGTACATTTATACCTAGAGGATAACTCCATTATAACGTCGCCATATGACACGGCGATGATTCTTATGAATGATAAGAATGTACTTACGTGAAATTACATAACCCATAGGCTAATGAAAAAAATAATAATCTTTGAAAATTTAATATGAGCCAGTATTAGCACAGTATATCCTTATAAACACGTGTCAATACACAGCCGACCAAAATAGGCCGTTCGAAATCAAATAGACCTTTATGGCCCTGTTTTTAATTGAAGACCAAGATAAATAGGTTGCAACGGGAATCTTACAGTGAGACATATTTTGATAGACAGTTGTCTGAGACATCCTCGAAATAACACATAACGAAATTGGAACTCAAAAATCTAAACAACAAGAATGGAAAAAGATTGAAGTTAAATAAAAAGAACAAGTATAAAACCTAAAATTGTAAAAAAAAAAATAATAATAAAAAATAATAACAAATGTTTTTCGCCTTCTTCTGTACATATAAAATTTATTTATTCATTTCGAATAAAATTTTTATTTCAGAGCCCCTAGAGAACGATAATAACGGTGGTTTACATTTGTGTATATATATATATATATATATATATATATATATATATATATATATATATATAAATATTTGTCAGTTCGCAATTTAGCTGCCAGAATAATAGGCCGATTTTGATGAAATGTGTTACAAAAATCGGTCGTCTAAATTGAAATGTCAAGTTCGTTAACTAGCAAAATCCGTGCATCGGAACATGGTTTTTGGGGTGAAAATCGGTATAGGAAAAGGAAGGAAACCATTTTTAAGGCGATAGCTATAACCATTTTTGAGAAAAGTGGAATAATAGTTATTGAATAAAGTTTTTTGTTTGGGTACTTAGAATGATGGGATTCAGTTTAAATATTTGCTGCATGTTTTAAATTCATATAAACAACGGTATTTACATTTTGGTTACGTTTGGAGTTAAGGAAGTTTTAGAAAAAATATTTTATTAATACACATGAC
Organism: Gonocerus acuteangulatus; assembly: GCA_946811695.1. NCBI lineage: Eukaryota > Metazoa > Arthropoda > Insecta > Hemiptera > Coreidae > Gonocerus > Gonocerus acuteangulatus. Next base: position 96,469,876 of record OX328123.1, read on the forward strand.
ACTGTCATGTAAGCACATTACAAAATGTAATTATTATAAGAAATAATTAATTATTTTAATATCATTGAATGATAAAAATAAAAAAAAAAAAAAAAAAAAAAAAAAAATACAGGCATGAATTTTTTTTCGAACTTCTTCTATTTTCCTTAAGATTTCGAAAATGGTTAGGAAATCGTGGTATGTGGAAGGGAATCGTTTGAAAGCTTACTAAATTTTCTATAAAAAGGGTTCTGAAGCAATTGACAAGTCGATGTCAATCTGAGAAATAAGTACTTAAAACTTCAAATGTGTTTGTTTTGTTCTTATGAGAGAGGCTTTTACAGTTCTTTAGCTCATTTTTTAACTGGTTGCTTTTGTTTAAAATTGCATTTAATTGTAGTATTAGTATTATAGTAGAAGAACACATGTGAAACATTTTGATATTTTTTAATACATTGAACTGTGAAATAAGTATCTCTAGAAGTAGATGGTGGGGGCTGACCGACCCTGACAGGTAAGGGTACGGTGCCCTTTGTTAATTAACTGAGGCCATAAAATCATTTCAAGAAAGGTCGGACTAAAATAATAACTGTTTATATTTTAATCGTTGAGACTAGAGATACGGGCCGAACCGCGCTAAGATGATGCAGTTCCTACGAGTCGGACTTTTTTCATTAAGTGTAAATGGGTTTTCAAACTCACAGGCAGCTTATATAGAAGAGTTATTTTAAAAAAAATATTTTTTAGACATCTGCAGTTTCGGATTTTTTAAATTTTCTTAAAAAGCTGAACTCAATGAAAATCTGTTCAATGTATCTTATATGCTTTATATCGACCGCACTGTTTACAAAAAGTCAAAGGATTGGATTAAAGTTCTCCTATGTCGTGGGACTGTGATAGGTCCGTCTTTCAAATAAACTTGAAACCTGGAAAATTCCTTTAGGTTTTGAACATTACTAGGACGAAAGACATTATAGACACTTTGTTGTAAGTATGCAATCTCGGTAAGTGCACCATCACTCAAGACGAAACTACATCAAAGGCGTAACTCTTAGGGAGAATTGTAAGAACGCCAGTAGACGGTATTAATTCTGCGAGAAGCTATTACTGGGATTGGTCGTCATATTAAGTGCCGGCTGTAGGTGATAATCAGGTAAGGAGTGGAACTGGACCGTTAAGGAGTAGATTTATGTTTAAGGCTCCCGAAGGATCTGTTAGTGCCGACTTATGCTCTCCCGGGTCTCTTTAGTTCTATCAGCTCAAACTCTTTTCTCAACCAACATTCTCTATCTTAGGCATATTAGTGCGCCTTTAATCTATTTACTAATGTAAGTATCTTAGTTATCGCAGATTGATATCATGCTCCATTTCGAATAATAATTTGTTTCCGTTGTAGCCTTTCTTCCCATGAAGAACCCAGTTCATGATGTCCAGATGATTTGGAAGTGCATAAGAGAAATGTCGACGTTTGGTTGCCCTTAGATAACGGTAAAACAGGTCGTTCAAATTGGTTTATTTACATGCATATTTTATATAAGAATAATAACGACCTCTTCTATTCAATAGTTTCTTGTCCCTAAAGGCTTTTAGATCAAACAGGATAAAATAAGGTCTTGTTCTTATAAAATTATTTTTATTTCCCTCACGCAATAGGTGCCATCGTTGGGCTCTTTTTTCAAAGAAAGTTTACCACTAAGTATTATCATTACCAAAATTAAATTTTTATTATACAGTAACAAGTATAGTAATTTATAAATGTTTATCCTAATATTAAATATGGCGGTAAGAGAAACATTAAGCCCTGCTTATTGCAAAACACTAGGCTTACACTTTCCTCTTCTAATCTTAGGGGGATCGTCCACTACGAGTACACACGAGCGGCGCTGTGCTCCAAGCTAGGAAGCAGCTACGGAACGAGCGGATAGCGACAGGGGTCTTCCACTGTAAGCTAAGAGCTGTGGTCTTCAAGCGCCTGCAAGTAGCGGGCTTCAGTTAGTTTTCAAGTACCTTCAAGGATGGTAGGTATTGTGATATATATATCATGATCACATGCATGAAGCCTCTCCCGTAAATTTTTAGATTTTACTGCTATTCAAGTCCCTCAATGCACGACTCATAATTTCCTTTCCTCATTAAAACTTTTAATTCCTTCTTAGAGAGAATTTGCTGAACTGGTTTTACTTTGTTTGGGAGTTGTTATATCAAGTCAACATTGCGTCGACACCATTAGCTGAGAACAATAAGGTTTAAGTTATATTTTGCTAGTGAGGAGTAGCTTTATGAATATTTGATTAAAATAACTTCTCGTGGTTGTATTGATTGAATTTATGATGAGGGGATAAGAGGGATGGTAAAGGGGTTTTTGGTGCTTGATTAATTATTCACAATTACCGGAATTATATCAAATTACCTTCCATGAATGAGGAAAAAACTGCTTATTGACCTTTATTTACATTGAAAAGAGGATAAAAGGATGATTAAACATTGAATTTTAAAAATTAAATGATAAATAATTCCTAAAAATAATTAATAAATACAATGCACAAGTAATAATGGCTGCTATTTATTCGAGTTATAGAAATTTTTATTCATTAGTAATACGTTTATTTAACATCTGTACATTGATAAAGTACATTAGTTAAGTTTTCTCTCAATAAAAGCAAATAAAATACAAATAAATTAACTTGAAATTATCTCGTTACGTCACACCAACCACAAAGATAAGACGACAATTAGAATAAACAATACTAATGGGATGAGTCAGAAAAAATTACCGTTTTCTTTTTTCTTTTTGTTTGAACTTTGCATCGCAATTCCTCTCTTATTTACTTTCGGGAGCCAAGCATTGTATTAAGAAGTTCATGTTTGATCCATTCTGAATCATTTGGTCCACAGCATGCCCTCTATTCGGGCTCAGTACTTCTATAGCTATCCTTTGTTCACAATGACACTACAGGAATTATCATACTTTTGCTTTATTTTAGGAAACGAAAGTTTCTAGCAACTGAAGCCATTCGTTTAGTGGTTGAATTCGAGGATGAAGACTCTTTTAATGAAAGGACGATGGAAAGTTAGTTTCAAAAATGTAATGAAGGTGATTTGAGCCTTGATTAGAAATCTGTATCAGTGCGTGTTTCAGTAGTCAATCAGAACGCCCTGCGCACTGCTATTGAAGCCGATCCTACGAAAAGCAATTTGTAAGAGATTCTAACCAGAACAACTGCAGAAAATTTACGATGTTTTGGTTCAACGGTATCCAGGTTTAGTCAACAGAAAGCAAGTCTTGATCCAACAAGATATTGCTAGACTCCACACCTCTCGCCTTATGAAACAAGAACTAGCTGATTTGGATGGAATCCAGCTGCTCCCTCACCAAGCATATATGGTAGTCCTGACCTAGCACCATCAGACTACCATCTGTTCAGATCAATGGCTCATTTTCTTCGTGGAACAGCAATCAACAACTTGAATGAAGTTTAAAATGGCGCTCTTGAGTTCTTCGATTCTAAACCCAAAGAGTGGTACCATCAAGGATTTCAACAGCTGGCTTCCAAAAGGCGTCAAACCATAGAACACAATGGTATATATTTTGATTATTAAAAACCTTGTAAGCAGAAGCAAAATAAACTTTTATGTTTACCTATAAAACAGTCCTCCCAGACGAATGGTTCGATTTTGATGAAATTTGGTACACAAATCGTTCGTCTAATTTGAAAGGTCAAGTTCATTAACCAGCAGAATCCGCTCACCGGAACATGGAGCGAATGTCGCGCGAAAAAAATCGTTCCGCTTACTTCATATGGTTGCAAGTAGAGCAGTTTTCAATTGTTTGTTTTAGCGCGGTTACTCCCTATCTCCATAGGGAGAACCCGCTTATGAGGTTGACCTCACGACGCAATCCGGAAGTGCCGACTAGAAACTTTCAGGTTTCAGACCCTATAGATCACGAAAATATAGGTGGCCCAAATTTGTATATATATATATATTTTGGTTGTTTAGAATAGAGCCTTCTCAGCAGTAGTCAAAGAGTAAGTACGTTTTTAGTACATAATTGTATTGACTAATACAGATTAAGAATTATCCGCTTCTGTGTAAGTTGGCTACTGTCAGCTTCCTGTGATTTGTGATGCTAATTTATTCCATTTCTTCGAGATGTACGTAACCTCGCTAAGATGACGCAGTTCCTGCGAGTGAGACTTTTACTCACTCCATTATTTCCTAACTTTTAACTTTAATACTAATTTATTATGATTTTACTGGGTCGCCTCCTGCATAGGCTCCAAAACAATTATAGACTGCAAAACAACTACTTCAAGGTTCTCAATTTCATTTGCTCCGACATTAAACGACCCAATAATATTTTTTATATTTTTATATTTAACAAAATAAAAACTGAATAGGATAAAAAAACAGCGCATGTAGGTTCAAACAATGTATTTGTGCACTGAGAGGTGGAAAATATTTAGATACTTCACTTACGCTATGCTAAAAGCACATTTCAAGGCGGGCATCTACTAAGCATGTAATAAAGTATCTTTATGTGTCTTATTTTTATAAACCACTAGCTGTTACGCGTCGTGCTATGCTACACCTACTTTCTGCATCTATAAAAGCAAAAATAAATTAGAAACCAAATAATTAATAACGAAGATCTGTAACTATTTGGTTTCATTGTTTCGAACTCGTGACCTCCGAACTGTGAGTCATACACGATTTTAACCTAGCCTATGACTCTCCCCGTGTCAAGAACTACCACGTTTGGTCAAAATCGGTCAAACCGTGTGCATTTGTATAAGGAACAAACATAGAGACAGACAGCTGGTAGACATTTTTGACCTAGCCTATGACACTCCCCGTATCACGACCTACCTGTGTGCCATGTTTGGTCAAAATCGGACGAAGGTAGTGGATTTGTATAAGGAACAAACATACAGATAGACAGCTGGTAGACGTTTTTGATTTAGCCTACGAGACTTCCCGTATCAAGACGTACAAGTATTCCAAGTTTGATCAAAATCGGTCAAACGCTGTGGATTTGTATAAGGAACAAACAGACAAACAGATAAACGGCCAAACAGACAGACACGTGATTTATATATATATATATATATATATATATATATATATATATATATATATATATATATAAATGTATGTCTCTAAACATACAGAAACATTATTACGATTTTTCAGAATATAAAAGATAAAGTCATTATTACAAAATAACATTTGAAAGAGGTCATTGTGTTTACCTGTGAACAATCCTAAACGTCCTTCCTCCGCAAACACCGAAACGCTAAACAAAGCCCAATAATGAAACTCAAGCGAAAGATCCTCAAAATTATGGAATTAATTACGTCTGTTCCATTACAATCAATTGGGACTAGAGAAAGTATGGCCACAAATAGAACCTGCAAATCTTCTAACCATACATAGCTCATCTAAATTACACTACTGTAGTTTCGATTCAATTATTTACACATCTAGTCTCCTATATTGCTATGTCGGTACTCCGATGGAATATTAAAGGCGTCCAGAGTCACTATACTGACTTGCGCCTGCAGATGCGCTATAGAGGAGAATCTGTGGGGTAAGGTTTGTGACAGTGTATGTATTTATGTTAACTGTTTCTTCAGTGAACCATTGCAGCACAAGCCCAATTTATTTTCCTTTTTAAACATATAAAAACTTAATGAACTTGATAAACAAAAACTGCGCATTTGGGCTCAAACAGTTTATGTGTACACAGCGAGTTGGTAAAAAATATATATATTATACTATTGACTTACAAACACGTTACGATACTATCACGCAACTGCCATCTCCTCTACTCCTGACAGGGGAACTGAATTCAGACAGTACTATAATGCGAGCTCTGAGTAACCTTTTCAGAAATTCATTCATGGATGTAATCTGACTACCTTGAATGTATGATAGACGAATTATATTACTTCTCTTGCAGTGGGACTGTATATTTATCAAAAGCAGTTCTTCTAAGCTCATAGAAGTATTGAGAGTTAAAAACCTTCAAGATGTTTTTCAACTCTTTCCTTCAAGAAGTGACTTTTTATTTTCCAATATTTTGCAAGAATATATTTTCACGACATGATGAATAATTTGAATATTGTCATTCTTTTTCATTTGTCCAGAAATGTTTGGTATTTAGTTTTGTGCTAAAGCATTCTTCTATATCCAGAATTATAAATATCAACACCCATGGATAGAAGATGAGTTTTCTATGAGGGTAGTATTTCGGAACTAATTAAAGCAGGATGTGCTATTGAGGTGTTGGCTAACGAGACCGTTGCTTCATGACATCATTCAATGAGGTTTTCCCCCATTTGTTACCGCTCATATGAAGCAGTTCGAAAGGGGTACCACTTACTAATTACTCCGAAGGAATCGTGAATGCTCACAAAAATTAGAATATTTTTTTTTTAACGCCTTCCGAACGAACATACGAGTTTAATAAAGCATTCTTCTTATTTCAAGTGTCCTCTCTCGAAAATCACAATTTCACCTTTTCTCCCAAATAGGAGTTTTTAAGAAGAAACTATAGGTATTTGTCACCAGTTTAAATGAGAAATTAAACGAAATGATTAATATCAGCTATTATTTCTTTTGTTGGCAATTTAAACAATTATTTTTTGAATTTTGGAACCATCTACTGAGAAATGTTGGATACTAATTTCTTTCTTAACCCATCAAAAATTGTTAATAAAGACATAAAACCTCCAAGAAGTATTATCTTGCTCGAACACTCAACGGTTGGGCCAATTTCTACTGGAATCTTGGCCCAATTTCTACTTCCATTACCTTCATAACTAAAAAAAAAAATTACTATAAACTACATAAGTTACTATAGAGGTATCTGATTCATGACCATACGGCACACCAGGGAGATATTTTGGACAGTACTATGCTCTGGCCGACTGATTTTCCCCTGCGCTGCTTCAACTGCTAGATTCATTAGCACCAATATACCCATTAATTAATTAATTAGGGGCTTGATTGGCCTAGGGACGGTCAGGGAGGCCGAATTCAACCCATGGACGAAGACACTAGAAGAAAATATCGTTAGTGCTTACTCGGGATTTAAACTCAGGTCCTCCAGCATATTAGTCCGGTGGTATACCACTGAGATAACCTCGTCTCAATTACCTTCATAACTATTAAGTTTAAAAACAAATGTTTAGAATAATCATGATATTTTACGAACGAATTTTTGTGATGAGCCTAAGAGTTTCGAGATTAACTTTCCTCTTCCCTCAAGAAAATCGGAAACTGGCAGCTGGGAGGATGACTAACGATGCACGGAATATATATATATTGGGAATCTTGGTAACAATTCGAAAGGTTACTAAATGCTCTACAAAAAAGGTTCTAAAGAAAGTTTTGATTCGGCGATGTCAATCGGAGATATGAGTGCTTAAAACTTTGAAGTAATTGATTTAGTTTATTTGAACGGTTCTTTTTGGCTATCTTGATTTTTTTAATTGCTTCTAGTAGGAGAATTTATTTGTCAATAAAAAAGGATAAATAAAATAAGGAAAAAAATGTATTCTTAGAAATATAGCTTTCCAAGACAGGGATTCGAAGAAGCCTTGTGGATCTTTTCTACTTCTTTACTGGTGTTGCAGTCGTTGTTGAGTACAGTTTTTCCCCTATTTGCCTCACATTTTAATTGGTTGTTTTATTGAAATGCATTGAACAGTTAAATGAGTTGTCCAGCTATACAGTAAGAGTCAATCAACCTTTCTCTATTCTCTGTCCTGTCAGTCTACCTGGACACCTAAAATATTGTTTTTATTCAAGATACGCTATTTATGAAATATCAAATTTCAACTGTTTCTATTCCTTTATAAATCTCACTATGAATAAAAAAGGAATCGCACTAAGCTAATGGAGTTCCTGCGAGTCGTAAAAACAAAAAAAAAAAAAAAAAATGGTTTATTTAAAAAAAAAACTGCATTGACGAATTATTAATTCCTGATTTTGGGCATCCTTATACCCCTCCTTCTTCAACCTTTGCAATCTTGTATTTGACCAAATCGTTTTCGTTGCGGGGTGCTCACAAATAAATAAATAAAAAAAAAATAATAAGATTGACATCCTGGTAGCAAATTGTACAGAATTTGAGGATTAACGCTGAATAATAAACAAGAAATCGTTAAAAAAAAAACAAAAACAAAAAAAACAAAAAAAAAAAAAGCAGTTTTCCTAAAAAAACTAGATCTGATGGAATTTGTTGAGTAAAAATTCAAACATCCATGGGAAACAGTTAAAAATTTCTAGGGGTTTTTTGGCACCAGACATGCGTATGCCAAAGAGGAATTTTACAAACAAAATTAATTAAAAAGCAATCCTAGCCTGTGTAGGTATGTGAATGAAAGATAAGTTTTTGAGGATTGGTATAAATGATAATAACCCTGGGAATGTGTAGATACGGCCCAGCAATCCATTTTAATTCCATTTCCACCTTTGCAGTAATTCACACTCCTTCCTAATTGATCCCAACCCCTGAATATATTTTACTACCTTTGTAAATTATTTTACTTAATCTTCATATTTCAACGCATCTCCATTTTTTTATTTATTTTCGTAATCGCTCTTGTTAGTGTGAACTTCTTTTTTTACTTTTTTAGCGCGGTTCCTCTCTCCCCCATAGGGAGGAACCCCGCTTATAAGGTTGATACAATGAAAGAATCCGGTGCCGACCAAAAAATTTCGCGTTTCAGAACCCCTAGAGACCGAAAATAACGGTGGTTCAAATTTGTATATATATATATATATATATATATATATATATATATATATATATATATATATATATATATATATATATATATATATATATTTGTCTGTTCGCTCATTTCTGGCTTCCCTGATGGTCCGATATTGATGAAATTTGGTACAAAAATCCTTCGTCCAATTTGAAAGGTCAAGTTCGTTAACCAGCAAAATCCGCCCACTGGAAGATAGCGTTTGGGGCGAAATTCGCGCAGAAAAAATCGTAACGCTTACGTTTTTGAGTTCATAAGCTTGTAAGCACTCGTTTTATAGGCTTCTTGGGCTAGGAAAACGAATGAAACCATTTTCAAGGCGATAGCTTTAACCGTTTTCGAGAAAATTGGAAAAATAGTTTTTGAATACCGTTTTTGGTTTAGGTACTTAGAATCATGGGATTCAGTTAAAAAATTTTCTGCATGTTCTACATTAATTAAAACTACTATGTTGAAATTTATGTTACGTTTGGAGTTAAGGAAGGGTCAGAATAAAATATTTTATTAACAGACATAAAAAGTTTTAGTAACTTTGTTTACTTTCCTTAATATCTCGAAAAAGGTTGAGAATGTTGCTAAACGGAAAAATACCATTAGAAAGCTTATTAAATGCTCTAAAAAAAAAGGTACTAATGAAAGTTTTGATTAGGCGATGTCAATCGGAGAAATAAGTGCTTAAAACTTTAAAGTAATTCATTTCGCTTATTCGAACTGTTCTTTTTGTCTGTTTTGATTCCTTGTTATTTTTTAACTGCTTATAGCTGGGTAATGTATTTGATAATAAATCAGGTTAAGAAAAATAAGAAAAACATTTTAATCTTAGAGATATTTATTTCCAGGATATAGCTTTTCAAATGCCTAGCGGGGTCCTTCCTAGGGCGGGGACCCATCCAGGTAAGATCGTAAATAAGACCTTTCTTGAAAGTTAAGATGGAACTGTCAACTTTGGTCCTCCTCTGCCTCCCGGCACTTTCATTGCTGACGATGGCTACCAATGAGTAGCCAAAACGTCCTAAATATCGATTTTTTAACAAAAATCGTATTGAGGTTTCTTTAGCCGAATCCCAGCCATTCCATCTTTACTTATCACCTCGACGGCTAACTATCTAATCTTCATGCTTTCTAGAAATGTGGACCCAAAATAATAACAGCTTCTATTTTAATCATTTTAAATGAGTCTAGAGATAAGAACGGAACCGCGCTAAGATTATGCAGTTCCTGCGAGTCGGACTTTATAACTCCATATCGTTTTTCAGCAACCTTCGTTGATATGGAATTACTTTAAATAAAATGAATCCGATTCGCCTCATCGTAGCACATTTACATATCATTTTTAACTCTAGTGACATTTGAAAAAGTTGGAATCAAAATTCTTAATATTTTTAATTCCATTTTCTCGCAATTTTTCAGTGAATCTGATTTTGATGAACTCGTCTTAAAGGAAATACCTTAAAGATGACTTTTTTAAAATCTTTCACGTATAATACCCAGGAGAACGAAATCTCCTAGAAAAGATAGGTTTTGCGCCCACGCTATTTAGAAAAAGTCCGACTCGCAGGAACAGCATCATCTTAGCGCGGTTCTGTTCTTATCTCTAGACTCATTTAAAATGATTAAAATAGAAGCTGTTATTATTTTGGGTCCACATTTCTAGAAAGCATGAAGATTAGATAGTTAGCCGTCGAGGTGATAAGTAAAGATGGAATGGCTGGGATTCGGCTAAAGAAACCTTAATACGATTTTTGTTAAAAAATCGATATTTAGGACGTTTTGGCTACTCATTGGTAGCCATCGTCAGCAATGAAAGTGCCGGGAGGCAGAGGAGGACCAAAGTTGACAGTTCCATCTTAACTTTCAAGAAAGGTCTTATTTACGATCTTACCTGGATGGGTCCCCGCCCTAGGAAGGACCCCGCTAGGCATTTGAAAAGCTATATCCTGGAAATAAATATCTCTAAGATTAAAATGTTTTTCTTATTTTTCTTAACCTGATTTATTATCAAATACATTACCCAGCTATAAGCAGTTAAAAAATAACAAGGAATCAAAACAGACAAAAAGAACAGTTCGAATAAGCGAAATGAATTACTTTAAAGTTTTAAGCACTTATTTCTCCGATTGACATCGCCTAATCAAAACTTTCATTAGTACCTTTTTTTTTAGAGCATTTAATAAGCTTTCTAATGGTATTTTTCCGTTTAGCAACATTCTCAACCTTTTTCGAGATATTAAGGAAAGTAAACAAAGTTACTAAAACTTTTTATGTCTGTTAATAAAATATTTTATTCTAACCCTTCCTTAACTCCAAACGTAACACAAATTAAAACATATTAGTTTTAATGAAAGTAGAATATGCAGAAAATGTTTCAACTGAATCCCATGATTCTAAGTACCCAAACCAAAAACGGCATTCAAAAACTATTTTTCCAATTTTCTTGAAAACGGTTAAAGCTATCGCCTTGGAAATGGTTTCATTCGTTTTCCTAGCCCAAGAAGCCTATAAAACGAGTGCTTACAAGCTTATGAACTCAAAAACGTAAGCGTTACGATTTTTTCTGCGCGAATTTCGCCCCAAACGCTATCTTCCAGTGGGCGGATTTTGCTGGTTAACGAACTTGACCTTTCAAATTGGACGAAGGATTTTTGTACCAAATTTCATCAATATCGGACCATCAGGGAAGCCAGAAATGAGCGAACAGACAAATATATATATATATATATATATATATATATATATATATATATATATATATATATATATATATATACAAATTTGAACCACCGTTATTTTCGGTCTCTAGGGGTTCTGAAACGCGAAATTTTTTGGTCGGCACCGGATTCTTTCATTGTATCAACCTTATAAGCGGGGTTCCTCCCTATGGGGGAGAGAGGAACCGCGCTAAAAAAGTAAAAAAAGAAGTTCACACTAACAAGAGCGATTACGAAAATAAATAAAAAAATGGAGATGCGTTGAAATATGAAGATTAAGTAAAATAATTTACAAAGGTAGTAAAATATATTCAGGGGTTGGGATCAATTAGGAAGGAGTGTGAATTACTGCAAAGGTGGAAATGGAATTCTTGTGAATGACCCAAAATATTTCTTAATGCATTTCGTTCTTTTAGGCTTAGGGTCGGGAAAAAGTAGTACTTCCTTGTGTCAAACCACTTTATTTTTTCTCTGACTTTTAAAAATTTTGTATATTTTAAATATGTTTAATATTGGGAGGTACAAAAATGGATTTGGTTGCAGAAGTGCCCCTGATGAGGTGCGAATGAATTAAGCACGAAACATGTAGGGCAGAAAAAATAAAGTGGTTTGACACAAGGAAGTACTACTTTTTCCCGACCCTAAGCCTAAAAGAACGAAATGCATTAAGATATATATATACACATGTATATATATATCTATATATATATATATATATATATATATATATATAAATATATACAAAATTGAGCCACCGTTATTTTCGGTCTCTAGGGGTTCTGAAACGCGAAATTTTCTAGTCGGCACTTCCGGATTGTTTCATTGTATCAACCTTATAAGCGGGGTTCCTCCCTATGGGGGAGGGAGGAACCGCGCTAAAACCGAGAGTAGCTGACTAAAACGAGAAGTATCAGTGTATGCAGTCCTTTCGATATTCGACTTCCACTTACTCAAGGTACTTTAGGACCGCTATTTCTTCAAAGAGATATACCGACATCATTCTTTTAGCGCGGTTCCTCCCTCCCCCATAGGGAGGAACCCCGCTTATAGGGTTGATACAATGAAACAATCCGGAAGTGCCGACTAGAAAATTTCGTGTTTCAGAACCCCTAGAGACCGAAAATAACGGTGGTTCAAATTTGTATATATATATATATATATATATATATATATGTATATATTTATTTGTCTGTTCGCTCATTTCTGGCTTCCCTGATGGTCCGATTTTAATGAAATTTGGTACAAAAATCCGTCGTCCAATTTGAAAGGTCAAGTTCGTTAACCAGCAAAATCCGCCCGCTGAAAGATGGCGTTTGGGGCGAAATTCGCGCAGAAAAAATCGTAACGCTTACGTTTTTGAGTTCATAAGCTTGTACTCTTTTTATAGGCTTCTTGGGTTAGAAAAACGAATGAAACCATTTTCAAGGCGATAGCTTTAACCGTTGTCGAGAAAATTGGAAAAATAGTTTTTGAATTAATTCCGTTTTTGGTTTGGGTACTTAGAATCACGGGATTCAGTTGAAACATTATCTGCATGTTCTAATTACATTAAAACTAATATGTTGAAAGTTTTGTTACGTTTGGAGTTAAGGAAGGGTTAGAATAAAATATTTTATGAACAGACATGAAAAGTTTTGGTAACTTTGTATACTTTCCTTAATATCTCGAAAAAGGTTGAGAATCTTGGGAAACGGAAGATGACCATTAGAAAGGTCACTAAATGCTCTACAAAAATGGTTCTAAAGAAAGTTTTGATTAGGCGATGTCAATCGGAGAAATAAGTGCTTAAAACTTTAAAGTAATTGATTTCGCTTATTCGAACTATTCTTTTTGTCTGTTTTATTCCTTGTTATTTTTAAATTGCTTATAGTCAGATAATGTATTTGACAATAAAACAGATTAAGTAAAATAAGAAGATCAATTTATTGTTAGAAATGTAGCGTTCAAAGAGAGAGATCCCAAGGCTTTCCAAATGCCTCTGAGCGGAGGCCTTTCTGCCCGACTTATGGTATAGCTGACCCATACAGGTAAGATTGTAAATCAAGACCTTTCAAGACTGGTTTGTTTGAGATTTCATTTGGATAGCTGTTTCGCTATTGATCTAAACAAAGTAATAACTGTTTCTATTCTATGCCTTCATAAACACTAGAGTTAAGAACGGAACCGCGCTAAGATGACGCAGTTCCTGCGAATCGGACTTTTTTTCTAGTATGGATAAACATATTCCTGGCTGGACTACTTGATCTTTACAATTTCTTCTTTGCAATCCCGAAAACTGGAAGAAACAATTGTTCTATTCTTCGGGAATCGGATAAGGCGTTATTTTATTACAGACAAATTCGATAAAGTGTTGTGACATCTGGAGGGTAAACAGAAAAATAATTAAAAGGGTCTATTTCCCTTCTCTAAGGCATAAAGTGTATCTTTTTTTTTTTTAGCATAAATGTGCTTTGGCGAACTGAAAAAAAAAAGTTACAAAAAACGTTTTTACAAACGTGCGCGGTGGCCATGTTCGAAAAAGAAGACTGTATAGTATACAGTACATTACATAGGTTTGTCGGGTGGACCTAAAGCATATTTATGTTCATGAATTTGAGTGGCAGGCTCTAAACGATTTTTTTTTCATTTATTTATTTATTAAGAAAAATATGACAATCTGCTTCTGATACCAGATACAATTTTTTGTATCATTATTCTTTGTGGAAACTTAAATTTTAGGACAAACTATAGAAAATGAATGTGAAATAAAACCTATGCATTCTTAACAGAAAATATAACACCATAACATGTGTTAACTGTATAGTAGTACACTACATAAATAAATATGCTCCTAGTTGGAAAAAAAAGTACATACAAAATATATGATGAAGTGCTTTCCCACAATGTACGACATACCAAAAGAAGGAAACACTATGTTTATGAGCAATATAGAAGAACATTGATGTCATCCATAGTTCTTGTTATGTGAGTGGAGATTAAATTTCCAGAGATATTAATTAATACATTTATATATCTAATCATTAGAATACAATTTGTATTTAGTTAAAAAAGCTAAGATTATATTTGGGTAAGCCCTTCTTGCCTCTGCATTTTATCCGTCAGAGTCCTAGGCCGTCAGTAGCTGTGGCCCTTGGATCATATAGTTTACAGTTGTTCATGTGTGTAGGAAGCCAACGTTGCTCTATTTGCCTCCAGAAATAGCTTTATCTATACCATGATCAGCTTGCAGGAGGGTGGGATGAAATCAATATTTGGTTCCCGTTGCTAGTGGAATATTTATCTTCTATTTCATTAGTTACAACTTTTGCTATTTGAAATATTTTTCAAATTTCTAATTGACGATGTACTTGATGAAGTATCCTCTCCGTAACTATGGATGCTTTGGAAGGAAAGAAATCAGTAGGCATCCTGGTGCTAATTTTACGTTTTGAGATTTTTGGCACTTAATACAAAGGAAATTAACGGTAGTCAACTCGAAGCGACAATAAATTACAACTTTTCCTACTCGACTTCCACTTATCTACTATATATTTGTCAAATACCACTCACTCACTGAACTGTCATCACCCAGCACAAACCACTTGACAGACAAATTTAAAATTTTGCATGGACACTTTAGAATGTAAACACTCGCTAAGAAAGTATTTTTCTGATATTCAAATTTTTAGAGGGGTTTGAATTTTTAGTTTGTTTTAAAGAGAGAAAGCACGCCTAGGCAGCATGCGTTGCCAGGGCGATAACAGGTCAGCTTGCACTAGTATTTCTAAAGTAACACAACTCAAAATAAAACTCAACTGAAAATGTGTCACTGTGGCCTCTGTAGGGGCCTTAGGATAAAGAATGGAAGGGTGACAGAAGTGTCCTCTGGGGTACAAGCTCCGAAGCTAGGTACATACCGTTTTGATTATTGATAAAGAGATATTTACCATGTCTTTCACAGTCATAATATGACGGTGTAAATAATACCGATTTTTGAGTTGTGTCAATTTAGAAATACTAGTGTGAGCTGTTACCGTACTGTGTATCTATTTCATAATATTTTTTTTTATTTACGGTTCATTTCAACTATGATAGCAGACCTTGAATTACTAGAAATAAACTGTCATTTTTTTGTCACTCATAGAATTTATGCTATATCTGTTGATGGTCCAGCCGAAGTAATAATGTCCCGAACCCTTGCATAGCGCCCTGACCACACTATCTCCCTAGTGTGCCGCATAGTCATCAATCAGATACCTCTGTAGTTCTGCCCCTCTAGGCCCTCGTAGCCTGTTCCGGGACTGTTTTTTTTTTTTAATATTTAGACTGTATTTTGTTGTCTATATAAGTATAGACGCTCTGTCTATATAAGTCTAATTGCCACGGTATCGTTACAACCTGCACCGGTCTCTGCTTGTTTTCGATTAAGTTGAAAAGGGTTCGATAGCAGTGTCCAATACGAAGCGTAGTCAAAATCACTTCTTCACGCCTGATACGGAGTTAATTTGACATGGCTTTCCTTCGTTGTAGTTTTGACTTCTCTTAATTTTGAGTCCGCCAACTCCCAGTCTGGTTGCATCTCCTGCATTAGCTTTCTATTATATACTAATTATATTAACCGTCAGTTTCCAATTAATAATCGAATGAGCGCACAGGAGGAAGTGAGTAGAGTTGCTGAAATATTCTGCTCTTGAAGTAATGATGCTGAGAACGGACTTAAAAGCATGAATTAATGCAGAAGAGTGATTAACCAAACATAGGGAACTATATTCATGTATCGAGGAAGAACATAACGCAGTTCAATAATAAATTGGGTTCGGAAAGTTTGTGAGTTTTCATTCCAGCTGTTGGCCCCTTCAAAACTCTAGCCAGAAATTTACTCTGGAACCTTTCCGCGGAATTATTGCTATTCCAACTTCCTTAAAGAGGGGAAAATGGACTTTCACTTCCTTTTACTGTTATTAGTATTTTCGCTTTCTCGTGCCCGTTTGATTACCCCCTTCAATGTTAACAAAAAAAAAAAAAGTTTAATTTCAGTAGGAAATGGATTTTTTTTTGTTCTTTTCTTTGTTATTGGGACTTGCAATATATTATTGAATTTAATTCAAAATATATTTTACATTCACCGATATGACATCAAATATATGATTGTTTTTTAATAAAAAGTGATACAACATGTGTTGTATATTATTCATAAACAAATACAAATAACATTACTCCCTTGGTATATGAAATATACCTGAACAAATTATTCTGATCCGAATTTTAAATAAACAGGTGACTTTAATATGGCTACGACACATGAGGAGATTGTATTACAGAAAGACGAAGGCAATCTTTCGAGAAAATCCATTACTCCAGTTCATAACTCAAGGACTCGTGATTTACCAACACACGCTCGTGATTCAGTCTGGCTTAAGTATTAAGCCAGACTCCAGAGGGAGTACATGGTAACGAGAGGACTTCCTAGCAAGAAGTGCCCTTGAAGAGGTGCGAAAAAAAATATGCACGAATCATGTCGGGCTAAATAAAGAAATATGAAGACGAGATGACTCTTTAACGACCCCATGCCTCCTAACATAAAAAAAAAAAATATATATATTTTGGGTCACCTATAAGAATAAATAATATATATATATATATATATATATATATATATATATATATATATATATATATATATAAGATAGGAGGCTAAGAGAGCAGAGCTCCAATCCTTCTCTTCCTAGCGTGTTTTCACGATAAAGTTAACTGGTGCCGAAACCCGGGAACCACTCGGAAGTACGGACTGCGGTTTTCAACACTTTTTTTTTATTCGGTTCTGAGAAAGGTGTATGTCGAACGGTATTTTGCGTTCCCCGAGATTAACCATTCAAGACCGATTAGATTTAGTAAGAGGGGTTGAGTTGGAAATGGAGGATCATTCAGCAGCCTTTCTATGGCTTAAAATACAGGCAGCTACAGCATTTGACGTACGGACATCAATTGGTGACCTACAGTGCTTCTCCGGGCAACCGGGCGAATTGACGAATTTTATTAAAGGGGGGGGGACAGAATCTCTGCAGTTATAAAAGTCAAGTTAGACGCTAAACGTCTTATTGAAGAAGATGCAAAGGCATTGAGAGCTTCGTTAATATGCAGAATCACGCGCTCTGTATTAAACAGAATTCAAGCCGATGAAGATACCGAGTGGGCTACAGTAAAAGAAAGGTTAAAGAAAGCGTATGGTGGAGGACGATGGACCCCTAAGGAGGATATTTTTGCTATGTTTCGGGAGACGAGGAAGCCTGGACAGACCGAAGGGAGCTACGCGGCTGTTCTTATCTCGCAATATCATAAGATCTTCGACAAGATGGCAGAAACTCTCACACAGTTAAGGGCAGGATGGCGTTTGTATCTTTCATCTTAAAAGTCCAGCTAGCCAAGGAAATTAGGCGGCGATAGGGGTTTCAAAAAAATAAGGACTTTCTAGATTGTGCTCAGGAGCTCGTGGATACGTCCGCTCGGGAACTGGAAGCACGAGATTCAGAAGAACCAGGAGATTGGACGCGGATAGTGCACAGGAGACAGAGGCCACGACAGCCACGATACGAAGACAATCGGGATGATCACCGGGCAAATCCGAGGAACAGATCGGGTGAAGAAGGCATGCCAAGAGGCGGCAAATGACGAGAAGAGCGGAGATGTCATCAATGCCGTAAAGTTGGGCACATCGCAGTGTATTGTCCACAGCCTCGATGTTGATGGAGATCGAGTGAGATACTCCGGGGCATATAGCGAAGCAATGCCCATATATGGCTAGAAAACGGCCTAATCAACCGGAGCCCATGGAAATAAATAATCAGCGGATCCGGCGGAGGGGTCGCCCAGCTTCGCTCACGTCTGAAATGTCGGTGAACTCGGATACAGAGGACATTCCCAGTGACCAAGGTGGAAAGCAGCCGAACGAGTGGAATCATCAGAGTGAGCGGCGCCGCTTCGGAAAAGAGCGCGGGCGCCCGGCAGATGTCATCTGAGATAAAAGAATATCGGGCGGCGACACCATACGGGAGATTACGCGAAAGTTCGACGTGAATCAGTGTAGTGAAGTGCGCGCGTATGGCGTGTTGCCGATCATAGAGGTGCGGAAGGGTGTGCGGGTTCTGGTTGACAAAGGTAGTACCAGTTCGATTGCCTGCAGGTCTACAGCAGCGAAGCTCTTCAATAAGGAAAGGATGCCCCAACCTAAGGTATGCCAGTGCAAATTGCTAACGCTTGGGGGGCCTTGTGAGGTTATTGGGGAAGTAGCATTAGATCTGGACCGGTGGCGGTCAAAAGCGGATAAAGTAATCCTACATCTCGTGGAGAAGATGACACGTGACTATAGTGCGATTTTGGGTTGTTACTTATTGACTAAGGTCGGTGCTAAAATTAAATGTAAGGGGGCATGTGGTGGATTGCCATTGGTCGTCGAAACTATCGGTGTGTTGGAGTAATTCCCAAGGCAGAAGTCCAGGTTGGAGCGGTGAGAGGTGTCATTGATTGGACAACCCATATTCGAAACGATTTTCAAGACATATTCTACCATCCCGGGGATGTACTCAGTGCGACGGGGGAAACTGTTTTTTGCCATTGCTTTGAAGCAAGATAAGGTGGTGTATGTCAAAGAACGTCATTATCCGGAGGCTTTGAGAAACCACATAAGGGCAGAGACCGCAGACCTGAAGCGACAGGGGATTATAGTTGATAGCTCTTCACTGTTCAACAGTCCTTTGTGGGCTGTGAAGAAGAAAGGTTCAGCGGCGGAGTGTTACCGTCTGGTGGTGGAATTTCGTAAGCTGAATGATAATACCGTCGATGAAAACTATCCGATACCACGGTTTGAGGACATTCTCGATAGGCTGAGCGGTGCTGCAGTTTTCTCGACACTCGATCTCAAGGCTGGGTACAACCAAATAAAGATGGTGCCTCAGTACTGATATAAGACAGCGTTTTCTTTTTAGAGAGGGCATTACCATTTCACGAGAATTCCCTTTGGTTTGAAGAATGCTCCTCTCACCTTTCAGCGCCTTATGGACGAGTTTTTGCGTGGGTTGGGGGAGGATTATTGCCAAGTCTATATGGACGACCTATTAGTTTTCAGTCGTTCATTACGGGAACATATATATCACTTGCGGCAGGTGTTTCAACGGGCGCGACAGTTCGGTCTCAGGCTATCCTCGGAAAAAAATGTCTTGGGACAAGCAGAAATAGCTTTCCTGGGCCATACAATCTCTAGGGATGGGGTACGTCCCGACCCCAGGAAATTGGAAGCTATCTTGAAAATTAAACTTCCCCGTGACATCAAAAGTATTCGCCGATTGCTGGGGGTGTTAAATTATTATCACCGGACATGGCGGCAATGTTAGTCCCTCTCAATGATCTCCTGAAGAAAGGGCGCAAGTTATAGATCACGCCAGAGATTTAAAATAAAGTTCGGCAATGCATGGAGTGCTTGCAGAGCGCACCTATTTTGGCTTTCCCCAATTTTCAGAAAGAATTTCTGGTACAAACGGATGCAAGTGACTTCACCATTGGAGCAGTATTGGTACAACCAGCAGGAGAAGGGGAGCTGCCGATTGCTTTTGCCTGCAGGAGGCTCACCGAGGCCGAGTCCCGGTATTCTACCCTCGAGCGGGAACTACTAGCAGTCGTCTGGGTGGTAGAGCACTTCCGGCCATATGTGTTCGGGCGTCGGTTCACAGTGGCTTCAGACCATAAGTGGATAGGGACTCTACGCGAATCTTCTGCGCGAGTTGCGCGCTGGAAAGAGAAGCTGGCCCCGTAAAACTTTTCTGTAGCCTACACGCCGGGAAAGGAGAATATAGTTGCGGATTGGCTCTCCAGGGCGCAGATGCTAAATGCTGTCACGCAGGGCGACGCTGGGCCTTCGACGGAAGTCTGCAGCTTTCCCTTGGCGCAAGAACCGGGGGGAGATGAAGAACAAGAAGCAGATAAGCGATCGACTAGGGACAGTTCAGAGACTTCAGGAGAGCGTCCACACGACCTACCCGAAGTAGAAGACATTGTCAACAATAATCGGCAGCAGATAATTTGGATTTCCACCCCAACGGGTGCACCACGTGTTGAGTACGAAAGGTCGGGGAGATGCCGCATTTGTATTATTCGGGTGGTGGCAGGTGTCAATCTCCAGACGGTTTGCAAGTTGCTGACTGACGCATCTAGACCAGGCAAAACACACCATTAGTATGTGTGCAACGAGGCCGTATGGTCTAAAATCAAGTCCTTATGGGAGGCCGAACGTATAGGTCTGAACAGACGGTTCGTACGGTGCTCCTCCTGGGCAGAACCAGTTGCTCAACGTCAACAAGATATAACTCACGAATACCATGTTGGTAAAACAAATTATCGAGGGGAACCCGAGACATTAGCGGCGTTATGCCGGAGGTATTATTGGAGAGGCATGCGGACAATCATCAAGGAAGTTATTGCTGCTTGTGACATATGCCTGCGGGCTAAATATGACAGACGTCCAGCTCAGGTGAGGCAAGAGTTGACTGAATCGACAGACGTGCCTTTGGAGAGTCTGCAAGTTGATATCTTTACCTGGACAGGTCGTAAGTGGATCACCATTGTTGACACCTTCAGCAAGTTAGCAGCAGCCTATCACATTACAGCAAAGTCGTCGAGAGCCTCAGTCGGCGCATTGGCGGAATGGTGTCAGCACTACGGGGTGCCATTACAGATTACTTCGGACAACGGCCGTGAATTTGACAATGCCGAGGTGCGTGACTACATGACACAGATTGCCTGTTCCTGGCATCTGACCACTCCCGGACATCCCAAGAGTCGTGGGGTAGTAGAGAGGTTCCATAGTACTCTCAGTGAACACTTGCGTGTGCTTCAGTTGGACAGGAGTATGACCCCGGAGGGTGCAATGCTCCGCGCCGTAATGCCATATAATCATTCTATCCATGCTACTACGGGATTCTCACCGTTCGAGGTCGTCTTTGGTTTACGTTGAAGACCCCGAAACGTCACAGAAACCGCTGCGGATAAAGCTGTACTCAATGTGGTCTTGGAGAGCAGAGTAGCACTGGACGGTCGTTGGCAAAAAAAGCGAGCCAAGCTGCGACGACAAAAGGAGCGTCGGGTGCACAAACACAACGAGGGCCTGACTCATGTTGTGCGACCACTCCAGATCGGTGACGTAGTGTATCGGAAGAGACTGACAGATCGGCAGAAAGACGTAGCTCGCTACGATGGCCCTGTCAGGGTCGTGGCGATCCGTGAACACAACGGTGTCGAGTCACGGTGGAGAGTGAAGACAGGCAGAAGAGACGACGTCACGTACACTTGGAGCAGTTGAGGATTCCTCGGAGGTGACTTTGTACATGGTATGCTTCTGGGGGGTTGGTGGCATCCTCTTATTCAGTGGTATTCATGGGTGTGTAGTGTGTGATGACCGTGCTCTAAATCGCGGGTGTTTTCGTTCATAAATTTCGTAACAATCCTTTTCTTTTTGTTTTGTTTTAACGTTGTAGCCTTGGGCCTTTGTAAATGTTTTGTATTTGTCAATTTTTCTTCTAATTTTGGCGGAGGCCATGATATGATGCCCGAAGACGTTCCTATGCATGTTAGGCTTAAGTTGAATAATGTAATATCTTTTCTCTCTTGTTGTTATTTATTCTTGTTTTTGTTGTATTTTTTACTATTATTGTTAATTATAGTTTTTGTAAGATTACCCAAAAACTGGTGAGGGGGAGGTAGGAGGCTAAGAGAGCAGAGCTCCAACCCTTCCCAGTCTGTAATCAGCTCAGGAATTAGGAATAAAGTAGTTGTTATCTGGCTTCCAATGTGTACAGATCTGTTCATAGTCCCTCTTCCTAGCGTGTTTTCACGATAAAGTTAACTTATATATATATTTATATATTTGTCTGTTCGCTCTCTAGCTCCCAGACGAATGGTCTCATTTAGATGAAATTTGGTACAAAAATCTTTCGTCTAATTTGAAAAGTCAAGTTTGTTAACCAGCAGAATCCGTCCACCGGAACATGGTTTTTGGAGCGAAATTCGCGCGAAAAAAATCGTTGCGCTTACTTCTTATGCTTGCAAGTACTTGTTTAATAGGTTTATTGGCCTAGAAAAACGAATGAAACCATTTTTAACGCGATAGCGTTAACCGTTTTCGAGAAAATTGGAAACATAGTTGTCGAAAAGCGTTTTTGGTTAGGTTACTTAGAATCATGGGATTCAGTTGAAACATTTTCTGCAAGTTTTAAATTCATACAAACAAAGCTTTTTTAATTTTGGACGTTTGGAGTCAAGGAAGGATTAGAATAAAATATTTTATTAATAGACATGAAAAGTTTTGGGAACTTCGTATATTTTCCTTAATATCTCAAAAGTCCGACTCGCAGGAACTGCGTCATCTTAGCACGGTTACGTACATCTCGAAGAAATGGAATAGATTAGTAATACCAAACAGGTGAAGAATAACCCTTCAAAAATTTTTCAAACTTTCCATTTATTCCTCCATCACAATGTTTCGGACACACAGGTCCATCCTCAGGCAATCTACAATAGTATATTAATTTCAGACATTACATCCTCCAAAACCATTTACTAAATTTTATTGTCATAATTTTAAACTCACCATGTCCTGTTCATTACTCTAGTTACACTAAAACAGTCATGCAATAAATAAACATGATTCCTGTAAGGAACCAAGTCAAATTACACCTACATCAATTAAACACTCATTATCACAGCCATATTAGACTTTATCAAGCTTCCTAGGCCTATTATATTAGCATCACAAATCACAGGAAACTGACAGTAGCCAACTTACACAGAAGCGGATAATTCTTAATCTGTATAAGTCAATACAATTATGTACTGAAAACGTACTTACTCTTCGACTACTGCTGAGAAGGTTCTATTCGAAAAAAACAAAAATTCGTTGTCATTTTAAGTATCTGGTTTTAATAGCAAATTCGTTTTACTGTTATAATCAACTGTAAATATGTGCTTCATGGCGAATAAAATTCCATTCTCTCGTGGGTTAAATCTTTCTATAAAATAAGAAATAACGGTAACTTCAGTTGGAGGCTATGAGTCATGATGTCATCATGATTAGCCACAGCCATCTTGATTACCACAGCCTCTCCAAACTTATTACCAATACCTTTCACCGTTTCTTAGCTTATTTTACTACAATAATAATTTTACTGATAAATGCAATTTAAAGCAAACAACAACCAATTAAAAAGTGAGATAAACAAAGAGAAAAACCCTTTCAAAACAACAAAACAAACACTTTTTAAGATTTAAGCGCTTATATCTCTGATTGACGTTGCCCCATCGAATATTGCTTTAGAACCTTTTTACAAGAGAATTTAGTAAGCATTCGAATGGTCACCTTACCACGATTTCCCAACCGTTATCGAGATATTTACGAAAAATGTATGAAGATCCGAAAACTTTTCATATCTATTAATTTTATTTTTTATTTTTTTTTTATTTGTTTGGTGCATCTACTGCTAAGGTCATTAGCACCATATCTACTAAGAAAATAATTTTTTTTTCTGTCCATTCTATCTAGTCAAGGAATATAATAAGGAAGGCTTAAATGAAAAAAAAAAATTATCATATCTATTAATGAAATAATTTTTTTCGCATACTTCCTTAACTCCAAATATAACCAAAATTTAAACATCTTAGTTGGGATTAATTTCGAAGATGTAGAAAATATTTCAATTGAATCCCGCGATTCTAAGTACCCACAAAAAAATAATGACTTACAAAAACATTGATTCCACTTTTCTCAGAAACGGTTACATATATCGCCTTAAAAATGGTTTCATTCGTTTTCCTATGTTAAGAAACCTATAAAACAAGTACCTGCAAGCATATGAACTCAAAAACGTAAGCGTTACGATTTTTTTTGCGTGAATTTCACACCAAACACTATCTTCCAGTGGGCGAATTCACCTGGTTAACGAACTTGACCTTTCAAATCAGACGACAGATTTTTGTACCAAATTTCATCAAAATCGAACCATTTTTGAGCTTGCTAGAGAGCGAACAGACAAGCATATATATATATATATACATACAAATTTGAACCACCTATATTTTCGTGATCTATGGGGTCTGAAACGAGAAAGTTTCTAGTCGGAACTTCCGGATTGCGTCGTGAGGTCAACCTCATAAGCGGGTTCTCCCTATGGAGGTAGGGAGTAAAAACGGTTGGAAATCTTCGTAAGCGGAAGGCTACCATTGGAAAGCTTACTAAATGCTCTACAAAAAGGATTCTGAAGCAATTTTCGGTTAGGCGATGTCAATCGGAGAAATAAGTTCTTAAAACTTCAAATGTGTTTGTTTTGTTCTTTTGAACGGGGTTTTGTCTTTTTTAAATCATTTTGTAATTATTTTTTTTTTGTTTTTATATTGCATTTATCTGTAAAATTAGTATTATAGTAAAAGAAAATTAGAAACAGTAAGTCGTGTTTTTCTTGAGCGAACCTTGACAAGGCCAGGGAGTCAGGTATGAGGTATGGACCCTTGCAACCATGACCTATTTGGGATCATAAATGACGAGTATTTCATGAAAGGTGTAACCAATATTATAACTCTTTCTATTTCAACCTTTTCAAATAACATAAGGGATAAGACCGGAACCGCGCTTAGATGATGCAGTTCCTGCGAGCCGGACGTTTTTAAATACATGTCCCTGGGGACAGGTTTCGCACTGGGCGGGAGCCTGCTTACATCTGTACGGACTAGCATCCCATCACGATTTGAGTAGGTGTACCTCAAATCGTATTCCCAGCTAACGTGTAACAGGTGAGAGTCTTTTTGGAAATTTTAACGAGCTAGTCTGTCCATTCTTTCTAGTTAATGAAATAAATGAAAATGGTTAAGCTGAGTATGTACAGTTTGAAGCCTGGTTAAAACAACTTCTTCTTGACGGGAGAAGGGACCATTTGACCAGGTGTTCATTGAATTTCTCTATTGTAAATGTTCGTGATTTATTTACACGTAATTTAATAAACAGGGGAAACAAGAAACAAAAATCTGGCTAGACAAAGTAATTTTAATTGTTGTTAGCTTTCATTTAAAAAAAAAAAAAAAAAAAAAAAAAAAAAAATCATTGAAATCGGTTAAGATTTAAAGGCTGGGCCTTTTTTGAAACACGTTTTGCCCCACTGAGTGTCTTGAAGAAGCACGGGTAATTTTATCCCTTTTAAGCTATTTTAAATATTCAATTATAAAGATGAGCTAACAGACCATTTTATGTTGCCTTCTACCGAAAGGTATTGAAGAAAATACCAAAGCGATGCATAAAATAATCAATAATAATAATAAATATTCACCTACCATTCGTACAGTACGTTTTTAATGTCTTGTAGCAAAACTGATGTGGACACACGTTTCAAGGCGTACGTAGTCTTTTCGTAGCTTCTCAGTATACAGGTGTATAAAATTTGATGTATTATTGTACAAGCAACCAAAGCTGTGTTATGCTATGTGGAGTAAAGATTTTCCAGAATAAGCTATTGTTATCTGTTAGATTCAGTAGATCAGTGTCATTGTCAGCAGTCCTTAGTTCGATGTTTTCTTGGATGTACGTGTACATGATGCCATTATCTTGCAAGATATGACGGAAGTTTGTCATTTTTTTGTAAAGCAAAACTAAAGTTCTTTACTTTCCAAGGCGTCAGAGAATTAATGCTAGGATGGGGATCCTCTAAAACTCTTAGCATTATTATCTTTTTTACAGTTTTTCCCCATTAATGTCAATTTATGAAGTACTAATTAGGTACCATTTAAATTATTTATTAAACTATGTCTGGCATTTCAAGCTATTTCGAGTGTATAATATATTTAGATAAAATTATTTGACATCTGACCTGAAATGCTTGACCTCTAGCTAAGTTCCATTAGCGTTCTGAGGGTCTGCTCCTCAATGCTTCCAAGGACCTGTATCCAATAAGATTTATGGTGTTGAATATTTTCAGAGCGATTGGACCGTCAGATGAATATGGCATACTGTCACTGTCCAGAAGATACCTAAGAACGATAGTTTTTGATTATGTTAATTTGTCAGCACTCTATTTCGTATTACTAAAAATTCAAGAATTTGATAATTATAAGAACTTGAAATAAAATCATAGAATGTGGCAAACGCCTTGCCATGGAGAAGATATAAAAAATATGCCTCAAAAGATTTGAAAGATGCCGAGTGTAGGAAAAATAAAGTCACTGCATTATCGAAACTGATATTACATATCTGTAAATACAATTATTAAATGCAATTACAATTTGACGTATATTATTATAAAAATTATACTAATTTCTATACTAACTCAGGGAAGACAGGCAATATTATTGCCATGCAAGGCTCATAGTAGAAACTAGGATTTAAGCATGAATCTATGCTGTTTTTATAAAGCTTTATAAAACATTTTTTGTGTTAAATTTGTTTATAATGCTGGGATATGGAAGGAATTGGAAACGAACCTCAGCGTAAAACGGAGGATCTGGTTTCAAATACCACTCTGGCGAGTTAATATTCCTGAAAGATAAATTTTTTTTTTATTTCTTATTATATTACAAGACAAAAAAAAATTAGTGTAGAAGGAAAGGGATTAGGCTAAACAGTTTTTGTTGGCTGATGAAAAAAAAAAATAATAATTAATACCTTTTTCCCTAACGACACTTTTAACATCCAATAAATGCAGCGACTAACTTTCAATGGTGAATAATTATATCTATCACTAATGAGAAAAGGGGAATTAATTATATATTCTTATTTCCTTTAACATTTATTAAAAACTTTAATTACAACAACCAGAATGTGTCAGCTGGCACACACATATATATATACACCAATGAGCATACAGTTAGAAACATATATACATTATTTTATTTTTTTATAATCTAACATATCTAAGCAAAATGCAGACCATTAATAATACTGATACTTTTAGGAGCATACAGGACGCCAAAATTATGATAGACCTTTACATAAATGTTACATCTATATGTGATTGTATTAAATCGAAAATGAATAAATGTCTTATACAGTACATCAAGGTTTGTATATATATATATATATATATATATATATATATATATAAACTTTCCATCAAGTTTGTTTTATTATTATGATTACATAAAATAAATTAAGAAATGAAATTATTAATATTAATAATGATTTCAACTTATATGCACTTTTCATCAACTTTAAAATGGGAATGACATGGTGCAATGGTTAATCAAAGCTTCTCTATCAGATTTCAAGATCCAATTAGATTAGTGCCTATATAGATAACGAATATTTGAAGTAATGAATTCTTGCGCCATGCTAAAAATACTTTAGCAACTACTGTCAAAATTAATTAAATTCTGAATCTGATGGCTCAGAATTAAATCAGCTTTATCGAAAGAAATTCTGATATTCCAGGTTGAAAATAATTGAGTGATTAATTTCAGATTCATCATCTTGAATGTTAAGGAAGTTGAGAATAATAAGAGATAGAATAATAATAGAGATAGGTGCTAATGACCTTGGCAGTAGAAGCACCTATAATTAAAAAAAAAAAAAATAAGAGATAGAATTAATAAATGAGTCAATAATTGTTATTCTGGGCTTATTTCTTTGCTCGTACATATATTATTTTATTAAGTTCGGTTATATTTATCTGTAAACCTGTGTTATATTTTTTTATTTATGGAGCTCCGCAACAGCAAGGTGATCTGCTCACATATTTCATGAAAGTAATACAAGTAAAGAAATAGAAGTAAATAAAATATTAAAAGATATAAGGTAAACACAAGGGCTACGAAGTACAACATAAAGCTAACAAAATAAAGACGAACAAAAAAAAAAAAAAAAAAAAAAAAAAAAAAAAAAAAAAAAAAAAAAAAAAAAAAAAAAAAAAAGGAGAAAAAAAAGAAAGAAGTACAAAACAATAACTGAACTATTATAATAAGAAATAATAAAGTATCTGATAGTTTATTTCAATATAAAAATCATTATTCTATGACGAGACATTTAATTTAAGGACATTCTATACTGAAGCTCTTATGCTCGTCATCACACACACATTTATTCGCAATCGCTTCATTAAACCATACATACGTTCAGTTGAGTCATATTTTGTCGTACAGTTTCATTTTATTAAGTGTTGTAGAATAGTAACAATGTGTGGGCTTTTTTCAGAAAATAGTTCGGACATGTCATGTGGAATCGTTAAATAGCCTCGTGTTCTGCATTCTGTAAGTAAGTGTTTAACTATTCGTAGTTAATAATAAATGGACGTTAAAATTTAAAAAAAAAAAAAAAAAAAAAAAGTGTTTAACTGTTAGTTGTAGTAGTAGTTGCATGTCTGACATATTGGACTGTCTTGTCTACTCATGAGATGGGAATGTGTTAAATGAGTGTGTCTAATTCTCAGTCTTGTAATTACTACTTCATCACGTCTTGATAGCTGCGGACTAGTTTGCCATTCATGAGTACTGCTTTTTATCTCCCTCAGGAGGTTATCTCTTGTGCTGTACCATGAGGCTTGCCATCCAAGACGGATATTATCCGTAATTAGTAGGTGTAAGTCTTCAGTCGTAAGTCAGTTCAAGTCAACTGATTCTCCTCTGCTTGCTTGTTTTGCTTGTTTGTCTGCTGTTGTGGATTGTCCAATATTTTCATGTCTTGGTACCCACAACATTGTTACCAGTATGTTGTGTGTCTGTAGTCTGATGATGTGCTCTAAAATTTGTATGATGATAGGATTAGTGTTATATATGTGTAAGGAGTGTAAACAACTTAACGAGTCCGAGCATAGTGTTATAATAAATACAGGTTTAAAGATAAATATAGCCATACCATTTAAGTTATTTTTCCGTACAAGTTATTCTTAATGAAGCTCTGGGAGAATTTCATTCGAATTAACTGGCCACATCTTTTGCCTTCTACTGCTGTCTTCGGATTCATATAAATACAGTACTAAGAACAGTTGTTGTACCCAAAAAACGTTGAGTGAATTTTCTGATTTCAATCTGTTATGATCCTAATGCCAGTGAAACATGGCTTGTTTGACTTGAAATTCTTAGCAAATTTCTTCATGAACTCCATTATTGTGTCGCGAGCTCCGAACATGACTCCAACTTTTTAACCTTATATTTCAGATGAAAATATGCGATGGAGTCTTCATAAATTTGTTTCTTTTCCTTACCGACCGCTTTAGATTGGTCAACGTCTATTTCGAACAGAATTGTATGGTCCAATATAGTGCCTGAAGAAGCATCGCGGTTATAAAGACTACTGCTCCTGTCATTAACTCAATCTTCCGGGAGCTACAGCCGGGAGAAGATAGAAACTCTCACATGTAATATGTTCTAGAAAGTTGACATTGTGTAGACTGCAATTCCTTAACCACATTCCTCCGATATTCAGGCCGGATTATACAATTGCTAAATTAAAACATTAACCAAGGCACCATGTGATTCTCTCACACCGATAAATAGAAATGTCGATGTGTTCCAGCAGGCTATAACATGTCTTCCAAGAGTTGAATCAAAGTACATTATTAACAATTGATTTGTAACAGGAACTCATTATGAATCCATTATAACACAACGTTATATTAACCTTAATGATGCACTGTTTTCATAAAGAATTTCGGTACTGCTCAATTAAGGGGCTTCTACAAATAATATTCAGTTTAAAATGAACTAGAGTTGTGATATTTTCATCTAAATATTTAATTTTATTTTTATTTAACGCCCTTTTAGTAATCCACGGGATAGGTACATTTTCTAGCTCGGATAGAGACGGTTATTTTCTTTCTTTTTTTTAAAAAAGAAAAGCCACTACTCTAAGTAGGAATCGCACCCGACACCCTGGGAACGAAACTTATATTTTCATATCAAAATATATTGATAAGAATATATATATATATATATATATATATATATATATATATATATATATATATATATTATTTTTTTCTAGTTTGTGTTAGCCCTAGGGATGCCCAAGGGCAGGCTTTTGAATCCCCCATTTCTTTCTTTTATTCATATCTCTAAACTGTTATACAAATAAAAATCAGGGAAAAATCTATTTGTTTTTTACAATCTTTTTATTTTCCTGCAAGCAACTTTTTCTGGGCACCAAGAGCCTCCCCCAGAAAAAATATGTAGTCCTCTTAATACCTTTAAATTTAATTGGAACTTATCTTTGTTAACTTATCTAACCTTTTTATACCCTCGATAGGGGTCATTTATTTATATTTTTTAGGAACAAAAACCCCTGGAGAGATTCGAGTCCATGGCTCTAGGAACGAATTGTTAACGTCTTAACATACCATCAGGTTGCCTCCTATTTTTAATTAAACAACGTTAAAAAAAATAGAAGTTAATAAAGAAAGTCTTTATTATATATATATATATATATATATATATATATATATATATATATATATATATATATATATATATATATATAGTAAGGCCCCTGGAATTGAGCAATATCCGAATTTTCATTTAAAATTAATTTTGCTTATAGTTAAGAAATTACCACAAATTAAAATGAATCTATTTCTTTCAGAAGTTTTGTAGATGTAAGTATTGCATTTATGGGAAGATATCTTGGACGATCGTTAGTATACTTGGAGAAGTTTGTCGTCTCCACAGGACTTAGCTGAGGAGTAAATAGAGGATGGGGAGAAGGATACATCCATAACCGTCTGATGCTGCTCTTGGTGGTCCTAGGTTCAGCGCTGGTTTCTGGGATGTTGGTAGGGGCTGCTCTCTCCCAGCTTCTGTAACAACTGACAGTCATAAAGGTACATTTATTTATTTATTGTATGACTTTTGGGGCTCGCAATTGGGGAATTTTATATTTTTTACTTGTAGTATGCAAGTAAAAAAAAAAAAAAAAAAAAATCAGTAAAATCAAACAACTAAAAAGTTTAATTGTACAATTAGAACAACTGTTTTTATGTTTAGTCGTTACTGCAAAGTTTCGGATTTATTGTTCTTCTTCAGGCAAATAACCTGTAATTAGATAACCTTGGATATTAATTCCTAGTAATATTCTGTGTAATATTTTGTTGACAGTATACTATGTAGAAGTCCAATAATATAAAATTGAGATACTTAAGAATCTTTACATCATAGGATATGCTTGATATAAAGTAATGCTAAAATTTTTAAATCTTGGCTTGATATTATTATTATCTACAAGCTATTACTCGGCGTGCCATACTACACTTACTTTATATTATATTGCTTAACTCCAATCAGTGTTACCCCTTCTTCTTCAAAAGAAGGGGCAACACTGATTGGATATATATATATATATATATATATATATATATATATATATATATATAATCGTGATATTAAGGGGCTCATTTGCTTTATATAATATTTGGATATAAACTCATAACAGGCAGTTGTGACACGTCATTGTCCAAGTTACTAGAATAAATCATAAATTGACCCAAATAGGTCTCGAATAGAAAATTCAAAGCATGAAAGAAACGTAAATTTCAAAACAATTAGCACACAATTAACAAGACATTCTTCACTTTATTTTATTTTAGTTTTTCGCCATTTGATAATAAAACCACATCTTTTTACGTATTTGATTAGTAATTGGTGTTTTTGTTCTATTAAAAAAATGAACTTGAGTAAATAGCTTCAGTTATCTGTGAGTATGTTAAATGCTCTATGGATAAGTGTGTAATGAAGTAGGCCTGTCAAGACCTGTTTCATAATATTGGGGTAAGTCGGCGGAGTATGGCCAATCCCGAAACAACATAAAATCACGTCTTCTCTTCCTACATGCCGGCATGTATCTCTCATGAGGTGCGGTTTCCTAAACCACAAGTTTTCCCCGGCATTAGAACATTATCAGGTGATACATGATGCCAGCGACGAAGTTCAAAAGAGAATATCACTTCTTCCCGTCTAGTTGGTCTGTTACTGGATGACCTTACATATAAGTGCGCCTGATTTCTCAAAGCAATTTTCCATTCGTTTTGAACTAAGATTCTTGCCTCTTAGCGCGGTTCCTCCCTCCTTTCAGAGGGAGGAACTCCGCTTATAAGGTTGATCTCATGAAACAATCCGGAAGTGCCGACTAGAAAATTTTGCGTTTCAGAACCCATAGACACCGAAGATGACGGTGGCTCAAATTTGTATATATATATATATATATATATATATATATATATATATATATACATATATATATATATATACATATATATATATATTTGTCTGTTCGCTGTCTAGGTCCCAGACGAATGGTCCGATTTCGATGAAAGGTACAAAAATCTTTCGTATAATTTGAAAGGTCAAGTTCGTTAACCAGCAGAATCCGCCCACCGGAACATCGCGCGAAAAAAATCGTTCCGCTTACTTCATATGCTTGCAAGTACTCGTTTTATAGGCTTCTGGGCCTAGGAAAATGAATGATACCATTTTTAAGGCTTTAACCGTTTTCAAGAAAATTGGAAAATAGTTGTTGAATAACGTTTTTGGTTTGGGTACTTAGAATCATGGGATTCAGTTGATTCATGTTTAAATATCATTAAATATGTTGAAATTTTGGTTACGTTTGGAGTTAAGGAAGGGTTAGAATAAAAAATTTTATTAACAGACATGAAAAGTTTTAGTTACTTTGTATACTTTCGTTAATATCTCGAAAACGGTTGAAAATCTTGGGAAGCAGAAGGTTACCATTCGAAAGCTTACTAAATTCTCTACAAAAAAGATTCTGAAGAAAGTTTTGATTAGGCGATGTGAATCGGAGAAATAAGTGCTTAAAACTTTAAAGTAATTGATTTAGTTTGTTCGAACGGTTCTTCTAGTCTGTTTTTATTCCTTGTTGTTTTTTAATTGCGTATAGTTGGATGTATTTGACAATAAAATTGGTTAAGTAAAATAAAAAAAAAAAACAATTTATTGTTAGAAATATAGCTTTCAAAGACAGAGAATCGAAGAAATCGTCACAATTTTCAACTGCGGGGCCTTTCTGGGGTTGGCCGACCCATCCAGGTAAGATCATAAATCAAGACCTTTCGAGAAAGGTGAAACCCAAATAATAAATGTTTCTATTTTAATCTTTCCAAATGAGACTAGGGATAAGAACGTCTTATCTATCTTTCCTGTGCCTCTTAGAAATGGCCTGAAAATCCTAGTGCCATATAATGTACGTCTGGTGCTGGTCGTCGAGTCAATAGATCAGTAACCACTAATTTTCGTCAACTGCATTACTTAGTGTTAAGGGGTAATATTACTTGAGGAATGTTTTTGTTTGTGAGGCTAGATGATGTATCTGACAAATCAATATATCACTAATCAAACTAAATTATTGATTTGGAAATACAGGTGCTTGAATGTGTGAGTTGTAAATATATATATATATCATTTCCAAGCCTATTTGAACCTTTTCCATGTCAACTGTAACCTTTTACAAATCAAATGTCACCCTTTCCAATTCACAAGTAACCCTTTCCAATTCAAATGTAACCCTTTCCAAATCAGTTGAAACCCTTTCCAAAACAAATGTAACGCTTTACAACTCAAATGTCACCCTTTTTATTTCAATTGTAACCGTTTCCATTTCAATTGTCACCCTTGAAATTTTTTGCAAATTGGCCGTAATGGGGAATGGGCGAATTGAGGGCCTCAAAACTCAACGGGATAAATCATGAAAATATTTTTATTTAAAATTTAAAAAAAAAAATCCATCTCGCTAGTCTGTGCGTTGTTTAAAAAAAAAAAAAAAAAAAAAAAAAAAAAATCGTTTTTTTTTACGATGCACAGGCATTTAGGTCACTAGCGAGATCGATTTTTTTTTTAAAATAAAAATATTTATTATTTCCAAATAGACTTGGAAATGCTATATATATATACAGGGTGTCCCAGTATATGTGTCCACCCCCATTTCCTCCTAGAGTTGTTGGAATTTCTAAATGAAACTTGGTAGATCTTAGTTATGTTGCATGAGGTTACTTTTGAAGATTTAGTTGACATTGTAACATTCTCCAGTTTTTCTCCAGCGCATCTAACTCTT
The DNA here is from genome assembly GCA_946811695.1 of Gonocerus acuteangulatus. Classification (NCBI taxonomy): domain Eukaryota; kingdom Metazoa; phylum Arthropoda; class Insecta; order Hemiptera; family Coreidae; genus Gonocerus; species Gonocerus acuteangulatus. Next base: position 96,504,396 of record OX328123.1, read on the forward strand.
GATTTTCTAATGGCGACAGGTATTTTTTATGACGAATTCTGATAGAAGATTTAATTTTAAGACTAATTTATTCCGAGACATATTTTGATCCGACGCACCATTTGCGCGTAAAACGCAAAAAACTGAAATATATCACCATTTTGTAGACAAATTCCTATTTATCACTGAAACCAAGCCTTTTACGTAAAAACACCTCGATACAAATGTTGTAGCCTATTAATTTTCCTTTCAGGTGATACCAAGACTAAAGTTGTAGGTTTACTATTTAACGGGGTATTATGAATGAAAACAAAGGCAATTTTTTTTTTTTTTTTTAGTTTTATTATATAATAATTTCATATGGAAAAATAAATTTATTCTGTTCTGTTTTATAATAATTTTTATATACTTTTTTTCATAAAGTAAATAAGTACTTTTTTTTATTGTTTATGTCAGCTACTTTTTTTTCTATTCATATCGATTTTCTGAATTCTTACTTTTTAAAACTTTTAAGGTATATTTTTCATTCATAAAATCCCGTTAAATATTAAACCTACAACTTTGATCTTGGTATCACCTGAAAGGAAAATTAATAGGCTACAACGTTTGTATTGAGGTGTTTTTACGTAAAAGGCTTGGTTTCAGTGATAAATAGGAATTTGTCTACAAAAGGGCGATATTTTTCAGTTTTATGCGTTTTACGCGCAAACGTTGCGTCGGGTAAAAATATGTCTCGGAATAAATTAGTCTTAAAATTAAATTTTCTATCAGAATTCGTCATAAAAAATAACCTGCCAACATTAGAAAATCAAGAGTTAGATGCGCTGGAGAATGTAACAAACTCATTTAAACCTTTAAAAGAAACCTCATGCAACATAACTAAGACCTACCAAGTTTCATTTCGAAATTCCAACAACTCTAGGAGGAAAAGGGGGTGGACACATATACTGGGACGCCCTGTATATATATATATCTATATATATATATGTATATATATATGTATATATGTATATATATATATTTATATATTTATATATATATATATATATATATATATATATATATATTTATATATTTATATATCTATATATTTATCATTTCTTCATTTGTCTTAGATGGCAGGGGGTCTATAAAGTAGTACACAATTCGTTCTGTTCAACTACTTTGTTTGAAATCCGTCATGTCTCGTCATGTTTTCTCTTGTGAGTCACATACATATTTAAGTATATATATATATATATATATATATATATATATATATATATATAAATATATCTATATATATACTTGGACTGGATTGGTTTGAACAGACGTGAGCATGTGTGAGATTTTCGAATATTTTATTTTATATCTTAACCAAAAACGGTTAGAAAATCGTGGGAAGTGTGAGGCATCCATTCGATTTATTCAATACATTTAAAAGAAATGTGATACTTGAAAAACATAAAACATCCACAAATACAATAAATCCTAATTTCCGAGCTCATCGTTGGAACAGCACGGAAAACAGAGGAAACCTCTGACCACCATTAATTTAATTGAAATAATAATCCTTTGCGGCCTCGTCCTAGCCTAGATTTTGACTAGTTACGGTCTATCTTTGTAAATCCCAGCTACCATCTATCGCAGGTCCATATAACGGGTTAGGAAGTCTTGCTTGATTGAGTAGTATTACTCTAAGGCCTAGTCGCAGCCTAGATTTTGACTAGTTGCGGTCTATCTTTGTGACTTGCCTATCGACACTAAATCCCAGCTACCATCTATCGCAGGTCCATAGAACGGGTGAGGAGACATGCTTGATTGAGTAGTATTACTGTAAGGCCTAGTCATAGCCTAGATTTTGACTAGTTGCGTTCTATCTTTGTGACTTGCCTATCGACACTAAACCCCGGCTACCATCCTATCGGAGGTCCATAGAACGGGTTAGGAGACTCGCTTGATTGAGTAGTATTACTGTAAGGCCTAGTCGCAGCCTAGATTTTGACTAGTTGCGGTCTATCTTTGTGACTTGCCTATCGACACTAAATCCCAGCTACCATCTATCGCAGGTCCATAGAACGGGTGAGGAGACATGCTTGATTGAGTAGTATTACTGTAAGGCCTAGTCATAGCCTAGATTTTGACTAGTTGCGTTCTATCTTTGTGACTTGCCTATCGACACTAAACCCCGGCTACCATCCTATCGGAGGTCCATAGAACGGGTTAGGAGAGTCGCTTGATTGAGTAGTATTACTGTAAGGCCTAGTCGTTGCCTAGATTTTGACTAGGCACGGTCTATCTTTGTGATTTGCCTATCGACACTAAATCCCAGCTACCATCTATCGCAGGTCCATAGAACGGGTTAGGAAGTCTTGCTTGATTGAGTAAGTTCAACCCTCCCTTCGAAGCTTTCCTCGTATAATACGGTCATTTATAAAGCGGCCACATCCCGAACCCCTCTATTTTATCCCTCTCTCCTATACCTTATCCTCTCCTCCTTCCTTCTAGCACCCCCCCCCCCCCCTCCTTCTAACTCGACTCACCTTCCTCTTTAAGATTGCTCCAAGGATTGCCTAACTCTCCCTCTTGATTACTTTTTCTCGTTAAATTGAAATTTGCTCCTATTCAATAGGCCGAGGTAAGAGGAAAGAGTGGGGTGAACATTAGAAAAGATATTATTAGCAATTCAAATGCATCACCAAGGTTGGTGTATAAAATTTATTTTACTTATTCCACTCATTAGAGGTGGCTTGTCCTTTAATTGCGTCAAATGTATGATAAAAGGGTACGTGAATCCAACAGGTATTAATTTGGAATCCGTTAGTGTGGGTGCTATTCTAAAATCCTTTATCACTAGCTACTACTGCGAAGACGGTAGCTACTGTGGTTTCATTCATGTGCGTGCACTAGTGTGTTAACAATTAAATGTTGTTCTTCCGCAACAAAACTTATTAGCTAACATTTTTTTTTCTTTTAAGGGCAATTTCAACCACACTGGGCCATGGTCACCCTGTGAAAGTAGGAACCGAGAAGGGACAGAAGAGTTGTAACTTGAATAAGTTGAACTAGTTATTCATGAAAAATGTCATTGCAATATGGAGACATTTGAAGAGTATAATTTACAATTACTATAGGATGTTATTAGAGAATATTGGGTATCAGCAAAATACAGTTTTATGTTTATTTATTTATATTTTATCTGGTAAATTTGTAGCATCTAGGAAATCAAACAGGTTAATGACTTTTTTGGATAATCTCCCAGAATGTCGTCTAAGGAGCAATTAATTTTGAATCGATGCCTTTCAAATTGATATGCTAAGTACTCAGAAAGTATATTTTTCACTGAGAGGACGACTCCACAGCTTATACAGTTGGGTGGTTCATCTTTGGACATGAGATATGAGTGGGTAAGCCGTCTATGCCCTCTTCGCATCCTGACCAACACGACCTCTTTTCTTCTGGTTTGGTAAACTGAAGTTTTTCAGTTTAATCTCTCATCATGAGAGAATATAAAATATCTACTTCTGACAAAATATTAACTTTTTCCTTGTATGTTCCTTCGCTTCATCCCTTTTCAAAAACCAGCAGTACTCGCCCAACATAGCCGGGTCCCAACGTCCTTTGTACCTTGTTTTCATAGTCCTTATATCCTGACGAAACCTTTCTCCCAGTTTGTCGCTCACTGCAACCAGGTTTTCGGGAAAAAAGTAACGAACAGTGAGAAAGGTTTCATCGGGACATAAGGAAAATGGAAACTAGGTATAACAAGTTGAGGATTAAGAAAGGGGAAGCTGGGCCCTACTGTAGGCGGAGAATCAGCCTGTTTCTCCCGTACAGGATACTATTTTTTTACCAACGCATTTTTTAAAATTTTCTATAGCTGTTTGTTAAAGGAAATTTAATAAAGAATCAGTACGAAGTTTCTTATCAATTTTATATTTTGAAAAAAAAAAAAATGTATTTAAAGGTGTGAAAAATGGGGATTTTACAGCATTTTTGAATGTGTCTTTGGTTAAAAATATTTTTTTTTTTTTAAATACGAACCAAATAAACAGATATGTAACTTAATATTCGTATACGCCACCCCAAAAGCACTAAAAATTATAGATACCAGAACGCCAAAACAATTTCTGTAGACAGAGCACATTTTAAGATTCATTATTATAAAAAAAAAACAACTTAAAAGCCCTATATTTTAAAAACTTGACGTATAGGGAAAAACTAATGTCAGATTCGGATTCAGCACCCCCAAAATAGTGGTTCAATTCCGTGTTACCAAATCGGTGTAGACGTGTGTAATTAGTAATCAGAGGAACCTTTTCAGTTTCTTTTTGAATGAGTTAAGGTAATTAATCAGTTTAGGGAATACAAAAATATAAAGTAGTAGAATGCCAGACCGAAAGTAATAGCCGAGGGTACTACCAAGGAATTCAAGCTTTATGCGAGGAGCTAAGCTCTGAAAGGAACTTACAACAACGAACACAAGTCACATCAGATCCGAAGTGCATGTAGTGACTAGAAGATATTGCGGGTGGATGTCCTTCTAATTGTATTGTACCGTACTGTCACATTAAGATATTCATTTAATTGGAACTTATTTTTATTTCATCTTCGGAAGACAGAGTACGACACATATTATCATTATTCGCTAAAGTGTTAAAAAATACCAACGCTGCATTTTATTTTTTATTAACTCGGCCTTAAAACCTTAAAGAATATTTACTCACTATAGGCTTTGAAAAATAATCAATTAACTAATATTTTTTGAGGATGCAATACAATCGGGGTGATAACAAGGCCGAACAAATGTACCTTGAAATTATGATAGAATGGTGTTTGCCATGATGCTTTTGACTCAATTCACTTTTAGAGTCTTTTTGAATGTTAAAAAAAAAAATCATGGCTTCGAAAATATTTTTATGAAAAAATATAGGGTTGTTTCAAAACAAACTCACTCGTAATTTTTCTGACAAATATTGACTCTTTTCTAATGTTTTCTTTAGGTTTTCTACTTGAATTATTTACTGCGACCACCTGCGACCTTGGACACGATAACTAATACAGAAAGCAGTATTTGAGTGCTTGTAAACAAAGAGATTGTTAACGACCTTATACGATTACAAAATATCATGAATAACCATTCTTCAGTTGTAATTTGGCTTCCTAGTCACTATGCTGAAAGCAAACAGTGAACTTTTCGAATTAAGGCCTATTCACGCTAGACCGTGCCCCGTCCGGGACGGGCCCCGGACGGGGCACGGACGGGACACGGTGAAACAATCACACCACTGTTTTTAATGGACTAGTTCACGCTAGACCGTGCCGGGTCCGGGCCGGGGCCGTGCCGAGCACGTGTCCCGTCCGGGCCCCGTTGAGAAAGGCACGTAGACATTCTTTCCCGTCCGGGCCCGGCTCCCTCTTTTGTTTGTTTATTTATTTATTTAACTAGCTGAATCCGCGAACTTCGTACCGCCTAAATAGCTACCAATCTTCGGAAATAACTAGGTATTTATTCGGGGAGTGTCACAGGATGGTTTAAAATCGTCTATCAGATGTCTGTCTGTCTGTTTTTTCCTTATACAAATACACACAGTTTGGCCAATTTTGACTACACTTTGCACAAAGGTAGGTTTTTAACCGGGAAGTGGCTTAGACTAGGTCAAAATCTTCAATCAGCTGTCTGTATGTCTGTTTGTTCATTATAGGAATGTACACCGTTTGACCAATTGTGACTAAACTAGAGACACAGATGGGTCTTTATACTTGAAGAATGTTAGGCTAGTTCAAAATCGTCTATCGGCTGTTTGCCTAAATGTTTATTCCTTAAACAAATCAACATGATTTGACAGTTTATGATCAAACTTGGCACACGGGAGAGGTAGGTCTTGGCCCGGGAAATGGCATAGACTATGTCAACATCGTCTATCAGCTGTCTCTCTGCATTTTTGTGTCTTACAAAAAATTCACACCATTTGATCGATTACGACCAACATTGGCACACAGGTAAGTATATTTCCGGGAAGTATCACAGGCTAGGTCCAAATAGTCCATCAGCTGCCTTTCTGCATATTGTTCAAAAATTGACAATATTTGACCGTTTTTGATCAAACTTGGCACACAGGTAGGTCATAGTCGGGGAAGTGGCCTAGACTAGGTCAACATCGTCTATTAGCTGTCTCTCTGCATTTTTATTCCTTACACAAATTCATACCACTTCAACAATTATGACCAAAATTCATAGACAGGTAGATATATTCTTCCAGGAAATGGCATGGACTAGGTCAACATCGTCTATCAGCTGTATCTCTGCATTTTGTTCTATACACAAATTGAGAACATTTCATAGATTTTTACCAAAATTGGTTCACATGTAGGTATATATATCCGGGAAATGGCATAGACTAGGTCAACATAGTCTATCAGCTGTCTGTCTACATTTTTATTCCTTACACAAATTCACAACATTTCATAGATTTTTACCAAAATTGGTTCACATGTAGGTATATATATCCGGGAAATGGCATAGACTAGGTCAACATAGTCTATCAGCTGTCTGTCTACATTTTTATTCCTTACACAAATTCACAACATTTCATCGATTTTTACCAAAATTGGTTCACATGTAGGTATATATATCCGGGAAATGGCATAGGCTAGGTCAACATAGTCTATCAGCTGTCTCTCCGCATTTTGTTCTGTACCCAAATTGAGAACATTTGACCGATTTTGACCAAAATTAGCTGACAGGTAGGTCTTGGTCTGGGAAATGGCTTAGACTAGGTAAACATCGCCTATCAGCTGTCTGTCTGCATTTCGTTCTACACAAAAAATGACCGTTTTTGATCAAACTTGGCACACAGGTAGGTCATGGTCCGGGGAATGCACTGGCTAGGTCTAAAAGGTAATAATGCAATTTAAATTAATTTGTATTTGCGTTAACGAGGAAAAAAAAGAACCCACTTTTATATATTCCCATGCAAAAGATTCGTAATAATACTTAAAAGTCAATTTCAAATTTAATACCATACCACAAAGTTTTAGTGTTAGTGAAGAGGTTCAGGGAAAGCAAAACAATTGAGTGACATTAGTATACTCAATTGTAAATATGTCAATATTAGCACTTTCCTCCGAAGGAAAGTAGCTATTGAGGTTGGACTCATGACGGAATTTTTGAAAAATTTCTTCAAATCATTATCGATCCTACCTAGTAGACACCGAAAATGACCCCCGTTAAAATTTATATATATAGCTATATATATATATATATATATATATATATATATATATATATATATATATATGTATATATATATGCATATATATATATATATATATATATATATATATATATATATATATATATATAAATGTGTCTGTTAACACGATAGTGGCCAGAGTTTTTCTTTTTTTCGCCACGAAACTTGGTATATAGCATTCAATTAGCAAACGATTGAACGAGTTCGTTAACCACCAAAGTCGGTCCATCAGAAGGGGGGGTTTACCCCGAACCCAAAACACTAATTTGACTATGTCAGCCGTAATATTTGTTATATTTCAACGAAACTTGGTATTCGTAGTGGTAATATAGAGAGAAAAGTGAGATATAAAAATGAACTACATCGGTTCATTAGAAGGGGGGGGGTTTACTCCGGACCCACAATACCAATTCGCCACTACCAGCCGTGATTTTTGGTATATTTCGACGAAACTCGGTATTCGTAGTGCTAATCCACAGGTAAATATGTGTTGTAAAAATAAACGAAATCGGTTCATTAGGAGGGGGGGGGGTTTACTCCGGACCCACAATACCAATTCGCCACTACCAGCCGTGATTTTTGGTATATTTCGACGAAACTCGGTATTCGTAGTAGTAATCTACAGGTAAATATGTGTTGTAAAAATAAACTAAATCGGTTCATTAGAAGGGGGGGGGGGTTTACTCCGGACCCAAATTCCTGATATATACTCATACCGGTCGTAATTTCTGCTGTATTGTAACGAAACGCGGCATACGTCGTGGGTAACTCATGAAAAAGAAGTGTTGTAAAAATGAGCTGAATCGGTCAATCGGAAAGCGTGGGTTTACTTTGTAATATATTTCAATAGAAAAGCCCGCCTGACGTAGGTTCACAAAGCCGCCGCAAGGAGCGCTTTCTACCACTAGAGTGACTGTATCCTGTTCCTGCGTTAGATCAAAATACGATAATATGAGGTTTTTTGTATTTATTACGTAGTGTAGTAGGTACCATGTGTAAACATAACTCTGGAAGCAAATTATTAATTGATCAGTTACTCATTACAAAATTAAAAGAGAAGTATTCATGTTTTTATTTTATTTATGTAGGATATTTTAAGCAAATTGTTTTGAAAAGCACTCTACACAACCCAAATTCTGAGGAAAGTGCTTAGTTATGCAGCTCCTGCGTGACGGACTTTGTTTGAAGGGCTCATTGCCAAAGGTGACTATCCCGAAATTATAAAATACTTAAAAAATCGAATTTAAAGGAAATAGAATCTAAAATACATTGTGTTGGTGACAAAAATGATTTCAATTGGAGCAATTTAAGTCAATTAAGTCATTAACAGTAATGTTTTTCAGATTTTTTTAGTTATTACTAGTTTTTGGCACTCAGCCCTTCATTTATACGATGGTAACATTAGCCAGAAAGAAATTGTCTATAATTAAATATAAATTGTCTGTGGTAAAATATCACTTGAAATGTAAACATCTCTTTGCTGTGCATCTATAATATTAGTAAATCTAAAAGCCACAAGTTTCTATAAAATTACTAAAGTGTTGTGTGTTTGTGACTTACTAAATATATCTCCTATAAGGCGTCGGACAAATTTAGGCAGAACAACCCGAAATGCAAAGAATCAAATTAAATATCAATGTTATTGTACTACCCAGGAACGTGAAGATCGCAATGAACGTGATAGAATTCGGTTAAGACAGACCCGTGAAGCGCGACATTCGACTAATAATGGTGCAAGTTTGAATCGGGCTGCTGTGAATTCATTACAGTGCCTGCAGCTGTGTTGCTATTGGACCTATGAACTCAGTTTGACTATAAACAAATTCCAGGGGCAGTCATTATGTGTTTGTGGTATTCATTTAGAAAACCCATGTTTCTCGCATGGTCAATTGTATGTCGCCTTTTCCCGTGGTGGAAAACCATCTGCTCTGTTTGTTTACGCGTCAGGTAATCAAAGAAAAATTATCGCGTACCATAATAAACTACAATACAAATGAAACTTAATTTAGAATAGGCAATTAAAAGTAAAATGTAATATAACAAGTAGATATAATAATAAGAAATCGTAATTTTCATTGTGATTTTTTATTGACTATTAAAAGAATTTTAAGTGTTTTACAATTTCTATTTATTTTACATAATTTAATCGTTGACTTATCAACTTTCTTTTTTTATCTTACTAACAGACATTGTGTCCCGAATAACAGAATAAGAAATAAATAAAAGAAATTCAAACATGCAGTAAATATTTTAGTCTAGTAACATGATTCTATGTAACCAAACCAAAAACTTGATGTAACAACTATTTTTCCGATTTTCTTGGAATCGGTTAATGCTATTGCTTTATCCGGTTCCAGTCATTTACTAGCTCAAGAAGCCTATAAAACGAGTACTTGCATGCATGTGATGTAAGCGTAAATTTTTTTTGCGCGAATTTCGCTTCAAAAACCATGTTCTGTTCGTTAACAAACTTGATCTTTCAAATTAGACGAACGATTTTTATACCAAATTTCATGAAAATCAGGCCATTAAAGACAAGGAAACCGCGAACAGACACACACACACACACATATATATATATATATATATATATATATAGGGGAAGGTGTTGTACCTTTGACCACTTTGCACAATTGAATTTTTTTCAGCTTGAATATTAATGGTAAATTCATTTTTTTTATTTGTTTGTAATTAGTATTATATTGTTTATCATATATAATTTTTTCAAGGTTCTAACTTTACATTTAATTTTTTTTATTAATTCTTAAAAAAATAATCGTACAATGGTCAAAGGTACAACATGAAGTTGTACCTTGGACCATGGGGTGTTGTACCAGTGACCACCTAAAAACAACACAGCAGTGGAGAAAAAAAGTTGTATTGAGTAATATTATAATTAATTGTAAGTTTAATAAATACAGGACAAGGATGTAAGCATAATAAAAAGCTATTATTGATATTATGTTATGCTTAATATGCTGAAAAATCCAGTCGAATCGATAAAGGTTTTAACTGTCAAGCAGATCCACTAGCAATAGTAGGGTATGGAAGTTTAGCCACAATGTCTTCAACATCAATATCATACAAATTTTCATCTTCTCTCGTAAACTTGTCACTTAAAGTTTGTTTTTTCAAATATTGGATCTTAAACATTGGACATTTAATACCACACATCTCTGCGACTAAATATGTAATAGTATTTTTACTTTTATTTTTAACTCCTTTTTTTCAAATTGTTGCTGGTTCATTGACTTAATTCAGGACATTCATTAGACAGATAAACGTCACTTTCTCCTGAAGACATTTCGGTGTCAGTATCAAAATCTGAATTGTTATTAGAATAATTTTCTTTTTATTTACCACTTTTTAAGGAAGGGGTTCATTTGTGTATGGTTTCTTACGTTTAGAGTGTGGCTTTTGTTTTGTTTTTTCACTTTCAATAGTTACCTTTACAGGAATATCTGTCGGAATACGAGGTTTCCCTTTAGGCCGGCCCCTATTTGACATTTTCCTAGTCTGCACTTTTCGATGATGTCTTACAACTTCAAGTGGAACGATAAGGGGCGATAGGATTGAACTGCTACATTGAGGATTAATAAAGCCAGCTTCAACTTATTTAATTTATTATTTTTTAAGTTCTTTGAAAAATTGAAGCAACCAATATTAATTTAAAAGATATTGTAGCAGAAGAACAAAAAAAATTAATTATGTAAAAATCACTCAGGTGTGTTATACCTTTGACCAGGTCAAAGATACAACACCTAGTCGTGGTCAGAGCTACAACACACTGGTAGCGCAAATTATAAAGCATGATAAAAATGTTAGGGTTAAGATAAATAAATTTCGGAAGCTACACCATGTTTCTTATTGTAATAGCTACTTTGTCAAATGATTTCCATCTAAAAAGACGTAATACAAAAAAAAATATTAGGCAAACCGTTATCAATAAATAACTTACATTTTTATAATACAATTTTTTTGCAAGAATATTCTTTGACTTGAACTATCCAAAGTAGGTTACACAAGCTCTTCAGTGAAGGAGCTAAGCACTAATCACACCAAAATTTATAAAATGTTGCTACGTGCCGCGACAGCCCCGGTGGTCAAAGGTACAAGACGGTCAGAGGTACAACACCTTCCCCTATTTATATATATATATATATATATATATATATATATATATATATATATATATATATACTAGCTGTTACCCGGCGTGCCATGCTACACCTACTTTCTTTATATAGAACAGCCAATATAAATTAGGAACAAAATAAGTATTATTAAAATATAATAACACGGATCTGTAACTGTTTTGAGCCCGTGACCTCTCAACTGTGATTCCTAGACGACTTTGACCTACTCTATCACACCCACGTATCAAGACATACATGTATGCCAACTTTGGTAAAAATCGATCGAACGGTGTGGATTTGTATAAGGCACAAACGTACAGACAGACAGCTGGAATTTTATTTGACCTAGTCTAGGAGATTTCTCGAATCAAGACCTATCATTATTCTAAGTTTGATCAAAATCGATCAAACGGTGTGGATTTGTATAAGTAACAAACAAACAAACAAAATGACAGACAGACAGAGATATATGGGGGCGAGGTTAGCTCAGTGGTAGAGCACTGGACTAATAAACTAGGGGGCGAGGTTAGCTCAGTGATAGAGCACTGGACTAATAAGCTGGAGGCCTGAGTTCAAATCTCGAGCAAGCACTAAAGATTTTTTCTTCTAATGTGTTCGTTCATGGGTTGAATTCGGCCTCCCTGACCGTCCCTACTCCGACACAGCATTTAATTAATTTAAAAGTGGGTACCTTGGTTGGTGCTAATGACTCTAGCAGTCGAAGCAGCTAAGAAGAAAATCAGGTAGCCGGAGCATAGTACTAACCACACTATCTCCCTAGTATGCCGTATGGTCATGAATCAGATACCTCTATAGTATCTGCCCCTCAGGGCCCTCGTGGCCTGTTAGGGGGCTGATTTTATATATATATATATATATATATATATATATATAATATATATATATATATATATATATATATATATATATATATATATATATATATATATATACACACACACACACAAATTTGAACCACCGTTATTTTCGGTCTCTAGGGGTTCTGAAATGCAAAATTTTGTATTCGGCACTTCCGGATTGCGTCGTGAGGTCAACCTTATAAGCGGATTTTTTCCCTATGGAGGGAGGGAGGACCCCCACCGTCCAGGTCATTCTGGAAGAGACATTCTCATATCATATGGTTTATATTAGCATAAATATGCTTTAACCGATCACTAAACTAAAAAAAAATTACACAAACGTGTCCGCTGGTGTTCGCGCATGCGCAGTAGCCATGTAAGAAAAATAAGACTGTAATTTATACTGTAGTATCAACTGAAGCTACAGCATATTTATTTTCCTGAATTTGAGCAGAAGCTCTAAACGATTTTTTTTTATTTTATGTAATTTATTTCCAAAGATGCGTAGCTATTTAGGCGGTACGAAGTTCGCGGATTCAGCTAGTTAAATAAATAAATAAACCAACAAGAGAGGGAGCCGGCCCGGGCTGGCACGGACGGGAAAGAATATCTACTTCCCTTTCTCAACGGGGCCCGGACGGGACACGGGCTCGGCACGGCCCCGGCCCGGACCCGGCACGGTCTAGCGTGAACTAGTCCATTAAAAACAGTGGTGTGATTGTTTCACCGTGTCCCGTCCGTGCCCCGTCCGGGGCCCGTCCCGGACGGGGCACGGTCTAGCGTGAATAGGTTATAGCATGCATGCTGCCTTGGCAACCGCGTCCCGTCCGTGCCCCGTCCGTGCCCCGTCCGGGACCCGTCCCGGACGGGGCACGGTCTAGCGTGAATAATCCCTTAATGAAAGAACCGGAACGTAGATTGTTTGAAAAATGAAATATGTGCTGTCTCTCACCCTCCGTCCGTTGTAGGAAATGGCCAAGGATTCCATTTTTATTAAGCAGCGAAATATATTTGTTATTATAATCTGTGAAAATTTGTCTCAATAGACAACTCTGTACCGCGAACTTCACATTATAAATAATAAAAAAAAGCAAATAACTTTAATTGAAAATTATTTTTAAAACTTTATGTTTTTTCTTTATTCCCGGGCTTGACATTTAATACAGTGAAATTTTATCTTAGGCGAACTATTTATCTTAGTATTTTAACACTTAGAAAGCCATGTACTAAAAGTCGGCATTTCGTTCCAGTGCGCGACAGTGAGATAACTGACATGAATTAAAGAATGATTCTTAATTTACTTTTAATCTACATATTACGGGTCAAATTATTTATTTAATTGTTTATAAATATATATATATATATATATATATATATATATATATATATATGGTGTTGGTTGTACATGAACTGAAACGGCATATTGAAACAAAACTTCTAAATGTGAAATATTTATTTTTTGTCTAAATCGTGTTGTATAAATTATAATGTTTATTTATTTCTTACCTATAGTGCCCCTACGAAATTCGTCGGTCTCCTGTTTTGAGTAGCGTTGATGGATAAATACGTTTCTTCCTGGAAAGAGATTATTCATGTTCAATCATTTAAATATATCTGCTTCATAGCCTCCAAATTACAACTCAATGCATCTGTATTAATTTTAATTGTAAACTGTTATTTCGAGGGGACTATTAGAATTACGTTGATTTAAAAAAAAAAATAAATAAATAAAAAAAAAAAAAATGTTTACGTTGCAAGTGGAGTTAGATCTGTAATTCGTCCAATATATTTATCAACTTTATAAAAATTCAAAATTTATATAATCCAATGACCTTTGACATAGCATGTACCTTTCTTCTAACATAAGGTACAGTTATAGTATAGATCAAAGCATGCTAGCCCTAATTATACTTCTTACAAGAAAAATCCGATAAGCAGGAGCGACTCTTCATTTATATATATGTTACCATGTATTATAGTCCTAATAGGATTAGAAAACCTTATAAGAGGAACTCTTTAGCAGAAGAGTAATGGAACTGAAGTGGTTTTAGACCACGGAGGACGACTATAGATCATATTTCACTGGCAGATCTTGGAAAATACCTCCAAATATAATGTAATGCTGCATCTTCTGTTTATCGACTTTATACAGCGGCGTTGATGGAATATCGATTTTAAGCAGTGGCGTTGATGGAATGACAATGGCGATTATCAAAAAAATGTTTCAAGGTCCAGTTCCACTAGGCAAGCCACGTAAATTAATATATCTTCTTCAGACGGCCCTAAAGGACAATATCTGCAGGATAAAAGTCACTAAATCTAATCTGGCAGTTTTATTTGTTTTATTTTTTTTTTTTATTGAAGTGACTTCATCGAGGCAATACAGCGCGACGAAGAAGAGTACGTTGAATTTTGGTGGCTACATATATTCCACAAAGGATGTACATGTAGGGATGGGCGATCTGAATCGATCTTTTTCTCATTTGATAAAAATATACGTATATGTAACAATACTCGTATATTTCAAGATGACGTAACATTAGTAATTTAATTATATAATATATCGGATGCACATTGTCTTAAATATTTCTACATTTAGGTTACAGATATATTTTCGTATTATCAAGTATTCAAATGGCCTTATTTAGGTCAATTCTTAGTAGTGATGGGGGATTCTGGAATGAGAATCGATTTGAATTTCGTAAGTAATATTTAGTAATCGTGAAATGATCCATATCGAGAATCGATCCATACCGAAGATCTATCCATATCGTAGATAACATCTCCTGGGCCTAGAAGATCGATATTTTGAATCGTTCTGAACAAGTCAATCTTTTTTGTGGATCGATCTTTTCATTTCAATTCGAATCGATTCAAGAGATCCAATCATATTCGAGAATCACACATCACTAGTGCAATGTAGTGCTGGTCACTAAAGCCCAAATTGCTGTCTATTAGTCGTTTGGGGTGGGTGCAGAAAACGTTGACGGACGAGCGGCTCAGTAGTAAATGTAAATTTATGAGGCAGTCCTCATATCATAAAATAGATAAAATTTCCTTTAAAAAAACAATTTAATTCACTAAAACTATTATTAAAAGATACTTTCTGGTCGTCCAATAACGCACTTCTGTTTTTATAAATGAATCAGAGTTTTTTCGCGATTTTTTTCCTCAGCCCCCTAATGGACTACAGATTCAGTACTTACACGAAAACTTCTACATTTAGTAAGCATTAAATCCATGCAAATAAAGTGCAGGTTTATTGTGGGATAAATTGAAAGATTGGCTCCCTTTTGTCAAAAAATGTGGAATGTAGTTTTGTTACTTTCAAATACCTTGTGTGAAAAAATTTAAAATTAATCATTTTTTAATGGCCAAACTGTGAGTATCCATTGTCCAGTCCAGAAGTTTGTGGGAAAAACTTTGCTAAAAAATCATTATTCCGACGAACGAATTTGATTTTTTGTTTAACTCAAAGTAAGTTAAAATATATCTATTATATAAAAATGAATTGCTAAATGTGTTGGTAAGCGCAAATCTCGAGAACCGATTTCGCTAATTCTTGTTTTATAATATTCCTTGAAGTACTAGGATGGTTCTTAGGGAGAGAAAAATTTAAAAAAAATGCCTGAAGAAGTCTAAAAACAACACTTTTCGGGTCTTTTTCACTTCCTTAACGCAAATTAATTTTTAAATAAAACATATGTTCTCAGTTATAATATTTTTAACTGTTAACGTATTTGTGTATCTCTATTATATAAAAATGAATCGCTAAATGTGTTGCTAAGCGCAAATCTCGAGAACAACTGAACCGATTTCGCTAATTCATTTTTTATAATATTCATTTTTTATGAAGTACGAGGATGGTTTTTATGGAGAGAAACTTAAAAAAAAAAAAAAAAAAATACCTGAAAAAGTCTAAAAACCACATTTTTCGGTTATTATTTACTTCGTTAATGGAAATTAATTTTTCAATAAAAACATATGTTCTCAATTATAATATTATGAACAGTTAACGTATTTGGTTATTTGTGTATAAGCAAAAAAATTTAAATAAGAACATTAGAATCACATGTTAATTGTCTGTGGTAAAATGTCACTTGAAATGTAAACATCACTTTGCTGTGCATCTATAATATTACTAAATCTAAAAGCCACAAATTTCTATAAAATTACTAAAGTGTTATATGTTTGTGACTTACTAAATATGCCTCCTTTAAGGTGGCGGATAAATTTAGGCAGAACAACCCGAAATTCAAAGAAAAAAAAAAAAAAAAAGAAAAAGAAATTAATGAGCAATCGAAGTGTACTGCCGAGGAACGTGAAAATCGTATGAAAGAATTTGGTTAAGACAGACCCGCCAAGCGCGACATTCGACTAATAATGGTGCAAGTTTGAATCGAGCTGCTGTGAATTCATTACAGTGCCTACAACTGTGTTGCTATTGGACGTATAAACTCAGTTCGACTATAAACAAATCCCAGGGGCAGTCATTATGTGTTTGTGGTATTAATCTAGAAAACCCATGTTTCTCGCATGGTCAATTGTATGTTGCCTGTTTCCGTCTCGGAAAACCATCTGCTGTGTATGTTTACGCGTCAGGTAATGAAACAAAACATATCGTGTACCATTAAGTAATACAATAAAAATGAAACTTAGTTTAGAATAAGTAAAAATACAATGAAATATAATAAGTAGGTGTCATAATAAGAAATATGATATTGTAATTTTCATTGTGATTTTTAATGACTATTAAAAGAATTTTAAGTGTTTTATAATTTCTATTTTTTGACTTATTAAGTTTCTTTTTTCTTTTTTTTTTATCTTACTAGCTGACCCGGTGTCCCAAATAGCAGAATAAGTATTAGAAGAAAAAAAATTTAAAGAATCGACTGTTACGCGGTACGAAGTTCACCGGGTCAGCTAGTATATTTTACGGGAAGGTGTTGTACCTCTGACCATATTGTACCTTAGATAACCGAGGCCCTGGCGGCAGTTGCCAACATTTTAGAAATTTTGATGTAATTAGTGCTTGGCTCCTTCACTAAAGGGCTTGTGAAACCTACTTTGGATTATTCAAGTGAAAGAGGATTCTTGTAAAAATACTTATCCATTTCTATTATAAAAATTTAAGTTATTTATTGATGTCGTTTTGCCTCATAATATTTTTTGTATTATGTCTTTTTAGATGGAAATAATTTGACAAAGTAGCTATTGCAATAAGAAACATGGCGTAGCCTCTGAAATTGATTTATCTTAACCCTAAAAATTTTAGCATGCTTATTAATTTTCACTACCAGGGTGTTGTACTTCTGACCACGACTAGTTGTTGTTCCTTTGAACGGTCAAAGGTACAACACACCTGAGTATTTTTTTTATAATTCAACTTTTATGTTCATCTGCTACAAATTTAAAAATAATAATTAATATTACTATTACATATTCAGTCGTAGAGATATGTGGTATTAAATGTCCACTCTTTAATATCCAATATTTGAAAAAACAAACTTCAAGTGACAAGTTTACGAGAGAAGATGAAAATTTGTATAATATTGATGTTGAAGACATTGTGGCTTAACTTCCATACCCTACTATTGCTAATGGATCTGCTTGACAGTTAAAACGTTTATCGGTTGGACTGGATTTTTCAGCATATTAAGCATAACATAATATCAATAATAGTTTTTTTTTTTTATTATGCTTACATCCTTGTCCTGTATTTATTAAACTTAAATTAATTACAATATTACTGAATACAATTTTTTTTCTGGACTGCTATATTGTTTTTACGTGGTCAGAGGTACAACACCCCGTGGTCAAAGGTACAACTACATGTTGTACCTTTGACCACTGTACGATTATTTTTTTAAAAATCTGTAAAACAAATTAAATGTAAAGCTAGAACGTTGAAAAAATTAAATATGATAAGCAATAGAATACTAATTACAATGACATAAAAAAAATGAATTTAGCGTCGATATTCAAGCCAAAATAAATTCAATTTTGCAAAGTGGTCAAAGGTACAACACCTTCCCGTATATATAAAATAACAAATATATATATATATATATATATATATATATATATATATATATATGAAAATACATATTGGAAATATGAATCACCGATTTTCATGATGTATGGCTAGGGGAAAATACGCAGAATCTAGTAGGAAAATAAAGACGGATTTCCCATGAAACTATGTCATTATTGAATGCTATTATAGTCAATCTACTTGAAATTCACTCATTACTTTCTTTTGAAAAGGATGTAAAATATTTTCCACGGTTTTTTACAAATGAATAAACTAGAATTGTCATCTAATTAATCTGGAATCAAACACGCGATGCAAATAAAGGGCTAATACAATAGCTCAAAACGGAATGGAGTTATTAAATACATTTTGGATTCGCATAGTGTTTACACAGAAGATCATTTCAGTAATATGATTACATATGCCAGATTTCCTCTCTTTACATTTAAATGTCCATTTCTGGTCTTTTTCCATTTAACAATGGAACGAGGAAAGAATTGAATTACCGAAACGAAGGCTTTCTGAGAAAAACCAATTAATGGGCTGAACTTCGTTTCGCGTTGAGAAAAGCCACGTTTTTTTCTGCATTCTCCTGTTCGTTAGGAGCCATTAACAAAGAACCAAATGACAATGACCTAACCTAATTGTTAAAACATAGGACACATTTATCAAAGATTCGTTCGGCTTTTAGTTTACGTTCAATAAAAACATCAAAACAAAGTAATTATAGTACAGAATTAAGTCATTGAAGAACACCATAACGAAATATTTGACGCTTCAAATAATCATAACGAGCAGAGGATTTTTTTGGCGGAGAAAAGGTTTTGACCATAACAGGACGTAAAATGAATAATTAAAGTACTTCTATTTGTCTAATTTCCTTGTGTATAGAAGATATAATTACAAATTACGATATACACGTAGTTCCCATATTTTTCTCTTTTTCTATGTTTTCAAGTTTTTTATTTATTTATTATTAGAAGATGATAATAAAGCTTTATTATTATTATTTGGGTATTGCTATTTTTGAAGTATTTTATGACGGGCGATTGTTGAAAATGACCTCACTATTCTAGTGAGGTAGGACTTACCCTTTCGTACGTTTACACAAGTCTTTCAAATCTGGCCTAGTCCTGGTATTTTTGTAGTCCTTTGCCCTACAACCCTACAAGTTCCAGATATTCTTATCATTGAGGACTCTGATCTCAAAAATATCATCTGTCTCAGCTCAATGACAACAATTTTGAGTCGTTTTTTTTTTTCTTTTAGACAGTATGGTCCGTAAAGAAGATCATCTGCAAGACTTATAGGGTGGTGTACACGAGTCTTAGACATCCCTTTCCGCAGGAGGACACATGCGACCATTTAATGATTCCGAAACTGGAAATCAATATGTTTATTTGATTTATTTTCTTACATCTATGTAAATAACATTTAAAATCTGGCAAAAGTGTTTAAGTTGCACAGCCATTAGTAACTATTTGACAACGTTTTTGGCTATTTTAAGGTACTGTTGAACGCCAAGATATCTCCACAACTCATTGGCTAATCCTGATCTCGGGATTATAGCTGATAACCAAACCCAGGAAGTAACTGGCTCATGGGATTGAGGGACGAACAATTCCATTAAGGACCATATATTCCTAGTTGTATCTTTCGTAATTGATTCACTTTCAACCTTGGGGTCTCCCGTGGTCCAATGGCTAGCGCCTTGGATTCATAAGCGGGAGATGGTGGGTTCGATTCCCAACCTCCGGCAGGACCTAGATGTAGATGCGCCGTTAAAAAAAAAAAAAAAAAAAAAAAAAAAAAAAAAAAAAAAAAAAAAAAAAAAAAAAAAACCTTTCAACCTTATTCGTTCCATTTCGAAAGTTTAGCTTTGTTTTCCTCCTGTCAATAAAATGTGGCTCTAGGTCAGTTAAATTTTCGCCAATCTTGTAGATACTTAACACGTCGTCCAATAAGGAGTGAGAAAATGATGACCATCGAGAGATTTTCCTGTTTCGCAGAGACTTGTGATGTAATACGTAATCATGAATCCTTTAGAGCCACGTTTACAGTCTCTGCTCTGGGGTTCGTTACTTATTTTGTTTCAAAAGGTCTTTTTTTGATCCAACTATTGATGTAAACAGTTTATTGACACTTTTAGGGCATTTTATTGGTCTATTGTCTTTTGGTTCTAGTTTTTTATTTGTTTTCTTTGGACTCATATAACTGGTTTCTTTTGCAAAATGTCTCGAAATTGGAATATGACATACATGAATCACATTTAATTTACGAATTTGGAAGTCATTCTTTAATTCCTAGCGAACTTTTGCCCACCGAAGAACTATGGGTATGAAAAACTTCTACATCTCCCCACTTCCCATCTTGCCCCAATTTGAATATTTACACTTACGTTTTCTCTACTAAGGTATAATAGAAGTTCCTTTTAATGAGCTTAATAGAGCATTTTAATTTTGTATAAACAGCCAGTTTCTATTTTTGCTTGTCTAAATACGTAGATAATGTTTCATTATCAGTGTGGTTTTAGAAGGGGCAAGTCCACAACTGACCAGATTTTCAGCCTAAGGACGATTCTTGAGAGAGGTCGTGAATATAATATTAGGACACATCACCTCTTTGTCGACTTCAAAGCTGCCTATGATAGTATAAACCGACAAGAACTCTATATGGCACTAAGTGAGCTCAACGTCCCTCAGGATCTCATACGTCTAGTTGAATTGACGATGAAAGACGTGAGATGTATGGTGCTAGTGAACGGGAGCAGATCCAGTGAGTTCATTGCCGGGAAAGGACTACGTCAGGGAGATGCACTGGCTTGTCTCCTTTTCAACTTGGCGCTGGAATATGCAGTTAGGAAGGCACGGATACAGGTCGGAGGTACAATCTTTGGTAGGCTCGTACAACTTCTGGCCTATGCGGATGACGTAGACATCATTGGGCGCTCTCTGAAGGATGTCACCGAAGCATTTCTCGCTCTGGTTGGCCCTGCGAGGAAACTTGGCCTTGAAGTGAACGCAGAAAAGACGAAGTACCTGGTTACAGAGGAGGATCCTAGGCCGGGAGAAGTTGTACAGATGGGGCAATATAGCTTCTCGAAAGTGGCTGAATTCACCTATCTCGGGTCGCTTGTGACAAGCCAGAATAAACCAGATATGGAAATAAAGCAAAGGATATTAGTAGCCAACCGGTGCTATTTCAGCGTAAGGAAACAGTTTTCGAGCCATGCCCTATCCGGAAAGACTAAGCTCCACTTGTATAAAACTCTTATTCGGCCAGTCCTTCTGTATGACTCTGAGTCTTGGACAACCTCTCAATCCTGTGAGCACGATCTCATGGTGTTTGAGAGAAAGATTCTGAGGAGACTATATGGAGGCAGACAAGTAGCTGGACAATGGAGGCGTCGAACTAACCAAGAGCTGTATGAACTGTTCGGGGAGCCAGACATAGTCCAGTTAATGAAAATGAGTAGACTAAGATGGGCTGGACACGTAGCAAGAATGGTCGAGGGGGACATTCCGAAGAAACTCCTCACTGAACCTCTCTACGGGAGCCGAAGAAGAGGAAGACCAAGATTGAGATGGTGTGACCGTGTGGCAGAGGATGCTAGGTCTATCCTGGGGGTCAGAAATTGGATGGCTTCAGCACAGGATAGAGACAATTGGAGGAAGCTGTTGGAGGAGGCCAAGACTCGACATCGGGTTGTAGCGCCGTAAATAATAATAATAATAATGTTTCATTCATCGATCGTTCCAAGGTGGAGTATAATAGTCGCTTCGATTTTAGCTTTTAGTTTATTACTAGCTAGCCAGTAGGTATTTATGTCCATCAGGTCATGAGAAATGGCGCGGTTATGCCGAAGTCGGTTAATATATCGTCGTTACAAATACAAAGTATCGAATGTGAAAATTACTACTTTTCAGAGTGAAACCATTTGTATTCATTACTTTGCTTTTGGACTGACAAATAGTCGGCAGATTCTCTCTTAACTGTGTAACTACTTGACACATCGAAACCACGTTTGCACGGTTCTTCCTTGTTTTTATAGTTGTTTTAAAAAGTGCAATGCAATGGATAAAAAGGGAATCCTTCCCTTCATAGGTCTATTTGAGCCCTTAGAAGGGTTTTTTCTTATTTCCGAGAACACAATTCTATAGGATTTAACGAGACCTACAACTTTGCGCCTTTAAAAAATGTTGATATCTCCAACCGTTAAGGAGTTATTTTTCTTGTGGCACACCCTGAATATATATATATATATATATATATATATATATATATATGTATATACAAATTTGAACTACTGTTATTTCCGTGATCTATGGGATCTGAAACATGAATTTCTCAAACTGCACTCTCAGATTGGAGGGCAAAAACGCAAACCGGCATAGCTTTTGTACCCTGCAGAAGAGTATAACAACACGCCGTCTTACATACATAGCTGATTCTTCTTACTTATTCGGCCCCCTATTTCGTTTTTGTGAAAATACAACATTCCAAGTGGGAATTAATGATTATTCATAATATTTAAATAAAAAATCATAAACTTAATGTATTGTATTTGCTAAAAGTATTATTATACATAATTTTGCAACTTGTGGAAAAATGTTCAAGTCAGGCCGCCCTTATTGAGTACTGAAAGCCAAAAAGCTACTGTATCTGACGTTTTACATTACCTCTCGTCAACTAATAATAAGCGTACATTAAAATAGATGAAAGCAAACCGCATTTGGTTTAATTTTAAGGGAAACTCGGTTTGCTTAATATTTTGTTTAAATTTATAAATATTAATTTGAAAAGACTAGATTTTTATTAAATCATTTTAGATTGGTTGACCGGCTATGGCGACGATTCACAGTAAAAACTATAATGAATGAAACTTTATAATATAACTTTTCCACTTTGGTAATTTTAAGCCTCTACTTCTAGATTATTCAAGGATATAACTGTGGGAGGTGAATGAATTTCTAATTCTCTTCTTAGCATTGCAGATTTACTCGTTGAACATTCTCATCAAAACTACAGTCCATCATCACGTAATCTGTTACTAGTAACACCAGCTAGTAGCAAACCATTTCATGAAAGTTTCTTCATACATTCTTCAAGAAACCAAAAATTACAGCCATTAAAAGAGACTATTTTTTTTATAAATTAGGCAAAAGATAAAATGTTAAAATAAAAAAAAAACTCTTTTACATTCCAGTAATTTTTAGTAAAACTGCACTACCATTCACATTTATTTTTCAGATGTTCACATCTATTCATAGGTGTTTATGAAGAATATATGTGAAACCAGTGGGGCAGTTTTTGAGAATCATTAATACTTACACATATATATATATATATATATATATATATATATATATATAGAGAGAGAGAGAGAGAGAGAGAGAGAGAGATAGTTTTGAATATGTGCCATCAGAGGGAGAAATCTGCTATTACCATAATTACCCCAATATTTGAAAAATATAAATTACAAAGGAACGAAACACAAGTAATTAAAATTACGAAATGATTCTGAATGAATTTTAACAAAATCTAAATCGTTTTTAATATATATATATATATATATATATATATATATATATATATATATATATACAAAGCATTACAATATGCAGCACCATAAACAAAAAATTATAGTTTACGCTCATTTATCATGTCGTGAAAAGACAAGAACTGAACAAACGTTACGGACTACTTTGACGACCTTCATCTAAACTATCGACACAGAACAAAATTACGATATATAAAACAATCATTCGACCAATATGGACATACGGACTTGCAAAAACATCCAACATTATCAGAATACAGGCATTCCAGTCAAAAGTCCTACGTAAAATTGTAAATGCCCCTTTCTATGTATCCAACAAAACCCTACACAATGACCTTAACATGCCATTTGTCCTTGACCTCGCTAAAACCCGTTTCTAAATGTTCCACTCAAAATTGTCTTACCGTCCTAATCCTGAAGATCAATCCTTAGCTTCTCAATCCCATTCAGACAATCCTCTCAGGCCGCTTAAGAGACAGTGGCCCCGAGACAATTTAATTGCCTGATCTTTTCATGATCAATAAAATATTTATTGAGACACCTCTGGAAGTGGCAACAATGGTTGGCTTTTCCAAATTTTGTAATTTTTTCATTTTATTTTACTTTTGCCAGTTTTGTCAACTTGTACATAAAATATCTGCATCAACATACTTGATCATTGTACTGTTAACCTGTACAGATTTCAAATAAATAAATAAAAAAATTCATCATGTCGGATAAATTGTTAGACTATCCTAGTGATTATAGTTTAAACGAATATACGGTATTTGTATTTTTCATCTTGCAATACACGCATACATTTGTATGTATGTATGTATGTTGTATGTGAGCGAAGTTGGCGACGAAAGACTGAGGATTTGAAATCGCAAGCATCCAGCTTGAGCTAACTTGCTTTTGCTTGCACAGATGAGCCTTCGTGCCACATTTCAAAATAGTGCTGCATTTTTGGGTAGGGCTATAGCTTTGGGATCTCCGTCTAAAGCCGACCGTAATCGAAAGGCGATGTTATTTTCTCCTACCACTACGTCCCCGGAACGAGCTCTGCTTTTGATTTTCGACTGGTATGAGCAGGAACGCGTTACAGCTCTTGCAAAATACATCCAAAGCGGACAGATTGATCTATTTCCCATGCTACAAGAAAGTACAAGAGGAAAAGAAGAAATGATATCCTAATTCTGGTGTTACTCTAATAGAATATTTTGCTCAGGTAGAACTGGAGCCACTATTGTATCTTAAGTGCAAGGATCCTAGAAGCTCTACTTGAAGTTATAGCTACATTGGATGCTGCCTCTTTGGAGAAGTTCTTAATTTCTTTTTATTTCATGTTATCCTAAAACTCTAATTTATTATATCAAGCCTTTTAATAACTCAATGTCTTAGGAAATTGGAAAATCATCCAGTTACCTCGATAAACGATTCATTCATTCTTTATTTATTATTTATTTATTTATGTATTTTATTCGTGTTTGGCAGCTCATAAAACATAGAAGTAGATGGTTTCATAGTTTTCGCCAAGAATTCTCGATTCTGCCCCAGTGTGCGGCGGCAGGAATTTTCTCTTCCCACGGCTCGTTGAGAAATTCCTCGCTGCACCTTGGATGTTAGGGCTAATGGTCCAGTTGTCGGTGCGCTATGTTACCTTTTTGTCCAATTAAAAACGCTAAACATTGTTATAATACTTATAACAATGCTTAGCGTTTTTAATGTTTGGCAATGTCTAGTGGCTTTTATTGTTCATAAATGTTAAGAGACATTGCTATAATTATGTGCAATTATAAGAACATAACATTATTACAATTATGTGAAATTAAAAGCACTAAATAGTAATAATTGAATACTTGACAAGGGGTTGATGAGGGCGCTAAAATGAGGGGCGACGAACTGTGAATAAATTGCTGTCGTTTCACAGCTCCTTGTGGTAGAGACCGACCAAAATCCACCACTAGCCCAGCCTTGACCATTACACTAATGAAAGGGAAGAGAATTGACCGCCAAGGGGGGAGTAAGGTCAATTGTTTGCCCCCATTTGCATATCAAAGGCGAGCCCGGGATACCGACTGCGGCGCTAAGCTAACATTCAAAACCACTTCAAGTCCCTTCAATATCGCTAATTGAATGGGACTCCTAACTCCGTTTCGTTCCGGACATCCCCCTACTTCCTGAATACTGATTAGAGCCTCTTCCTCCGACTCCTTGTCTGGACACGGCCTCCCAACTTACCTAATTAACTCCTCTCAAGTCTTCATCGGAAAAGCACAACAGGCTGCAAGGAATTTGATCTTTTACTAGATGTTTGATCTTTACGGGTTTTAACTGTAAGGCCATATGGAGAAATTTATATTAGAAGGATCAGTGATAAATTATAAACTCTTCCTGCACTTAGCAAATACTAGCAGAATTAACATGTTGGCATTCCAACATTTTTAAGAAATCCCCTATAAAAATGCTAGGGCTAAAGCGTTTTATATATTTTACAGGATGATTCCTGTTTACGTCCACAGTTTTAAACTGTAAGCAAACATGGAGACATTCACATTAATGGACCCGAAAAAAATGATAAACTTCAACTTAACTTAGAAAACATTTTTAGCAACGCTTTTAAAGAAAATGTTATTGAAACATTTTGAGGTAACACCAATAAAAACGTTTGAGATAGTAAGCGTGGAAGCGTAAATTCAATTTTACTATAGATTTAAAGAAATGGAGCGGAACTTGCACCATTAGGAGTATGATTAGAAATCCTTAATCAAAATATAATAATCAATCCAATTCTGAATTATTATTATATTTAGCAATGCTCCACAAGGAAGTTAAATAGCATGTATTTTGCTGTTAATTACTGCTCATAGTGATGTGTCTATTTTACCATGTCAGTAAAAACAAACATAAGTAAACTATTAAAAAAAAAAAAATGAAATTAAAAATATCAACAAAACGCAACTAATAAATTAAAATTAAACAAAGTATGTGTAATGCCCTTAGTTGTTGGTAAAGAACAAGGCTTTTGGGTTCAGAATATTACCAACTTTACAGAAAAATTATAATATCTATTATATAAAAATGGATCTGCGCAAATCTCGAGAACAACTGACCCGATTTCGCTAATTCTTTTTTTATAATTTTCCTTGAAGTACGAGGATGGTTCTTACGGAGAGAAAAATTAAAAAAATTGCCTGAAAAAGTCTAAAAATGAAATTTTTCGGATATTATTTACTTCGTAACGCAAATTCATTTTTAAATAAAAACATATGTTCTCAATTATAATATTTTTAACAGGTAACGTATTAGGTTATTTTTGTATCTATTATATAAAAATGAATCGTTAAATGTGTTGGTAAGCGCAAATCTCGAGAACAACTGAACCGATTTAGCTAATTCTTTTTTTATAATATTCCTTGAACTATGAGGATGCTTCTTACGGAGAGAACAATTTAAAAAGTCGCCTGAAAAAGTCTAAAAACAACACTTTTGGGGTATTTTTTACTTCCTTAACGCAAATTCATTTTTAAATACAAACATATGTTCTCAATTATAATATTTTTAACACTTAACATATTTGGTTATTTGTGTATAAGCAAAAAAATTAAATAAATAAGAACATCTAATCACTAGGTGACATTAGAATCACATGTTATGCAATTTAAATTAATTTATATTTGCATTAAGGAAGTAAAAAAGACTCCACTTTTCTAAATTCCCATACAAAAGATTAGTAATAATACTTAAAGGTCAATTTGAACTCTAATACCATACCATAAAGTGTTAGTGGAGGGGTTCTGGGAAGGCAAAACAATTGAGTGACATTAGTATCGTATAAATATTAATGTCAGTATTTGCCAATATTTATTCGATGGTAACATTACTCAAAAACAAATTGACGATAGTAAAATGTAAATTGTCTGTGGTAAAATGTCACTTGAAATGTAAACATCTCTTTGCTGTGCATCTATAATATTACTAAATCTAAAAGCCATAAATTTCTATAAAATTACAAAAGTGTTGTGTGTTTGTGACTTACTAAATATGCCTCCTATAAGGCGGCGGACAAATTTAGGCAGAAGAACCCGAAATTCAACGCATCAAATTAATTATCAATCTAATCGTACTGCCCAGGAACGTGAAGATCGCAATGAACGTGAAAGAATTCGGTTAAGACAGACCCGCGAAACGCGACATTTGACCAATAATGGTGCAAGTTTGAATCGAGCTGCTGTGACTTCATTACAGTGCCTACAGCTGTGTTGCTATTGGACCAATGAACTCAGTTTGACTATGAACAAATCCCAGGGCAGTCATTAAGTGTTTGTGGTATTAATCTAGAAAACCCATGTTTCTCGCATGGTCAATTGTATGTTGTCTGTTCCTGTGTTGGAAAACCATCTGCTCTGTTCATTTACGCGTCAGGTAATGAAACAAAAAATATCGTGTACCATTAAGAACTACAATAAAAATGAAACTTTATTTAGAATAAATAAAAATAAAATGAAACATAATAAGTAGGTATCATAATAAGAAATCTGATATTGTAATTTTCATTGTGATTTTTAGTGACTATTAAAAGAATTTTAAGTGTTTTGTAATTTTTATTTTTTGGCATAATGTAATTGTTGACTTATTAACTTTTTTTAAATTTGTTTGTCTTACTGGCTGACCCGGTGTCGCGAATAGCAGAATAAGTATTAAAAAAAAAATAAAGAATCGACTGTAAGGCGGTACGAAGTTCGCAGGGTCAGCTAGTATAATATATATATTGATTAGATAATGTAAAGACAATCAGACGTAAATAAATAAGCAGAGCCCATATTAGGCGTAGCGAGATTAAATAAAAGATATTTTATATCAAAGATCCGAGAATTCAATGTATTTTCAAAACAACTTTTCTGTCGTAAATCAAAGGAAGGAGTTCAACCGAAACCTCCTCACAATTTACAATATTTTGATACCGGACTAATAGCATATCAAGTGTATTTAAATAATATAAACGATACGAACATATAAAGTTTCATTAATTAGAGCTGATTAATTTTTTTTTTTAGAAAAGGATGAAAAGTATAATAAAACAGAACGTAAAGGCAAACCTCTTTTCTTCGTTACCCAATGTGTACCTTAAGAGTTTATTTGTAGAGCTTCATATATTTTTTTTATCGTTTTGTAACCTAAATTGAATACAAATCTTTATTGTCTTTGTTTACACCCAAGAAATGGTCTTTTCCAAGAAAGCTCTACGGAAAATGAGATTGTCCATTTTTCTTTCTTTTGCCACAATAGTCCACCTACTGCCGCACATTGGTATATAATATATATATATATAAGTATGTGTGTGTGTGTGTGTATTTAAATTTGAACCAATTTTCGTGATCTATGGGTTGTATAACATTTTCTACTCGGCACGAGGACAACCTTATAAGCAGGTCTCCTCCCTTTGGAGGGAGGGAGGAAAGGCGCTAAAAGCTAGCATAATAGAAATTCCGACTTATAATTTAATAAGAGGAGAAAGAATTAAATGAAACAGCTAGAAAAACGATAATTAAATGATTTATTTAAAGAAAATCTGTTGAGAAATGATACGCTATGACAGCGTAAAGCAGAAAACGGCTGGTTGGCATCATCGGGTTCCAACATAGGCTAAACACTGTTGTGTGCTTTTGGGAGTTTTTTTATTTAATTTTTTTCTAACTTTTGTTTCCTCTTTAGCAAAAATGAATGAAATTCGTATTGTCGAAACCAGGAATCAGTAAATATTAAGTTTTGGAGCAAAAAAGTCTTTGTTTGTGGAGTACTTTCATAAGATGGGAGCGAATCGTGAAACGCTTTAAGTCTTGGATTTAAGGCCGAACATTTCACTCTTTTGTCCACAAAAACTATAGTAATTTATTTATTTTCATTGAAGAAAAAAAGTAAGTCTTCTAAAGTAAAGCGAAACGGGGACTAAGGTAGTAGGGAAGAGTCTTCCTTGACATGCCTCATGAAAATTAGAGTTAATGGTTGGGAAGTTGGTATGTCACGTTTGGGACACCCTCTCCTCGAAGGTTTTTTTCCAGCCCTAACCTCTCCATCCCCCACAACGAGGCAATTTGTAACTCTCGCTCTAGCAGACGTGTCCTTCCAGCCAGTATGTAAATCCTTTTCTTCACGCCTCCACGCTGCTCAGCTTTCTTATCATTCTTATACAAAATTTCAATTAGAATCAAAACCAAACTTTGCCAATGACGTTTGATGATTAAAAAGTTGATGTAAATATTGCATCAAACTTATTAGCCCAAAGGATTACATTGCAATGTATGCAATGTATGATTCTTCTCGGTTTTGAAGATTGAATGAATAAGATAATCAAACATTTCGTTGTGAATGGCATAGAAGAGCACCGGCCATCCAACCTGGAATGCTTCATATAAGTATGCTTATTAATAATTGTTATTAATAATTTTATTTCTTCTTGGTCTTACTACTGATGGACAGAGATAAACGTTTTCTTATCATGAACGTATTGTCTAATATGTGAAGTTTAAAAAAAAAGAGAATGTAATAAATAATATAAAGTGGGTATTTTTAATTTTCCAGTAGCTATTCTGAAACATTTTTGTTTAATTCAAATGATTGTTGGAGTAGTGTTTGTTCGCAGAATGTTAATTATTTTCATATCAATGTATAAGACGTACACTCAGTGAAAAGAGTTTCCATACACCCAAAAATAATGGAATATTTGCAAATAAAGGAATTCAAAAATTGTGCAATAGTATTATTTACATATCATTTTGTATGTTTAACATATATAAGTGTATTTATTGCAATAATAAGTAAATAAATATTAAATTTATCATAATTTAAAAAATGTATGTCAAATAAGTTTCCATAAACTATAAAAATTAATCCCATTTTATGTACTATGACCCTCTTTCAAGTCTTAGGTGTATAAGTATTATCTCTTCCCTTAAGTCTTACTCTAGTATTAGGTTTTCTTGTGCCTGCGAGTGACTGATTTTTTTTACAATGCGTGTTTCTCGTGATATAAGACAGCTAATGGTTCGCTACCATAATCAGGGCTTGTCTCATCGAATAATTGCTCAATTAATAAATAACAATCAGACGCTACAGATTATTAATCACACGCTACAGTACAATATGTGCTTAACTTGCATAGGGATTTAAAATCTCAGGAGGATAGACCACGGACGGGAAGACCAACAAAATATCAGTCGCTACAGGAGGTTCATCAAATAAAGAAAGATAATGATCCAAATTAATAAAGATCCTCACATATCATTGATCACTGAAATAAATAGGGATTATGGGATTCAAGTCCTAGTCAGAGACTGTTAGGAATGCATTAAGAAAGGAGGGATTCAGAGGTCGGATCGCCCTAAGAAAGCCCTTCATAAGTATGGTTAATCGGAAGAAGCTGCTACAGTTTGCCAAGGAATTCGTAAATAAACCTGACAGTTTCTGGGTTAAGGCGATATTTCTTGACTTGTCAAAAGTTAAAGTTTTTGGGTCAGTTGGAAGGTCAAAACAGTGGAGAAGGAAGCATTCAAGAGCAATAATTTAAAACCAACATTTAAACACGGAGGTGGAAGTGTCATGGTTTGGGGGTGTAATGTATGGAAACTTTTTTGACATACGTTTTTTAAATTATGATAGATTCAATATTTACAAACTTATTAGTAATTTAAATGAACTTATATATGTTAAACATAAAAAATGCTATAAGAATAATATTATTGCACACTTCTTGAATTCCTTTATTTGTATATATACAAATTATAATTTGATATATATAAAATTATAATTTGATATACATATATATCAAATTATAATTGGGTGTATGGAAACTTTTTTGACTGAGTGTAGTCAGTTCCAAGAGCACTGCATTACTGATATTTACTTAATAATTGTAAAAATTAATTAATATTATTTCTAAAGAGTAAGTATGATCATTGAATAGTAAAACAAACATCTGAGCTCTTACCCGTGGTTTAGCAATTATCAGAAACAATTCATAGATTATATAAATATGCTATCAAAAAAACATAGAAAGAATGAAACATAACTACAAATGAAGTATTCTGTTACCTTTCTCCAGTGAAGTGAAGGTTGCAATGGTGGTCCTTGTGAGAGGTGAGAAAAGTTCTGAAAACAAATTAATACAATTTGTTATTGTATGTTCCCATAAGAAAGCTGGTATTTAACAATTAAATTGTTTATAATGCCGATAAGAAATAATGTCAATAAGCCATCGAAAACCGAATATTAAAAAACATTACTAAATGTTGTTAATATATTTCCTTTGCTTAACGAATTGGTGGGAAAATCAGCCTTTATGAAAACTTAAAAAATCCAAATCACTCTGATAGGAGGACGAATTAAGATTACTTCATAACGAAAGGTATAAAATAAATGTATTCATTATTTTACCACGCGATAGAGTACCCAAAGATACTATATATTATGCCTTAAAGTTACTATTCACAGCTTAAGTAGGCGTGGTTCGCCCATAAAAACAATGTTCCGGTAGATATATGTTGAAGGTTAACTTGACCATTCATACCAAGTAACGTATTTTTGTAACACATTTTATCAAAACCGGACTTTTTTTCGGGCAGCAACAGAGCAACGGACAAATGTATACTATCTATCCATATATATATATATATATATATATATATATATATATATATATATATACACAAATATGAACCACTGTTAGTTTTGTGTGCTGTGGGTTCTGAAACTTGACATTTCCTAGTTGGCCCTCTTCCGGAGTATCATAATTTTAACCTGGAGGGAGGGAAGGAAAGTGCTAAAAGGAAGGAGGCTTTACAAGAGTTTAATTATAAATTGTCACTTGGGAAAGTGTAGATGTACAGATGAGGCTTGTGATTATAAAGAGTTTAAAGCTTTTTTAAGATTATAATGGATAGATTAAAGAGAGCAGTTTATTTTTTCCTTCCGATAGTAGAGTAAGATAATGGTTTAATGGGGAAGGAAGAGCCCCAATTAGTTTGCTAATATGCCGCTAAATCCTTGAGAAAGCTTGGAAGGGAGGACCTACCCTTTCCGTATTAATCCTAGGGGATTGGAACATGCAAATTCTTACAGTTTTTCTCGTTGTATCGGCCACTCCTAGGCGTCTCCTTTCCATTTGTATAAATAAGAAATTCAAATTTTAGTAAATCAGTTTCAGTGCTGAATTCAGTTCATAGAAAGTCACATAATTTTCTATATATATACATACATATTTTTTTTCTGCCAATTCATTCTTACTGTGTTTCATCATATAGTTGGACTGGATAGTATACTGGATTTTCAAGGGGACTCTCACAGAATACATGACATTTAAATAAGAACAAAATCATGTAAAATTCAAAGAAGAATCGTGCGAATCTTATTTGTCAGTGAAATTGTGTATGCACTTTCCCGCCAAAACGATTTAACTTTCAGGACACAATAAACTAACTACCATAATAAATTTCTGATTGGCACTCATCTAGTTCTCCCATATACCTTCAATTGTGTTAATTTCATACCCCATTTTCGCTAATTCATGCTAATTTTCTGTGAAATGTCAGGACAAGAAACTTAGGTAATCTTAAGTGGTATTAGATCTGGTTTGAGCTTTAAAGTGAAGGCTTTGTTTGATTTCTCTTTCATGTGAAAACTGTGCAGGTTACTTCGTCAGAATATGACAATCAATATTATTGACTTCAATTTTCTCAATTTCTGAATTGTCTTGTTTATGGATATTATTTAGTATATTATTTATTTATTATTTAATATATATATATATATATATATATATATATATATATATATATATGCATATAAAGAAATAAGCAAGTATGTATTCATACATAAATACTTGCTTTGTCAAATCACACTATTACTTTTGGGCGTACTTATATCGACGAAACACAAAAACTCAATCTTTAACGAAATTTGTATTTCTTGGTTTGTCTTTATATTAAGTAATTATTTTAGCTGAACAATACTGCCAAAAAGATATTCTAAATGTCCAAATAGAGGATGTGATTTTTCTTAAGCGAAACGACTTCCTATCACTCTTCTAAGTGTGTATACCTTATTCATGAATTCTATCTCCTCATAAATTCGATAAAGGACCACCCCAAGAATCCATTGGTGGGTGTAGAGTCGCCAGCATAATCTTCTGAAGGATTGAACATATTCTATATCAAAGACAATACAATTTTTATAAAGGCAGAAAAAACATTTAACTGTCGCCCGGAATACCGCAAAACAAACATCCTCTTGTTTGGTTGCCGCATATTTTCCATTTTATGAAGGGAATTTTCCTCTATCATTACATTTCCCGTACAATAAAGAGAAAATTACTGCTCCCTACCAGCTGGATCTTTTGGCAGAAATGTATTGGAAAATATGAATGTAAAATTAAATATATTGTGGTATATGGTAAATTTATATTTTTGTAAGATATTCTGTTGGCAGTAAAAAAATATATTTATACTGTTCCGAATATTATATATATATATATATATATATATATATATATATATATATATATGTGTGTGTCCAAATAAAAAAGTATAGTGAGCTTTTATTTTACTTTAAATCTATATGTAAACATTTATATAAGGTGCTCATATTCGAATTGATTGATACAGTACTTTTAACAAGTTAGTGTTACCTATGGTAATTTATATTACCATAGGTTGGGTTTACTGATGTGTCCATGTATTTTTGAAATATTTCTGCCGGATTAAAGCAAATGTATCCATGTATTTATCGTGCTATAAAATCATGTTAGTTTAAAGGTATGAAATCAGAGAGATCTTGCCGAAACTTGCATTGAGCAGGATCATATTAGATCACACAAGAAAAAACAACAAACTCATATACACTCCCCGACAAAATTATAGGGTACCCTATATTATGTTAGTTTTTGTCCGTATTTAATGACATTTTTTAGCCAAAGTAAATACATACTGTTCTAATGCCACTGCCTTTTGGAAGAGCATGTCTGTAATGAGTCATGCTGCTTCTTGCTTAAGGATTAGCCGAAATTTAAATATTTAGGCGCGACAAAATTATAGGCCACCCACTCAGTTCTTATCTAAATCTTGCTCTAGGAACAGTTTTAATGGTCATTAGATTCAATAATTCAAACAGCGAGCCTAAGTAAACCTGTTTAAGTAATAACCAGAGGAAAAGTGTTGTATGAGAGTGAAAAACACGCGATTTAAACATTCAAAGATAAAAATTGGAAAATATCGAAAATAGCTCGAACATTAAATAGAAGTAGGCATCTCATCAGGAATTTCCTCAGGCTGGGTAATGGTTATGACCAAAAGAAAAGCATTGGTAGGCCCACGGTCCAAGAACAGTGAACCATTTTACCTCGTGCTTCCAACTCTTTAGGCAAGACGAGAGAAATTTGTGAACAATCCGGGGTCAGCACTTCTCCTCTTTCAACAATTTGCTTCCGGACGATTTATAGATATTTTTTCGCATTCAATGTAGTGAACAAAATACGAATTCTGTCTTTTCCTAGTATCCTATCCCAGCCCAAACCATAATACCTCCTCCTCATATTTGACGAATAGTTAAACATATTTTTTCTTTTTGGAAATCATGAAAATAATATCGATATCCATCAGGGCCATCCAGATTAAACTGCTTTTCATCGCTGAAGATAACTTTCTTACATCTCTTTCCCTATGTGGTGTGTTCCAAAGTAAACTTCATTCTGTTGGCTTTGTGTGCTTTTGGAAAAGGTAGCCTGGGGGGCTTGGACTTCAGTTTAAGGAACTTTAAATTACGTGGCTTTTGCAAAGGAGTTGAACATTTCTGATGATTGTTTGGACCCGAGCTTGTTCACAAATTTCTCTCGTCTTGCCTGAAGAGTTGGAAGCACGAGGTAAAATGGTTCACTGTTCCTGGACCGCGGGCCTACCAATGCTTTTCTTTTGGTCATAATCATTACCCAGCCTAAGGACATTCCTAATGAGATGCCTACTTCTATTTAAAGTTCGAGCGATTTTCGATATTGTCCAATTTTTATCTTGCAATGTTTTAATCGCGCGTTTTTCACTCTCATACAACACTTTTCCTCTGGTTATTACTTAAACAGGTTTACTTAGATCCGCTGATTGAATTAATGAATCTAATGACCACTAAAACTATTCCTACAGTAAGATTTAGATAAGAACTGGGGGTGGCCTATAATTTTGTCGCGCCTAAATATTGACATTTCAGGTAATCCTTAGGCAAGAAGGATCAGGACTCATTACAGACATGCTCTTCCAAAAGTCAGTGACATTAGAACAGTATGTATTTGCTTTGGCTTAAATATAACATTAAATAAGGACAAAAACTAAAATAATATAGGGTGGCCTATAATTTGTCGGGGAGTGTATGTGTTATCGAACTCATACATTGGTGTCAATCAGCTCTGAGTAACTAGCTGTGCACGATCAGTGTGCAGTTTTTTTTAGATTTAGTAATTCACAAAATAGGAATTTTTGATAGACGACTTCTTCCTGTTTTTACAATATTTCACTTTAATTCGCGTATTCCTTGGTTCGATTTTTGTCTATAATTCCTACATTTCTAAAATCGAATACGTGTTTTAGCGCGTGTCCTTCCTCCCTCCATAGGTATGAAACTCGCTTATGAGGTTGACCTCATGCCGCAATCTGGAAATGCCGACTAGAAAATTTCACGTTTGTTTTAGCACCCAGAGATCACGAATATAACGGTAGTTCAATATTTGTGTGTCTATGTATATATATATATATATATATATATATATATATATATATATATATATATTTATATATATATATATATATATATTTTTTTTTTGTTTGTATGCTCTCTAGCTGGTGTTTACTTGTTCGAAAGATGGAAACAAATACGCTTTGCGTCATTTTTAAGGTCAAGTTCGTTAACCATCAGAATTCACCGACGGGAATATTGTCGTAACACTAACGATTTGGTGTTCATAGCATTGAAGGTACATGTTCTGAAGGCCTTTAACATAGGGAACCGAATGAAACCATATCTGTAAACGTTTTCGAGAAACGTGAATAATTTTCCTAACTCACTTTCAGTTTGATATTCTTACAAATTAAGATATTTAAAATTTGGTTGCGTTTGGAATAAGACATGTATTAGGAAAAAAAAATATTATTAAACATGAGCGTTTTCAGGATTTTCAGCATATATTTTTTTAAATTGTTAGAAAAAGGTTGGGAAATCGTGTTATACTTACAACGAACTTAATATACCTTACAGTATGTAAGTGAGTTTTAAGTAGTAACTAAATATAATAGATAAAATAAAAAAAAATACAAAATTTAAATTAATAAAATGACCCCTCGTTGTCTATTAAAAGATAACAAAAAGACTCGTCGATTAAGCACTCTTCTATTTGGGAATCGCCACGCAAACTCTCGCGCGGCTTCTATAGTTGCCGTTGCAGAAACCTAAACGAAAACTATATCACCATCAAGAGATTGTATTTTAGTAATTGGTTTCTCGAAACAATTCGCAATGGCAATTTTTTCCATTGAAAATTTAAATAAGTAAGTACAAAAATGATTCGTTTCTTCGTTTGGTTTCTTGTTTTGCTATTTAAGAACACATTTTTAATCATGCGTTATTAGAGACTTGATAATAAATAAATAAATAAAATTGTTTTGCTATTTACTCCAAAACAAACAAACCTTTAAAGGACTTTTTGTCTTAGTTTTTCGGTCTCCTACATGCTCTTGATGTTTTGCCAATTAAATTCAGGACAACCTGCATATCAGGACTTAAGAAGAAAAAGGGCGAATCACGAAATCCAGATGTTGGGAAAACGAAGTCAAAGTTCTACATGTGCTTTAGGATAGCAAAGGCTAATAATTACTCTATGGAATGCTGATTCATAAACCTCATTGCAAATTATTGAAATTCTATGTTTAAATTAGAATTTGTACGAATGATTTTTGGGCAACAAAATGCTAGGAGGAGAGATTCAGACCTGGGATTCACCCTTTATATCGGACATTGAATTTTTCATAAATGATGGTACTATTCACTCTTGCTTGAAACTGTCATAAAACTAACCAGAGAAACAAGGCAAAGCGTCGTGTTACCTGTATCTTTTTAACTCAGAAAACAAAATTTAACAAAAAAAAGTCTATTTTCCAGATTTGCCCGTTTTCTTCTAGCTTCCGGGTAAATTCTCTCTCTCTCGCTCTCGCTCTCTCGCTCTCGCTCTCTCGCTCTCGCTCTCTCTCTCTCTCTCTCTCTCTCTCTCTCTCTCTCTCTCTATATATATATATATATATATATATATATATATATATATATACATATGATTAAAATTCAGAGTGTGCTTATTCTTTGTGATAAGTTAATAGAAGAACACCCTCTCTTCAGAAGACAAACACCCATGGAACGTAGACATAATGTATAGAAAAAAGAGTTATCATAAGAATGCTACAATTTATTGCTGTTTAATTTGCTAAAAGCCAGGTCAATCTCATCTTAATCGGGAGTTTTACAATCAATCTCTGTCAATTCTCCTTCTCACTCCTTCTTCCTTCCCTCCTGCACTAACTTCTCTCCGAAACATTACCTTAATTGTAGAAGAATTGCCCAGCTGAATCACGCTAAAAGTAATCCTCTATCGAATAAATTTTAATCAAACCAAATGTACACAGAATTTATTATCTTCATAAATTAAAACCCATTCTGTTTTCCTGAATCGACATTATCCTCACGATTGTGGCTAAAAATATAAACGTTTCACGGCCAGTATGCCCAATAAAAACAAATGAATTTGTGTATATTGAACACACATAAAAATACACACACATATATATACACATACATTAGGGTGGCCCATAGCTATAGGGAATTTTTTTGAAAGTCAAATTGTTGCTGCTCCCACCGCCCAATTCTGTTCCAATCAACAAAAAAAACTAGCTGTGCAAAATTTCAGGGCAATCTGAGAACTGCTTGGCGACCCGCAAACGATTTGAAATTGAAACATATTATACCAGCGATTAATTCCGTTAAAAAGGGATATACTGTTCTATCTCAATCATTTTCTCAAAAAACATTTACGTAGTTACATCAAGGCGACCCCAGAAATCGTTAAAATCATTCTGAATCAAAAGTCGATTCTAAAAAGTTTTGGAATAACATTTAAACATAACAAATTAAAAAACAAATATTAGAATTTTACTAATGCACACAAGGGTGGCCCATAGCTATAGGGATTTTTTAAGTCAAAATTTTGCAGCTCCCACTCCCCAATTCTGTTCCAATTATTAAAAAAACTAGCTCTGCAAAATTCTAGCGCAATCGGACAACTGCTAGGCGACCCTCAAACGCTTTGAAATTGAAACATAGTACACGCAACGATTAATTCCGTTAAAACAGGGATATACTGTTCTCTATCTCAATCCGTTTCTTATTGCAATTTATGTAGATACATCCAGGCTACCCCGGAAATTGTTTAAAATCATTCTGAACCATATATCTCAAAATTTAATTCTAAAAATTGCAGAGATAACATGAAAATATTAAAAAATATTAGGTTTTTAAAAATGCACACAACTTGCATAAGACAACCGCATTTTTATTTAAAACAAAAATTTCTATAGAAACAAGGAATAATTTGAACAATAAAAAAGTCCGATCGCAGGAACTGTATCATCGTAGCGCGGTTCCTGTTCATATCCCTATTGTCATTCGAAAAGCTTAGAATAGTAACAGATTATATTTTCCTCGGCCTTTGTTCAAAGGGTTTTATGGCTTTACCTGGTCGGGTCCGCCAGACCCTAGAATCCTCTTCTACCGATACTTCATTTCATACGTTTCAATGAATTGGAAAATATCAAAAATTTTCACATATTCCTGCGTTCTTTTAGAATAGTAATAATTCTACAAATAAAATCAATTAAAAAATAAAATAAAAAAAAACAACAGCATAAAGGCAATTGAAAATATTCAAAAGACGTCATAGAATCTCTTTCTCTTGGCAAGCTATATTTCTAACAATGAATTGTTTTTCTTATTTTACCTAATCTGTTTTATTGTCAAATACATTATCCAACTATAAGCAATTAAAAAATAACAAGGAATAAAAACAGACAAAAAAGAACCGTTCGAATAAACGAAATCAATTACTTCAAAGTTTAAGCACCTATTTCTCCGATTGACATCACCTAATCAAAAATTGTTTATGAATCTCTTTTTGTAGAGAATTTATAAAGCTTTCAAATAATATCTATCCACTTATCACGATTTCCCAACCATGTTCGAGATATTAATGAAAATATACGAAGTTCCCAAAACTTTTCATGTCTGTTTATAAAATATTTTATTCTAACCCTTCCTTAACTCCAAACGTAACCAAAAGTTTAACATGTTAGTTTTGATGAAATTCAAACATGCAAAAAATATTTCAACTGAACCCCATGATTTTAAGTAACCAAACAACTTGATTTAACAACCTTTTTTCCGATTTTCTCAGAATCGGTTAAAGCTACCGCCTTAAAAATGGTTTCATTCGTTTTACTAGCCGAAGAAGAATATAAAACGAGTACTTACAAGCATATGAACTCAAAAACGTAAGCGTTACGATTTTTTTTTGCGCGAATTTCGCCCCAAACGCCATCTTCCAGTGGGCGGATTTTTCTGGTTAACGAACTTGACCTTCCAAATTGGACGACGGATTTTCGTACCAAATTTAATCAAAATCGGACCATTAGGGACGCCGGAAATCAGACAAATATATATATATATATAAATTTGAACCACCGTTATTTTCGGTCTCTAGGGGTTCTGAAACGCGAAATTTTCTAGTCGGCACTTCCGGATTGTTTCATGAGATCAACCTTATAAGCGGGGTTCCTCCCTATGAAGGGAGGGAGGAACCGCGCTAAAAATAAAAATATTGAATATTATGTTTTTCTAAGGGTGGATTTAGTTGCATCGGTTATTTTTCCCGGTTCCCGGCAACGATCTGCAAAACAATATGAAAAAATCGATTGGTGTGAAGGATGAAAAATCATTTTGGTGGAGAACGTACCTATTCAATTGATTTTTTGTCTCCTATTCTTCAGCTTTGGCTTCTCCAGCATAACTTGAGCTATATTTGCCTTGACCGTTGTTGGAAAATTGTCACCAAATAAGGATAAAGCCACGGTTTCGGGAACTAATTACCAGAGATGATTGGAAAAAGGTTTTTGCGGCAGCCTTACTAATTTCTGGATCAATATCCTGATAATGTATCAATTGATGCATGAATAGAAAGTCATGATATGGTGCTTGAAGTGCGTCTGATGATAGAAACCAGGCTCGAACGTACTCTCGCGCCAGAAAAATACATGTTCTTCTTAAAGAATTTTTCTCGCAATGAGATAACTGAAATTGATTTTGGAACAGGTACATTCTGAATGCATAAATCGCCTTTGCCATCCACCTGGTATGACTTACAGCTCCTGGTACTCGAAACGATACTCCTATCTTCCCGTACAAACGAGTGCACCTGGGAAACTTGGAGGTTCGATAAAGGCCTAAATGTGCCACATTTCCTTCCAGTCGGGGTGTTTCTTACACCCCGACGTCTTCTGGGATTGACGTTATATGGAATAAAGTTTACATTTTACTTTTTTTTTTAGAACCTTTTTTTGCAAGTACCTTTTGAAGTAATACAATGGTCTTTTATATCGTTAGAAAAATGAGTCTTTCTTCTTTTGAAAGATTTCAATGACGTAAAAATCGGATTATCTCAAGGGGAGAAATTGAATTTTAAAACGTCACGTTACTTTTTCGCTTACAAATATTTAGTCTCTTCCAGACTGGGAAAAATCATTATTTTTTGTTTTCAATGATATTTACTACATGAGGGTTTCTTGGGGTGCTGTTTTTATATCTGCTATTATTTTTGGTCTAAAAAAATGTATAATACTAGTTTACTTGAAAACGTAAGCATATTTTTGAATTTATTTGACAAAATATAAATTATTGTTTAACGATTATATTGTTCGTCTAATCTACTCTATAAAACAAATGAATTGGTGAAAAAATCATGTCGATATCATTTTCTAAACTCGGTATAAAAAATAAAGCCCTTTCAACCTATTTTATTTTATTCCTCGGCTCCTAAGGCGCATTGGACGGAACGCTCGGACACGTGTCGACTATTTTTCGATGCAGAATCACCAGAAAAAAAAAATGGTCCAGATCGGTGACCCCACCACTGTATACTCCCCTTATAAGAACTATAAAGAAGTTATACCTGTATTAAACTGTAGACGCTTGAGGAGTTTTGGATGTCTTATTTAGGCACTTTAGAAAATATTGCGAAATCGTGTACGTTGTATGTAAATGACATGTTGATTTACCATTAATATATTATGATTTCAATATGTCTATGTTTGAGATATTGACGTCAGTGCTCTACATTTTGACGATTTACATAATATGGCTATTAGCCACAGTCAGGGTTTATGACATGGAGGACAGCTAATGGTTTACCCTATAGGAATCGGCTGATACCTACAAATTAATTTTTTCCAGCATTCCTTCGAGCAATAAATTGAGCTGAGTATCATAAGTTAGAAAATAATTCTGCACATACTTCAGGTTATATAATTAATAGAATATGAAACTAATAATAATAAAAATTAATTAAGCATTATTTGTTATACTTCGTGTTTGTGAATTATAACAATTATAAATTAATCACGTGCCGAAAATGTAACTCAGAACTCACAATCAAGCATACTCGTATACTAACTGTCTGAGATTGATAGAATACTCAACGTTTAAACGGCGTTGACATATAGAAAAACATCTAAAAGAAAATATTAGGTACATACCTAGCCAAAATATTTAGTTGAAATGTTTGAAAATTAACAATTAATGACGTGCATTTTTTTAAGAAAATAATAGATTAAGCCTATTTTACATCTATTGAAAAGTATAAAAAATAGCAATTCGCCAAAGAGGCGGTGCATTAAACTAATAACAAATAATCATATTTGTGAATTTCTCTTTAAGTGACTAAAAACATTTACTTAAGATTAAAATACTAAAGTAAGAATGAGTACATTTTATGAGCCGAAAATGAAAGAATAAAGTTGAACAATGTTCGAGGCTCTCTGCTGAAATGTAATCCTATCGCTTCTTAAAAACTTTTCATCTTAATGAAGATGGAGATAGTTAGCCGTTGCAGAGATACGAAGACAAGGTATACTTGGGATTCGGCTAGGAGAAAAACGTCAGACTTTCAGGAGGAAATCTGTATTTGGACGTTTCGGCTGCACATTGGCAGCCTTCTTCAGCTAACAAATATATACAACTTATAAGTAAAAAAAATAAATATACAACTTGTAAGTAAAAAACAGGCAGAAATGAGCGTAGTATATACATCAAGACAATAAATTTTAACATATCTTATTTTTTAACAATGAGAATACGGTAGTTGGAAAGTAAACAGCATGTAGAATGTAGTAAGTAAAGAGTACAAGAAACTAATCAGTACAAAAAAACGAACATTTTTCATATAGTGAGAAAAAAACAATCTATTCTATACGTGAATACAATTTATAATAATTAATATATAGATACGTACCACTAGATTTCCTCCTATTAATATATAGATAAAGATTTCCTCCTGAAAGTCTGACGTATTTCTCCTAGCCGAATCCCAACTATACCTTGTCTTCGCTTCTTTTCATCTTAGTTTGAAAGATTCCTTTAGTTTTCAGATCTCGAAGGGAAATGGTAAGGAAAATATTGGTGTAGTTATTTAGACATTTACAAGACAATAAGCCCCACTAGGTTAAACCAGAAAACGAAGTCAATTGCCACTAAATGGATTCGATCCTTTTCTGATGT
Organism: Gonocerus acuteangulatus; assembly: GCA_946811695.1. Classification (NCBI taxonomy): domain Eukaryota; kingdom Metazoa; phylum Arthropoda; class Insecta; order Hemiptera; family Coreidae; genus Gonocerus; species Gonocerus acuteangulatus. Next base: position 96,548,078 of record OX328123.1, read on the forward strand.
CAAGTTATTTTTTGTAGGAACGTTTGCCTCGATTCACAACATACTGCTAGGAACTGCTCTAGATCGTACAATTCGATTTAGAGGGTTGGATCGAAAAACCCGAAATACCCATGTCATTTTATTGAGTAGAACGCTGAACCCTAAGCGGCGTAAAATTCTTCAGGGCAAAGGAAGTGATTCAAAAGCATTTGCACGCCTAACAAGAGATGAAATGATATCTCTGAAGCATTTGCTTCACGTACTGATATGATATTCGATATAGGACAAATAACGCGATAAAAAATGTACAAATAGAACGTGTAGGCCAGGAAGTCTAATTATTCAAAATCGTATTTTTATTTAATCTATTTGCGCAAAGCTCAACCCAAAAAACAGTATTCCAAGAATCTTCCACTCATATTTTTTGTGCTACTTAAGTATTTTCCTATAATTCTGATGTATATCTAACAAATTATTCTAAGAAGAATGTGATCAGTTCTGTAGAAAAATGGACTGTATTGTTATATTTGGTTGTAAAAATCTTATCTCGTATAAACGTATGATATTTCTAATATACAAGCGAAAACAATGCTTTGACGGGAGAAAGATAATTGATGAGGAGGATATATAAAACATGATAACAAGTTACCAGCAGTCTCCAGTTCTAGGGAAAGGTATCATTTCCTATTAAAGAATAATTCTACTAGACCACAACATTTTTTGATGATAATTATTCAAAATGCATTTGTGGTGGGCATGAAATTCAATGATACGTGAAACGAACTTGAAGAGTTAAATATTAGACAGACCGGAACCTCTGTCGGCTCATAGTAGCATACTAAACAATTAGGTATGATCCTGTCTGGTACAAACATAGTGCAGCATATACAGGGCATGGAGAGGCGTAAAAATATAAAACGAAAGGAGTACGCCCTAAAACCTTCAGGACAGAACGCATAAAGACGAGAAGAATTCAGTCTCGGAACTTCATTAACTTAGAGCGTTTAATTTACCAGAGGTGTCATTTTAAAGGTCAGAAATAAGATCTCTAACTTGTATGTCAGTGTCAAGCGAAAAGAACTTCCTATATTTTTGCTTCACTGATTAAATCATTTTACAGTTTAGCAAATTTATCACCGTAATACTGAAAATGCTGATGAAGAAGTGATTGTGTGGTCCATAATAGTTAAATGTATATTAGAAGACAAAAATTTGGGGATCCAAGTAATCCACCAGAACTTGGTTTTTAGGGCAAAAGATTCAAGATGATATCTGTAACCGTATTCCAGAAAGATAATTCCTTTACTAATAGGTCTGGGAATGCAAAAGAAAACGCGGAAAGATGACGCAGTTTCTTCGAGTCGGAAACTCGTTTATAATAAATGAATCAGCGTTTTTTTTATTGAATAGTTCTCCAGATAAATTCAATTTACCGGTAAAAAAGGCCGTCACGCGGGATCTGCATAACTAAGCACTTTCCAAGGTAGGTAGTGAAAAATGTCCTTAATATAAACTATATATATATATATATATATATATATATATATATATATATATATATATATATATATACATACCTATAAGTTCCAGCTTACATACACTATTACATGAAATATTAAAGCCGATTTTACACAGGTATTATACCAATAGATGTGAGTAAAATTGGAAAGTTTCGTAATTCTACATTGAAGCGTTTCTAGGATATTGACGATAGAAAATAGGCATTTTTACAACTCACTTACTCATTCATCAAAATTATTAGGCACTCTCCAAAGAGCTAGAGACTTGAAATTTTGTAGGATGATATGCATCAGGGTATTATTAAAGCCAAAAATCGAAAAATCCTGGTTGTGATGAACTCCGCTACAAGAATGCTATACGTGGGTTAGAAACCCCTTCATTCCTTTCGAATGTAGGGACTTATTAATAAGAATCTTCTCGGTAAGGAGAACCTAAAACTAAAGGGAAAAATGGGAAAGCACAGAAAAGTTGAGTTGGGGCCTTTCTCCAGGGGGTACTGCATGCCGATTATAATCGAAGCGGGGACATAAGATCTAACAAGCGTTATGTCCACGCGTTATCCTTCTGAAGCCATACGTCGACGGCGCCTGCTCTAGACGGTAACGGCGCAGTTACAAAATGTAAATGAGCTAAATAGGTCAATCGGAAAAGTGGGTTTACTTTGTAATATATTTCAATAGAACAGCCCGCCAGACGTAGGTTAGCAAGGCCGCCGCAAGGAGCGCTTTCTACCACTAGAGGGACTGTATCCTGTTCCTGCGTCAGATCAAAAGACAAAAATATGAAGTTTTTTTATATTTATTAAGTAGTGTAGTAGGTACCATGTGTAAACATAACTCTGGAAGCAAATTAATTACAAAATTAATAATTGAACAGTTACTCATTACAAAATTAAAAGAGAACTAATCATGTTTTTATTTTATTTATGTAGGATATTTTAAGCAAATTCTACACTACCCAAATTCTGAGGAAAGTGCTTAGTTATGCAGCTTCTGCGTGACGGACTTTTATTTGTCAAATGATAGCCGCAATGACGATCGGATATATTATAAAATTTTCTAATTATACAAAAAGAAATTTCAGATAGTGATGTAAATATTTCTCAATATTAAAGTTTCGTTGCATCCCATTTGCGCCACTTTATTAATATATGGATTTATATATAGAAGAAAGCGTTTATAAGTAAATCAGTGGATTAAATGTTGGTAAATAAAGAAATGAATGCACCCTATTATTTAGTGACTTTAGATTAAATGTATTTGAGGAAGTGAATAAAGGAGTACAGGAAAGTAATATTGCCCGAGGCTTTCTTCCAGGTGCAGGAATCTTATGAAAGTCACGCTCCGTGGCCTTCCTTCCGTCAAAGTGAGAGCTCCAACTGAAAAGATTTTAATATAGATGGGACTTGAGCATCCAAAGGATACTTTCACGCCTTCATTCTATTATATGCACTTTTTAGCGCGTTTCCTCCATCCCTCAGGGAAAGGAACCCCGCTTATGAAGCTACCCCGATTAACTGCCGTCTAGAAAATTTCACGAGGTTTACAGATCACGAAAATGTCGGTGGTTCAAATTTGAATTTATATATATATTTGTCACTTTGCTCTGTACTTGCACCAAAGAAGGCCCGATTTTGTTGAAAAGTACAAAAATCTTTCGTCCAATTTGAAAGTTCAAGTACGTTAACCAACAGAACACGTACGTCTTCCAGAACACGGGGTTTAGGCCAAATTAACACAAAAAAGTAGCTAATAATTTTTTTTTACGTTAATGTGCTTACAGGTAATTTTATTATAGATTTTCTAACGTAGCAAAACCAATGAACCCATTTTTAAAGCAATATCTGAAACCGTTTACGGCAAACTTTGATACAACTAGTAGTTTCTCTAACAAATTTTTGGTGTTTATAAATAGTTGATTCAGTTAAAATTATTCCAGACGTTTAACATTGGCCTAGACTAAGATATTTAAATTTTGGCTGCGTGTGGAGTAATGTAAGTGCTAGAATAACAAGTTTTACTAACAGACATGCAAAGGTTTGGGAATTTCGTATATTTTCTTTATATCCCGAAAACAGCTAGGTAATCGTTGTGAGTAGGACGACCATTTGAAAGCTTAATAAATCCACAAAAAACGGACTTAAGGTAAAGGGTCTCACCGTGTTTCCATATGAAATCTGCACTGGCGTCTTCCTTGACATTGATGTAATTATTTTATTTCTAGTTCCTAGAAATAATTTTTCGTCAATTATCAAACCTCTAACTGTACTCGTTTTGAGGGAATAAGGGTTGAAATCCCTAACATCAAAGTCGTTTTTCTATAAAAATATACTAGATATTTAAATGAAAATAATGTGAAGTGAAGCTATTGATTAGGTGTACCTTGCGTATTGTTTTCATAATTTTCGGACCACTTATAAGGTAAGAAAAAAAATTGTGAAGATTTGAAGGGCGGGTTTCCCTAACTTCCCCTCCAAGCACACCTACCAAAAAAATCACGTAAAATCAGTAACTTCTCAATTATTATCCATAAACATTTCATAGATGTGTGAAAGGTGCATCATACATGAAATTACAAAAATCCTATATCGATAGCTAAACACTAAAAACCAGATGTATCGAAAATATCTCAAGTTACCCTTAGGACGTTTTTGTTATTTAAATATGAACCCTCACATTGCTCAGTGCATAATCTGTATTATACAGATCCAAAAACTATTGTCATATTGCAAGCCACTAAAATAATAAATACTAAAAATCTTCATTTTCTACAAAAGATAATTAATCTTAATAACTATTTTCCTCAATAGTTTTGGTATTACTTGTAACTTTGAATAAATGTGTTAATATTTCCGCGGGTTCAATTTTTTTTTTTATTAGTAACGACCAAGTGATAAGAAATAAATTATCGAGGTTACCTATGAACAGCTACCTATGGTCCTATTTCCATTAGCGTAATCACAAGTGTATTTTTTTATGTTCTTGTAATTGTATTTAAAAAAAAAAAAAAAAAAAAAAAAAATTTCACAAAAGAAACATCCCATGTCTATTATATTCAAACAAGTACAATAAAAAACAAAACGAAGGTATTGCGTCACTTGGTAAACGGTAAAGAACGAATAATATGTAGTGAATGAATATGTAATCCGATTTATAACTAATTGATCAACCAGATGTATACGAATAATACCACTTGTTTATAGATGCATATATGTAATATTGTAACTGATGTATATATGCAATAACTGTTTGGAGCGAAACGCCTTAGATGCGCATGGATGCTCATAAATAAATATAAGAAAAAATTAGAAAAAAAAAATTGTATTCAATGAAACATTTGATATTTATTGCTATATGTTGCCATTTTCTTATAAATACTCAACATGAACATCGTTTTTATTGTCGTCTAATGGAACAGCAAGGTAACATTTGTTCCAGTTTCATCTCATGTTACAAATCTTACCAAAACTATTGAGGAAAATAGTGATTAAGATTAATTATCTTTTGTAGAAAATGAAGATTTTTAGTATTACAAGCTATCAGTGGCTTACAATATGACAATAGTTTTTCGATCTATATAATACAGATTATGCACTGAGCAATCTGAGAGTTCATATTTAAATAACAAAAACGTTCTAAGAGTAACTTGAGATATTTTCGAGACATCTGGTTTTTAGTGTTTAGCTATCGATATGCGATTTCTGTAATTTCATGTATGATGCACCCTTCACACATCTATGAAACTTTTATGGATAATAGTTGAGAAGATACTTATTTTACGTGATTTTTTTGGTAGGTGTGCTTGGAGGGGTAGTTAGGGAAAACCGCCCTTCAAATCTTCACAATTTTTTTTCTTATCTTATAAGTGGTCAGAAAATTATGAAAAGTATGCAAGGTACACCTAATCAATAGCTTCACTTCACATTATTTTCATTGAAATATCTAGAATATTTTCATAGAAAAACGACTTTGAAGTTAGGGGTTTCAACCCTTATTCCCTAAAACCGAGTACAGTTAGAGGTTTGATAATTGGCGAAAAATTATTTCTAGGAACTAGAAATAAAATAATGACATCAAAGTCAAGAAAGACGCCAGTGCAGATTTCATATGGAAACACGGTGAGACCCTTTCGATGGGATAATACTAATCGATGAAATAAGTGCTTAAAACTTCAAAAACGTTGCTTTCAACGGTTCCTTCTGTATGATCTACTCAGGTTTTTATTGTTTGTCGTTTTTTTAATTGATTTTAACAGTAATAATAATTTTACAGTAAAAATAGATGCGTAAAATTAATAAAAATTATCGTTGTTTGTCTTAGATATTTCCGAGCGAATGTACAAAAAGGCCGAGTTAGCGATTTACGCTACTGTAAGTGCCCCTTATAATCATTTGTTCAGGAGTAGGTGTTTAAATTGTCGACAAACTATTAAATATATTTATAAACTTAATATAATAAAATTATGGACACCTCCCTAAATATCATGGGTTAAATAAGGAGCTCTTTTACCTAGCCCATTGGCGGCTGAGGCAAACCTAGGCCAGGCTGGATATAAACCAGTACATCCCTCAATTTACATGCCCCGTTATGTTTACCTGGAATCCTCAAATCAAATACTGAACTGAAAGGATCTTGTGCCTTGATTTATAAATCCATTTATATACTACTTTTCCTTAAACTACATGTAGCGTTTTGCTTTTCCTAGAATTCATAGCTCTGGTAAAAGTTAACGTCCGACTCGCAGGAGCCCATGACGTACTAGTGCCATTAGTAAAAGAATAGAAACAGTTATTGGTAGGTTCTGATCTTTCGTGAAATATATATATATATATATATATATATATATATATATATATATATATATATATATATATGTATATATAATATCTCAAAGAGAAGGATGATTTCAGGCACCACAACAGGAAACTGACTGTATTCTAAGCGGAAGTTACTCCCCCGCTTTCTCAACGTTCGCTCTTAGAAAATACAATTACCAATATGTTTCTTATTTTCTTATCTATACAAAAATATTCATACAACAGTTAAATATACTTAAAAAAAAAAACAATTAAAAAGTGAGGTAAACAGTGACAAAACCCCGTTCAAAAGAACAAAACTAACACATTTGAGGTTTTAAGCATGTATTTCTCCGACTGTCATCGACCCAACGAAAATTGCTTTAGAATCTTTTTCGTAGAGATTTTAATTAGCTTTTGAATAGGTATATTGCAGGTACCACGATTTCTCAACGGTTTTCCAGATATTAACAAAAATTTACGAACATCCAAAAATTTTTCATATCCTTCCTTAACTCCAAACGAATCCAGTATTTAACATCTTAGTTTGGATGAATTTCAAACAAGGAGAAAATAAAATAATAACTGGATGCCATGATTCGACGCAACCAAACCAAAAACGCTATTCAACAATTATATATTTTCCATCATACTCGAAAATAAGTTACCGATATCTAATTAAAAATGGTTCCATTCGTTTGTTCTTGGGCATCTATAAACTGAAAGCCCTCAGGGCATCGATTTTTATCGTTCGAATATTGCCTATAATCCTCTGTTGCAGTAGGCTGATTCTGCTGGTTAACGAACTTGATATTCTAAATTAGACAAAAGTCTTTTTTCTTTGTACTTCTGTAACCGGATTACGTTATGAGGCCAGCCTTATAAGCGGGTTTCCTCCCTATGAAGGGAGGGCGGAACCCTGCTAAAATTAGGAAAAATATGCTAGGCTCTTTCCCACAGATAGAAACAACGAAAATGTCTTCAGATCAAGGAGCTGGAAACTAATTTCGCAAATTACTAAATTTAAATACAGAGTTATGCAACTTCGACATGATTTTTACATGAGATTGAGCTCACAAAAAACAAGACTTTTTTCCTAGTTTAATCAATACAAAATAATATTTTTTTTCTATTAAATGACAGTTGTACCTATATGTATATTATCATTCCGAATATGCACACAGTTAAGCCAATAACATTATTATGAAGATTTAATAATTACAAATGTGTACAGCCGCGTCGAATTGTTCAATTGACCCCAGCTAGGGGTAATTTAAAGTGGTAATTATTCTGACCGTATCTTGAAGCTGGACCTCTACAAGATGTCGTCTTGGAACCAAGTGTATTATTAAGTATACTTTCTTTGTGAGCGTTGAGCAGTTCTCTGTGATATATTTTATAGATTGTATAATAATTGGATTTGAGTTTTCAACTCAATATTCCAGAACGTTCTAATTATGTTTCAATGTTGTATGGGGACAATAAAGGCGTTTGAGAATACTGGAACACTATACTCAAACACTACAGCTTTAAAATAAAAAGCACTATTTTACTTTTTGTTATGATCTATTAAAATGATACTTCACCTTCGAGCTTGATAACTCCGTCCGTTTCTCCAAGGGAATTCTTAGCTACACACTGATAACTCCCGAAGTCCCTGGAAGTCACGTTCCTTATCTTCAAGTACATGAACTTACTGTAGCCACTGTCTTTAGCACTTACTTCGTACTTCTCCCCTGAAAAATGTGATTAATTAAAAATATATACCACTATAAAGTGCATTATACATGACAAGTATTAAAGAGATGACATAGATACTAAAAACAAGCAGAATATAATACAATTCTGACAGCAGTAATCCTAGGTTGTTTAAGAGTTACCAATTTTTTTGTTTCACTTTTATATCTTAAATTGAAAGCCTTTAGACCCAAGAAATATCTAAATAGTAAATATGAATTGTTTCCATGGGTTATCCCCCATTATATCACATAAATAATTTTCATCCCTTCAGTAGCTTAATAGTAGAAGTGCCACATCCTGATAAATGCAGCCATTGATACTACTTTTTCGTTCAGCAAGATTGACAAACATTTAAAGATGTGATAATATTAAAGTTTTATTATTTTCATTCAATGATAACAAACCAAATATTTTCACGGAATCAACTAAACATACAAGCAAAACATAAGCACTCACACAAAAAAATTGGTATTTTCCAAAGACACCATACATATATTCTTATATATTTCGGCACGTTGAATCCGAATCAGAAGTACGTTTCACCCCAGCACGTGAGGTTTAAGAGCATTTGAAGGTAAAATTTCGTATGAAATGGTTAACGAAGACATAACTAGAGCTACCATGGTTTTTCATGGGAGGGTCGCTGAATTCGAATCTGAGGTCTGTTTTAGAACATCGGTGCAAAATCAAGGTCATTTCAAGGACAAATATGAATATTTTGCAAGGTATGAATCTGCAGTCAAAATTCTTTTTTTGCAAAATAGACATATTTTTCCTTGAAATGAACTTGATTTTGCGCCAATACGGTGAAACAGACCTCGGATTCGAATTCAGCGACCTTCAAAACCATGGAAGCTCTAGTTATTTCTTCGTTAAAGATTTCATTCGAAATTTGACCTTCAATTGTTTTTAAACCTGACGTACTGGAGTGAAACAGACTCCTGATTCGGATTCAGCGTTTCGAAATACATAAGAATATATGTATTGTGTATTTGAAAAAGACTACTTTTTGTGTGTGTGTGTGTGTCTGTGTGATTAGAAACAAAATCAGACGTCCTGTAGCACTAATATTGCTGCAATTTTAGATATGAATAATAAATATATTAATTATATGTAAAATAAATTTTAACGAGGGTAATGTTCCTGCCATAGGCAGTATCATTAATAGATTTGATGAAAATATAAAGCATGTTCTTTCTGAACATTTTGTTACATTGGAAAACTATTATTAATATCGTACCTGAAACTATCATGTCACCATTATCAGTGGTCCAGTAGTTGATTGAAGTAGGAAACGCCTCTGTGTGACATTCCAGACAGACGTCTTGTCCAAGATATGCCCCCTCCAGCTGATTAGGTATAGACAGCATTGGTGGGACTGCACAGAATAAGTAAGGAGTTGATCGGGTTATTTGTACGGGAATTTAAAACAGATTGTATAATGAAAACCTTATTATATAAATATATAGACAAATTATGTCACTGTTATTGTTTATTCCCAAACATATATTTCTTTGAATGAATTACACCGCTCATTTACCAATATAAACATATCGGGGAGTGCGTTAGCCATTTATAGAAATTACTGTGGTAATTAACAAGGCATTTCATAAGAACAAATCATAGCGTTAATTTTAAATCGTAACTCTTATAGACTTTATAAAAATGTTTCAAAAATAGTACTAACATTGTACCCTCAAGAGAATCCTTCGGCTTATGGAAGGTGGAAGTCCGTTCGATGCAATGCACAGATACACACCCATATGCAGCCTGCTTACCTTGTGGATGTGTAGGATTTCTCCATCAACAAAGTTTACTGAAAAAAAAAAAACAGTTTTTAAAATAAAAAAAAAAAAAATAATGCTAATATTAAAAGTGATAATGAAAGTTCATTTCTAGTGTATTTTATGAGTAGGAGAGTAGGAAACGTATTAAAAAAAACTGATTGTTAATTCGGTTCAAAATTGTATTTATGGAAGTGTACCTCATGCAAGTTATTAACTTCAGGTGGTCGTTAGAAAAAGTAACGAGAATTACTGTGGCAGATATTGTTCTTCCATTTAGTACTTCCCTACACTTCAACCAGAAGAATACTCCTCAAACAATTAAAAGGTCCGTATGCGTAACTAAAGGTTGAATTCTGAATAAACTGTCGGAGTAACAGAAAATATTTTATTAGTACGCATAAAAAAAAAAAAAAATCAGTCCCATAACATGCCACGAGGGCCCTGAGGGGCAGATACTATAGAGGTATCTGATTCATGACCATACGGCACATTAGGGAGATAGTATGGTCAGTACTATGCGCCGGCCGCCTGATTTTCCCCTTGTGGCTGCTAGAATCATTAGCACCCAACCAAGGTACCCATTTTTTTTTTTTTTTTTTTTTTTTACGGCGCATCGAGAATTCAAGGTCATTAGCGCCGTGGTGCCCATTATTAAATTAATTAAGGCTGGGTTGGCCTAGGGACGGTCAGGGAGGCCGAATTCAACCCATGAACGAAGACAATAGAAGAAAAAATCCTTAGTGCTTGCTCGGGATTTGAACTCCAGCTTATTTGTCCAGTGCTCTACCACTGAGCTAACCTCGCCCCCTTTATTAGTACGCATTTCCATAAAAATATAACGCTTGATAGAGAGATTTTTCAGACAACCATATTAATCCTCACTCTTCGCCTCTCGTGCAGAACTAATGACTTATGAACTTATAGTGTTCCAGCGAAACATATATAAGAGCATTATTCAAATAGTTTTAACATTATTGTCCCTTGGCGATATAATTAAGGCGGCCAGATTTTTTAATTTTTTTTTCTTCTTGGAATGACTAATGGAATAAAGAGAAAATTAATGCTACCAAAATTAAATTCTGAATTTCAAAATTTAATGTAAAAAACATTAATTTTATAGACCCAAAGTCATTACCGTCCACTGTCCCTGGACACATTTATTACACTTTCCTAATTTTTTTTAGGGGGGAAGGATATTATATTTTTTGCTCATGTGATGTTTCATTTTAAAATAATAATATTTAAGGTGAATTCATATAAATTTAAATAAATTTAAAAAAAATCTAACTTCGCAATAGCGCCTTGAAAGTTGTACCACGGTTTTGACATCATTACCGTCCGCCTTTTTGAATTAACGAGAAAACCTATCAGGATAGAGCAAGTTGTTTCCAAATAGATGTTGGAGCAGCTCTCTCAAACTGATTTTTGTTATCCAAAAGGTTCAGAAGAGAAATGTTGTACGTATCAGTTTTTTCTATGTGTTTTATCAGGTAAATCACAATTGGAGTATTTTGCTGGTCATTACCGTCTCCCATTTTATTACTCAAATCATCCATGAAATTTTTTTTTTCGTCTAACAATTAAATAGTTTCGTCTAACAATACAATATGTTTTTTTAATATAATTCTTTTAGAAAAAAAAATTAAAAATATTTTTGTAACAAATATCATTACCGTCCGCATCATTGCCGTCCACATCATTACCGTCCTACTCTATATTGGATGGTAATTAGAGTTGGCATAATTTTATTTAGAAATAAAAATAAGAATTTATGTGTACCTCTTTTATTTGTAAATACGAATATAAATAATTTCGTATTCATAAGATTGAATACGAATTTATTTGTATTCACGTATGTCATATATATAAATACAAATAAAATTGTATTCACAAATTTTTCTGTAAATAAAATTTAATTTAGAGGAAAAATTCTAAATATACACAAAAATTGGGAATATTCCCAAAAAATCAAGTGATTACAAAAACATTCACATTTAAATATACGAATACAAATTTATTCACATTAAAATTGTTGAATAAAAATGTATTCACAAAAACATTCATAAAATAGATTATGTAGTTGTGCGTATAAACGATAAGGTGATATTAGGAAGATTATAGAAGGTAGTATTAGGAAGGATATTGAAGAAGGTATTAGGAAGGGTATTGAAGGTGGTATTAGGAAGGATATTGAAGAAGGTATTAGGAAGGGTATAGAAGGTGGTATCAGGAAGGATATCGAAGATGGCATTTGGAAGGGTATAGAAGGTAATTTTAGGAAGGGTATAGAAGGTAATTTTAGGAAGGGTATTGAACGTGGTATTATGAAGGATATTGAAGATGGTATAAGGAAGGATATTGAAAATGGTATAAGAAAGAGTATAAAATGTAGTAGGACGGATATTCAAGAAGGTATTAGGAAAGATATTGAAGGTAGTGTTAGGAAAGATAATGAAGGTGGTATTAGGAAGGATATAGAAGGTAGTATTAAGTTATAAATATTCAATATTCTTCATACGATTCATTAAAATAAAAAAAACTAGTAATATTTAAATATTTACACTAAGTAAACTATTGTTTTTATTTTTTCCTGTATGTTTGGTTGGTCGATTGTACGGAAAACTAATGATTTACAATTTTTATGTACCTCAAGTAATCGTATGTAAAGAAAATACCTAATACAAAGTAAAACAATTCAAGTGATAAATTGTGAGACAAACCTGGGTTCTAGTCTAACCTATTCAGTTATTCAACTAAAACATATTATGCTAATAAAATGTAGAATAGAAAAACAGACATTTAGTTCCATTTTATTAAATACGAGAGTTAAAAGACACAAAAATTATTTGAAGAGCATTGCCATCCAATGACATATCACTACCGTCCCGGACGCCATTTTTGAAACGGGCATATTTCGAAAAATAATGTTGTAGGTGCGTGACCAACTATCGACAAAAATTAACCATCACATATATGTTCAATTGGTACAAAAAAAGTTGATTAATTTTCAAGTTGATTTCTGTAAAATTTGAGAACCAAAAAGTAAAATCTATCTGAATAATGCTCATAAAGATGTTTTCAGAAAAGGTTTACGTAAAAGCCAATAGGAAAGAATGAATAAATTGTTACTCTTTCGCGTAAAACTGATAAAATTCAAAAAGGGATTGGAGTAAAAATGGTAACAGTAAATCGAGTAGTTTCCTTTTTTTTTAACTAAGGAACTCAGAAAATTGACATATAATATTAAAATATGAGAATACAATATAATAAATTCATTGGCTGAATATACTCGACGGACATATTCCTCTTAGAACTATCGACAACCCAATATACATGACGGATTGCTTATTTTGGGTTTTGGCCCTGACAACAAACTAACGAACTAACCAAGTATTGTACAACTTCACTAGGCGATATCTGTAGCAGTTTTGGAGAAAAGTGGACATAACTAGTTTTCCTAACTAATTTATTTTGGGTATTCAGAAACGATTGATTGTTCCAGACGTTTGATATTCATTTAAACGAAGATATTTCAGTTTTGGTAGCGTTTGGAGTTAAGGAAGTAGTAGAAAAAAATCTTTTTATAACAGGCACGTAAAATTATGAGATCTCCGTATATTTTCTAAAACATCTCGAAAATGGTTGGGATAACGTGGTAACTAGAATGTAACCAGTCATAAATTCTCTACATAAAAGGTTCTTAAGAAATTTTCGATGGGACGATGTCAATCTAAGAAATAAGTGCCTAAAATTGTCAGTTTTGTTTTATTGCGAAGCAGTGAAGTACGCCAGCCACGTCTTGAAAAATTCGAGCTTTTTGGATATTTTAATGAGCTGGGTGAATGGGATCAAAAGCCCAAAACATTTTTTCTCTTAAAATATCAGTTGATTTGTATTAGTGCTTCGTATTTAATTGTAAATATTCTAATTTACTTTTAGACTGTCTGTGGCTAAGCATCATGGCAATACATACATTTGTTTTTCTGTAATTCTTCTATCCTTATAATCTTTCTCTTACTGCTACAACTGACGTTATCATTATTTCTTATTTTATAGCAAAGATTTAACCCACAAGAAAATGGAATTTATTCAGCATGAAATACTTACTACTGTGGACAAACAACAATATAAATATCCACAGAAGCTTCCTCTAAAATTGTAAATTACAAATGCAAATTCATGAATTACCCAAGAATTTTTATCAAATATTAAGCCATAGCTGGTTATAAAATGGACAAAATTAAATGAAGTTAGGCTCAAAAATACTTTTGTGTGATTTCAAAGGTCAAGTTCGTTAACTAGGAGAATCCGTTCAGCGGAATATGGATTTTAGGACGAAGTTCGCATGAAAAATGTATTTACTAGGCTTTCAGATACAAGTTATTATATTGGTGATTGGATTTGGGGGATCTACTAATACCGTTTGTAATACCATATCTATAACTGTTCTGGAGGAAACTGGACAAAAATATATTTTTTCTGATATATTTTTATATATCTCAAAACGGGTTGGGAAATCGTAGTGAATGTAAAACATCTATTCCTATTACATTATACATTCTATTATGAAATCTCCTTTACCTACGATTCTCACAAAAGATCAAGTCAAGCATTAACTGTTTCCATTCTAAGCCTTCCAAATGAAATTAGGGGTAAGGACAGTAACGCACCAAGATGACGCAGTTCCTGCGAGTTGGTCTTTTAACGTCTACAACATTTTAATAGAACATCTCCATCCATTAATAGTAATAGCAATCGTCCTTTGAAGCAACTCCATCTGAAAGTGCAGCAAGCACAACTTTTTTAGGCCGAATTGACAATAAACTGAATCTTTTTTGTAGAGGACACATGTTTCACCTGTGAGTAAACAAGTTCACTGAAAAAACTTGTCAGCTTAAAACAATGGAAATAGCTGATAGAAAACAGCATACAAAGAAAAATGTAGCCACAGAAGAGCCTGAACCCGATACTTCCTGGTTCCAAGCTTGTCTGAATGAAGAAAGTCATTGTGATAATTTCTCAGTATTTTTGACCATTAAAATGGTCGAAGAAACAAAGAATTTCAACACAGTTAATCCATTTACGATTGCCAAATGGATTTCGACTTATGAAAAAGATGTAACGGTGAATAAAAACAGAAAAGATGGAAGACTAACCATAAATTGCCGTAACTCGTATTCATGCACGAAATTAATGAAATGTGATTCGTTCTATGGCCAAAACATTGCGATAGCTCCACATAAATCTTTAAATACTACAAGAGGAGGCTTTCGCTGTGCCGAACTTGAAGAAGTGTATGATGAGGAAATATTGGAGGATTTGAAGAAACAAAATGTTCTTAAACTCCATAGAATTAAACCGAAACGAAAAACAGGTAGAACTGTTTTTGTAGTTGCCTTCATGAATGCTTTTTTGCCTGAAAAGCTTAAAATTACTTACATGTCTGTGCCTGTACGTCCATACATCCCGATGCCGCTCCGCTGTTTTAAATGCCATAAGATGAACCATACAGCTCGTTCCTGCAAGGTCTCCAAGCAAATTTGTGGAAAGTGTGCAGAAGAAAAACATGAAGACACTTGCAAGACAATTAAATGCTGTAATTGTGGATTGGATCATTTCGCATGGGACAAATCCTGCGCAGTCTATCAAAAAGAATCATCTATTGTCAGGAAGATGACTAGAAAAACTGTCCTATGTAGAAGCAAGGAGAAGACTAGAAGCAAGAGAAAAAGCTAAGAGCGTTTCTACAAATGACCGTAACTTGCTCGAGAGGATAGAAGAAATTTCCAAAAAAAAATGGAAAATATCATGAATTTACTGAACAGGGTACTACCATCAGACAATTCAAGGGAAGAACAGTCTTCAAGAAACGAAACCTTGAAGAATACAACAGACCACCTTCAAAAAATAGAGCCTTTCTTAGCTCAAATCCAGAAGAGATTAGAAGATATAGAAGGGAAAATGGCAACATCTCGACTTTCCAGTGCTACAGGAGACTCAAGTCAGAATAACAAAACAGGAGGACTAAAAATTACTAACAGACTAACACGAACGATACATAACGATGAAGTATTAGGGAAAACAGGTAAAACAAAGAACAGAAAGAAAACTTAACATGACAGGACATACAACCTACACTACACATAGTCGAAATTCAATTCACTTAATGGATTTTATTATCTTTCTTTTAGATGCATATGTCAATACTCCAATGGAATATAAATGGTTTACAGAGACATTTTGAGGAGCTGTCGTGTTTAAAACAAGAACATGGCTTTGAGGTTATTTGTCTTCAGGAAACTCATTCATGTCCCGGTAAGCAAGTCTCCATACATGGCTGTACTTCTTATTTTAGAGATTACATTCTGGGTGACAAAGCTTGCGGTGGTGTCTCTATCTATGTGAAAGACTCCATACACTGTGAACCAATTAGATTGCTAACTACGGTCCAGGCTATTGCAGTCTCTGCACATATTCCTTTTAGAGTGTCTATTTGCTGCGTCTATCTTCCACCTAGTGAACCGGTGAACGTACATACACTACAAGACTTGATTCTACAATTACCCGCACCAGTACTCCTCGTAGGAGATGTTAATTCTGAGAGCATCATGTGGGGATCAAGGAAGACTAACTTTAAAGGAAAAATATTACAGACACTTCTCAAACAGAATGACTTAATACCATTGAACACAAAAGTACCTACACACCTCTGCCCTCGGACAGGAACTTACACAAACATTGATATTTCAGCTACCTCTTCATCTATATATACACGCCTAACGTGGGAAGTAACAGCAGATCAATATGGAAGTGATCATTTCCCAATTATTATAAAAACAGATGTTCCCCCAATTTCCTTCTCTACTGATTCCAAATTTAATACTGAAAATGCCGACTGGACAAAATTTCAAAATAACTTTTTAGATCACTTACAAAATCGAAGAACGTACAATTTGAATGATTTTTTATTATTAATTACTCAGGTAGCTGACATGTCAATTAACAAGACAAACCCCACTTATAAAAGACCACCGGTTCCTTGGTGGAACAATGAGTGTAAAAGAGTGATCAGAGAACGCAGAAGAGCACTTCGCATATTCAATAATAATCCATGTACTAATTTTTTAATAGATTATAAAAAGAAAAAAGCTATTGCTCAAAATGTCATAAAGAGTGCCAAAAGAAAATGCTGGGTAGAATTCCTGTCATCAATTAATCATTCTACACCACCTAAGATGATATGGAACATGATTAATAAAATAATTCATAAAAAATATAGAGCACCCATTCCTGCAATTCAGGAAAGTAACTCCCTTTTTCATAATCCAAAAGAAATTAGCAATGTACTAGGATCCCATTTTAGTAAAATCTCCAGCAATGAGAGACTCACACCTCAGGCATTGCAGTATAAATTAGCATTAGAGAAGACACGAATACCTCAATGCATAAACACATACAACCCGCTAAATGAGCCATTCTCAATGCAAGAACTACAGCATGCTCTTTCTCAGGTGAAATTCACAGCACCAGGGTCTGACGGCATTTGCTATAAAATTCTGAGGAATATTCCTTTTGCTGGCTTATGCACTCTTTTAAAAGCCTTTAACAATGCATATGAGACAGGAGAATATCCCAGTAGCTGGAATCAGTCAATTGCCATCCCCATACTGAAAAAAGACAAAGATAAAACTCTCCCTACTAGTTACAGACCAATAGCTCTAACCAGCTGTATCGGCAAGCTATACGAACGAATGATTAACAAACGGCTCTTATGGCTCCTTGAAAAAAATAGGCTCCTTTCAGAATATCAATGTGGCTTCAGATCGAACCACTCGACAATGGACCAAATAGTTCGCTTTGAAAAAGAAATTTTAAATGCATTTCTTAACAAGGAGTCTATCATAGCCGTTTCATTCGACATTGAAAAAGCATACGATACAGTATGGCGCCGGAATATTGTGTCGAAATTGTATGAATGGAATATTCTGGGAAATGTACTCAATTTCATAGAACATTTCCTTTCGTATAGGACATTTAGAGTCAAAGTAGGGGGACAGCTGTCAGACTCATTTATCCAGGAAAATTGAGTCCCGCAAGGTTGCGTCCTGAGCACGACCTTATTCAAGATCGCAATAGACACCATCCGCGAGTGTATCACGCCAGAAGTAAGGTATAGCCTGTATGTTGATGATTTACTTATTTATAGCAAGGGAAATGGCATAAAACGAACGAGTGTACTCATCTGCCAGACCCAGTACCTTGAAGATGCTAGATCCCGTGCATAACACTGGACTCCGTCTCGCCACCGGAGCTTTTAGGTCAAGCCCAGCAATCAGTTTATATGCTGAATCGGGAGAACATCCATTGGAGTATAGACGTATGTTGAATTGTATAAAGTTCACATTAAAATCAAAATTTTTAAACTACCCTTGCACCCCAAACAACATTGATGAAAGAATACTTAGAAAATATCAACAGCACCCAAAAAGGCAAAGACCACTACACCTACGATACATGGACTATACGAATGGTACATTAATAGCAGCAACGCCTGTTCTCATGAATCCTGTATGTTCATATATTCTGTGGAAATTAGAAAATTTAAAAATTAATCTAACCTTGTCAAAATTCAAAAAGAATAATCCAACTTCTAGGCATTTTTACACTTCGTTTTTTCAAGCTTTTCACATAGAAAATACTGATTCTCTTTTTGTATACTCTGACGCGTCAAGAACTCCACATGGGACAGGCGCAGCTGCTATTATTGGTCAAAACTGCTACTACAGAAAACTTCTAGACGACACTAGTACGTATTCAGCTGAACTGGAAGCCATAAAACTAGAACTAAACAGCCTACCAGACACAGAACATCAGAACATTGTAATATGCACGGACTCACTCAGTTCAATACATTCACTACAAGACTATTACAGTACACACCCCACAGTACGTGAAATGTTTGAAATAATACATCACACAAATAAGAACTTCACAATGTACTGGCTACCCGGCCACGAAGACATCAGACAATATACTGCAGTAGACGAACAGGCTAAACTAGCCACTCGACGACCAGCGCCAGACGTACATTACATGACATACAAGGATCTTCAAGCCTTATCTAAGAGATACATAACAGATAAATGGCAACAGATAAATGGCAAGAATCCTGGTACAACACGACTGACAACAAGCTTCGAGAAATCAAGCACACAGTACACGAATGGTCATCCAGTAAAAGGTCAAAAAGACGTGAAGAAGTAGTTTTATGCCGTCTAAGGATTGGCCATTCACGACTGACACATTCCTACATTATGACCAGACAAGACAGACCGACATGTACGTACTGCAATACTCACCTAACAATAAAGCACATTCTGACAGAGTGCAGACTCAGTACAAATTTTAAATTACCCCACAATTTGACTGACTTACTTTCCGATATAGCCAGTACATTGTTGAAATCATTAAAGACCTCATGCATACACATCTATACAACAAAATTTGAAAAATTAAAAATAACAAAAGCCATTTGGTGAATTGGATTTTTTGAGAAATAATCCAACAAAAAGATATTCTCTTTTTGTTGGATTAATGTAACAAAACAGACAGAACACTTAACAATACACAAACTAATCAACAGACAGAACATTTAATAACACACATAATCAACAGACGGATACCTTTCAGTCAATCTTTCATTTTGAACTAGGAACAAAGCCGTGGTGTTGTCACCAAATGGTGAAAAAAACTAATATAAAATAAATAAATTTTTTGTAGAGAATTTAAAAAGGTTTCAAATAGTTTCTATCCACTTATCAAAATTTCCCAGACGTGTTCAAGATATTAATGAAAGTATACGAAGTTCCCAAAACTTTTCATGTCTGTTCATAAAATATTTTATTCTAACCCTCCCTTAACTCCAAACGTAACCTAAAGTTTAACATTTTAGTTTTGATGAAATTCAAACATGCAAAAAAAATTTCAACTGAATCCCATGATTTTAAGTACAAAAACCAAAAACAAGGAATAAAACAGACAAAAAGAACCGTTCGAATGAACGAAATCAATTACTTTAAAGTTTTAAGCCCTTTCTACAAAACCTTTTTTGTAGAGCATTTAGTAAGCTTTCGAACGGTAACCTTCCGCTTCCCAAGATTGTCAATGGTTTTCGAGATACTAACAAAAGTATACTAAGTTACCAAAACTTTTCTTGTCTGTTAATAAAATATTTTATTCTAACCCTTCCTTTACTCCAAACGTAACCAAAATTTCAACATATTAGTGTTGATGAAATTTAAACAAGCAGAAAATGTTTCAACTAAATCCCATAATTATAAGTACCAAAATCAAAGCCAAAAGGTCCGACTCGCAGGAACTGCAGCATCTTAGCGCGGTTCCGTTCATGTTCCTAGTGCCATTTGTTAAGCTTAGAAAAGAAATAAACTTATTTTTTTTTTTTTATATATATCTCGTGAAAATTGTCAAAATCCTCTCGAACATCTCCAATGAAAGTGATATTAAGGCGTCAGGGACACCGACAGTAGCTAACTTTTACACAGAAGCGGAAATTACAGAATCTGGCTCTCATTCTAAAGCAAAGCTCTATAAATCAATACAAAATATGCCTAATAAAGCCTTTCTAGAGGATACAGAAGCATGGGCGTATATGAGGGGGGGGGGCTGAGGGGGCTGCAGCCCCTCCCGAAATTTTGAATTTATGATAAAAACCTCTCGTAAAACCCTTAAAAATAAATTAAATAAGATCACTTAGTTCATAAAACATATTTTATTTTACGTGTAATAGCGTTATAGTTGCCTAAAACTATTCCAAGCTCTAAATATTTAGTATTCCATACCCTGGAAATGGTCTCAGCCCCCCCCCCCGAAAATGTTTTTATATACGCCCATGTACAGAAGGATCAAGAAGAAGTACACAAGATTGAGTAGAATACCCAGCCTAATATAGCCTATATAGAATAATATGCCGAATAAAACATATCTAGTAAATACACAAGGACAAATAAAAGTCTTGACGAATAACAAGTCAAGAAAAAAAACTTTATTTAACAAAATAAAACAAAGTTTAGTTGCCCAACTACAATAGAATAATATACCTAATTAAGTCTATGGAGTAGACACAAATGGACCAAAAACAAGTCTTGTGGAATATTGTTTTTTTTTTTCTAATTAAATACTTTTTATCAATATTTAGTATATAACCTTTGTTGAAAACTATTGATTGCTAATTGATGAATCGGTTTACAACTAAGTAGTCTTTATGAATATTTAGTATATAACCTTATGTTTGGATCTGAGTTTTTGGGGTGCTCTCCGCCTAGGCTTTGTATTTGTGTCGGCAGATACCTGGGGTATATTTACAGCTCTTGAGGATTAACTCTTAGCAGGTAAATTTCCTGCGGCCCCCCTGGTTTCTACGGGCATTGAATCGCCATATTCGTTCATAGTATTTTTTTTTTTTTTTTTTTTTTTTTTCCAAATTTATTTATTTATTTAAAAGAATATTACAATCTGTTACTGATACCAGATACACTTTAAGCGATTAATCTAAGTTGTTACAATATTTAGGACACAATTTTGCAATATAGGAAAAAACAAAATGAAATAAAACCTATTCACGTTCATAGTATCTAACCGTTGTGAAGTTTATTTTTTGGATTTAGGACTTAATATACATATGTAGACTAAATCATAGCAAGAAGTAATCCTCCGTCGTCGGTTCTTAACTATGTAGACTCGCTAATGTTATCCAATCTTAGATACATCGTATTTAAAATCCACAGCAAAAACACGACATTTCATCAGAATCCCCTGCTGAATAAAACTTATATAGAACAATATGCAAAATAAAGCCTATCTAGTTGTTATAAATAGAGGAAAAAAGCCGTTCGTGGTGGTAGAAAGTCTTAAAAGTATTTCGCTCAGAAATCTCCGAAATATTGTCACTAATTTTACTTTTCTTTTTTTATAGCCAAATAGATTTATATTCCATAATAAATAAGAAAAACCTACTAACAATAAAAAACTATGGGTAACAGATGAAAATAGGGAATACCAAGAATAATTCTAAAGAACGAAATTAACACCAGTACTGTAATCTAGATATTCATACGGCATCTTCGAATTCTAACAAACAAAATATTGATTCTCATTATACGTATCCTGTTTTATTGACAAATACATTTGACTACTATAAGCAATTAAAAACACTAGGGAATATGCCAAAGAACTCGGAGTAGGAGCCTCGACAGTTTCAAGACATTTGAAGGAAATCGACAAATCCAAAACTGACATTTCATACGGTACAGCCTGATATATTTTTAACAATGAATTGTTTTTCTTATTTTAATTAATCTGTTTTATTGTCAAATACATTATCCAACTTTAAGCAATTAAAAAATAACAAGGAATAAAAACAAACAAAAAGAACCGTTCGAATAAACGAAATCAATTACTTCAAAGTTTAAGCACTTATTTCTCCGATTGACATAGCCTAATCAAAAATTGTTTCAGAATCTTTTTTGTAGAACATTTAGTAAGCTTTCGCATGATAACCCTCCGTTTCCGAGATATTAGGGAATGTATACGAAGTTCCCAAAACATTTCATGTCTGTTAATAAAATATTTTATTCTAATCCTACCGCTTTCCGGTAGAACTGGTCACTCATGGAAAGTGTAGACCATTACCCCGAAAAGGGAGGCCTGTGCGGAAGAATTTATTCATTTATTATCAGCATAGAAGTATTATTGTTATCGTTATGATTTTATTAAAAGAAGTATTAACATTATTGTTATTATTATAAAAAGACATTTATCATTGTTATTATTGTTTTCATTATATTCACAAAGAGAAGTATTATCATTTTTATTATTATTATTATCAAAGAAAATTTATCATTGTTATTATTATTATTAAAAACAAGTATTACTATTATTATCAAAGAAGCATTATTATTGTTATTTTGATTATCAAATAAGTATTGGCATTATTATTACTATTGTATTATTATTAATATCGCACAATAAAGGCTATTCATTCATTCTAATCCTTCCTTAGCTCCAAACGTAACCAAAATTTTAACATATTACTGTTGATGAAATTCAAACATGCAGAAAATGTTTCAACTGAATCCCATAATTTTAAGTATCAAAATCAAAGACAAAAAGAACAGTTCGAATAAGCGAAATCAATTACTTTAAAGTTTTAAGCACTTATTTCTCCGATTGACATCGCCTAATCAAAACTTTTATTAGAACCTTTTTTGTAGAGCATTTAGTAAGCTTTCTAATGGTATTCTTCCGATTCAAAAATTCTCAACCTTTTTCGAGATATTAAGGAAAGTATACAAAGTTACCAAAACTTTTTTATGTCTGTTAATAAAATATTTTATTCTAACCCTTCCTTAACTCCAAACGCAACCAAAATTTCAACATATTACTTTTAATGAAAGTAGAACATGCAGTAAATGTTTCAACTGAATCCCATGATTCTAAGTACACAAACCAAAAACGGCATTCAAAAATTATTTTTTCAGTTTTCTCGAAAACGGTTAAAGCTATCGCCTTGAAAATGGTTCCATTCGTTTTCCTAGCCCAAGAAGCCTATAAAAAGAGTACTTACAAGCTTATGAAGTCAAAAACGTAAGCGTTACGATTTTTTTTGAACGAATTTCGCCCCAAACGCCATCTTCCAGTAGGCGGATTTAGCTGGTTAAGGAACTTGACCTTTCAAATTGGACGACAGATTTTTGTACCAAATTTCATCAAAATTAGACCATTAGGGACGCCAGAAATGAGCGAACAGACCAATATATATATATATATATATATATATATATATATATATATATATATATATGTACAAATTTGAACCACCGTAATTTTCAGTCTCTAGGGGTTCTGAAACGCAAAATTTTCTAGTCGGCACTTCCGGATTGTTTCATGAGATCAACCTTATAAGCGGGGTTCCTGCCTATGAAGGGAGGGAGGAACCGCGCTAAAATGAGAGTATAACCTTTTTAACAGTTTTTGTTCAATTTTTACGCAATTTGTGATTAAAATAAAATCTCTCTGATGCAGTCGTACAGAGGTAATTTTGGGTTGTAATAAAAGGTAACTTTTATGTAAATTAGTTTTAATCCGGTGAGCTGTTCGTTCAAATCTAAGTAGAAATGATTATTAAGTAAAATCTTACTAAGCATTTGTAACAGTATAGTTATTACTTAGGTTAAATTTTTATATGAGGCGTTCCCGAACTGAAGGGCAAGGTCGCCAAATGGAATTGTAGAGAAAAATGCACGAGTTCACACTTCTGGTCCTCGTTTAATCCGATCGCTTAAACCGAACCCCTTACAAGGGGAGTATACAGCGATGGGGTCACGGATTTGGACCAATTTTTTTCTGGTGATTTTACATCGAAAAATAGTCGACACGTGTTCAAAGTGCTTTTTTTTTTACATCGAGTTCAGAAAATGATATCGACAAGATTCTTTCACCAATTCATTCGTTTTGTGGAGTAGATTAAGAGAAAAATATAATCGTTAAAAAATAATTCATATTTTCAAAAATATAAATATATATAAAAATGTATTCAAAAATATGCTTACGTTTTCAGGTAAACTAGTATTATACATTTTTTTGCACCAAAAATAATAGCAGATTTAAAATCAGCAACCCCATGAAACCCTATTATGGTGAATATCATTGAAAACAAAAAATAATGATTTTCCCCAGTCTGGAAGAGGCTAAATATTTGTATGCAATGTGACGTTTTGGAATTCAATATCTCCCCATGAGATAATCCGATTTTTACGTCATTGAAATCTATCGAAAGAAGAAAGACTTCTTTTTCTAAGTATATAAATGACTATTATATTATCTCAAAAGGGACTTGCGAAAAATGGTTCTCAAAATAAAAATAAAATGTAAACTTTTTTATACTACTAGTTTACTTGAAAAAGTAAGCATATTTTTGAATATATTTGATGAAATATAAATTATTGTTTGACGATTATATTTTTCTTTTACTCTACTCTATAAAACAAATGAATTGGTGAAAGAATCATGTCGATATCATTTTCTAAACTCGGTATAAAAAATAAAGCACTTTCAACCTATTTTATTTTATTTCTCTGCTCCTAACGCGCATTGGACGGAGAGAGAGAGAGAGAGAGAGAGAGAGAGAGAGAGAGAGAGAGAGAGAGAGAGTGAGAGAGAGAGAGAGAGAGAGAGAGAGAGAGAGAGAGAGAGAGAGAGAGAGAGAGAGAGAGAGAGAGAGAGAGAGAGAGAGAGAGGGAGGGAGAGAGGGAGGGGAGGGAGAGAGGGAGAGAGGGAGGGAGGGAGGGAGGGAGAGAGGGAGAGAGAGCGAGGGAGAGAGAGCGAGGGAGAGAGGGAGAGAGAGCGAGGGAGAGAGGGAGAGCGGGAGAGAGGGAGAGAGGGAGGGAGGGAGGGATGGAGGGAGGGAGGGAGGGAGGGAGGGAGACCGGGAGACCGGGAGAGAGGGAGAGAGGGAGGGAGGGAGAGAGGGAGAGAGGGAGAGAGGGAGAGAGGGAGAGAGAGAGAGAAAAACATTCATACAAATTGAACACATTGCAGGCATACATTTAAAATACCATAGGAGACAATACAAAAAAAAATTATTTAAAAATATTATAACCTTGCGGTTGTTTGCCATAAAAATCGAAACAAACCAAAATCTCTTATTGTTCAAAGTAGAACTCACGAAAAGCTTTTTTCTTTTCTTTTTTTTTTTTTTTTATAATAAAGCGTTTTTTAACATCTGCACAAATAATATAGCACATTGGTTAAACGAAAAGTATAATTTATTTAAATTCATTTATTTGTTTTATTTTCACCCTAAATTAAATATTAATTATAACCAGACATAATTAGTATTAGAAATATATAAATTTCGGAAAAAGTAAAAAGACTAATTAAACTAAAGTAGTAGTGGTTAATGAGAAGGAGGATTAATTAGACTGGCCTTTATAGAGGATTGAATGTAGCCATGAACCTTTCCAGTAGAAGAGCTGAATATATGACCTTCGTCAATCCGAACCAGTACAGGATTAGTTAGTTAGTTCTCAATGAAACATTTAGTCCAACCAATCCATTCAAAAATATACACCTAATGTATTCATTTATTTATTACAATTGTCTACTGTTAATTTTGGTTTCCATTGCCTGGAAATTGCAAGGTATTTATAAAATATAAATCCTCATTTACAGTGAATGATCCCTCGAGTGGTAGCTTTCCGCAAATGTTTGCATCTTTTTATCAGAACTCTGTAGAGTACTTATGGACAAAAATTAGGCTGCCAAATGTGTTGAAATATAAATAATAAAGAACATGTTATTGATTGGAAGACATTAAATCTTTCTCGCTTTTTTGTGATATTTTGTTCTGATACAATTGCTGCTTGCTTTTAATTCATATAAATAATAGTACAAAAAGCAACACTTATTTGATTATAGAGATATTTGTTGAAAAAACAAATAAAATACAAATCAGATTTAATCAATCAAACAGCTCCTAGTTGAATAAATATTTTTTATTTTAATAAGCTACGTATATCGGGCGATTAACACTTTCGATGGGGCTGCCAATGTTTGGGAATACCTCAGTATCGGGTGCATTTTTTGTTTGAATTTCATAAAAAAATCATAAAAAATCTTCCAGACTGCCTGAAAACGCTGTTTTAAACTCTAAACAATACTGAAGGCAACTGTCTTTACCTGGAGGTGTAATGGTGAATCCCCTCCATTGACGAGCCTTTGAAATCTTAAGGGAAAAGTAAAAGAGGAGTGTCCTTCGTAAGCGGGTAGGATCGCTAGTGTCTTTCTTCAATTACACCCGCAGCGAAAGTATTAAACTGTGAGATACCAAGAATGAAACCAGAAATGTGTGTTTCTATTGCATTATAAAGAAACGAGATTTATTTGTTAAAATTTAAAATATTAATAAAATGAGGAGGCCCGGGAGCCGTAAGTGTTCAGGCGAAAGCACTTAACACTCCTCGCAAAAGGTTGTGGATTCGATTCCCACTATGGGGTGGTGGGTTTTCTTTAGAAAAGTTTGACTCGGAGGAACTGATTCATCTTAGCACGGTTCCTTTCTTATACCATTTGGAAAGATTGAAATAGAAACATTTATTCTTTTGGTACGACGTTTCGTGATATCCTTTCATTACCCGTTACAAAGGGCGAGCGTACCCTTTTCCCTGGAATCCCACCCTACAGCTTGGTTGGCCAACCCCAGTGCTACAAACTAGAAATAGTTATTTCACAGTATCAAATATCAAAATGTTATGAATTTTTTTGTCTTCTTCTACTGTAATACTAATTCTGTAAATTAATGAAATTTAAAACAAAAAGTCCGATCATGTCCCTTTTGTCATTTGAAAAGCTTACAATAGAAACCAATAATATTTGCTTCGGCCTTTGTTCAAAGGGGTTTATGACTTTACCTGGTCGGGTCGGCCAGACCCCAGAATCCTCTTCTAGAGATACCTATTTCATCCGTTGAATGCATTAAAAAATATCAAACTTTTTCACATTTTCTTGTGTTCTTCTACTATAGTAATAATTCTACAAATAAAATCAAATAAAAAATAAAATAAAAAACCAACAGCATAAAGGCAATTCAAAATATTCAAAAGACGTCATCGAATCTCTTTCTCTTGGCAAGCTATATTTCTAACAATGAATTGTTTTCTTATTTTACTTAATCTGTTTTATTGTCAAATACATTATCCAACTTTAAGCAATTAAAAAAACAAGGAATTAAACAGACAAAAAGAACCATTCGAATAAACAAAATCAATTACTTCAAAGTTTAAGCACTTATTTCTCCGATTGACAACGCTTATTCAAAACTTTCTTTAGAACCTTTTTTGTAGACCATTTAGTAAGCTTTCGAAGGGTAACCTTTCGCTTCCCAAGATTTTCAACCGTTTTCGAGATATTAATGAAAGTATACGAAGTTCCCAAAACTTTTCAAAAGTGGAGGTTGTTATTGTTAGAAAGAAAGAAAATTTGTACTTTAGCTGAGTCTTATTATGAAAATAATGAAGCGTTACTCATAAATAAAATCACATTTTTTTTTTTTTTTGGATTTAAGTGAACTTAACCACCCAACCGATAACAATCAAAGTTCTTGGCTTTGTTTGTGTTGTAGGAATGTTATTCACTTTAAATTCCCATCACAATGTCATTTTTCAATAAATGTACAATTAGTTCATAGGAGAGAAATAATTTAAGCACTTATTTCTCCGATTGACATCGCTTATTCAAAACTTTCTTTAGAACCTTTTTTGTAGACCATTTAGTAAGCTTTCGAAGGGTAACCTTTCGCTTCCCAAGATTTTCAACCGTTTTCGAGATATTAATGAAAGTATACGAAGTTCCCAAAACTTTTCATTATTTCTAGCAACAGAAAATTGGTCTCATTTTACCTATCTCGTTTTACACACAAATACATTTTCCTAACATAAGAAATTATAAAAATAAAAATCAATAAAAAACTAAGGGAAAGAGACAAAAATTACAAAAAGAAAGACAAAAACCCGTTCATAAGAATTAAACAGACGTATTTAGAGTTTTAAGCACTTATTTCTTCGATTGACATCACCTAATCAAAAATTGTTTCAGAATCTTTTTTGTAGAGAATTTAGAACACGTAAAAAATGATTCAACTGAATCCCATGATTCTAAGTAACCAAACCAAAAACTTGATGTAACAACTTTTTTCCGATTTTCTCAGAAACGGTTAAAGCTACCGCCTTAAAATGGTTTCATTCGTTTTACTAGCCGAAGAAGCATATAAAACGAGTACTTACAAGCATTTGAACTCAAAAACGTAAGCGTTAAAATTTTTTAACGAGAGACCGAAAAAAACGGTGGGTCAAATTTGTATGTATATATATATATATATATATATATATATATATATATATATACATATGTGTATATATATATATATATATATACATATGTATATATATATATATATATATATATATATATATTTATGTTCGCTCATTTCCGGCCCCCCCTAATGGTCCGATTTTGATGAAATTTGGCACATAAATCGTTCGTCTAATTTGAAAGGTCAAGTTCGTTAACCAGCAGAATCCGCCCACCGGGACATGGTTTTTGGAGCGAATGTCGCGCGAAAAAATCGCTCTGCGTACTTCATATGCTTGCAAGTACTCTTTTTATAGGCTTCTTAGCCTAGGAAAACGAATGAAAACATTTTTAAGGCGATAGCTTTAACAGGTTTCGAGAAAATCAGATGAATAATAGCTGAATAACGTTAAATCATGGGATTCAGTTGAAACATTTTTCGCATGTTCGAATTTCATCGAAACTAATATGTTAAAATTTTGGTTACGTTTGGAGTTAAGGAAGGATTAGAATAAAATATTTTATGAACAGACATGAAAAGTTTTGGGAACTTCGTATACTTTCCCTAATATCTCGAAAACGGTTGGGAATATTGGTAAACGGAGGGTTACCATGCGAAAGCTTACTAAATGTTCTACAAAGAAGATTCTGAAACAATTTTTGACTAGGCGATGTCAATCGGAGAAATAAGTGCTTAAACTTTGAAGTAATTGATTTCGTTTATTCGAACGGTTCTTTTTGTTTGTTTTTATTCCTTGTTATTTTTTCATTGCTTACAGTTGGATAATGTATTTGACAATAAAACAGATTAATTAAAATAAGAAAAACGATTCATTGCTAGAAATATATCAGGCTATACCGTATGAAATGTCAGTTTTGGATTTGCCAATTTCCTTCAAATTTCTTGAAACTGTCGAGGCTCCTACTCCGAGTTCTTTGGCATATTCCCTAGTATTTGTAATTGCTTATATTAGTCAAACGTATTTGTCAATAAAACAGGATACGTATAATTAGAAACAATATTTTATTTTTACGTTACCTTGGGATTCTCAGATGCCGTATGCCTTCGTATATTTTCCTTAATATCTCGAAAACGGATAGGAAATCGTGGCAAGTGAAATGTAACAGTTCCAAAGCTTACTAAATTCTCTACAAAAAATGTTTTGAAGAAATGTTTGATGGGGTCGTCACATTAGGAGAAATAAATGCTTAAAACTTAGTTAGTTAGTTTCGTTTATTTAAACGGATCTATTTGTCTGTTTCCCGCAATTTTTTTTCACTGCTTGTTATTTTTGTAATTGCTTACAGCAGTCAAATGTATTTGTCAGTAAACAGAATACGTATAATTAGAAGCAATATTTTGTTTGTTAGAATTCGAAGATGCCGTATGAATATCTACATTACAATACTGGTGTTGATTTCGTTCTTTAGAATTGTTCTTGGTATTCCCTATTTTCATCTGTTACCCATAGTTTTTTATTGCTAGTAGTTTTTTCTTATTGATTATAGACTATAAATCTATTTGGCTATAAAACAGGATACGTAAAATTATATAGTAGTTATGTAACTAGTATGTTGAAAATGTGGTTACATTTGGAGTTAAGGAAGGGTTCGATTAAAATAATTTATTAATAGAGGTGTAAAGCTTTGGGAACTTCGTATGCTTTCCTTAATATCTCGAAAACGGTTGAGAATCTTGCTAAACGGAAGGTTACCATTCGAAAGCTTACTAAATGCTCTACAAAAAAGGTTCTGAAGAAAGTTTTGATTAGGCAATGTCAATCGGAGAAATAAGTGCATAGAACATAGAAGTTTGATAAACGATAAGTGATTTCGTTTATTTAAACCGTTCTGTTGTCTGTTTTTATTTCTTGTTATTTTTTTATTGCTTCTTGTAGGAGGATGAATTTCTCAATAACATAGCGGAATAAATACAAATTCTCTGAACATGTAAGAAAACTGAGAACGTAAATATTCTCCGTGTAGGGTCAGAGGTCTGTCCGGGTCGAGGTAGTAGGCAGGCTTCAGGTAGGCTTTTATTGCACTTCATAAATCAAGATGCATCCTAGGACACCTGACAGTTACTATACCTGTATGAAGTCATGCAGCCAAATGCTATACTAGAAATATAATTATATTTTGTGGTTATATGTGGCCGTAGTTCATTAAAAAATAACACTACTTTATCATTTTCTTGATCAATTTTATTTTGTTTAATTGCATTTAAAAGTAAAATGGATGTGTTAGTAATGCAATTGAAGTAAATTAGAAACATATTCGTAGTAGTGTCTTCGTAGACCGAAACTTGGGACGGCGGAAAGAGTAATTTCCGCTTAGGATAGTTTCATCCCTAGCCGACAATTTTTTTTTTTTTTTTTTTTTTTTTTTTTTTTTTTTTTTTTTTTTTTTTTTTTTACATTAGGAATGATCTAAACAAAGTAATAACAGTTTCTGTTCTAAGTCTACAATATGAATGGAACTGCGCTAAGATGACGCAGTTCCTGCGAGTCGGACTTTTTACACTTGTCTTCGGTAGTATCATGGATGGTGTTTGAGGAGACATTTATTTCAGAGAAAATCATTCTTGATGTGAAGCTACGGATTAGGGAGATAACTAGTTTTCTTGTAACCCTGGAGTTACACAATATCTTTAGTTAGCAAAAGAATTCATCCGTTCTCCAAAGCTGCTCGATCTCGATCCTCCATCATCAAGACAGCGGTCGTATCAAATAATGAAATCTCTCTCTCAGCTTGACTAGGAAACTGTAATTATGTAATTGCTAGAATTTTTACCGTGCTGTTAAGCGTGTTCGGGGCTTCTGTGACACTAAGAGACCAGAGGCGGACCAGAAACGGACATCATGATATGCTACTGGCCAAAAAAATCCTCACAGGAAACATATCAATTCTGAAGACTAAAGTTAATCGGACGGATTAATCCTCAGTCAGACTATATAACAATAACCTTTATATATTTACTATGGCGTCTTCTCTCATTCCAGGTGGTACTTGTATGGTCCAAGAACCAGCATTGTGATTAGAAATTTGATTCACTTATAAACATAGGTATGGAAATGTCTGTAATATTCCAGAAAGCCAATTGTTATTCAGCAGATGTCTTCAAATGAGATTGTATAGTTTATTGTTGTGTAAATTGGAGAACATTGTGTTTATGTACTGGCTGCTGTTCCTCAATAATTCGTTCATATCATGTTGTATATTTAGTTTGTCTCATCTTCTGCATTTCGTAAGTAGGCGTTTTACGGTAAAGTCCCTGTTGCATACATTACAGATTGGTTTATTAAATCCTTTCATGAGATATTCATGCGTTAGTCGTATGAGGCCAATTCGGAGTCGAGGAAGTACAATTTCTTCTCCTCTGTTGTCTCTGGATTTAATATTTACATAGGGAACGTCTCTAGAATAATAATATTTTATTTGATTGATTTTTTTTAATATTTACAATAAAAAAAACAACAAACTACTAATATTCACTCACTCACTCACTGTTGGGCGCTACAGTCCTTGTAGGACCTGGGCCTCTGCCACCATCCTGCTCCACTCCACGCGGTTTGCTGCTAGGTTCCTCCAATTTCGGATCCCTAGCGTCCGCAAGTCCTCCTCCAGGTCATCAAGCCACCTCCGTCTTGGTCGGCCTCTCTTTCTTTTTCCCCCAGGTGCACCATTCAGCATCAATTTAGGTAGCCTACAGGGTTCCATCCTTTCAACGTGCCCTAACCACCGTAGCCTACCTTTCTTTATGACATAGAGGATGTCAGGCTCGCCATACATTTCTGTAAGTTCGGCATTGCTTCTGATCCTCCACCTGTGCTGCTCTCTTACGGCTCCAAAAATCTTCCTGAGGACTCTCCTTTCTCAGACCAACAGACCTCTCCTCATTTCTTTGGTCAGAGTCCACGTTTCGCTGCCGTACACGACAACTGGTCTAATCACAGTTTTGTATAATAAAATCTTTGCTTTCCTGGAGAGACTTTTGTATCGGAGAGCTTTTTGTAAGGCGTAGAAGCATCTATTTCCCGCCACCATTCTGCCCTTAACCTCCGCTTCCAGGTTATTGTTCTCCGTTACTACTCCCCCCAGGTACTTAAATGTGCTACAGCTACGGTACGTGTCCTCGCCCAAATCCACAGTCTCTCCTCGTTCTTCGGTCTGTCTCGAGGTTTTCATATACTTGGTCTTTTCATTATTTATAGAGAGTCCCAAGTCTTGCGCGGCACGATCGAATTCTGTCACAGCACCGGCCAAAGCTGCTGTGGTCCTCCCTGTTATTACCACATCATCAGCATACGCCATGTGCTGAGTGAGCCTATTGAAAATGGTGCCCCCTGGGTTAGTCCTTATCTTTCGAATGGCGACTTCAAGGGCGAGATTGAATAATACAGGTGATAATGGGTCCCCTTGTCTTAAGCCACTGTTTACCTCGAAGCTATCAGAGACGCCTACTCTGGTTTTGACCTTACATCTTGTTCCTTCCAGAGTCAACCTCGTCAATCTTATTAGCTTCCCAGGTATTCCCAGTGACTGTAATGCCTGCAGCAACTTCCCTCTATCAACACTGTCATAAGCCTGTCGGAAGTCAATGAAGAGGTGGTGTAGATCAAGTTTATACTCATATGTTTTCTCTAACATCTGTCTAATGGAAAACAAATGATCTATAGTCGACCTTCCCGGGCGAAATCCACTCTGATATTCTCCCAGTAGTCGTTCACTCCTCTCCATTAACCTCCGACATATTGCCACTGACAGGATTTTGTAAATCGTTGGGAGAAGCGCTATGCCCCTATAATTCTCACATTTAAGTTTATTTCCTTTTTTGTGTATAGGGACAATAATAGCCTCTCCCCATTCCGCTGGCATTTTTTCTGCTGTCCATATATCCCATATCACCTGAAATACTTCCTCCCAGATGTCTGCCCCGGCGTATTTAAATAATTCTGCCGGTATACCATCGGGCCCTGGCGACTTATTATTTTTTAGGGACAAGATAATTTCGATAATTTCGTCTCTGTCCGGTGGAACGTCCTCATCAATGTCTTCATCTTTGTCTGCATGGTACGTCTGGGGTATTGGCATGTGACCTGTCCCGGTATTCAGTGTCTCTTTGAAATACTGGGCCCACCTTCCCTTGATTTGCTCATTTTCAGTGAGAAGGTTTCCTCGCTGATCCAGACAGAATTCGCTTTGTTGACTAAAGCCCTGTTTTAGCCACTTAGCTCCTTTATAGAATTTTCGGCTTTCTCTTGCCTGAAAATTCTCTTGCATCTCCTCGAGGCTTTTCATTTCATGCGCCCTTTTCTTATCACGCATTATTCTTTTAGCTGCTCTTCTCTTTTCGGAGTATGCATTGTATGAGCTGCGCGTTTTCCTTTGGATCATTTTCATCCGAGCTTCATTCCTTTCCTGCAAGGCCTTCTCACACTCTTCGTCAAACCAAGGGTTTCTTTTCACTGCCTTTTTTTGTCCCAATACCTCCTGTGCCACATTCCTGATTGAAACTTTTAATCTCTCCCACCTTTCTTCAGCACGCACCTCTTGCTTTGCCCATTTCTGGCACTGGAGTTGGAGTACCTCTTTATACTTTTGTCTTGTGGCTTCCTCCTTCACAAGCAACTCTGTATCCAACCTACACATTTTTTCCCCAAACGTTCTCTTTCTCAGTGCCAGATGCTGCTGATATTGTGCTAGCACCAAGAAATGGTCTGAGCTACAATCCGCTCCTCTGTAGCTTCGTGCATCCGAAATGTGGGAGAAATGTCGCTCATTTATTAAAATGTGGTCTATTTGGTTTCTAGTTCGGTCACCTGGGCTTATCCATGTTTCTTTATGGACCTCTTTGTGTTGGAACATAGTGGTCATCACCTTCATACCTTTCGATGCAGCAAACTAAACTAATCGGAACCCATTATCATTTGTCGCCTCGTGCCTGCTATACTGCCCAACAGTGGGTCTATATATGTCTTCCTTGCCGATCTGTGCATTGAAATCCCCCAGTACAATCTTAGTATCATACTGTGGTATCTCATCGCACACCAAGGAAAGGCGGGCGTAAAACGATTCTTTATCTTGTTCCTCTGCATCTTCGCAAGGTGCGTGGACACTGATCAATGATATATTGCAGAATCTTCCCTTCAGTCTGATTCTGCAGATCCTGTCATCGACACAGCTGTATCCCAGCAGTGCTTGCTGGATATTTTTCTTAATCATAAACCCGGTGCCTCTTTGATTTCCCTGAGATCCACTATTTATGAGCATATACTTATTAAGTGACACCATGTCAATATCTCCCCATCGAATTTCTTGCAGAGCCACTACATCTACTTTATATTGCTCTAGCGCCAACTCCAGAGCTCTACTAGCACCTGGTTGCAATATACTCTGGACATTCCACGTCCCAATCCTAAGTCCATGCCGTTGACTATTTTTAATTTTGTTCTTTCTTTTCGAATATTTCTCAAGACTTGGTGCTGGTTGGGACCCCCCCCCCGAATCCGAATGGGTCCCTCCGGGGACTAAATTTGTATTTTTAACCTTCACCATTCTTTAAAATTTTCGATTTTCCTTCACCTTCCGGCAGGTTCTGGACTACCCTTTTTTTATAGAGGTGAGGTCGCCCATCCCTTACGCTCAACCCTCCTCCTTTACCCAGGCTTGGGACTGGCAGCGGTTCACCTAGCAACACTAGTGGTAGCAACACTACACCCACTGGCGGAGTTCTACTAATATTAGATATATTAATATCATTATATAAGGCCTACTCCTGATTATGTGGAATCCTACTAAGAGGTAAACAATAAAGAAATATTTTTTATCTATATTTGTCTAACAGATATGAATACACTTACCAGGTAAGTAAATATTATTCTATGCAATTTTACAAGATACATAATATTATAAATTATTAATCTATATTGCTTTTGGTGTAAAGTTACTATCTGTACTTACCGATTTCCCCGTTGTAGTTCATGTCTTTCCCATCCTCTCTTCTCCACATCACATAAGGTTCTGGGTAACCTTCGGCTTTGCATTCTAGTCGAACTTCCATACTCTCTCGAGCTACGAGCTCCTTCGATTCTTCACCACCGACTATTCTCGGAGGAACTGAGGAAATACATTTTCGATCAGTGTATTGGAATAAAAGATGAGACTTTAAATAAAACATTATTAAAAATTTTCAAACAATGTCTCAGAATAACGATGAATTTTATTTCATCGGACAGTTTCTTTCTGCGCAATGCAAATGATAATAATGTTTTGAGATCATCTCGGGTTTTTGCAAAAAAGTGGCTATGAATCCGCAATGGAAAAGAGAAAAGTCCTTGTCTTGCCCATTCTGTTTGCTGGAAACTTAAATTAACATTGAAGCGAATAATTGAATGAAATTTCAAAGGTCAAAAAATCAATTTGCAACTAGAACTGTCGAAATTCTATGTATTCTTTACGACTAAGATAGCCCCATCCAGAATTGTATGAGATTTTTTCGCTGGGATTGTCTTACTAGTTTCGATTGGTTGATACGATTTCTAATGCGTTTTGTTGAAACTACACGAAATTTGCAAAAAATTCATATCTGTCGATCCTTAATTAAATGTATCTCAGTTTGGATGAATGTCAACTGTCTGCACATAGCTTCTTCAACTTAAACCCTCGAATAATAATATCGAAACATAAATTTTTTATTTATTCTCAGGGGCCAGATTATAAAAGTTGAAGGGCATGCTCTTTTCGATCATAGGTGTCCTGGGGGAAGCTGGAGCGAGTTCAAGGACAAGCCGCCTAGGGGGGCGTTATGAGAGTCAAGGTCTAGTTATTAATTTAACAGCATAAAATACTTTGAGCGGTTTGGAAATTGTTTTCTTTAAAGGGGACGGTTGTCTATAAAAGGTTGGGAATCTATGTTTTAGATGATGTATTTTAATATCAAATTTCATCAAAATCATATAATATTTATATGTATATACATATATCTAATCTATTTGTTAATAATATGCAAGCCTTATTTGTTAATAATACGCTAAAACGTGTCTCTTAACCTCTATAATAAATAAAATAAAAGTTATATTGATTTTTATTTCATTACTAATCATATTAGATTTGACAGAGAAAGGTGACAAAAACCACTCTACTGGGAAAGGTTAGTGACGTCCAAGCTTTATTATTTTATAAACCCTCTGGGATACGATCAAATACACCTGCGCGATATGAGCTTAATAAAGAACTAAATTTTTCTAGGAAGACATCTATACTCTCCCTTAAAGAAGTAAATCCTTCTTTATAACGAATTCTCCAAAAAAGAGTGTTCATAGTAACCTGTTTTTTTATTTTTTTATTATTTTTTTTTTGTCCTACCGTGAAATAAAATTAGGTAAGAATGATTTCGGGCTTGTGCCAGTGCGTGTTATTTTACGTGTAAACTTTTTTTAATGCGTTTTCCCTGGGAGGGTCCATCGGTTTGCTGTTGGTGGATGGGGCAAAAGCTCATTATCCTCAGACTTGCCACCAGCTGGCAGGCGGCACAAAGTGGGGCCAAAGGACATTTCGTGATTCAAAAAAGGCTACAGGCTCAAAATCAAAATCACAACCGATTTCAATGCACCAAATTTTTATTTTTTGTTTCCTTTGTTTATTAAAGTAAGTGTAAATATTTCACGAAATAATATTTTATTTGTCATCTAACTTAATATCAGCACCGATAAAGTTGAAATTAACAATTCAAACCCTGATTAGACTTGGAATAAATGAGAGTGACACATCTTCAAGACGTAAATTTATCTTAATTCAACAATGAGAATAATTAAAATAATATGGTTTTTTAGCGCGGTTCCTCCCTCCCCCATAGGGAGGAACCCCGCTTATAAGGTTGATACAAGGAAACAATCCGGAAGTGCCGACAAGAAAATTTCGCGTTTCAGAACACCTAGAGACCGAAAATAACGGTCGTTCAAATTTGTATATATATATATATATATATATATATATATATATATATATATATATGTCTGTTCGCTCATTTCTGGCTTCCCTGATGGTCCGATTTTGATGAAATTTGGTACAAAAATCTGTCGTCCAATTTGAAAGGTCAAGTTCGTTAACCAGCAAAATCCGCCCACTGGAAGATGGCGTTTGGGGCGAAATTCGCGCAAAAAAATCGTAACGCTTACGTTTTTGAGTTCATAAGCTTGTAAGTACTCGTTTTATAGGCTTCTTGGGCTAGGAAAACGAATGGAACCATTTTCAAGGCGATAGCTTTAACCGTTTTCGAGAAAATAATTTTTGAATGCCGTTTTTGGTTTGGGTACTTAGAATCATGGGATTCAGTTGAAACATTTACTGCATGTTCTACTTTCATTAAAACTAATATGTTGAAATTTTGGTTGCGTTTGGAGTTAAGGAAGGGTTAGAATAAACTATTTTATTAACAGACATAAAAAAGTTTTGGTAACTTTGTATACTTTCCTTAATATCTCAAAAAATGTTGAGAAGTTGGGAAACGGAAGAATACCATTAGAAAGCTTACTAAATTCTCTACAAAAAAGGTTCTAATAAAAGTTTTGATTAGGCGATGTCAATCGGAGAAATAAGTGCTTAAAACTTTAAAGTGATTGATTTCGCTTATTCGAACTGTTCTTTTTAGCGCGGTTCCT
Source organism: Gonocerus acuteangulatus (assembly GCA_946811695.1). Classification (NCBI taxonomy): domain Eukaryota; kingdom Metazoa; phylum Arthropoda; class Insecta; order Hemiptera; family Coreidae; genus Gonocerus; species Gonocerus acuteangulatus. The sequence continues at coordinate 96,586,486 of OX328123.1, forward strand.
CCCTCCCCCATAGGGAGGAACCCCGCTTATAGGGTTGATACAATGAAACAATCCGGAAGTGCCGACTAGAAAATTTCGCGTTTCAGAACCCCTAGAGACCGAAAATAACGGTGGTTCAAATTTGTATATATATATATATATATATATATATATATATATATATATGTATATATTTATTTATATATATATATATATATATATATATATATATATATATATATATATATATATTTGTCTGTTCGCTCTCTAGCTAGAAGACGAATGGTCCGATTTTGATGAAATTTGGTACAAAAATCCTTCGTCCAATTTGAAAGGTCAAGTTCGTTAACCAGCAAAATCCGCCTACTGGAAGATGGCGTTTGGGGCGAAATTCGCGCAAAAAAAATCGTAACGCTTACGTTTTTGAGTTCATAAGCTTCTAAGTACTCGTTTTATATGATTCCTGGGTTAGGAAAACGAATGAAACCATTTTCAAGGCGATAGCTTTAACCGTTTTCGAGAAAATTGGAAAAATATTTTTTGAATACCGTTTTTGGTTTGGGTACTTAGAATCATGGGATTCAGTTGAAACATTTTCTGCATGTTCTACTTTCATCAAAACTAATATGTTGAAATTTTGGTTACGTTTGGAGTTAAGGAAGGGTTAGAATAAAATATTTTATTAACAGACTTAAAAAGTTTTGGTAACTTTGTATATTTTCCTTAATATCTCGAAAAAGGTTGAGAATCTTGGTAAACAAAAGAATACCATTAGAAAGCTTACTAAATGCTCTACAAAAAAGGTTCTAATGAAAGTTTTGATTAGGCGATGTCAATCGGAGAAATAAGTGCTTAAAACATTAAAGTAATTGATTTTGCTTATTCGAACTGTTCTTTTTGTCTGTTTTTATTCCTTGTTATTTTTTAATTGCTTATAGTTGGATAATGTATTTTACAATAAAACAGATTAGGCAAAATAAGAAAAACAATTCATTGTTAGAAATATAGCTTGCCAAGAGAAAAAGATTCGTTGACGTCTTTTGAATATTTTCAATTGCCTTTATGCTGTTGGTTTTTTTTATTTTAGTTTTTAATTGATTTTATCTGTAGAATTATTACTATAGTAAAAGAACACAGGAATGTGTGAAAATATTTGATATTTTCCAATTCATTGAAACGTATGAAATGAAGTATCGGTAGAAGAGGATTCTAGGGTCTTGCGGACCCGACCCTAACCCCAGGTATAGCCATAAAACCCTTTGAACAAAGGCCGAGGAAAATATTATCTGTTTCTATTCTATGCTTTTCAAATGAGAATAGGGATATGAACAAGAACCGGGGTCTCCCGTGGTCTAATGGCTAGCGCCTTGGATTCATAAGCGGGAGATGGTGGGTTCGATTCCCAACCTCCGGCAGGAATTTTATCATCCCACGGCTCGCTGGTAAAATTCCTCGCTAAACCCTAGATGTCGGCGCTAATGACCTAGATGTAGATGAGCCGTAAAAAAAAAGAAAAAAAAGAACTGGAACCGCGCTAAGATGACGCAGTTCCTGCGAGTCGGACTTTTTGTCTTTGATTTTGATACTTAAAATTATGGGATTCAGTTGAAACATTTTCTGCATGTTTGAATTTCATCAATACTAATATGTTAAAATTTTGGTTACGTTTGGAGCTAAGGAAGGATTAGAATAAAATATTTTATTAACAGACATGGAATGTTTTGGGAACTTCGTATACATTCCCTAATATCTCGAAGACGGTTAGGAATATTGGTAAGCGGAGGGTTACCATGCGAAAGCTTACTAAATGTTCTACAAAAAAGATTCTGAAACAATTTTTGATTAGGCTATGTCAATCGGAGAAATAAGTGCTTAAACTTTGAAGTAATTGATTTCGTTTATTCGAACGGTTCTTTTTGTTTGTTTTTATTCCTTGTTATTTTTTAATTTCTTAAAGTAGGATAATGTATTTGACAATAAAACAGATTAATTAAAATAAGAAAAACAATTCATTGTTAAAAATATATCAGGCTGTACCGTATGAAATGTCAGTTTTGGATTTGTCGATTTCCTTCAAATGTCTTGAAACTGTCGAGGCTCCTACTCCGAGTTCTTTGGCATATTCCCTAGTGTTTTTAATTGCTTATAGTAGTCAAATGTATTTGTCAATAAAACAGGATACGTATAATTAGAATGAATATTTTGTTTGTTAGAATTCGAAGATGCCGTATGAATATCTAGATTACAGTACTGGTGTTGATTTCGTTCTTTAGAATTATTCTTGGTATTCCCTATTTTCATCTGTTACCCATAGTTTTTTATTGTTAGTAGGTTTTTCTTATTGATTATAGAATATAAATCTATTTGGCTATAAAACAGGATACGTAAAATTAGTGACAATATTTCGGAGATTTCTGAGCGAAATACTTTTAAGATTTTCTACCACCACGAACGGCTTTCCTCTATTTTTATCCACTAGATAGGCTTTATTTTGCATATTATTCTATATAAGTTTTATTCAGCAGGGGATTCTGATGAAATTTCGTGTTTTTGCTGTGGATTTTAAATACGATGTATCTAAGACTGGATAACATTAGCGAGTCTACATAGTTAAGAACCGACGACGGAGGATTGCTTCTTGCTATGATTTAGTCTACATATGTATATTAAGTCCTAAATCCAAAAATAAACTTCACAACGGTTAGATACTATGAGCGAATATGGCGGTTCAATGCCCGTAGAAACAAGGGGGCCGCAGGAAATTTACCTGCTAAGAGTTAATCCTCAAGAGCTGTAAATATACCCCAGGTATCTGCCGACACAAATACAAAGCCTATTAACAGACATGAAAAGTTTTGGTAATTTTGTATACTTTCCTTTATATCTAGAAAACGGTTGAAAATCTTGGTAAGCGGAAGGTTACCATTCGAAAGCTTACTAAATAAAACTAAATATTTTCTGCATGTTCTACTTTCATTAAAACTAATATGTTGAAATTTTTGTTACTTTTGGAGTTAAGGAAGTAAAGGAAATATATATATATATATATATATATATATATATATATATATATATATATATATATATATACACACACATTTATATATATATACATTATATTATTATATATATGTACACATCTATATATATATATATATATATATATATATATATATATATATATATATATATATACACACACACACATTTCAACCACCGTTATTTTCGGTCTCTAGGGGTTCTGAAACGCAAAATTTTCTAGTCGGCACTTCCGGATTGTATCATGAGATCAACCTTATAAGCGGGGTTCCTCCCTATGAAGGGAGGGAGGAACCGCGCTAAAAAGAGCGGCGTTCTGCTTTATTGACCCCCTGCCATAAAAAGAAAAAAGAACAGATTTGGATGAGGATATCAAATGGAATTGTTTTCATTTTGAATTTTGGGGTGAACGTTTTTTAGAAAGGCTTTTCAATATAGATTAAATGAATCCATTTGAACCAAAACATTAAATTCGTTGCAAAGAAAGGTATGGCTGATGGCGTTAAAAGCTTTATGCAAATTGAATGAATATAAAGTACAAATACTGTACTATCAGGTGAACGTGCTGTGATCTGAGAAATTTTAGGGATATGATCTTCTTTTTACGAAGCATACAGCTGTCTTCGTATTGAGTTTAACTTGTAGCAAGTGGCGCTAATGCCCAAGTTGTAGATGCGCCGTAAAAAAAAAAAAAAAAAAAAAACTTGGAGCAAGTATTGATGAGGTAATGCCGCCATAGGCGGAATGGACAAACTTTACTCCTTCTAGATGGTCAATTTTAATCACATATCCTACAAGCAGAGGTATAGAAAAATCTGAGAGGTGCCTGAAAGCCACAGGTTACTCAGCAGATGTCTTAAAATAAGTTCGTATAGTCTAGCGTTCTGTAAGTAGGAGAATATAGTGTTTCTTTTTTGCCTGCTGTCCCCAATATTTTGTACATTTTGGTCTTGTCGTAATTTAGTTTAGTTCTGTACACCGTAATCAGAGGTTTTACGGTAAAGTCTCTATTACATATATCAGAAGGTGGTTTGTTAATTCCTGTCATAAGATATTCGTGTGTTAGTCGAGAAAGTACAGTTTTTATTTTCTGTTATCTCGGTACCTGGATGTCCACTCCTGAGTTTTATTTTTGATTGTTCTTAATTTATTGTCTGTTAGTAGAGTCCAGCTGCCTTGCCAATAATTTATAGTATTTTCTTTAATTGTATTCATCTGGTCTTGGTGTGTGATTAATCGATTGAGCCCAAATTGTGTTGTAGGAAGTTTTGCACGTAATTCTGCTTTACCAAATCTTCTTGCCCTGGCACCCAGTACAATGTAATGTTCTTGTTATTTGAGTAAATTGTTTTGAAGCTGTCTATTATTATTGGATGCGTGGAGTATCTTTCTGCTTATGCCTGTAGGGTGCTCAATGAGTCAGTGCACAGAATCACGTATCGTCTGTCTGTCCTGGGAATATAGTTCAGCCAAATATGAATGCCTTAGAGCTCAGCTGTAAATATGCAACAATTTTTATTAAATATCTTGATAATGTTTTTTACGCTGATCTCCCATACCGTTCTTTGATTTGGGCCATCAGTGGAGATAAAGAGTTGACCAGAATTACTCAGATTAAATTCATTGAAATGTTTTCGATAGATTAATTTTGAAGTTGGATAATTTTTATAAGGTTTTTTGATAAAGAGTTTGTTGTTGAAGAGAAATATACACACAACAAAAGGGATACTGCCAACTCCTACTTATTCAGGGTGTCCGTAATTTAAATGGCAAAACTTCCGGAGCGTATAGGGGACCAAAGGACTAAGACAAAAACGAATTTAGAGATTTTTGCTTCGTTTTCGAGAAAATCGCATAACGAGAAATGAAACAAGTTTTCATTTTTGTGCTTACTTTTTACATTTTGAAAGGAAATAAACTGTCATTGGGAATTGTTTCAAGAAATCTGGAAAAAAGCTTGAAAAAAACCCTGTAAAATAGAACAAAAACAACATTTGAGATCATTAACAGTATACCCGTTGTCATTCGGTTTTCTGACAGCAGCCAGAGTTGGTTCAAAACGTTATTGAAATTGTTTTGGTTCTTAATTATTTGTTATGATTACCCTTTTCTAGTTTTGTATAATTTCAGAAATTTCCTTCGGAATCTACTACATTGATCGTTTTAACTACGCTAGTGATCTAATATTTATATGTAAACTGAGGTTTAAACCCAGGTCCCCACCCCCGGTCTTTATATTACAGATTGGGAAGTCAATAAACTGATTTCTGCAAAATGCAGATTGCCATTTTAGTCAATGAGTTCAAGATTATTAAAGTATTTTGCGGGAAAAAAGTATGTTGGACCTCATAACCTCACGACGAAGGTACCTACTTTAAAATTAAATAGCGTCTCGCCGACCCCATTTTTCCGTCCGTCATTGTATTATGCATGGGTTCATTAAGTAAGCTTGCAACCTTCAGGATATTCATAACTCGGCTAGAGGTAATTATCCTATATTGCACATGTTTATTATTTAAAGAGCGTATTTCATACGACCTTACGGACCATTCTCAAGTTTAGTCGAGTGGTTAATTTTATCGTAAGTAATATAAAACAGTACAAAGTTCTAAAAGAATAGATTGCTATATAAACGTCGTTTGATTTGATCCAAAAGCATAATACATAATCTGATAAATCTAAAAGTCTGGAAGAAAACTTCCGTCAAAGATCTTTAAACTTGGCGTCCGCAGCCAAGGCCTCGTAGTGGCTCTACGTGCTCCTGAAGAAGTGTCAAAATTACGAGAACATTCCGCGAAAAATGGACGTAATTGATCAAATTTGACCTTCTGTCACGTTAAATATTTAGTGAAATATAAGGCCATCTTATATCTTATAATAACCAATATACAGTAAACTTCCTTTAATGCGGCACGTTCGGAACTTGAAGCATACCGGATTATCAAATATTCCGGAGAATCGGATGCTTGTCGAAACAAATGGATAGAGGTGAAAATTAAACGAAATGTAGACTATAAGACTAGTATATATTTAGAGTCAAATGACTAAAGTAATTGCGCGCTTTTAGAATTATACTGCCTCAGTCGAATGCTATAAACTGAACTGGCAACAAGTACGTATTTGATGACACACAGAAGAGGGTTTCCGGGAATTTGTCTACCATTCCGTCGGGCACCTTGTGGTTCTGGAGATGCGGATTTCGCGGAATTGATGCATACGAACTGGAGAGGCGCATTTTTCATGTTTGGTCTTGACACCCCGCCGTGACGGACCATAGGATTGCGGGAGAATATATTTGCCGATCACTACGAAATCAGCAGAGAGGTAAACCGTCGTAAGTTACATTCCTGAAGCTACACAACATTATCTGTCGATTTGTTCGGGAAGCTTCTTATCGATCCAGGTAGGTTTGGAATCCTTTCCTTCCGCTTTGATGTTTAGATCCTTATTATGTTTTCCATCTTTCTTAATTTTGATTAATCGTGATTGAGATAGTCGACTCACTCCATTTCGAGGTTTCGACAGATCCTTCAGACGTTCTCATAAGAGGAGCCTTAATGTTACCCCTTTCAACAATTTTTTCGACCCATGCATATATAACATAAAAGTCCGTCTCGCAGGAACTGCATCATCTTAGCGCGGTTCCGTTCATATCCCTAGTCTAATTTGGAAAGATTAAAATAGAAGCAGTTATTACTTTGGTTCCACCAGTCTTTTTTTTTTAATTAATTATTATAATGGCGTGTCAACCCTTAAGGTCACTAACGCCATTCCTGTGTGTAGTAAAGTCTTGAAAGGTCATGATTTACAATCTTACCTGGAAGGGTCCGCTAACACTAGAAACGGACCCGCTAGTGACAAGGTCTTGGAATCCTGTAAATCTATATTTCTAACAATAAATTGTTTTTGTTATTTTACTTAACCAGTTTTATTGTCAAATACATTATCCAACTATAAGCAATTAAAAAATAACAAGGAATAAAACAGACAAAAAGAACCATTCGAATAAACGAAATCAATTAATTTAAAGTTTTAAGCACTTATTTCTCCGATTGACATCGCCTAATTAAAACTTTCTTCAGAACCTTTTTTGTAGAGCATTTAGAAAGCTTTCGAATGGTAATCTTCCGCTTCACAAGATTGTCAACGGTTTTCGAGATACTAACGAAAGTATACAAAGTTACCAAAACTTTTTTTTGTCTGTTAATAAAATATTTTATTCTAACCCTTCCTTTACTCTAAACGTAACAAAAATTTCAACATATTAGTGTTGATGAAATTCGAACATGCAGAAAATGTTTCGACTGTATCTCATAGTTCTAAGTACCAAAATCAAAGACAAACAACCCTCCCTAGGAAGGACGCTTGGCAGTTGAAAAGCTATATCTTGGAAATCCATATCTCTACCATTAAATTGTTTTTCTTATTTTTCTTAACCTGTTTTATTTTCAAATACATTATCCAACTATAAACAATTAAAAAATAACAAGGAATAAAAAACAGACAAAAAGAACAGTTCGAATAAGCGAAATCAATTACTTTAAAGTTTTAAGCTCTTATTTCTCCGATTGACATCGCCTAATCAAAACTTTCTTCAGAACCTTTTTTGTAGAGCATTTAGAAAGCTTTCGAATGGTAATCTTCCGCTTCACAAGATTGTCAACGGTTTTCGAGATACTAACGAAAGTATACAAAGTTACCAAAACTTTTTTTGTCTGTTAATAAAATATTTTATTCTAACCCTTCCTTTACTCTAAACGTAACAAAAATTTCAACATATTAGTGTTGATGAAATTCGAACATGCAGAAAATGTTTCGACTGTATCTCATAGTTCTAAGTACCAAAATCAAAGACAAACAACCCTCCCTAGGAAGGACGCTTGGCAGTTGAAAAGCTATATCTTGGAAATCCATATCTCTACCATTAAATTGTTTTTCTTATTTTTCTTAACCTGTTTTATTTTCAAATACATTATCCAACTATAAACAATTAAAAAATAACAAGGAATAAAAAACAGACAAAAAGAACAGTTCGAATAAGCGAAATCAATTACTTTAAAGTTTTAAGCTCTTATTTCTCCGATTGACATCGCCTAATCAAAACTTTCTTCAGAACCTTTTTTGTAGAGCATTTAGAAAGCTTTCGAATGGTAATCTTCCGCTTCACAAGATTGTCAACGGTTTTCGAGATACTAACGAAAGTATACAAAGTTACCAAAACTTTTTTTGTCTGTTAATAAAATATTTTATTCTAACCCTTCCTTTACTCTAAACGTAACAAAAATTTCAACATATTAGTGTTGATGAATGTAGAACATGCTGAAAACGATTCAACTGAATCTCATGATTCTAAGTACCCAAACCAAAAACGGTATTCAAAAACTATTTTTCAAATTTTCTCGAAAACGGTTAACGGTATCGCCTTGAAAATGGTTTCATTCGTTTTCCTAGCCCAGGAAGCATATAAAACGAGTACTTACAAGCTTATGAACTCAAAAACGTAAGCGTTACGATTTTTTTTGCGCGAATTTCGCCCTAAACGCCATCTCCCAGTAGGCGGATTTTGCTGGTTAACGAACTTGACCTTTCAAATTAGACGAAAGATTTTTGTACCAAATTTCATCAAAATCGGACCATTCGTCTGGGAGCGAACAGACAAATATATATATATATATATATATATATATATATATATATATATATATATACGCACAAATTTCAACCACCGTTATTTTCGGTCTCTAGGGGTTCTGAAACGCGAAATTTTCTAGTCGGCACTTCCGGATTGTTTCATTGTATCAACCTTATAAGCGGGGTTCCTCCCTATGGGGGAGGGAGGAACCGCGCTAAAAATAAAAACGAATAAATTCATAAATAAAATAGAAAATATTCCAGTAGAAAATGTGACGGAATAAATTTGTAATAAAATGAGAAATAATATTTATTTATTTTTAAAGAATGTTTCATCTAAAGAATAAGTTAAGATAGTTTGCCAAATTTAATTTTTGTGTTTAATTTAGGCATGAGGAATTTATGAACTATCAGACTGACATGGAACAGATACCTACCAACAAAGATTCCCTTGTATATTTTTACGATGTTTCGAGACCTAGGCCTTTAGCGCCGGGCTATCTATAATTTGCCAAGTATTCCTAAACATTCACGGGCAATAGTGACCTCTTTCAACGGGACATCAAATTAAAAAAGTCATCCTCCTGCAGGCGGTTCTCGAACCCAGTCTCGCGCATTCAGTTCCCCGGTATTCACAGGAATCTTATGTAAAACTAAGCTGAATAAATACACTCCTGGCTAAATTTATTTGTACACCTATTTTTTAGCACAAAATATTAATTCTTGATTTAATTTCTAATGATTGGAAGTCACTATTTGATTGAAGAAGAAGAAAAACAGTCATGTCCGACTGATGGCTGACCAGATTAGGCGACAGCTTTCTTATCATTCCAAGGAAAATCTTCTTTTGATTTTTTTTTTTTTTCGTATAGACTTTATTCTCCTTGGAATGATAATAAGCTTATAGACTATATATAAGCCATTAGGTTACATGTGGTTTATTTTATTGCATTAATTTGCTTTCTTTTTTTAATGGAATTCTAAATTCTACTTATTCTTCTTAGTATTCATGTGTTCAGGTATTCTTTTTTCAGCCGTACAAATGGTGGTTTACTATCCTTATGGAGTATTTTATTATTGAGCGTGCCAGTGACTCAAAGTCGCATCTAATGTTCCATCTTTTGAAAACATGTTGTGTAAATAAAGGCATGGAACCTCTTGCGCCAAAGAGAAGGCCGATTACCTCCCAATTTTCGATCCTGTAGTTTTCACGGAAATAGGGAATACACTTTTCATAAATAGATTTTTTCTCTTTGTCAACTGATAAGGGCTGATTCTCGTCCATCTCAAACCTCACAGTCGGATCTAAAATAATTCCGCTGGATGCCTGGCGATCTATGAACACAATGTCTGCCCTTCTTGTCGGAACATCTTCGGCTATGCAGCTCACTTCCTCATACACCTCAAAACCAGTTTTCTTCCTGAAGAAATCAGCAACATAGGTTCGCACCTTATGATGTCGATTTATTCTTAGAAGTTCTGATTTCTAAAAGAAATAACAAGGTCAATAACCTGGCTAGAATATTTGTTAGCTGTGTTTTGGAATAGAAGTAGGATTAATCAGAATATTACACACCTCTTATCTACACCTCTTATCTACCCTGAAATCGTTGGACTAAGTCAGTTTAATGTTTCCTATTTTCTCAGACAAGTCTTGTGTTAAAGCAAAACATATTCATTCGGTCTAATTTCAAGAGTAAAAAAAAAAATTGAACGTGTATTATCATTTACAGCTGTGGCGGAAAACTGTAGTCTTCCGCATACTACAGTGGCGTATATGGTAAAAAACGATTATAATAGAATAAAAATGAAAAAAGGACCCAGCCGAAAAATATATAGCAGATCGGAATCGCGCAAAAAAGAGAAATATATCGATTATCTAAGTAAGGTTAACTGGTTACTTCCCGGAAGCTCAAGGAAAATCTCAATTTAATTGCGTCCATGAGAACAATAAGAAGATTTCTGCTAGCAATTGGTGTAAAATAGAAAAAAGTTGTGAAAAAAATCCTCTTACCAACGCTAATTGGAATTTTGTGTAAACAAATTCTTGCGAGTGGTTGCCATTAGACGAGTTCATATGGACACTAACCGTATTCACCGATGAGAAAGATTTTTCTAAAGATCAAATAACGAGTATAGTTATGTGGAAGATGGTCCTAGTACCTCATTTAACCGTCCTAAACGCTAATCGAGAGGTGGGGGAGTCATGGTTTGGGGTGCAATCACAGCATCAGCCGATTTTCTCTAGACGAATGAATAGCCAGCTGAATTTAACAATTTTGTGAGAAAAAGTCTTGACCTGGATGAAATCTGTGTTTCCAGATGGAAAATGTTATTTTTTACAAGATAATGCACCCGTTCATACTTCCAGAGTGACAAAACAGGGGTTGTCCGAAATGGGTACGGAAGTGTTAGAGTGGCTATCACGATCTCCTGACCTTAATCCCATGGAAAATTATTAGCAAGCACTATCTGCGGAGGTTTACAAGAAGGGAGTGTACCAAAACGATAAAGAATTATAGCAGGCTATTTTAAAAGCAGCTGACAATATTAAAATCAAAAAGCCAGAATAATTGGAAAATTTGTGCTGCTCAATGAACAGAAGAGTCTTAAATGATATTAAACTAAATGGTAATACCATTGATTACTAGTTTTTTAATTATTGTTTTATGTTTTTGAACAAATTTTTAAGTGTACAATTAAATTTGGCCAACTTTTAACTGAATAAATCTTATAAAAAATTATTATAAAGCTTATACTTCTAATAAAATCATTTCAATAGGAGTTTTGTTTTTATTTTTAGGTACCAAAATTATCCTAATGTCTTTATCTTGGAATAATAGAGATACATCCCGGATAATAGGCGTACAATAAAATTTGGCCAGGGGTGTAGATTCACAGTAATCAATAGATAAGTGTAATAGCATGATATGTAATCGTCTTTTTTGGGAAAACTTCATAAAACGCACCCCTATATTGCACTGATGATGGATGTATAATTTGAAAGCGCTCTATATAAGTAGAAAAAATGTTTCACTAGTCATTCTGTTGTACATCTTACACCCTCTAGAAAAAAACAATAATGAATACTGCCAATCCTAGTACAAAGAAGGCCTATTTCGAATTTGATTAGTTCAGTTACTCGTCCAACAATTCCATAATTTTAAGGGTCTTGGCTTAATTTTCTGCAATGGGAGCCGATGACATGTCAAGAAAATTTGTCATCCCTCCTACTTTTGAAGCGCAGGCCTTGGGGTGGGGGGAGGCGTCCCTAAACAATAACGTTTAATGTAAAAAAATAAGACCCGAAGCCGCAGTACGACCCTCCAAGACCCAAGGCAACCCTTCCTAACCCTACATGCCAACTCCATAACCTTTATCTCGGATTATAAATATACCATAAGGGAGTATATAGTCTTATCCACCTCTCCCTTTATCCTACTGTCTTCCAGTCCTCAGATTTCATAGCCTCAGGAGGCAAAGTATAGCTGGTTAAGAGTGAGATAAAAGAAAAGGAGAATTTATTTTATCTGGAGGAAGGCCATATATAAGTGAGAAAAAGTGAGGGCCACAGCAGTAGCATCAGTTCAACTCATCTTTTTCAACAGGGTTCAGCTTCAACTTCGCGGGTTCTACTGCAATATAGATAAAATTATTATCTTCTCAACCTTTTACACGCCGCCCCCTGATTCCAGTAGATTTTTTTTCTGTATTATTGGTTTCAATAAGATTCAGTTTAGATAATTCTTAAAAAAAAAAAAAGATTAAAAAATAATTTTCTCTATGGTTTTCTAACATGTTCCAGAAGTGGAACAATGGCAAGTTCAGGTTATACAAAGAAAAACGAACAACTTTTTTCGAAATAGTTTTGTTTCAAGAATAGTATTGTTTTTATTAATATTGAAAAAAAAAAAGATTTTTATAAAACATTATAATTGTTTGTAAAATATGCATAAGTAAGAGTACGGAATTTGATGTGATAATTCTGGTGCTAATATACGATTTAA